>BSBM01000066.1:3042500-4242500 GCA_027924585.1 Larix kaempferi
TCATCATCATCCTCATCATCGCCGTCATCTCCATCTTCATCATCATCATCATCCTCATCGTCATCTTCATCATCTTCATCATCATCGTTGTGGTCGTCATCACCATCATCTTCATCGTCGTCATCACCATCATCTGCATCATCATCATCATCATCATCATCATCATCATCATCATCATCATCATCTGCGTCATTCTCATCATCATCATCATCATCATCATCTATGTCATCCTCATCATCATAATCATCTTCATCATCATTTGCGTCATCATCATCATCTTCATCATCATCTGCATCATCATCATCATCATCATCATCATCATTTTCATCATGATATTCATCATCACCATCATCATCTTCATTTTCACCACCATCATCATCTTCATCTTCATCATCCTCATTATCGTTATCTTTATCTCACCCAATCTAACACTTCAAAACATAAATTTGTGAAGATTATAATGCACACGCGTTATTGAATCCAATCACGTGCGCGCGTTATGTACACACATAATGCTAACGCATTGCTTATAGCATTGAGCGCAAAAACACTAAAATTTGAATTTAAATATAACGTGCACTCGTTGTTTGAATTTAAACATAACGCGCGCACGTTCCTTAGCGCCTAATCACCCACTCCTCCCGCAACTGCGTGTCAACCACTGTCCTATGTGGCTGGTTCAGACTTACCAAACCTGTGCTAAGGGATTTTTAGACCATAGCTAATTTGACATTTTCAGTATTTTTCTGAGTATGCCAGTTTTCCACTGCTCTTTACAACATGACACACCTGACCATTAGTGACGAACTTTTAGGGATAGATAGAATTTTTTATGTAGATTCTAAATATGTAATTTTTTTAAAAAACTATTGAGATTTTCTATTTATTTCCTAATTTTCTTGTGTCATCACTCCATTGGTCAAAAAACATACTATTAGTGTTTATTCCGTAACTTTTTCATTTCACAACCATTTTAAAAAAAACTTGTATGTTGCACTAGAGGACACCAACCTCTACATGCTGTAAAAAATCCAAGTCAAAATAACTACATTAAGACCTTCAAAGGCTGCACCCACATTTGACATACCGTTCTCGAGGTTTGCCCACTTACATAATTAAAAAAAATAAAAATTAAACATTTAATTTTGGAAAAATAGCGCTGCACTAGTGCTACGGGTTCTATACATGTATACCAGATTTTGTAGCTTGAAACCGTCATTTAGGCAATGAAAGGATACACCCACAAAAACATATACCTTATCATTTGCCAAAAAAATAAAAAATAAAGTGATTGTTAGAAAAAATGAAATTTGACATAGTTATGTAAATTTTCAATACTTAAAAGTTATATATTCGGAAACGTGACTCAATTTCCTACGTTTCATCTTTTTTACTTGATACAAGATATCTTGTGCAAGCATCTCAAAAAAATCAAGTAAGTTGAGGGATGCCTGATTTTTCAACTTTCTATTGCATCTAACGCGCCAAAAGTGACCCTCATTAGCTTGCACATGCCCTCAAGCAAAGTCAACCAATGTCAACCATGCCCAAACAACCAAATTCATCTAAAGTCAACCATGTCCAAACTACCATGATGAACTAAAACAATCAAATTCAACCATGCAAAACAACTAAATTCAACCAAAGCCAATCATAGTCACCCATACCCAAACAACCAAAGTTAATCAAAGCCAACCAAAGCAACCAAAATCTACCAAACAACCAAGGTCAACCTAATCGAATCATAAAAGTCAACCATGCCCAAATAATGTAAACAAATTTGGGCATAGGAAACCATCATCAACCAAGTCAACCATGACCAACCACAGTTAACCAAACCATGTGAAAAAAAGTCAACCATGTCGATCAAACCAAAGTCAACCATGGTCAGTTATGGTTAAACATAGTTTAAAGTCAACCACATGCAAACAATGGTTGGCCATGTTTTAACTTCAATCATAGTCTACCATAATGCAATAATAGTCAACCATGCCCAAACAACCAAAGTCAAATAAATTCAACCATGCCCAAACAACCAAAGTCAACCAAATTCTTCCAAACTAAACCAAAGTCAACCATTCTCAAACAATGTAAACTGTGGTTAAATCTAATAAACCATGGTCACCTAAAAAATGAAAACCAAATTCATAAAAACAATGTAAACTCAAGTCAGCCAAAGTCAACCATGCCCAAACAACGAAAGTCATCCAAAGGCAACCATGCCCAAACAAAGAAATTCATTCAAAGTCAACCAAATTCAACCAAGGAAACCATGCCCAAACAACCAAATTTAATCAAAGTCAACCAAAAAGATGTAGAGTCAACCAAACAACTAAGGTTGACCAAATCAAGTATGGTTAACCAAACAATGTAAACCAAATTCAACGATGGTTAACCAAAAAAAGTAAACAATGTAAACATGGTCAATCTAACAATGTCAACCATAGTCAACCAAATAATGTAAGGGCAAGATTCAACCAAATAAAAGTAAACAATGTTAACATGGTCAACGAAATAACGTATACCAAAGTCAACCATAGCAAACGATACAATGTCAACATGGTCAATCAAACATTCTAAACAATATATAAACAATTCTTGAGCAAAGTCAACCGTGCACAAACAACCAAATTCATCCAAAGCCAGTCGTGCCTAAACAACTAAAGTCAACCATGCCCAAACAACCAAAGTCATCCAAAACAACCAAATTCAATCATGCCCAAACAACCAAAGTTAACGAAAGTCAACAACATTCAAACAACCAAAGTTAATAAATGTCAACCAAACAACCAAAGTCAACCATGATAAACAAAACAATGTAAACCATGATTAACCAAACAAAGCAAACAATGTAAACATAGTCAACCAAACAATGTAAATATAGTCAACCAAAAATTGTATACCAAAATCAACCATACTCAAAAATTTGGAAGCTTTATTAATATTTTGAGAATGTAGAACCATGACACTGTAAATTTAATTCTCGATTATGGGAATCAAGCTCCAAAATTATGTTGTTAAAAATAGAGTCATGAGTTAGTTTAAGAATAATGGTATAAAGACCGCTAAATTGTTTAAAACTCAAGCTTATTGTTTAAATTTGGATAACAAACCGAAGTTAAGCTAATCAGTTAAATGATTAAAGATCAAGGTTTTATTTAAACGTGGATGTGACCTTAGTCTCATCAGGGGTCTTAGTGGATTCGTTGACTGCTATGCTTCATTTTCAATCTCACTGCCAAAAACATACATGGGACAAAGAGCCTTTAGTCGCTCGGATTTACACTGATATTATTATTAATGATAAGCTTATAAAAAATTTCTAATGTTTATATTGGGTTAAATAGCATGTTCGAAAAAGGATAAGTAATACTCAACATTTTCTATCGAGTAATTGTTTTTAATTGTTGTTAATTAAATGCCATGTCAATAGAATTGTAGATAGTGCGTTAAATAGCATGTTCGAAAAGGTTAAGTAATACTCAGCATTTTCTATCGAGTAATTGTTTTTAATTGTTGTTAATTAAATGTCACGTCAATAGAATTCTCTACAATGAGAATGGTAGTATGGTAGTGGAACGTTTTAATTACTATATAATTAGCCTAGATTCAAATCTTAGGCTCTATCAAGTACCGAGAGGGATCAAATATCCCGAGGTGTAAACTTCTCCTTGAATAGCTCCCTAATCCTAAGCTATAAAATCCCTAGTTTAAGTCTCATATTTACTTTTTATTTTGTATTATTCTTTTTTGTTTATGGCCGACATAATATTTATTACTTTTTACTTTGTATTATTTTGTTACTCGACAAACACTCTAAAGTCTCATATTTACTTTTTACTTTGCATTAAAAGTAGAAAGTAAAGTCTCTAGTTTAAGTCTCGTATTTACTTTTTACTTTGTATTAAAAGTAAAAAGTAAAGTCTCTAGTTTAAGTCTCATATTTACATTTTACTTTGTATTTTTTTTTTGTTTATGGCAGACATAAAGTCTCTAGTTTAAGTCTCCTATTTACTTTTTCTTTGTATTATTCTTTTTTGTTTATGGGAGTCTGGACGCAATTAATTACATGTTTTAAAATTAATATTACATTTAAAATTGAGATGTATTAATATTATATTTAAGATGAAAGAATATATTTAATATATTAATGTTAACTTTGTAGAATTATTAATCAAATGTTACTTCCCACATTGACCTAACCCCGAAGGACTCAAGGCTCGAACTCGTGACCTCCCCCCATACCGAGAGAGTGTTCGCACGTCTTACCAATTGAACTAACCCTTGAGGCTTACATTATTACTACTTAAATATAACTATATTACATAATATAACATAATTTTAATGATATTAATAATATTAATATTAATAACAACATTAACATTATAACAATAACAATAATGTTAATATTAATAACATTAATCATATTAAAATTAATATCATTAATAATATTATTAATATAAAGATAACATTAATTGAGAATAGCTCAACCAAAATCATTGGACCATTGTTTTAATTTTATAAAAAAATTGTTTTAATTATATATATTTATAATCTTATTTAAGGGAAAATTTTGGAAGCTTTGTTACCTTTCGATCATGTTTTTATTATAGATATTCAAATCTTTCTCGAGTAGATTGGGTTTTGAGGATGAATAATACCATGACAAAGAGGTCAATATGATAAAACTAGCATTACGCCTATGATTAATGAATATAGAAACAATAACTTCATATGTAGAAGAAGACACTTTGTAGACTTCATTGAATCCATGATGATATCCTTCAAAGGCAAAGTTTTGATAGAAACTTGCTTGAGTAAATAGTGGTCTTATTGAATTTTTTATAAAAATACAATTTTTAAATGTTTAATAGTTTATAATAAAAAAATGCATTAAAGCCAAACTTATCGACAGTGGATTTAGAAAGGAGAAATGTCCAATTTATGTCAAAACTTAGCCTTGGAAGTTCCAATTCGCTCAATAATATTTCAACACAAGTTTTTTTTAAGATACTCATTTTTTTTGTTTTATGTTAGCATTGCATTTGCATAAAAAGTGTTTTCGTTGGAAAATGCATGTTAAATGTATTTCCGATAGCTTTAGTAACAAGGGGGCTACAGCCAGATCGAAGGGTATTTAACAACCCTCAGTCGTTAATGAGTTTTACGGTTTTCTTAGCCAACTAAATGATAGTCATAATCTAACTGATGATAACTGAAATAAAAATAAAAGAAACTAATTACATATATGTAAAATGTATATATATCTATAGGAAGGATTTACCCTGCAAGTCCAAGAGAGATCTATTTTATAAGTAAAAAATAATAACAAATAAATTTAAACACATATATGTAAAATGTATATATATCTATAGGAAGGATTTACCCTGCAAGTCCAAGAGAGATCTATTTTATAAGTAAAAAATAATAACAAATAAATTTAAACAAAAAATATAAACTTAAACTAAACTAAGGAATCTGCTAACTACTCTAAAACATGCTAAGATTAAAGAAATTAAACCAAAATCTATTTCATACACTACTACTTAGACAAGCAAAACAAATCACTGGAAGGAAATTAATATGCTAGATTATCAATAATCATATCCATAGCATTTTCCTGTTGGATTCAGACATTCAATCAAACAGAAAAAGATAGGATCTTTTAGACTTTCTTCAAAAGAAAAAGATACAGTCGTGATATTTTAAGAAAAAAAAATTTAATCAAATTGAAAAGGCCAATCAATTCCTCATTGATCCTTTTTATAAAGTAAAGTGACATGTGATTTATGAGCAAATGACATACAAATTCATTTTTTTTCAGAATTTAGACATTTTCTAAGAAATAAAAGAATTATGTTAACATCTCGAAGATCACAATCTGTAACAAGATAAAAACACACTCTTTTTATTCTTTTTTACATTCTTTTTGCAAAACAGGATCCGAGTTTGAAATAGATTCGTTTTTTTACATTCTTTTGATTCCCTTCTTACACTATGTTTCTGATCAAATTTCATCTTCCCTAAAGACAGGGTCGTAGGAGAATACATATGCTTCTATTCTGATCTAAATCCTGCATCTGAGAAATTAAGGAAATGTACCAAAACTGATATGATGAGAGTATGAATATCAGCTCTGAAAGTACGATCATAATTATATAACGTAAAGAGCATTCCTGGTGTTTACCATGTCGAATAATAATATAATAATCTCAACATGTATCAAAATCATAGAGAGATTTAATCAAAGTTTGAGCTAATTGAACTCATTTCTAGAACTTTAGTAAAATTAATAGAAATTCTTGGTACAAAATGAAATAGCATCGATAATTATCATAATGGAAAGTTCAAAAGATAAGAATCAGTGATATCACCAATAGAGCTAATGCTAAAGTCAAGCAATATCCTTTTTAATCATATTAAAAGATAGAAAATTTTATAGTTGACTAGTTGCATAATCCACTCCTTTCAATTGATTTTGCGAACTGTAAATGGTTAGTGGTAAACCAACTTGTGATCATAAAATATCTAGTCTCCTTTTAAATCTACTTAATAACAATACAACCAAGCTCAAAATAATAAAATTAAAATTATCAAGAAAGAAAATTTGAACGAGGTTGCAGAATCAAATCGACTTGATGCATAATGATAACATCAATGATTCCAAAGAGGACATATTCATCGCTTGTGGATTCCATGCTTTTATTCATGGAATCCAAAAATGAATAATAATTTAATCATAATATAAATATCCAAAACTAGATCCTAAGTCCCCTGCATTCCCACATGAAAAATTCAATAGCATGATCCATCAAAATCATTCCAAGAATACAACGATGATAGAACAAAAGACTTAGGAAAAACCACAACCTCAAATATATCATAACTGGAAAATGTCATAACAAAATATTGTTGGAAAAATGTAAAGGTGGGGACCCATTCATTTCTTATGAAAATGAAAAGGTTGTTGTTGACGAAGGGCAACAAATGGCGGCTGAATGGATGAAACACTTATCTCTGACTTATTATTCAATAAGAAAACTGAACAAAAATTCATGAAGGTGAAGAATACAAATGAAAATGAATCTGGGCCATGCTTTATGAGTACCACATAATGAACCTTTCAAATATTTTGAGCCAACCACATCAACTAAAATATTTCCTTACAACTTCCCTTTAGGAGTACAAAAAGTAAAAAGAATAAGAAATCATGGATAATGAACACCTTCTTCATTAGCCAACCAAAAATATAAACAGTTCATGCTAACCAATGATCGTCATTCAGTTTGACCTCTACTACCATCGACATTGCCACTGCTTCCAGCGAGCATCCATAGCCCTAACAGATTTTCCTTTAACCAAAAAGTAGCTAGGATCCCTTTCACTAGTTGAAAATATAGTGATTTCCAAACCTTGTCAAAAAATTGCATTTGTACACAGAAACTGGGAACTACTATCCTCACTTGGTATCAGATAGTGATAGTATCATTCACCAAAAATTATAGAAAATGAATAGATGAGATCGTGATGAGACGTGGATGAGACCCCATGTCTTACAATTTTAAGACTGCAAGCCACTACCTTAGCTTGGTAACCATATGGTAGTAGTATCATTCCATAATAAATTATGATAATGAACAGGCAGCTTACAAAAAGACCTCATGTTTCCCAACTCACCTCTGGAGATGTTATAAAATAGGATTGGTTTATGTTAAATATTACTCTCATAAGAGATTACTTAATGAACGAGGAAGCCACTATACTCCTTAAGAGTACGGGATGGCGTTAAGATGTTTATGGTTTTGATAATGTCAATCACACTTGCCATTACTAGGTGGAAACATAATCAAGATGTGTCATTTAAAAATATGCTTCTATAAATGTGCAACCTTATCAGATAGCTGAGAAGATAAAGATGAATAGTAGTGGGCGTCGAACAAGATTTTCAAAGTCTAGAAGTGTGACACCATAGATAGACTAAACTCAGTGCAATTTGCAGACTTAAAAGCTTGCATTCTTGACTCAGTTCATCTTGTCAAATACAATCAAAAGGATTGATTTTATGTATACCATTTACTAGCCTCGTACAAAACAGACCTTAAACATATTTAGCTTTTAATAATAAAGATGGCACTGCCAAGTTACAATCAACTAACAACTAAAGGTTTTCTTTTATTTAGAAAACTTGATAGAAAGCAAATTGGTAGAAACATCAGGGTATGATTTAAACTCAGTAATTGGTTTGCATCAGTTCAAAGAAAATTATTTCAGTTGTAATTTAGATAACATATTTGAAGAATTTAACTTAAGCGAAATATAAGATTTAAAATGAATCTTGAAATTTATTTACTTAGAACATATTCAAATCCAATAAATTGACAGATGAGAATTGATGATACATTTCAGAACCTAATTTTTATTTAGCATGAAATCAAATCAGAGAGAAGATCACTCAAACTAAAAACATGTAATTAAAACAACACACCAAATCATACAAAATTATATAAAGGATGTGTACAGCTATGACCTCCTGTGAGGAAATCATGCAAAGTAATGTCTGAGAATTTGTCCATTCACTGGATGCACATCCAATTGACCTTACAATGAACTTAAACTAAATGTTCTTGGACCCATATTTTCTGTAATAATGAATGGTCTAATCCAGAGACATTGAAATTTCACTTGTTTTCCCTTGTCCTCATGTGCTTTGTCCCATTTTAACACCAAATATCCTACCTCGAAGTCCTATAAGAAGAAGACCTATGGTAAAACCATTTAACAATATGTTGGTGTTGATCGAATTTATGCTTAGCCTTAGATATTTCCTCTTCAAGTTTGAGAAAAGTATTAACTCTGCTCTCCAAAGGAGAATACTCAGTGTCTTGTAGAGATTGAGACAGTTGCAATAAGAGGATTAAAATGTTGGGTGGTGGGATCGTTTGCTTCCAGTAAACGAGAAAGAATAGTGAGTTTACTATAGCAGCTTGTGGGGTTACCCTATCATCCCAAAGGGAGTTAGGAAAAGCAGAATGCAAGTTTCTATGATGGTTTGCAACTATTTTTTTGAGGATTTTAATTAGATTTATATTTGTGGATTCAGCAAAGTAATTACCCTAGGGGTAATAGTTAGTTGAATATTTAATTTTTATTCCTTTTTATATATCAAATGAATTTAAATCCGCAGAAGAAAAGTAAAAAACGTTATAAAAAATTAAAGAGTCGGGCACACCAAAACGAGTTATGATATTACTTTCGAGAAACAATATCACCTGATTCGAGTTGACAACATGTAATGGCACCGTTTCGACCCATCGAGTAAAGTAATCCGTAGTTGTTAGTATATACGTATGTTGAATATTTAATCTTTATTCCTTTTTATATATCAAATGAATTTAAATCCGCAGAAGAAAAGTACAAAACGTTATAAAAAATTAAAGAGTCGGGCACACCAAAACGAGTTATGATATTGCTTTTGAGAAACAATATCACCTGATTCGAGTTGACAACATGTAATGGCACCGCTTCGACCCATCGAGTAAAGTAATCCGTAGTTGTTATTATATACGTATGTTGAATGGAGGATGCATGTTTTATTGCCTCGATGATGTCTAATCCCCACTGCTGAAAAGGGGCATCTGTTGATACATGTTGCAGCGACAAAGCAACCCTTTCTACCCTTCCTACAACCCGTTGACAAATTTGACACCTTCGAGCTAGTGCATGAGAGTCTCTCAACAGAGTTGGCCAATAGTATCCAGCCCTCAAAAATTGATGTGTTGTAGTATCACCTCCATCATGACCTTAGGAAGGGCCAGAATGCAATTCTATGACAACTTTATTTCCATCTTCCTATTCAAGGCATCTTCGAAAAACTCCATCGAAATTTTTTCTGAAAAGGAATATATTTACAAGGCAAAAAGGTGCAAATTTTAGTCGTATCGCCCTCTTTTTCCTTGCATCCGAGTGCGGTGGAGCAGTTCCATGCATAAAAGAAAATTGATATCAGTATACCACCAATTCGAATCATTTGAAAGACAAGAAACGTCATTTGAAAATAAATGTTCTTCATTTTCCAAAAATAAATCAGCATTAGGTTATGGAACATAATCAACCACTAACTTACAAAGACCCTGGCCTCTAACAATTTGTGCAAGTTTAATTTCCAAGTCGTACTCATGTAGAGCTTTCATCCAATGTGCACGTTTTTCACCTAACTCTTTATGAACCAACAGATTTCGAACTGTCAAATAGGGCACTATTACTTTTGTTTTGTATTTTAACAGATAAGGCCTATAATGCTTTACTACTTTAAAAATAGCAAAGGCTTGTTTTTAAAAAATTGAATATTTCAACTATGCACCCTTGAAGGAAAAACTAATAAAGGAAATAGGGATTTCAGTGTTTGAATCATTTTTTTGTGTCAATACTACATCATAGGAGACATCGGATGCAAACGTATATAATATAAAGTATTTTTTTAAATTGGGATGCATGAGAGTGGGAGCTTCTGCTATTGTTCATTGTATCCCTTCAAAATCCTCTCATTCTTGCTAGTCCCATTTAAAAACAACATCCTTTTTAACTAAATTTTGCAAAGATCTGACAATTTCAATGTAGTTGGGGACAAATCTCATATGAAAATTTATTTTATTATACAACAAATTTCTAAAAAGAGTATGAAAAGAGCAGAAATAGATCAGAAAGAGTACTCCGCGACTTGAATGAAAAAAATTGATGAATAGAAAGCCTCTTCAAGGGGGAAACCTCCTTATACAATGTACTAAGTACACAAGACAAGACACTCAAATGAAAATATCTCCTTCCTATATATAGGATATTAAAAGATACAACTACAACTCACTGACCCAAACCGACATAACTAATATAACCATACTAATGACAATTACCACTAATGGGAAAATCTGACATCAAAACTAATGTAACGCACCACAATATAGGGGGAAATGTTCCACCATTAGGGATTAACATGCCCCTCCCTTTCAGAAAATTTTTGTCCTCAATGCTTTATTATTTTTGGATGCTTATTTATGAAGGACTCATCTTCCCATGTCGAATCTTCCACTAGCGGGTTCTTCCACTTGATGAGGTACTTAGTAATATCCTGATTTCGTAGTTGTTTGGTCCTTATTTTAGTGATTTGTCCAGGTTCCAATATGAATTTTCTTTCTTCATCAAGCTTGGGAAATATTATTTGAATTGGGATCTTGTCTCCTATTACCTTCTTTAAGCAAGAAACATGGAAAATTGGATGCACTCTTGAAGATGAAGGGAGCTCTAATTTGTAAGCCATAATAGCAATATTCTGCAACACTTTATAAGGACCATAATACTTGGGTGTTAATTTGTAGTCCTTATTTAGTTGCTTGAGGGACATCTTCTTGTAAGTTTGTAGCCTCAGAAATACCCATTCCCCTTCTTCGAAACTCCTTTCACTGCGATGTCGATCGGCTTTTTGTTTCATCCTGTTTTGTGACATAGCCAGGTTGACCTTAAGTATCTGGAGAACTTCTTGTTGGTGCTATATGTGATCTTCCACAGATTGAACATTAGATTTTCCTTTTAATGGAGATGTAATATAGGGAGGCTGGTACCCATAAAGTGCCATAAATGGGGACATTTTTTATGATGTAGGGAAGGAAGTATTGTACCGCCATTTTTCCAAGTACAACCATTTCACCCACTAGGTTTGTTTATCAGATGCAAAGCAACGAAGATAGCCTTCAAAACATTTTTTCATTATCTCAGTTTTCCCATCTGATTGAGGATGATAAGATGAACTGTGATCCAACTGGGTACCCAAACAAGAAAACAATTCATTCCAAAATTTGTCAATGAAAATTGGATCTCTATCACTTACAACAATCTTCATCTTTCCATGTAACTTCTGAATTGTTTCCATAAAGGCTGCAGTTACTGTACTTGCATTAAAAGGGTGAGAGAGTGCACAAAAATGTGCATAATTCGTGAGTCTATAAAAAACCACCATAATAAAATTCTTTCATTTTGACTCGGGTAGATATGTGATAAAATCCATTGAGACTTCCTCCCAGTGTTGGCAAGGTATGTCTAATGGTTGTAGAAGTCCTGGGGTATAAAATATTTCAACCTTATTATGTTGGAAAACCAAACATTCGGCCATGAAACTTTGAACATCATATTTAAGACCTTCCCAAAAAAATTCCTTCTTGACCTTGTGGTAAGTTTTCAAGAATCCAGAGTGCCCACCTATAGGAGAGGTGTGTAATTCTGAGAGGAACTTTTGTTTGAGTTGGGAGTTTTTGCATAAATATAATTTATCCTTATACCATAGTGAATCGTTTTTCCACACAAAAGTATCTGATACACTAGGATCATTATGTATCTTTTGAATGAGAATCCACATATATAGGTCATTTTTACATTCTCCCCTTGCTTCTACTACCCAATTAGTTTGTAGAATGGAAATTGGACAAACTAATGCCCCAGCATCTTCATCTTTTCTGGAAAGGGCGTCTGCCACCACATTATGTTTCTCTTTTTTATAGATGATTTCAAATTCATATCCCAACATCTTGGTTACCCATATTTGTTGATATTCCGAAGATATTATGTGTTCCAAGAAGTATTTAAGACTATAATGATCTATTTTGACCTTGAAGTGCCTACTTATTATGTAAGGACACCATGTGTTAAGAGCATGTAGTATTTCCAACATTTCCTTCTCATAAATAAGCTTATGTAAGTGCTTTCCCTTAATTGGATGACTTGTGAAATCAAGCGAGTTTCCTTCTTTCATTAGAATAGCAACAATGCCATATCTTGAAGCATCACTTTCCACAATAAAGGTTTTTGTGAAGTCTGGTGTGGCCAAAATAGGAGCTTTGCACATTGCCTCTTTAAGTTGTTCAAAAGCTTGAGTTGCCTATGGAGTCCAAGAAAATGCATCTTTCTTCAATAACACAGTTAGAAGTGTTTCTATTCATCCATAGTGTTAGTCCCAGAGATGTTCTAAGGCTATTTTAGAAATGTGCCTGGGAATCAATAAGTTTTACTCTTTGTTTGTTTATACTTAATCAAAATCACAATTATTTGAATGCCATGCTGATAACCAATCTTGGAGTAATGTGGGAAGTACTTCAATATGCCAATGAAAAACTTGAATGAATTTTATATTGATGTGATGACACAAGAAAAGGTACTTGATTCAAGTAAATCTTTATCTTATGTGTGCATACAAACTTTCTGAACCAAAAAAGGAATTCAGTAGTTTGAACAAGATGATCACAAAGATAAAACCTCAATATTATGAGGATAATATAACCAGATTATATACCATGAATATTTCACGCCATAGACATCTAGAAACAGTAATTTAAGCCGGTGGCACTCATATTAGGATCAAGACTAACTTTGCAAATCATAGAAAATATATGAAAGAGATGAAATCACAAGAGAAGAGATTACTAACTGAACATATCAAATCTTTGAATCCACAAAACACCAAGACGGAGCTTGAAGTTCTTCTTTATATCTTGATCAAACTATAATTATCTGAAGTTACACTTCTTACAAAAAGATTCCCTCCTATTTGTTTGGCCTTTTCTTCTATATATAGCCTTCATAGGATTTACAAAATGGTTTGTTACATCCCAACAGATTATAGTTATTTGTTTGTATTCTAACAAAATTGGTTACAAAAAGTAGTCATTGGACTAATGTTGACTTGTCTGTTGTTGCGAATGGGGTCCACCCTGCTAAGGTGGAGGAATATCCTCTTGCGTGGAAGACGCTCCTGCTACTAGTTGTGAGATCCGACCGTTGCTTGCGCCTTTGCAGACTGTTCTAATTGTTGGATTTGGAAGAACCTCGTGCTGCCTTTCCAATCATTTCCCATAGGATACTGGAAGACTATGATTTCTCTAAGGGATGAATCCAGCTCTGTATACTGCTCAAAAGAGGCCTTTGGTAGACTTCTAAAAATATTTTGAAGGCGAATGAGCATCTCAAAATTAGTATGCATCATGTCTACGATTGTTCTTCCATTGAACTCTTGTAGAGTATCTGCCATGTGAATTTCGGAGTTCCTCACATCTATCATCATGGCATTATAGTTTTCTTTTGGATAGAGGTATCCATGTCCATCCCAGAAATATGGGAGGCCAAGGGAAAAAAATGATTCGAATAGTTATTTGAATGAGTGCACATCCTACATCAGCTGAGCTTCCATTCTAGTGAGGTTTTGAGCCAACACTCCCTTAGTGATCACTTTATTTGCTTCCGTGATGATTTTAGTTCGGTCACGAACAAAATATGTTTAGAGCTCCTCAAAGGTATTCTCATTTAAGAAATCGATCACTACTTTGGATAGATCGGTCTTCTTACTCACGATGTTAAACATTGATTGCGCATCCTGAGCAGCAGCTTTGGTGATCTCAGATTCTTCTTGGGACACAAATAAGTGGCACCACTGCGTGGTTATTAAAGCTCCTACCTGCTCCCAAACAACAAACTTGGAACCTTTTATCAGGGGCTTACCAGTTAGCTTTCTAAACAGCTCCTGGACTTCACTCAGTAGCTCCTCCTTAGATTGTCATAGCTCTGTAATGAATTGGTCTCTTCGGTTCAACTTTTCGTTAATGAGGAAGAGCTCCTGACACTTCTCCTTCAGCTGGTCCTGCGCTTGATTCAGTTGCACGTATTTAAGACTCATTTCAGCTGCTGCTTGGGCCAGTATGTCCATAGGATCAGTAAACGACAATACTTGTAATGCGGTGGCCCTTTGCTGCAGGATGTCTTGATTTAGCTTCCTTAGATCATCCAACTCGCTTTCCAAAGAAATAATATTCTCTTTAAATGTATGGCCATCTGCCACTGATTTATCTAGTTCATACTGTATTTCCCACACCTCGACAGTTTGTGAATGCTTAGTTGTGGGGATACTGATCCTTTTCTTTAGGCCTGCGATTTATTTATCCTTCCCTTTCAGCATGGCTTATAACGGAGCCATAGAATTTGGATTATATACCATCTTTACAATTTGTTGTTCTAAGTTGGCAATTTTCAACTGCTCAACCTTGTTGGAATATTTCTCATTCTTCAATTGTTTCTCCAGCTTCTGAACGGTGACCTGGATTTTATTGGTGCTCATAGTATACTTCATTACATCTATGTATACTCCTTCACCTGTCTTCCGGTGAAGTTCCATGATGTCTTTAGACGGGAACGCATCCAAATTTAATATCACCTTAGTAGTCTTGAAATTCGAAGGTGCTTTCTTTCCCCTAGGTTCCAGTGGTTCTAGAATCGCCATTTTCAGGGTTCCCTGCCTCAAATCTAGTGTAGACAGCATCCTAGATTTCTTCCCTATGTCAAGCTCTTTCTTTGGGAACAAAGACTTTTCAAGGTCGTTGTTCTCATCTTTAATTTGAGCGTATATCCCAAATAAACCCGATTTAACAGGTGACGTGGTGACCAAAGCACCTTCTATAGACTGGGATTCCTGCTCGTGGGGCCACATGGTCGTCAGGAAACTTTTGAGGATGATAGGTGCCAGAGAGGTGGCTATTGGAATGAATTTTGATGCTGCACTGGACGTTCCTTCTACTTTTAATCTTTTTACCCTTGATCCCATGCTCCCTGATCACTCCTTTTTAGTTGCAGATGTGTGCTCTGGTGTCTCCCTTTTCCCCAATATTGTCCACCTTGAGAGGTGTTGGGATGACTGATGCACCGACTGCCTTTCTAGGATATAATGCAGCTTGGATCTACTCCCAGCTATCCAGGTTGTATATTTTGTCCAACAATGCATGAGGTTCATGGACGTACGCTGCTAATCTGTTAGTCTATCTCTTTCGAGAGATTATCCCTTTGGGATCGTACTTGCACATTATGCTCAGTGGGAAACCAAAAGATGCTAGTAGTTCTTCAACTACTTTTTGAGCAGCTCTGCTCCTAACCTTGAAAGGTTCAGCTTCACTGGGGACTTTAAAAGTCCTAGCAGTGTTTCCCTTCATGAAGTGTACATCGTCACAATTGAATATTTGACAGATGTACTCTAGGGCAAAAAATCTAGGGGTCAATAATATTTGGAGCTTATAAGGAGCTAGTTCTACTCCATACACCCATATTTCAGTGTGAGTATCGAAGCAGAACCAATCGCCGACAGCCTCATTTGGGTTGAGTTGAAGCAATTGATTGCATTCTGGAAATATTCGGGGAGAAGGACAATCAAAAAATAGTGCATAAATCTTGGACATAACAGTGTCTATGAATAAAGCAAAATCTTTCTGAGGGGAACTAAGGTAACTGATTTATCGAGGTCACCCTTACTGAAGAAGCTCTTATTATGATAGAAAATCATGTATAAGAGAACGGAACAAAAACGGAACATCTTTTTGGACCAAAAAAAATTTAATTGTAGGTGGATGGACTGGGCAAGGAATGAAGGAAAATATAACATGATGGGGGTCTCATGTTGAGAAAGGTTAATGAGGAATAGAAAACCCAAGGATGCGTCATCGATCACCCGTTCATGGTCGTATCCAAGGACCTGACATATCATTGATAGGGAAGGTCTAGCGAAACTTGCAAACATTTCCAAATTGAACATAGCCTGAGTACTAAGAAAAATAGTTCCAGGTGGGACTATCATCTTGACGAAAGCATCCTTGCTTTTTGGGGAAAGCTCTCGAATTTTTTTGATCATAAATTCTTCATCGAACTGAAGCCTTGAGGCATATTTTCTAGTGTCATTTAACTCCATGATGAGCTCCTTACTAATTGGGAAAACCATGGTTCCCAACCGAGAGACAACGACCCTTCTTTCAGAGGCATATCTCGCAGCACACCATTGTATCAACTCTAGGAAAAACCTAGCCTGTGGTAGAACCATTTTGGCCAATCCAGACTTCCACACATTGAGCAGGTCATTTCCACTTTTCAACTACTCCTTGGCTTCATGGCCTAACTTATGCAGGTTTGGGAAAGATGATATAGAGACATGGACGTCTAAAAATTCACCGTTGAGGTGGTCGTCTTGATTGAGCACTTTGGAAGCAAAGGGAGCTTGGGGGGTAGAGGCAGAAGCCATGGTAATGATGGAATGACGAAGAGAACGTTGGTAATGACTGGCTTTGGGAGATGGGAAATATGGTGCAGAGAGTGATGAATGAGGAGCTCATAATATTGGAAGCAGAATGCCTGGTAGTTTCCTTGGGGCGTATTTATAGGGAGAAGTGTTAAATTGGAAGGTTTTAATGAGGGGTAGACGTGGCCCCCGGATATTGTCTCACTAGCCGAGGGGTAGTTGGTTCTTTGAATGCATGGAGATGTTTTCTCCTAAATGGCAATGGTAATGACCATTAGGAGTGGCTTACAGAACAACAAGGGTGATGACTAAATGAGGTGAGAGGCGTCACACCACAACCCATAAGTGGTTTCAGGGCTCGGAGAAAGAAGTTTGTGAAGACTTCTTTTCGGGCCCTGACTCAACATGAAGCTGCCACATGGAAAAAGTGGTTTCCATTCAGAGGCGCACTTGGGGTGTTAAAATCCACGTGTCTTGAACGCCCTGAAGCTAAGGTAGTCGTCGATATTCCCTCTAGCTCTCCCTGAGATTCGTGCCTGAATGACGCAAATTTATGGGGTGCCCCCCCCATATTTGTTCTGACAGCTTGTTGTCTATCGATTCATGGTTGAAAACACTATGGCACCTACCTAGTGATTTCGGGGCTCGAGACAAATGGTTTGGGGAAACTTCTTTTGGGGCCCTAAACTGCTCTCAGGATGACACGTGTTTTCAACGGTTTTCATCCAGGGACGTTATGATCCTGATAAACGTCAATTTATTTGACACCCTGAATGGAATATCAGTCGTTGATCGGAAATTGAGTGGCCATCTTTATTTCAGTTGCCTCTAACCTTTCCACAGTCGATATTTTGTCACGGGGTGAGCTATATTTCTTCCTTTTCGTGTTGTTGTCGTTCCATATTTCTCTTAGAAATCTTTGTAAGCTTAGCCATTGGTAATGCTGCCTCTGGATGATCAAGCTGCAAATATTAGTACTAACATTGGCTTCAACGGGGACATCCTTTTTCTTCGGAAGAGGCTGAGAAAAGTAGACTAGTGCCTTTAAGTCCATTCGGTTGTGGAGTCGTATCAGTCTTTCACTTCGAAAAAAAAAATGGGTAACAGAGAATAGTGAGAGGGAAAATAAAAATGCGAGCATAACATACTTTTTGCAGAAAGAAAAAGAGGGAAAAACTTATAATATATATATATGATACCAAAAAATTGTTTGAGCAGGATGAATATTTAATATTGAAAAAATTGTTTCAAAAGTCTCTCGTTTACAAGATTTCCGAAGATTTCATCATTGAGTTGTGCCAATTCGCAAGTGTTGTTGTCATGGGCTGCAATAACTTTGAATGGCCCCAGCCATGTTTGGTTCTTTCCTCTCTTCTAGCATCCCATTTCAGAACAAGGTCTCCATATTGAAAATCCCGAGCAATGGCTTTTTGATCAAATGTTTCCTTAATCCTGTCTTGGTGCATCTTGGTAGTTTCGTCCAGTTGTTCCCTAACCTGTTGAATTTCAATTAGTTGACGAATCATTCTCTCTATATCATTTGTTTCTTCCTGCTCTAACTGTAACAAATTGATCACTGGTAAACCCAACTGAATAGGAAGTAAAACTTCTTTTCCATAGACAAGTTGGAATGGTGAAGTGCTTATAGCGCGTTCGGCACTAATTTTGTCTTCCCATAGTGTGAATTTCAAATGGGAGTCCCAAGACCTTTTATTTGTGTTCATCATCTTTTTAATGATAGTCACCCAACTTTTGCTGGAGGAATCTTCCAAGCCATTTCCCTGAGGGAAATAGGTTGTTGAATAAATCAATTCAATGTTGTAATTTTTACAGAAACTCATCATTATGGAGGATTTAAAACCCTGAGCATTGTTTGTAATGATCTGTCTTGGGAAACCAAATATTGCTAAAATATTTCTTCCGGGAAACTTATTATGACCATATCATTTGTGTTTCTTGTCAGAATTGCCTCCACCCATTTTGTAAAATAGTCAGTGGATGTAAAGATCCATCTATGTTGTCCTATGGAATGGGGATTTATCTCTCCTATGAAATCAATGCCCCATTGTTGAAATGGTGCTTCCACTTTGATTGGTTTAAGGGGTAATGGTTTAATCTTTTGCTTCCCTACAAATAACTGGCATTCCCTACATGACCTAACAATCTTATTAGCATCAGTGAACAATGTAGGCCAGAAACTCTACCATTATGCCTTTGTGAAACTCTACCATTATGCCTTCAGTTTCTTCTTCAACAATACAATTCAATAGAATTCCAATAGGATCTTTCCAAAAGAGATATCCATCAAGAATAAAATACTTGACAACTTTGAGTTTAAGAGATATCACTTTGGATTTTTCTAGATTAGGAGGACAAGTGAGTTGTTGTAGGTAGTAAACAATGTCTTTGTACCATCCTGACTGAGAAAAAAATTCAAATACGTGATCAGGAATATTTTGTTGAATACCTTCTCCCTCCTGACCAGGAATTTGATCTATCAAATTTATCTCAAGGGATTGATAATTTGACTCAGTTAGGAGTTTGGCTAGTCCTTGTCCTTTTACCAACTTAGTAGGCTTGATTTCCATGTCATACTCTTGGATTTTGGATATCCACTTTCCCCTTATTCCCTCGTTGTCTGGTTGACACAGAATATCCTTGATGGTTCTCCCTGGGACATAAGTGATGATCTTGGAATGCAGGACATAATTCCTGAATGACTTAAGGGCTTTGACTAGTGCATAAGACTGTTTTTCCATAGTACTATATTTCATCTCAGCATCTCTCAGTGCTCGACTAAAAAAGGCGATGGGTTGATCATGTCCTTCACTATTTTTATGTAAGAGGACTGTAGCAATGGTAACCTCAGAGGAAAAAGAGAATATAAGAAATTCCTTTGTGTAATCAGGAGTAGTCAAAACAGGTGCTTCACCTAAAGCATCCGTTATATGTTTAAAGGAATCTCTTGCAGTTGTGCTCCATTTGATCTCAACTTTTTTTTTAACATATCAGTGATTTCTTTCATTATTTCGGAAAAATTTGGGATGAATATTAGTAGGAAATTTATTTTACCAATAAAGTATTGTACCTCCTTTTTATTTCTTGGGAGCTCAATTAGTTTGATAGCGGATACTCTATCAGGATCTATCTTTACTCCGTCTTTGGATAAAATGTGCCCCAGTGGCTTTCCCTCTGTCATTGCAAAGAAGGATTTTTGGGGATTGAGAGATTGCCCGGATTTTCTGCATTTCCTGAAGGTCTGCTTTAGATGTTGAAGATGATATTCATCAGACTTTGAAAATATTGTCATATCATCCAGATATATAACAATAAATTTGTCTTTTTCCCCCATGAATGTTATATACATAGCCCTTTGGAATGTTGCACTAGCGTTAATAAGACCAAAGGGCATTTTATCATACATGAAGTTCCTCATGGTGTGGTAAATGTTGTCTTTTCCCTATCATCTAAATGCATAGTGATCTGGTTATAGCCTGAAAATCCATCCATCATAGACACTCTAGTTGGCCTAACCACTTTCTGTAGAATGTGATCCATTTTGGGAAAAGGGTAATTTAAAGAGCACTTATTCATATTTTTGAAATCAACACACAACCGAATTTCTCCATTCTTTTTTCTGACAGGTACCAGGTTACCCACCCACTCTGAATATGAGAGAGGGATAATGATTTTTGCGTCAAGTAACTTCCTCACTTATTTTTCAATTACCGGGAGTAAGATAGGATTCACTTGCCTCAACTTTTTCTTTACAGGATTAGTATCTGGGTTTAGCAGGATCATGTGTTGTATGATGGTTGTATAATAAGTTTTTAGGTCTTCATGCTTCCAAGCAAAAATGTCTACATATTCTTTAAAAAGTTCCTCATATTGTTGCTTTTGTTTGGTTTTAAGAGAGTGAAACTTTTATGAACTTTGGTTCTTTAAGTGTACCAACATCCACTTCTTATACAACTTCAGTAGTTGGTTGTACGGCTAGTTTCACAGGAATCTCATTTTTGTCAAACGGTTGTTCTAGAGGCACTAGTCCTTTAGGAATATAGTAATTCTTCAGTTGAAATATCTTGTGGCTAATAATATGTTGTTTCAACCCTGGGGTTTTCCCATCTTCTATCCGCAGGATATTTTCTCCTTCTTCATCTTCGTCGCTATCTATATTGGTTCTTGAAACCTCATATATAAGTTGCAGAAAGTGTTTGATCTGTTGATCGTCCTCAAATACTTGCCAATTTTTTATGTTGTCAGGGATAGAGGGGTGATATCATATTTCCACTTCATATTTTAGCTTCGGCTTCTTGGGAGGTCTAAAAGAACTAGCCGTCACTTCCAACGAATCAACTTGTTGGTTGTACTCCCTAGGGATAAAATTTATATTGAACGCATCAAAGAAATTATCAATAAGATCCCATGCAAGATTCTAATATGATCTAAGCCTTGGATGTTTCGTTTGATAAAGTCTTTTGATTTGGTTCACCACCAACTCAGAGTCTTTGAAGACTTCCAACTGAGTGAATTTCAAATCCTTAGCAGCTCGTAGGCCTAGGATGAGGAACTCATATTTAGGGACATTGTTACTAGTATCAAAATCTAGCTTATAGGACAAAACAATTTCTTCTCCTATCGGTGATGATAGTACTGCACCAGCTCCAGACTCTTCTTTGGCTGAGGATCCATCAAAATATAGTTTCCAAACTTGATCACGACTATCCTCAGGAATATATTTAGCTACCTGAGGTTGAAACATTTTTTCTTCAGAGGGATCACATAATGAAAACATATAGCATCCCATGTCCTCATCAGTTGCATATATAGGCTAATTCATAGGACTATCTTGATCACTGATTACGTATGCAAACATAGCTTCTCTGTACAATCTCCTAGTTTCCCCCAGCAAAAACAGGTATTGTAGCATATTTCATATCCATTTGCATGGTACCTCCCAATTTTTTAGCCTAGCTCCTTGATAAAAGCATACCATATTTGGTTGGGACATCCTCTACCACTACGTTCATCATTACACTTTTGGATGGTAATTGGGAAAGAGTAACTATCAAATCTTTTATCATACCTATGCACTTTAATTTTCTGGAGTCAAAACTTTATAGATCATGATATGGCCTAGTAATCTGTAACCCCAATTGTTCCATGATAACTTTGGGCATCAAATTGTGGGATGCTCCAGAGTCCAGCATACAATTGTGGAGGAGTTTATCATGCACATTTAGGGTAACATAAAAAGAAGCAATTGGATCTTCTTTATCGACGATGTGAGGGCCACATTGAAAAGTTGGGGCTTCATCATTCATATTTATAGAATGTTGTTGGTCATTATTTTCAACTATGTGCAACATTTTATCAATTTTTTTATGATACAGAGCGTTATTTATCAATTCAGACGGGGGAACAACTATCTTTAGCTTTCTCAATTCATGCTCCAAATTGAAATGTGTAAGGCATTATTTGTGCTCTTTAGGATCTAGCTCTACTTTATTATGGGGGTTGATGTCTGGCTTTTTTTGGCTATCTAAAATTGTGGCCTTACTTTCTTTATCCTTCGGTGAGTCTTTTCTTTTTGACCAGGGGGTGCTTAAGGAGATTTAGCTTGGGTCGAGCTCTGAAGAGAATCATTGGAAGGAGTATCATTCTGTCTATTTACTGACTTGGGTCTTGGCCTTAATTCATACCTCTTTTTCAATCCTTCCTATTGAGTATTTGGGAACGAATCATTTTCTTGAGGTTTTTCAGGATATCCATCCATCTTATTACGTGGAAGTGAATTTTCATAATCATCCCTAGTAAGGTGCATGAGATAGGAATCTTCTTCCATCCAATTAAGTTGTTCTTCAACTTCTTCATAGATTTGTTCCTTTGGTATTTCGATTAGATTATTATCGTTATCTCGGACATGCGGCCTCAATGGTTGTTCATCATTCCTCTTTTCTTTGCATGCCATATGAGGGTTATAAGGCCTTCGAAACTGAGTAGGGGGGAGAGCAGGAGACTGTCTGTTAGGACTACTACTTTCTAATTCCATTTTGGTAAATTTATTTGACATATTCTTTATAATGTGAGTCATTTCATCAATCTTTCACTAGCATTTTTTACCCCAAAATCCGACAGCATAGATGTCCAATTTTCGACATCTTGTTGTCGACTATCCGACAAATTCCATCTTTTTTTAACGTCGATTGGAATTTGGCTAAAATCTGACATCTTAAATGTCCGTCGGATATTCGACACCTTTTCCATTGGATAGTAAGTTGTATATCCGACGTCCAGTCCATGTTAAGATGGTCGATATCCGACGTTCTATGCCGTCGGAGGTATGGCAGGAACGTTGGACGTCAAGGTGGGTAGAGTCGGATACCGACATAATGTTCGTGTTAACATGGCCGAATTCCAAAGTTCGTGGCCATCGATGGTGTGCATGAACGTTGTATATCTTCATATGTAGAGTCGGATATCTGACGGATATAGGTAATTTAAAAAAAAATACACTATTAATTTGTCATCGTGATTATGCCATCCATCAAATTGAAGACAGGGATTGAACCAATTTTTTTTTTTAATTTTAATAATAACCATTTTGGTACTTTGGTCCAAATGTTTTTTCTAACTCATTATTTCTCCATATTGTGTGCTTAGTGCCACCTCTCTATATCAATGCATAAATAAACCTTTGCTTGGTTTCCGGTTCTAGATGCATGCTATTATTTGTAGTTGCATGCCATTGATTGTTGTTTAGAAATGAAGTCTTGTAGAGGAGGACTAGTATGTGGCAAATATATATTGATTCTTGATGGTTATCTCATTCACTACTCGGTAGTCAGTACACATTCACAAACATTCATCCTACTTAAGCACTATGATGATAGGAAACCCATAAGGTGAAACACTGGGTTATATATATGACTCCTTTCTCCAAGAGCTATTATAATTGCTTCTTCACATCATTGACTTCCAATAAAAATTGTTGATACAATCCAATATAGGGAAATGGAGATTCTAAAAACTGTATGGTGGAAACTACAAAACATTTGTAAGATGCTACTAATTGCACATGACATATCTCATTCAAATATATCTAGAGTATTTGAGACATATCTCATTCAAATATTCTCAAGGAGATTCCAAGGAATTTAAAGAGAAGGTTAAAGATATTGGTTCTAGTGCATCATTTACTCAGCCTTTGAATTTGAGGAAACTCGAAATTGGTTATGATCGGGAGCAACCAAACATCACAAGAAGCTCCAAGAAATTGTCAAAATTTAGATGACAGGGGAGTGGGTTGTAGAAAGGAAGCATTGTTTCCATTCATTGATCTCCTCTCTGTTTCGAGAATAATTTAATATTCTCTACTGAACAGGGCCAACCACGTGAAGGTGGAAGCTCTTATGCCCCCCCCCTCACATCACTCTCAACTCCCCATACCCAATGCATGTACTTTGAAAAAAAAATTACGTGCAAATTCATGCATATTTCATCATAAACAAACATCTACCATTCATTCAATAAAGGCTAAAATCCATTAAACCAATGTTTCATTCTGTCAACACATTCATTCAATAAAAGATAACATTTAATAAACCATCCATTCATTCATTAAAAACTAACATTCAATAAATATAACTGTTTACTACACTGAATCATTAAACCATTTCTTACCTTGATTTCAAGAGGCAACTGTGAAGAAGAACAGTCATAAAGCATCGTTTCATATATCTCTGATTTTCTCAAAACCTTCGTAGTGAAACATATGAGTTTTCTCCGTGGAACATATGAGTATGCGACAACAAATTGAGCAATTGATGGATGCCAAATAAGCCTTCCAGCAATTGCCACAACCCAATAGAGATTCCTTCTACCCCAAATTCCCCTCAGCATTTCAATTCAAGCTACACAAATGTCGTTATTATTATGACCATTTTCCTTCACCATGTCCATTAGGAACATAAAATTTGCCAGAATCACTGACAAAGATGGAAGCCACATCAACTCAGAAAATGTTGGGAAGCTTATGCATCTAATGCAGTTGGTAAGAAACTTAGAAGTGATGATGGTAAGAAAGGAATTGTGGCATCGTGGCGTACATCCCTTGTCGGTGTGATTGCAACCACCAATCAAGATGGTTGTCACAACCAATTTGTGTAGCTCGGGTGCTTTCCTATTTTGGATGATTGACTTCAAGAAGCCCAAAAATGAAATACTAGAGATGCAAGAATACCAAAGGAGGGTGACAAATTTGTCAAAGCACTGTTCTTATTGTTGCTACGTGCTCTTGATAGACTACCTATAGATCTTAATGCTTTGAAGACATGTATGGGTGGAAAATCTGTAAACCACTTGAAAAATCAGAAGCACCAGTAGATTCAGAGGAAGGCTAGGATCTTATTTGATACTTGGAAGAAACATCTTGATGCAGTAATGAAGAACAATGACATAGTCTGGATCAAGCCAGGGAGCATATTTTCCCTATAAGTAAGATACATGAAAAGTTGCTTATACTTATGGTGGAAAGCATGAAATATCTACTAAATTTGTGAAAAAATCAACACCATTAAGTGATATGGATGATGGGGGTACAAATCTACTGGTAATTCTAGCAGCCACTGAAAATTCCAAGGACAGGAAAGTTCTTGTTGTTGTCAGTGAAATATGTTCCTCAACAGTAGGAGAGGGTATCGTGGATGAGTCTACAATAAGGTTCTATGTTGATAAAATCCATTCCAATCCTAGTGACCATGCAGATGATAGAAGTACCCTTTTTGATAAAGGAAGTGAAGAACCTTAATGTTTCCAAATAGAGTTCAGATGTTTCTAGCTATGACTTGTTGAATAAGATTCAGAAAATTGGAAGGCATGATCCTCAAAAAGACACACTTGATACCACCTATAACCTTAGAAATAACCAAGTAAGAGATAGTGACCTGCGAGATGACCTACAAGATGCTAATCAACTACAAAATTCAGTGAAGGTTGAAGACAGGCAATAATACATGGGTGTTGATAATCATCATCTTCTTAGCACAAGGAGCATAACATACTTGGATGAAAGTAAAAAAGTTGTCATCGAAAAGAGAGGAGATATGCAAGTAGAATAAATTGCAAGAGCCTCTTATTATGCACCCTCTCCATAGTAAGCCTAATATGTTCTCTGCATGTAAAACCCTTTTAATAGTGCGCACGTGGTGTGGTAATAAGTTTCACATTTTACACATCGAATACAAGACCCCTGAATTTTGTGACATATTATGCACGACTTTCGAAAACACCTAGGATTGATTTCCAAAATGACATCTACAGGTTCCTTCGTATGTTCATTCACAAACGGTTACTTCATTATCAAAACAAGCACAAATAACATGCACCCAAAATTTACCTGTGGTGGTTAGTTTCAGGGCCCCACCTATTACAGGGCAGAGGCAGCAGCATTGTGGCTTAGTCTCTATCTCTTCCCTTTGGCAAGCTGTGCAAAACCAGTCGTCCAGTGATTCACCCACACCATAGCATTTTTAGAATTTTTGATGAACTGCAATATGACATCCATTGCAGATGATCATTTTGTCAGTAGGCCAATCCTCATATTCACGACATACTGCACACCTTTATGCTGTCCAAATTTATTTGATCGGCTCATATGGTTCTAACAGCCATCCTGTTATTTTTCTCTCCCTATTGTTGGATGGTGTAGGCCCTTCTGGGGAAAAGAATTGAAGGCCACGGCCAGGTTCATCAACTTATGCTAGACTATGTTCAGTTATGGGTTAGGCAATAAGTATTCAGGTACATATTATCCTGAATGGGTTTAATGATGCTAGAGATGCATACCGAGTATGATTGATTTCCACGTGTTAGGTGGAGATTTTTCTTATATGCACACAATGCCTGTTTCAATACCTAGAAAATGAAATTCTTGTTTGCTAATTGCGAATGCAACAATGTCATTTTAGTTTTCTACGTCGGGGTTCATAATTTTTGTCAAGCATATTTATATTTTGTATTTTTTGTTGTTCATGGTTGTGGAATTTTCTAGTGATTAAGAAATTCAGTTGTGGGAAAATACTTTGTGTTGTTGAGTGTTTCATTTCATTGATGTGTCAATCTATTGATGCTCGATTGCTTGCTCCTCAATTAGGAGTTGTTGGTTGAGATTTGATGGCGTCCTTTCTTAGACCTGGGCATGTTCCTACCGGGTTTTTGTTAGGATATTCCTATACTCCATCCTAGTCCTACCAACATTTTCATTATTTTCATTTTCATTCTTGCATGCAGCATGCATTCTGCATGCATGCATGCAATTTCATGCATCCCAGTCATTAGTCCCAGCACCTAGCCTCAGTTAGGTAGCCCCTGAGAGCTTCTCTCAGATCAGTTTTATCCCTCCTAGAGCTTAGTGCACCCTTCATCCTTGATTTAAGGAAGCCACTCATCCTCTCTCACCTACCACTCAGTTGCACTTCAATTATCTTTAGTTCTTTCCTTGATTTAAGGAAAGACTGACTCTCAATTGACTGTATCACTCTGATGGAGCTCCAGTGAGACTAGACTACCCATTCTGACTCCAGTTAGTTCCTCATGCACCCTCCACTGAGCCTCCTTCACTCAGTTAGTGCCAGTTACACTCAGTTACACCTACCACACTCAGTTAGACTGATGGTTGATAGTTACTTGAGCATTGATGACTCCACTGATGATGATGAAGACTTCTAGTTGTGCTCCGATGACACTCCAGTGATCTTTTTATTACTCCATGAAGACTAATTCGAATTACCACCTTGGCATTCGAATCCCCATGCATTGTACTACTTATTTGTCCATATTGTGATTAATGAATTAGTGTGTGTGAAGTTATTTTGCTTCTATCCGAGTTCTACTGTATTATTATTCTGTTGCTCATTTTACTGCATTAACCACTCTTAATCTTATTCCTAAATTCTTTCATTGTGAGGTATACATAAGCTCTTAGATCTGCTGTGAGGATTTTCACATGGTATCAGAGCATGTTGAGAGTATTGTTTATCTCCATTTCTGAGAGTTTTTGTAGGTTATTATCAAGATTTCGAGTGCAGCAGTTTCTGCATTTTTGCAGTAGTGGCAGTTGCAGACATTTTCTATTGTTTTTGCAGGTCTTCTGAAACAACTTCCATGTTCAATTCGGAAGGAATTACTCCTCTTTCTCCATTCAAATATGATGAATGGAAACCACAAATGATAGCACATTTGAAGAGACATGGTCTCTTTGATTATTGTTTTGAAAGAGAGTTCGAATCCTCTGAAGAAAAGAATGACTGGTTAGATGAAGGTGAAAGAGCCATTACAACCATGATGTTTGCTATGTCTCGATGCATGGTACACCAATTCATTGATTCTTTCAAATCTCCAAAAGAGATATGGGCCCAACTAGATGAAAAATTTGGCAAACAGAATGAAGGAACTGGTCCAAACCCTTTCGAGAGCAATCCCAGTGATGCATTCGCCCTCCTTGATGATCGCATTGATCATGAATCAGTATCAAACATATATCATATTGAAGTTGTCCACAAAGAAGAAGAACTTTCATATTCTACACTCATGCTCCAAATTTCTTCTATTTCGAATTATGTGCCAGCTCACACTCTAGAAATTGAAGAATGTCATAAATCCTCTTTTGCACTAGAGTTTTTTGGTTTGCATCATGATCTCATGAATGTTTCGGAGGTTAAATCAGCCATTGGAGGTAATGCATTTGCTCTCCTTAATCAATCACCTCTTATTTACTATTATATGATCATTATTTCATGCTTTCAGAAGGTTATTAAAGATTATGGCCATTGCCATTCGCTTGCGATAATTTCTCATGCATATCATGGTTTTGATCTCACCTCTACAGGTTCAAAGGAGATCTCAAGAAACCATTGCCAATCGCTTGGGATAATTTCTCATGCATTTATTGGTTTAGATCTCACCTCTAATGGTTCAAAGGAGATCTTAAGCAACCATGATTCAAGTCTTGGAGCTGATTTAAAATCCAAGCAATCACTACTTGGGATAATTTCTCATGCATATGATGGTTTTGATCTCACCCTTGTTGGTTCAAAGGAGATCTCAAGAAACTATTCTTCAAGTCTTAAATCTGATTTGGATTTCAAGCAAACATGTGATGGTTCTTTTTGGCATAATCTCACCCATGATGGTTCGAAGGAGAAGACAAAAGACTATCTGCACATTCGTAGATTTGATCCTACCTCAACTGATTCGAATCACAGGTTCAAGGATCATCCTCATACATTTGGATTTGTTCTCATCACATTAGATCTGAAGAGCAAGTACAAGCACATGCTTTCTGAGCATGATCCTCTTCTTCCTAAGAAGAAGATACCTCCAGACATATGACCAAGCATCACACCTACTTGAGTTTGGAGCATTTATTTTTTTTGTGTGCCTTAGTGTCTATTTTGAGGGGGGGGTATTTTTCCCATGAGGTTTTCCCCATTTCCTCACTTTATTGACTTCTATTATTATTCATTGTATTGGGTGACCTTTGGTCTTAGTTTCCAGGGCCCAGGATGGATTAAGGGGGGGTGTTAGGATATTCCTATAGTCCATCCTAGTCCTACCAGCATTTTCATTATTTGCATTTTCAGTCTTGCATGCATGCATGCATCCCAGTCATCAATCCCAACACCTAGCCTCAGTTACCTAGCCCCTGGGAGCTTCTCTCAGATCAGTTTTATCCCTCCTAGAGCTTAGTGCACCCTTCCTCCTTGATTTAAGGAAGCCACTCGTCCTCTCTCACCTACCACTCAGTTGCACTTTAGTTATCTTTAGTTCTTTCCTTGATTTAAGGAAAGACTGACTCTCAACTGACTGTATCACTCCGATGGACCTCCAGTGAGACTAGACTGCCCATTCTGACTCCAGTTAGTTCCTCATGCGCCCTCCACTGAGCCTCCTTCATTCAGTTAGTTCCAGTTACACTCAGTTACACTTAGTTACACCTACCACACTCAGTTAGACTGATGGTTGACAGTTACTTGAGCATTAATGACTCCACTGATGATGATGAAGACTTCTAGTTGTGCTCTGATGACAATTCAGTGATCTTTTGATCACTCCATGAAGACTAATTCGAATTGCCACCTTGGCATTCGAATCCTCATGCATTGTACTACTTATTTGTCCATATTGTGATTAATGAATTAGTGTGTGTGAAGTTATTTTGCGTCTATCCGAGTTCTACTGTATTATTATTCTGTTGCTCATTTTACTGCATTGACCACTCTTAATCTTATTCCTAAATTCTTCCATTGTGAGTTATACATCATCTCTTAGATCTGCTGTGAGGATTTTCACATTTTTTTCCTACGCATGGTTGATGAATGATAGTGTACACCTGAGAATATTTTCCCTCTTGGCCGTGTCCATTAATATTGTCAAGCTGTGCTAGAAGCAACACAATGGATCAGTCAGAAACAATTTTCTTTATGCATTTTAAGACAAAAAGGAAAAAAACAAAACAACAAAGCTTCTAATTTTTCCATTCCAATGAGTGGATGACCTGTAGATTTCTTTTTCTTTGTTGGAAGCAGTCTTCTGTCACCCTTCCAACATCATTGCTAATTATTTTATGTGTTCGGTGGTTAAACGAGCACAACCTTCACACATTTTCCACACTCAAGCTATTAAATTGTCGATGCTTAGCTTGTAGGAGATTTAAGGTTACTTATCCTCCAGTAACATATTGTTTAGATGCGAATAATGTTTTGAGCTTATAGCAATGTTCTATTTTCTTCTCATTGTCTTCATATCTTGAATTTTATGGGTTCAAGCAATGTTTTCAACATATTGATTTTATGCTTGTCTATATAGTAGCATCCTATTGCTTTAGACTGCTACTAGTCTTCATCTTATGACTATGCCAAGCCCTTGGTTAGATCAATTTGATCATCTCTCTACTTTTTTTCTTTTATATACAAGTGTAGTGGGTAACTCTATGTTCCATTAAATTTCTCGGCTTAGTTTTCTTAAATATTTTTCAAAGCAGTTAGTGTATTTTAAACAATTGTCAAAATCAACGTTTTACTATTTCTCTATTGATTGGTGTCCACTGCTTTCTAATAAGTTGACTACTTATTGCACAAAATCTAATTTTTATTTGGTTGTGGTCATATACAACCCAAGAGAACAAACACTCACATAATCCCCTACGTGGCCATTACAAACAACAGTAATGCACTCTAGAACACTGAAAGGTTTCTTGTTTTTCCCCTTTAGAATGATTCCCAGGGTCAGTTGCTTCATTGTACATTCAGGACATGAATACTCAACAAGGTCTTGTAATTTCTCAGTGTGCAAATTATCGCAATTTGCATGAACCCAGATCTTGCATTTTTTACATTGAACCCAACTTCCCTTTGATGTGGAACTCCTACAGACCTTCTTGCAAATTCCACAATACTGATTTGTGCGATACAACTTGCAGCAGTGTGCACAGATCAACCCGCTATTCTAAGATGAATTAGCCAGTTGTTTCACATTTGCGGACTGTAATAATTTTGAAGCTAGAAACTTCTCGCTACAGCTGTTGCATGTTATTTCTCCTGCTTGATGGCTATCTTGTTCTTCCATAACCAGGTATTTAGGAGAGAAATCTACCCCAATGGCTACCTCTATTACCTCATGAAACTCAGCCTGAGAGGGGTTAGAAATCCCTTCCAATAATGTCAGACCCTCATATGCTAATGCCTCCATTCGTTACCAAAAGGACACTGTTCCTTTTCTTACCCATGCGTATGCACGAGCCTGAGTCATTTTCATCTCAAAAAACCTAACGCAAAGCCTCCCACGAACCCAAACGTCCTTTACAGATTATGGGGCATCTTGCTCTAGGTCGATAACTTTAGCAGGACAATGAGTGATGTCCTTTCTACTGTTAGATCTTGCCCAAACAATATCTCCCACACCAACCTGTTGTTCTGGACTCAGGTCCTCTGAACATTCAGATGCCTTCGAATTCTTCCTAGAAGCTGGCTTGGAACCCTAAAATTCTCCATGCTAATGATGCTGAAAATAAGATGAATAGGATCCAAAATAACCAGTCAACTATTCTTCCCAGAATATGGCTTGGAAACCCTAAAATTCTTCATGCTGATGATGCTGAAAATAAGATGAATAGGATCCAAAATAACCAGTCAACTATTCTTCCGAGAAGATGGCTTAGAAACCCTAAAATTATCCATGTTGATGATGCTGAAAATAAGATGAATAGGATCCAAAGTTAAGTGTCACTAATTCTATTTGTTATCGATGCATGAATTACTAGTTATCATATGTAAAGTGAGATATTTTTCTCCCCCTCTTTTCCTTTTGGGAATTATTACCACTGTCCAGCTCTCCGAATCTGCCTCTGACCATCAAGTCAAATGTGAGTAACTTGTCTTTTTCGCTACCTCTAAACAGGGGTGAGATAAGAAGCTTCAGGCAGAAGCATGTCCCTGTGCTTTAAGGATCTGTCAAATCACTTACCAATGTGGTTGGCATGGAACAATACAATTCTTAGACAGAGAATTTCCAAGCATGAAATTGTAAACGAAGGTAGCATCCCCAGCATTTCAAACCCTCAGTATCTGGAGCTTCTTGGAAAATGCAATTGCGGCCCAATCTGGCTATGTAGAACACCACTGCAATTGGTTGATTTCAGCAGCTGTGTGTAAGCCAATATGGGGTTAAGGCCGCCTTCAACAGGATGGTTAGTAGAAGAGAACTCCCATATCAGAGCCCGTGAGTTGTCCCCTACAGTGAAAGTTTGACAAGGACTGTGAGGAGCCCATGCAATGGCATTAACACTTTCCTGATGCCTTTGAAGTTACGCAATGGGTACAGTTGGAAATCTGATATCGAACACTACTACTTTAGATCTATCCATGAGAATAGTAGCCATATATCTTGGGTCCCATTTGTTCCACCACAATCGTAACAATGGAGTCTCTGGCTGGGAGCTTTCATAAATAATAGTTGAATGCTCCTTGTCCCTCAAATCAAAAACTTTAACAGACCCATATGTTGAAATTGAAGCAAAAAAACCTGGTCCTCCCCAAGCAATATCATACACCTCCTTGTCATGAGCAATCAGCTATGTATCCACCACCTCTTTCTCAATGTCCCAAATGGTGCAAGTAGTATCAATGCTACAAGTTCCAATTTGCTTTGGCTCGGCATCATTCTAGTTAAAAGAAATTAATGGTGCGGAGAACTCACTATTTTCATTGTTATTCAATAAGATTTTCAAATCAACTCGACCATCAAAAATCTGCCATATACGAAGATAGTCTCTAGTAGTGGCTAGAAGATCTGGTTTTTGGAATTGTTTATCTGGAATAAACATTATGTTTGTTGCAAGATAAGGGTGATCGAATGGCAGTCTAGGAGCATAGAGCTAATATAGAGTTTCAGTGATTGAAGGATGAAGTGAGACAAGTAACACAGAGTATCACCATTATCAAGCCTCTTAGTTATCTTCGTTCGCTCTCTTTATTTAGTGGCACTGTTAATTGCTCTCGCATTGACAAATTTCTGAGGGGAATACAAATCCAAGTTGTACAGAGAGTTTGCAGAGTTTGTTCCAGGATTATGCGAATATATTTTTTGTAAATAGTTTGAGGGTTAAATATTGTTCAGTGATGACCGATCTCTGCAATTTTTTATAGCAGAGTTATTGGATATGGAATGGATCCATTTCCACAGATTACAGTCTTTCTCTTCTTCTCTGATTTCCTTCCTTTCCAAGAAACGCAATAATGGCATCATTGCATTGTAGGCACTATAATCATGTCAATAAAAAAGAGTAGTCTATTATGTGCATGACTGTGTTATAGTCACGCCTTCACTTCCTTTCCATTTTCTAGCATTAAACGTTGATCTACCTCGTGTGTCATATCTTGTCAAAAATGATAAAATCCAAATGACGATGTTCAAGTCTAGATTGATAATAGTAACGATTTGTATGCAATAGATATATTTCAACAACATTATGTGCATGGAGTTTTATATATTGTATATATCGATTATGTAAAATACAAGGTGAGATTTTGAATTCAATTAACTGAATTGGTGATCTTCACTGCGTATTTGCATGCAAAATCTTTGAAATTTCACATAAACTAAATTCTTTGGATTTGTGTTGATTTAAGTGGCCACTTGTTTGTTTTCAGCCATAAAATTGTCATTTTTGGCATTTTGTGTGTAGATTCTGCACTGAAAATAAAGTCTGTAACAGTTCAATTGTTGTGCAAAGTTGCAATGTTTCAATATAAAAAACAAATTGGCTTCTTGCGAATGCTGACTTGGACTTTCTGCTGGGCACCTTCTGCCTATTCTTCCAATTCATCATTTGCTGCCCTGTCACCTTCTTCCTGTCACCATCATCCATTTAGCAAAGGAAACTGGGTACTTGTCTTTTGTGTCACTGAATGTGAAACATACGACACACCATTAGGCTAACACACTGAATGTCTTGGCTATTACAATTAATTCTCAGGTGACTGGAGTGCCCACTACAAAGAATGCATACAACATTTCCTCTTCGTTCCAAACCGCAATATGAACACTACGGCTACAGTTATATTTATGTTCTCTCCTATAGTTTGCAATCACAAGATTTGAAGCCAATTCTATTTTTAAGTCAACACAGGCTTCGATCTCAAGAATAATACATCAGGAATTAAACACTACAGGACTAGCATCCATGGTATTCCCATGAATACAAGATTTCTTGAATTTGATTTTATTTAGGAAGGAGGTCTCTAAACTGGAAAGATGTTACTTATCGATTCTGACAACAATGTCGAAGCCATATTGCTTGAAGACCACAAAGGAACTCCATATCAAGTCTCTCAAATCGTGAATATGCTTCAACGATTCACCATCAATCCAAATCAAAATCAATCCAACAATTTACAACTCCGCATTCGCTACTCTAAACAACTTTGATGACTCAATGTCGTTACTTCCAGCTCCAACTCCAAGAAACTATTTTTCTTCTATGAAATTAACAATCACCCTACATATTTATAATTATGTGAACTGTGTAAGTATAATTATGTTATTTGGAATATATTCTATGTTACAACACTACACTATAGAGTCTCATTGCATAATTCCTAAGTATAACCACCTCACCTCTCTTACCATTATCTATAACGTAATTTACTTATAATAATCAATTAGAGGCCTCAGTAGCTTTCCATATAAGAGTTTTCAGCATTTGTTCACCGTTGATTTAAAACTCCCAAGCAACTACATGTCCATACCGAACCAAAACCCAATCGACTAATAATTACCAAAGCCATTATCACCACCTTGTTCGGGTACACAGGGTACTACCAAAGGACCGAACACCAAGAGCAACGACTTCACACAAACAGATCACAGATCAACACACCGATGTTTTGACGTGGTTTAAACCCTCTTGAGGGAAACACTCCACGGCCCCGGCCAAATAGCTTCTACGGGACAATTTATTATGCAAAGAAAGAAAGTTACAAATGAGCTTCTCATAATCGATCAACTAAACAATGACCCTCCATGCTCTTTAAATAGAGATCATGGACCAATCGGGTGTTAAGCCACGGATCAAGGTTAGGTTTGATCTAAGAGAAGTTGAGCCGTCGGATCACTCTATGTCGGAAACATATTGTGACCGTCGGATTAAGTATTTACAAATGCATACTAATGCATACTAAAGAAACAGACTATCCATAACGAATATATTACACAAGTTGATCTTAACTAACTCCTAAGTGTCTAAATATCCTAACATCCCCCCTTAAGAACAACTTGGAATAGGATTGAAGGATTTACAAAAGTGACACTATTAGGAGAAGGAAGAAGGCATTAGAGCCTATCCCCCCTTAATGACAAGTTTCTGAACTCCTAACATAGATCGAAGTTTAGAAAACTTCGCTTCTGTAAGAGACTTGGTGAAGATGTCTGCAACTTGATCATCTGTAGGGCAAAAGAGCACTTCAAGAACCCGATCATGAACAAGATTTCTGATGAAGTGCATATGTAGCTCAATGTGTTTGCTGCATTGATGTAGAACTGGATCTTTGGCAAGCTTGATGGCACTTTGATTGTCGCACCAAAGTGGAGTAGGCTGCTGCTGCTCGAATCCAAACTCTGAAAGGATCTGTCGAAGCCATAAAGCTTCCTGACTGGCATTAACTACTGCTCGATATTCTGCCTCTGCTGAAGAAAGAGCAAGAGCTCATTGTTTCTTACAAGCCCAAGTAATAGGTCCAGATCCCAGACTGAAAACATAACCTGCAGTAGACTTTCGATCATCAGGATCGCTGGCCCAATCTGAATCAGTGAAACCAACCAACAAAGGTTTCCCCCCTGTACTGTAATGAATCTCAAACTGAACTGTACCTCAAATATATCGAAGTATTCTTTTAGCTACTTTCCAATGACTTTCATGAGGTGTCTGCATATAACGGGCAACTCGACCAACGGCATAGGAAAGGTCAGGACGGGAATGAGTCAAGTATAAGAGACTACCAACAAGTTGACGATACAAGGTGGCATCGACTTCAGGTGAAGTACAAGTGGCAGAAAGTTTGACTTCAGACTGGAAGGGAGAAGGGGCTGGTGTACAATCTTCCATGTGAAAGCGACGAAGAAGGTCACAAGCATACTTAGACTGAGAAAGAAATATTCCTTCTTTGGTTTGCAGGACTTGGAGACCAAGAAAATAATGCAAATGTCCTAAGTCTGACATTTCAAAATTTTGTTTAAGACTGGATTTCACATGGGTTATAAGCTTAGGGTCACTACCAGTAAGAATAAGGTCATCAACATATAGAACAAGTATGATGAGATGGTTTCCTACTTTCTTGGTATAGACGTTGGGGTCAGAATGGCATCTAGAAAAACCAGTGTCAAGAAGAAAGTTATCCATTTTGGCATACCAAGCTCTAGGAGCTTGATTAAGGCCATATAAGGATTTCTTAAGGCGACAGACAAGGCTAGAGTTATTCTGAACATAGCCAGGAGGTTGTTCCATGTAAATTTCCTTATGTAAATCACCATGTAAGAAGGCAGACTTGACATCCATTTGATGGAATTCCCAGTTGTGTAAGGCTGCAAGGGAAAGAACAAGGCGGATGGAGTTCGTTTTTGCGACGGGAGCAAAGGTTTCATTGTAGTCAATCCCTTCAACTTGGGAAAAACCTTTGGAAACTAACCTTGCCTTAAGTCTTTCAACACTTCCATCTGATGCATACTTAGTTATGTAGACCCATTTACATCTGACAAGTTTTATTCCTTTTGGAAGAGGTACAAGATCCCAAGTATCGTTCGCCATTAAGGAACGATATTCTTCATCCATGGCTGCATCCCAATCTGGATTCCCTGAAGCTTCTGCAAAAGTTTCTAGATCATGATTCTCGGAAACTTGAGCCAAAAGAGAAGAGGCTCGCTGAAACTGAGAACGTGCTCGACGTTGATCTCTAGGATCACTGGCAAGATCACCAGCTGCTTCACATGTTGAACGGACCCATCGAGGAAGCACTTGTGCTGGTGCAACTGGAGGAACATGAGCAGGCGGAGGTGGATTTTCATCCTCACTGTCATCATCAGAAACTGGAGTTGGAAACCTGTCAAGGAAGTTGGAAGAAGAAGAAGAAAGCACAAACGCCGAATCAGGCTCGCAGGCCAAAGATGGCACAATCGCCGAGTTAGGCTCGCAGGCCAAGATATTTTCATCAAATTTAACATCTCTTCTAATGATTATATCATGAGAATGTGGTTGAAGAAGTCTATAACCTTTTACATCTTCAGAATATCCAACAAATATGCACTTTTCACTTTTAGGCTGCAATGCTTTCCGTTTTTCATCCGGAATGTAAGCCCATGCTTCACTACCAAACACACGGAAGTGACTTACATCAGGTTTAGTTTTACTCCATGCTTCTTCCAGTGTTATACCTTGTAATGCTTTAGTGGGGGTGCGATTAACTATGTAATTTGCACAATTAATGGCTTCAGCCCAAGAAGCATGGTTTAGTTTTACTCCATGCTTCTTACGGTGTTATACCTTGTAATGCTTTAGTGGGGGTGCGATTAACTATGTAATTTGCACAATTAATGGCTTCAGCCCAAAATTGAAGACTTAGTCCCTTAGATTGGATCATACAATTAGCCATTTCTTTTAAAGTGCGGTTCTTCCGCTCAGCTACACCATTTTGTTGTGGTGTATATGGAACAGTGTGTTGTTGTTAGATGCCTTGTTCAGTGCAGAAAGTAGTGAACTCTTTGTTAACATATTCTCCTCCATTGTCAGATCTTAACTTAATAATTTGATGACCAGATTGTTTTTCAACAAGGGCCTTGTAGGCCAAGAACATGTTAAATACTTCGCTCTTAAGTTTTAGGAAATAAACCCAAGTGCATCTGGTGTAATCATCAATGAAAGTTAAGAAATATTTAAAACCAGAAAAGGAAGCAGATGGAAGAGGACCACACAAGTCACTATGCACAAGCTCCAAGGGAACCGAGGCGTGCCAAGAGGCACGTTTGTCAAAATTGTCCCGATGATGTTTTCCGAGTACACAACCGAAACAAACACCATCTCTGCAAGATACCATCGGAAGACCTGTCACCATATTTTCTTTACATAGTTGTTGCAATGAGCGATAATTTAAGTGACCAAGTCGCTCATGCCAAAGTTTGCTCAAGTTATCACTATGAGCAACAAAAACTGAAGGGAAAGGTGATGACCCAAAGTTGTTAAACTTGTACAACCTGGTAATATCATCAACAATTCTGGTAGCTAGAACCTGTTGAGGATATTTAAAATCCTTGATTACAACTTGGTGAGGTGTAAAGGTCACAGTTTTACCTTCACCAGAATGAGTGATCTGATAGACTGATAACAAATTGCAGGAAATTCATGGAACACATAGTACATCACTAAAATGACCATTATCTACTGGAACTGTTCCAGCTCCTACAACACTTAGAGATCTATCATCACCAACAAATATTTGATTGGTGTTACATTCATGCATAGTAGAAAAGATGGCTTGCTCCTTAGCCATATGATAAGATGCTCCAGAATCAATGAGCCATTCATTTTAAGTAGAAGAAGAAGATGCATTATAAGAATAACCAGAAGCACAAAGTGCATGTCCATGAGAGGCAGATTCTGAAGGCGAATCTAGGCTGATGTGGTGCTTCTTCATTGCTGCTTCCAAGGCTGCCATATTCTTGAAACACTTAGATTCATCATGATTATCTTTCCCGCAATAGTTGCAATGACGCTCAGTCTTCTTGCCTTTTGGCTTGGATCCTTTGTTTGACTTATTATTGCGAAAATTTTGTTTCTTGGGAGGCTTGGACTTTTCTTTCTGTTGGGACAATAAGGTTTTCCCAGATGTATCTGCATTGTTGATTATTCCAAGGTGAATGAGTTTATCTTGTTCTCTAATCAAAGAATCACAAAAGGATTCAAGATACAAAAACAGAATATGCAGGTCCAAGTTTGGAAAGAATATGATAAATGCATTGTTTGTCTTCCCTCTCAATATTACATTCTGCACATAAGAGCTTAAGAGTTTTGTACTTAGATAAATAATCTTGAATGCATGAAAAGTCACTTGGATTTAAAGAAATCAACTCATTTTCGAGTTGGTGACCTTGAATTTCATTGTGTTTACCAAACACAGATTCTAACTTGCCCAAGCAACATTAGGTTCATCAATTCCAGATATGTGGAATCGCAAATCAGTAGAGATTGACATCACAATCAATCCACGAGCTTCATCACATCTATTTGCCCATTTTATTTTCTTATCATCATCAGTGGGTTCTTTTTCTTTCCCTGTGGTAATTCTGAAAAGTCCTCTACTTCGTAGAACATCCTCCATACGAGATTTCCATGAGAAATAGTTGAAACTGTTAAGTAGAATATCACAATGGGCGGCCATATTTATAAATTAATGGTTGTAAAAGCAGAAACCAATAGTCTAGATGGGAAGAGCTCGAAAAAATAGGCGGTTTCAAAAAAAACGGCACTGAAAACTGACTCTGTATGATGAAGTTATGCTTGAACAAAGAAATTGTTGAAGATGTCCCCAATAGTGACGTGGCAGCTAGAGAAGGTCCAGCAAAAAAAGAACCCCCCTCTTCTCAAGATGAACCTTTTGACAAACACTTTACAAGAAAGTTTCTTTAAGTGAACCACTTTTGTAAAATAAGTGATTTCACTTTTACAATGATATTACTTTTAAATAGTGCAACAATAAAAAAATTAAGTGACTCAGTTGTATTTTTATTTTTTATTATTTAAGTGAGATGCACTTTTACAATAAGTAACTTGAAATTAGAAATTGCATGCACTTTTCTTTTAAAAGTAACTTCCTAAGACTTGAACTCAAGATCTATTAAGGAATAAAGCAACTTTGAACCAAGTGAGCTAGAATAAAAGGTATGTAAAATATGGGAATGAGGAAGGGGGCTTTTTCTTTTTTTCTTTTTTTCTTTTTTTTTTACTCTTCTTGCTCGGTTTGCGTGCTTGCCCTTTTTCCTGCAAAACAAACCACAAATCGAAACAAAAAAAACTTTTCCACACTTGTGGAGTTAGATCTTGTTAGCTTGCCCGGAAAGTCTACGTTTTTTCTCTGTTTCTGATTTGCCGAGATCGCGCAAGGTGCACGGCAAAGAGCATACGCAGCCAAGAAAAACCGTTTCCCTTTCTGTTTCTGATTTGCCGAGATCGCTCAAGGTGCACGACAAAGAGCATACGCAGACGGGAAAGCAACAATCCAAACCCAAAAAAATATCTAACCGTAAAAAAAGATGAAATATGAGATTTTTTCTTTAAAAACGAAATAAAAAAAATGCGTCGCTGTAACATTATACCTTCAGATCTGATGAAATACGCGTTTCTGGAGCAACCGGGAACCGTTTCGATCAAACGAAAACTATTTCCCAATGGAAACGACGCTCCGGACGCAATGGAACACCTCCCACACCCCAGAAATGCACAAAAATACCAGAACTAGAAACCCTTTCGAGTTTCGGCAACAGCAGTTCAAGATCTAGATCATAACCGGAAGCGACACTTCATAAAAGCTCTGATACCATGTTCGGGTACACAGGGTACTACCAAAGGACCGAACACCAAGAGCAACCACTTCACACAAACAGATCACAGATCAACACACCGATGTTTTGACGTGGTTTAAACCCTCTTGAGGGAAACACTCCACGGCCCTGGCCAAATAGCTTCTACGGGACAATTTATTTTGCAAAGAAAGAAAGTTTCAAATGAGCTTCTCATAATCGATCAACTAAACAATGACCCTCCATGCTCTTTAAATAGAGATCATGGACCAATCGGGTGTTAAGCCACGGATCAAGGTTAGGTTTGATCTAAGAGAAGTTGAGCCGTCGGATCACTCTATGTCGGAAACATATCGTGACCGTCGGATTAAGTATTTACAAATGCATACTAATGCATACTAAAGAAACACACTATCCCTAACGGATATATTACACAAGTTGATCTTAACTAACTCCTAAGTGTCTAAATATCCTAACACACCTACCACATAGTAGAAATACCAACAACGATAGAGCCATATGGCTAAATTAAAGGTAGATTAGCATATACATTAAATCCTTTATTTTTTACAACAACACATGCCTACTCTTGGAATCGAACCTGTATACAATTGTTTCTTCCCTTTCAACTGCAGAAACTTTTTTCTTCCCCGTTGCAATTTTTTTTTGCTTCGCTTTCTTCCTGATGCTTTTTTGCGTGAAAATGATAATTTCACTTTCCATCCCCTATATTTGCAAACTCACTTTCCATGCTTTGTCAAAGGCATTGCCGCATGCGGCTCTTGTTTATGTTAATTTTATTTTTTTTTACAAATGAAAAGACAAAAGAATTGTGGAGAGTATGTCATGTATGTCATTTATTATTTCATCTTGATTTGAATTCACTTTATTAAAATATATTTAAACTTAATTTCAAGAATAATCCTAATCCGAATATGAAAAAAGGAGAATTATTTCATTATGATTTGAATTCACTTTATTAAAATATTTTTTAACTCAATTCCAAGAATAATCCTAATCCGAATATGAAAAGAGGAGAAGGGAAGAGATTTGTAACTAAAACCTCAAGAAATATTTGATTTAATAAAACTTCGAGTTATATTCCATAGCATCCAAAACCCTAATCTATTAACCCAGATTAAGTTACAACCCGAATCTTTTGACCATGATTAAATTACATATTTTCTGAAAAAATATTTCAAAACCAAAAAAATGGTGCATTGCCTTGAACTCTACATCGTAGGTTCACACTACCCTCATACAAAAAATATAACACATACCTAAAAAACCTTATATGTTATTTCCAATCAAAGTTTTTAGCCAATATAAAATAACACATAAAAAAAAAGAAAATTAGATTTTTAAATTGTAGAAACTATTCCCAAACATTAGATATCCCAATGTTAATACTATCATACCTAAAAATCCCAATGTTAATACTATCATACCTATAAAAAAATGGGGAAGCGAACGTCAAAGGGAATCAAGGTGGATAGCACATTGAAAAAGGGAAGAACTTGACTACTCCCAGAATTTATATATTGGGGTAGGGTCATTACTTTGAATATTGCTCTATTTACTTTACGCTAGTTGCAAATTTATTTTAGACATTGAATTACATTTTTTTTTTTTTATTGAAAAGAAATTCATTATGTTTTTTCACTAATATTTGTTGGTTGTGATCAAGAAACAAATGACAAAATTATGTTATTTGAACAAATAAAAAAGGATTGTTGAAATTGTGTTAAATTTGTGTATTTGTAAGAGCTATTTATAGACATTATATGTTTCTTTCTTAGAGAAAATTAAAAACTCTAAGAATATTGGCGGGCTTACATGATTATGTTATTGATTAACGTGTTCACCAAAAAATCCTTGTTGATTATCATGGTATAAGTAACCATTTATTTTAACATAACAAATCGATGTTAAATATTTATCTTACCCATAACTAACCATGTTAAGAACCAATCTTTGAAGTCTAGGATAGTGCCATAACTAACCATGTTAAGAACCAAGCTTTGAAGTCTGGAATAGTGCCATGAAAATGGACCGACAATTATGAACACTTCTAACCTCCAATCATAAGTCTAGGATGGTGCCATAGTTATGAACTAAGCTTTGAAGTCTGGAATGGTGCCATGAAAATGGACCAACAATTATGAACACTTCTAACTTAGACGATTAAACTGAATGATGTTATTCACGCTCTAACTTGTTAGAGGAGTTGTGATTACGTTAAATTTAGAAGTACACGTGTATTTGAGTCAATAAATGATTGTCTTTAAAAAAAATCATTGCCATATTTTTATTCATTGCCTTAACAAATGAAAAAATAAATAGCGACACCACAGATTTCGAGTGTCTTGAAGATCGAAGCTCCAAGAAAGCGCATCGAAGGAGTACGTTTGCAGCAATGTTGGAGGGATTCTGAGTGCGCTGGACGGCCTTCAAACTGATATTTCATTTATCCATTGTGGAGGAATATGCTGTGGTGCGTGATCACGAGAACTGCGTAGGTCATATGCAGATGATCTCTTTCATTAACGCCCAGACCCTTGACAGATGAAGAAGGCGAGCTCCAAGATTACGGTAGCTGATCGTTGAAAACGTTGGTATGAGATCCAAGAACCTTGGGTTTTCAGGATATGAGTGTTGAGAACGTCGGTAGATTGACATACTGGGTTTCTGATTCTGGAGATCTGGGCATTCAATGGAATTGGCTGGCATTGCTGATCTTTGATTGATTTTTGGAGCTGGGTGGAATACTGACGGGGATTGCAGATGGATATGAACCCTTGCTGTGGCCGTGGCTATTCGGATTATATTGGGGATATCGGTGGATTGGGTGGTGACGATAGTGGGAATTTTGTACGGTGGATTGGGGATTGGGATCTGGGGTTTCTATCCTGTCAGCCCTGTTGATCTGGGGCGATATGGCGAGCAGTTATGAGCAGGAGGTGGACTACACCTCGGATGGAGAATGTGCCAGAGGGATTTTCGATCTTGGAACAATCAATGCTGCGGCCTCTGGGTCGAGGGCATCAACTGGATCACTCTTGACAGGCAGGGGGGCAGGGTTTTTTCCTGGGCCCTCGAATGACCGGCCAGACTTGGCAAACCTTTTAGGGCAGACACTACAACCACAATTGGGGACTTTCAAAAACTTCCCAACTTTCTCGGATGCCTTATGTGTGGAGGGGATTGATACACTGACTAGATGTGGCAGACGGAGGAAGGACCAGGGTGGCGGTTTGGACACCTTATTCGTTGGGAATTTGGTTAGGTCAGTGGAATTTTGTGATTCTAATGACAGGGGACAGGGTAGCGGAGGATTGGGTTACTCTTCCAGTGGACATATAGCGGGAGCTACTGGTGGTGGAGATACTCTACCTGCAGATGCATCCCTGCTAGCTCCTCGAGCAGGGGTTTCTACGAAGGCAGATTCACACAAAAACACTGCTAAAAAGGTCAAGGAACGGAAGAGGAAGGATAAGCTTGTGCTGGGCGTGGATGTCTCGATTGAGGAGGCAGAGGATTTCACACAAATTGCAGTGGTTGGACATGTCCGTGGTAAGAGACTTGGACAAGGTTCCCTCCAGCGATGGGCAGCCGAGCAGTGGAAAGATATCGTGGCTACTGCACCTATAGTTCGGGTTTTAACGAAAGGATGGTTCTCCTTCATCCTGTCGAATATTGGGGAGGTTGATGCAGTCTTACGCCGACATTGGTCAATGTTGGGCGTCCCTATTATCCTGAAACGTTGGTCTCCTTTCTTCGATTCCAAACAAGAGAAAATTGACAAAGAACCACTATGGGTGAAGCTTCCTGGGTTTCCCATGCACCTATGGAATGAAACACGGTTTGCAGCGATTGGGAACTACCTTGGAGACTATGTATGCTCTGATTACTCCCATATTGAAACAGGCATTTATACAGTGGCAAAGATTTTGGTTAACATCGATCTTCGACTGGGGTTAACGGCTGAGATCAATGTTCAAACGAAGGATGGGACATTCGTTCAAATCCTGGACTATGTGGGTGTGTCGTTTAGGTGCCACCGCTGTCACACTTATGGACACTTGGTTGCATGTTGCCCATTATCATTTAGGGGTAGCAGACCGAAGGTCGTGGCAGCAGCTGCTGATTGCACTGAGAAGGTGGTGAGCACATTGGTGATGGGAGATGAAACTATCGAGCCTCCATTTGGAAACTGGGCAGAACATTCTCCGGTGGTACCCGACGCACTAAGTGGGCAGCAGGGATCCAAGAAACATTCGGTAACACTGGCGAACACTGGTTTGGATGTCCTTGGGAACAAGGAATCGGTTGAAGTAGGGGCAAATATGGGTACCACGACACCATTGACGCGGGCAGCCTCCAGGAAGCTACAGGAGCAGTTAACTATCCGTCGGGGCTCATCTTCGAACAACTTGGGTTTGTCTCATCACTTATCCTCTGTTGTTTCTTTACTTAATGACCCTATTGTTTTGGGGGAGGATTGTCTTGGGACATTTCCTCCGGTCAGATCTGCTATTTGTCCTGTTGCTCCTTGTTCTGTTACGGATAGTGTATACACACCGTCCATTGTTTCTACTAAACACTCTCCCAGCTCTGGACGTAGTATCCGATATGCTCTCCGAAATAGGGTGATCACTGCTGATGGCTCGGGGGGTAAGGGACTTTCTGAAGTGGCTTTTAGTGTTGGGGGGAAAGGGAGGGGCCGAAAATCTCATTTTTCAATAGCTCAAGAGCGGGCAAAAGTTGATTTAGTTATGGGTACACAATCCTCTATTGAATGGGCACTTAGAGCAGCGAAAACCCAGGAAGGGGGTTTCATATGAAATTATTGTCTTTCAACTATCGTGGGTTGGCGAGTCCCATTAAAAAATTGTCACTACGGAGGTTGGTGGATTTAAATCAACCGGATGTTCTACTGTTACAAGAAACTTTGGGTGGCAGTGAGGAGGTTGTTCGGGCATTGGAACTATTGCTACCTGGTTGGAAGTTTGTTGGTGTGGATGCTCGTGTACGCTCTGGAGGGCTGGCCACAGGGTGGAAGATGAAGAGCTGCAGATATGATTGCTCTTGGGGCATTCCCTCTGGTATTGGGTTGGAAGTATGGGATGCATCGATGGGGAGGAGGATCACAGTTCTCAATATCTATGGGCCCTATTTAAATAGGGTTGGATTCTGGGACTCTTTGTTTAGTATGGACATCTTTGCTGGAAGGGATGTGATTTTGGGTGGGGATCTCAACCTTACACTGGGGACTTCTGAAGTTTGGGGGCCTCGGGCTGCTCCGGATCCACTAGCAAATTACTTTATACAAGCCTTTGCAAGGAAGGACATTCTTGACATACTACCTACCAGGTTAACCCCTACATGGAGGAATAAGAGAACAGGGGATCAACGGGTGGCTAAGAGGCTGGATAGGTTTCTGGTGACTGATGTGTTGGCTCTGGGAGTTGATGTGGTCAAGCAATGGGTTGGGACAGGGGGGGTTTCAGACCACTGCCCAATCCTTCTGGAATTAAGAGGTGGTAGAGAAAAACCCCCTAGCCCATTTAAATTCAATCCTAGCTGGTTGAAGGAGGAGGATTTTCTTAAATTAGTACAGGCTCAGTGGGTTCATCGACCACCAGAGTCTCTGGAGCATGCGGGAGTACACTTTCAACTCAATCTCAAGCGAATAAAAGAGGCCACCGTTCTCTGGGCCTCTGAAAAATGAGGGAAAGATGATCAGAAGCTGAGGGATGCTGAGCTGAATATTGATCGACTACTACACTGCAGGGGCATGGGTTATCTGGATGAAGTGCAGAAAGGTGAGTTGTTGGAGTGGGAATGCTGCAGAAATTTGATTCTGTGTGAGAGAGAAGAGATGTGGAGAATGAAAAGCAGGGCGCTCTGGCTACAGTGTGGGGACGAGAACACAAAAAATTTTCAAGCCTATGCAAAGGGGAGAAAAGACACTAACTCTATTTGGGAACTATCCTCTACTGAAGGGGAACAGGTCTCCAGCTTTGATGGTTTGGCTGATATGGGGGTACGACACTTTGGAGACTTATTCACTGCACAACCTGGGGCCTCTATCGCTGAGGTTATTCGGATGCATCAGCTCTTCCCTCGATTTGTGGGAGAGGAGGAGAACATTATGTTAATGGTGGAGGTGTTGCCAGATGAGCTCTCGCAGGTTATGCACTCCTTCCAGAAAGATAAGAGTCCGGGGCCCAATGGGTGTCCTATAGAATTTTTCTTGGGTTTCTTTGATTTGTTCGGAGAAGAACTTTTGAATGTGGTGGAAGAATCTAGAAAGGCTGGATTTGTACATGGACCCTTCAATTCGACCTTTTTAGCTCTCATTCCTAAATCGGACAAGCCTGAAAGCTTTGATGAATTCAGACCTATTTCTCTCTGCAACTGCATCTATAAGATTATTTCAAAGGTTATGGCGAGGAGACTCAAGATTATCCTGTCTCAGAATATTTCTAGTGAACAGTTTGGGTTCTTGGAAGGCCGTCAAATCCACGAGGCCATTGGAGTTGCACAGGAAGGAATACACACTATGAAGGTGCAGAAGCAGAAGGGTGCTGTGATCAAAATTGATCTCTCCAAAGCATTTGATCGGGTTAGTTGGCTCTATATCTGGATGGTTCTAACACACCTGGGCTTCTGCTATGAATTTATACGATGGATTATGGCCTGCATCACCACGGTGAGCTTTGCTGTCCTGATAAATGGTTCTGCGATTCCATTCTTTCACGCTGGCAGGGGCCTACGACAAGGATGCCCACTGTCACCGCTGTTATTTCTCCTTGTTGCTGAAGGCCTCAGTCGATTTATATTGAAAGCAAAAGCTGATGGTTCTTTTCGTGGCATATCCATTTCTCAGGTATTGTATATTACACATCTCCTTTTCGTTGATGACATTCTGATATTTTGTGATGGCTCGAGACAGGATATTGACAAGGTAGCTGAAGGTCTCAATTTGCTGCAAGAGGCAGCGGGTATGTTAGTGAACATTGATAAATCAACGATCACATGCTCGCATTTAACCGAGATGGAGATTCACAGAATGGCTATGAGACTACCCTACAGGACTTTTGATTTTGATGCTGGTTTAAAGTACCTTGGCTTTCACTTGAAACCTAATGCATATTTGAAAGCAGATTGGCACTGGCTAATTGCTAAATTAGAACAGCGACTTCGTGGATGGAGTCACAAATGGCTTTCGAGGGCAGGGAGGCTGGTTTTGGTTAAATCAGTTTTGGAAGCGATTCCAGTGTATTGGATGTCACTCGCTTGGATTCCCAAAGGAGTCTTGGAGCAGATCCGGCGGCTGTGTTTTGCCTTTCTTTGGAAGGGTAAGGGTGATAACCGTGCTTTGGTGTGGGTCATATGGGATATGATTGCGGTCCCCAAAGCACTGGGAGGCTGGGGCCTAAAGAATATTTTCCTTTTTGCTAAAGCGGCCAAGGTGGCATGGCGTATCATAAAAACTCAGAGTCTCTAGACTAGAGTGGTATACCATAAATACATTGCTCCATTAACTCTTCTCGAATGGATTAGGCAGGGCAATAAGACGCGGGAAAATTGCTCGTTGGTCTGGAAAGCAGTGGTGCAGCATTTTCATCTGATTGGGTCTGGATTAGTGTGGAGAATTGGCAATGGGAGATTAACTCATATTGTACAGGATCCTTGGGTGGGTTGTAGGGGTGGACATGTCCTTCCAGCGGCCTTAAGGAATTTTCTGGCAGCTAGAGGTTGTCACTTTCTGGCTGATATTGAACAACCAGGATCATCCACTCTATGGCAACAGGGGTGGATCTCTGCACAGCGTCCTGAGATTCCAGATGACTTGCTTGGAGATTGGGAGGATTATATTCGGAACTTAAGATACACTAATATTCGCCTAACAAATCGGATTGATGAACTTATCTGAGAACACCATCCATCTAGTAAATACACCTCTAAACACGGATATATTCAGCTGAATGTGAATATACATAACAGGGATTTGGTGTGGTGGTGGAAACATCTGTGGACACTAAAGTGCCCGGGGAAAGCAAAACTACTCTCTTGGGCTATATTGGAAAATAAGGCACCGACATGGGACATTCTGCAGAAGCGATTCACCCAGGGCCCGGGGTTCTGTCCTCTTTTTAGGGAAGCGGAAGAGACAAATTCACATATTTTTGTTCACTGTCGGTTTACACAAGTTGTGTGGGCCGACATCTGCAAACATCTGGCGCTCAATGTGAGTTGGTGGGGAGTGGAATTTCTTGACGCCTTTCAACTGTGGTGGACATATCACAAGCATTCAACGTTTCGGGCTGTCCCCTGTATTCTCGCCTGGGGCATCTGGATCACTCGAAATAAGATCATATTCCAGGATTGTCGAGTCCCTTTGGAGCAGGTAGTGGCACAAGCTGTGGCTGTTATACTACATTACAAGCCACCTATCAAAGCGATTAGCATCAGACCTGTGATCATGGAATTAATTGATAAATCCATGCCGTGGGCTTATTTTGATGGTTCATCTATTAACCACCAATCGGTGTGTGGTGGAGGTGGCGTTCTTCACAAATCGGAGTCCCATTATTTTCATATAATGGCTGGTTTGGGGAGTGGTTCAAATAACTACGCTGAACTTATGTCACTTAAGCTACTGATGCTTTTCGCACTTGAACAAGGTTGTTTAACACTCCAGATTTTTGGAGACTCTCTGATAGTTATTGAATGGGCCAAGGAGCTTACACAATGTCATGTGATGGTTCTCTTACCAATATTGGAGGAGGTATTACGGTTAAAGCAGGCTTTTAACTGTATTACATTCACACATGTCTACAGGGAGCGAAATGGGATGGCTGACCTGCTATCTAAAGAAGCGACAAATCAATCTATGCATTTTGGCACATGGAGGATCACGATACATTCCACTGAAGGCATCTACAGCTATATACACAGGCCTTTCTTTGGGGACATTGTGGACCGTATGGAGAATTAGAACAACATTATAATACTGTGCTGCTTATGTTATTACATACTCGAGCTGTATGGACTGAATTTATATTTCTGCTGATTGGCTACATTTTTTGAGACAGTTTTGTGATACATGTCGTTTAGGAGGTCTGTTTGGTCAGACATTAACATAGATTTGATATGTATGGGACAATAGACAGTCATATTCAGCTATGACTGTCATATGTACTCGGATATAGGAGGACTGTTTGGACAGTCATATGGATAGTATATGTTGACAATGTAGGGATCTCTGAGATTCTATTACATGTGCAGAATGTAATTTTGTTCATTAATGAAATAAAATTACGACTTTTTCCAAGGAAAAAAAAATGAAAAAATAAATAATTTATCCCACAAACAAACCATTCCTACTAAATTTTAAGTGTCATTAACAATATTTATCGATCATTAGCTAGTCATTGACAATTATATGTAATGGAATTGAATAAATAAAATTTAATTCTCAACCAATAAACCTTTTCTTGAGAAGTATAAGTTAATAGAAAAAACATTTATAGATAAACAAGTGCAAATTTTAAGTGTCATTGACAATGTAATGGACTTGAATAAATAAAATTTAATTCTGAATCAATAAACCTTTTCTTGAGAAGTATAAGTCAATGGAAAAAACATATATAGATAAACACAAGGAAATGAATATATAAATACTCATTTCATCTGAAACCATTAGATAAATATTCCTTTCATCTGAAACCAGTAGATAAATACTAACTTTAAAGATTGAACATACAAGTAATACGGAAACGACTACACATTAAGCTTTTAAAATGTGCTAACATTATATTGTCAAGATTTTACTTGATTGCATTTTACAATTAATTTTTGTTGAGAACTTTTTACAGGAATCACTAAATTGGTATGGAGCTGTAACGGTTCTGAGTACAGACAGACAGCAATCAATTCGAAAACATATACCTGGAATATATTTGTTCTTAAAATGGATAAGATATACCTTAAAATGGATAACATATACCTTGAATATGCTTTTTGTGAACCTCGTAATTTTAATAAATATGATGCCTTTCGTTATGAGAAACCATCATTGTAAAGTATAATGCAAAAGATGAATACCACTAAGCTGTATAATAATAAGTGAAATATTATCTTATTAAAAGTGAATATGTAATAAAACCTAAATAAATATTAATTAAGTTCATTAAATAATTATATAATTGATTAAAATAACAACTATAATTACAAAAATATTTATTTTAAGAAATAAGATAAGATATGTATTTGTTCATGTTTCGAATTTTTATAGTAACAATAATGGTGAAAGCATTTGTTTATTTATGATAAAAAATATTATTAAATTGTTTAATCACTAATCAACAACAACAAAAATAATAAATTGAAATTGTATTATATTTAAAATATTCTTATAAATATGAAATTTATATTTTTGAACTATCTAACATATAATAAGTAATTTTGATGTTTTTAAAATATTGAATAATGAAAAATATTAAAATATTAAAAATACTAAAACATAGTTTGATAAAAAAATAACAGAGTAGTTTGGTGGATTATGATTAGAATTTGATAATTTGTTTTTGGTAAAATCTAAATTTCCACATTTTTTAAATAAAATTAGACAAAAAATATGTTCAAAAACTTAGAATATTTACACTACCAAAATTAACCTACTTCAATAAATATTTATACCAAATAAACAAAATTTATTTAAGTTAATGAAAATGAAGACCAATTGACACGAGATTCAAGAGAATGATGGTAGTGGTAGATGACAGTGGGGATCGTTATTAATGCAATGAGAAAGGACCCTCTGGTGGAACCGGACCCTTTTCAAGCTCACCCTCTGGAGATCTATAAGGTGGTGGGGGAATAGAAGAGCCCACTGGTGCAACCGGGCCCTCTGAAGGTGCTGGGGGAGTAGAAGAACCCACTGAAGGAACTGGACCCTCACAAGGTGCTGGGGGAGTAGAAGAACCCACTGGTGGAACCGGACCCTCTAAAGGTGCTGGGGGAATAGAAGAACCCACTGGTGGAACCGGACCCTCTGAAGCTGCTGGGGGAGTAGAAGAACCCACTGGTGGAACCGGTCCCTCTATTGGTGCTGGGGGAGTAGAAGAACCCACTGGTGGAACCGGACCCTCTGAAGCTGCGGGGGGAGTAGAAGAACCCACTGGTGGAACCGGTCCCTCTATTGGCACACCTGCCAGAGAACCTCTTTCTTCATAACGAACAGTAGTTGGTGCATTAATCCTTGATGATGCTTCAACTATGACCATTAACATTAAAATACAACATGCCAGTATCACCGCCATTAGCATTTTATGAGCCATCTCTGCTGTTGTATCTGTGTTAAAATAATTTCTGTTATTTTATGAGGTGAGATCATTCTTCTATTTATAATGTTTCTGGAGATATTCATGCCTAAAATATGCAGGCTTGTATCGCAGTTCCGGTAGTAAGTTACTAAGAATAATAAACTTGCAAGTCTGAATGCAATTTGCATGAGATTTTGTGACTAGATTTTCAACTTTCTCTCTCAGTTCCTGCTGTTACTAAGCATGGTAAACTTCAGAGTTGCAGTGCAAATCTGATTGGCCTGATTTTTCATTCAATATAAATTCATGACTAGATTTCCCACGATTCTCTCAATCTCTGCTTCTGTTATTAAGCATAGGCTTCAAAGTTGCACTGCAAATCTAGTTAGCAATATTTCTCATGCCATTTTGCATCAGAAATTAATAATCAGACTTTGCAAGCTTCTCTCCATGCACTCAGTCGCACACTATTCTTTCTAAATTTATTAAATTGCAGTGAAAAATTAATAACCAGACTTTGCAGGCTTCTCTCCATGCCCGTGAAGATGACTAACGTTTTAAAATTTCTTAAAATTGTAATTTAGTTTAATGAGATTGTCTTTTTTGGGTGGGGGGAGATGTGTGGTAGGCATGTAGCATATGTGAATTTAAAAATTAATTAATAAAAAATATAATGTAAATTTGTAATTAAAATTTAAAATAAAATGTATATTAATTTATTGAAACATAAATATACTTAATATATTTATATTAAACTGTAAAACATAGTGTCAAGCGTTATTAATGTTATTGGTTTGGAGGGATTTTGTTTGTTGATTAGTGGAAGGAGACACTTCAAATTCAACTAGAGGGTGCTTCCAAGTAAAAAAAACTTTATAACTTAATATTAAATAAATAAATTTATTTTTAACTTTATATAAGATTTATACCCTTCTAAAATAAAATAAAATTTATTAAAAAAATTGAAATTCAAAATCAATCTTAATTTCTTCATATTTATATATTAAAATTAAAAATATATATTAATAAATACCACATTCATATTCATATTTTATATCATTAATATGCTAAATTAATATTATATACAACTATAATTTCAAATATAAATTACCTACTTTATTTGCAGAAAGTTGTTTGTATGGAGTTGTGGACAATGTCAAAAACTGTATTGTACTTTAGAATGCATATTTCAATTAAAAATCATAAGAAAAGCCAAATTTTCAAATTACCAAAAATAACTTGATGCAAGATTGAACATAGTTGATAGCAACTTTATTTTGGAAATAGCAAAAACAACTCAACTATGTAAAAATGCAAAATTCTACATTCCAAAATTGAACATCTTGTGGCATTGGAGTCAAAATAAATAAAATTCCCAATACAATTGTATTGATTGGGACTTATGAAATATTTCAAGAAATAAGTATTGCGGGGTTGAACTACTAAGAGCCATCCCCAAGGATATTCTTATGCCAAAATCAAAGATTTGTACCCATCCTTGTCCCTTTGAAAAACTCAATCCTATATAGGGAGGGTAATGAAAAACACAATCCTAGATTTGTACTCGCTTTGAAAAACCCCATCCCATATAGGGAGGGTTGAACACAATGAGAATGTTACTTGATGGACCGGCTTCAAACCCAAACCCAAACCCAATTGACCTCGATAGTGTACTCTATACATTGGTAGAAATGGACTTCATTGATTGCAAGCTATAAAATAATTGCTCTTTCTCCCCTACGAGAACCAGATTTTTCTTCTTAGCCTTTAGAAGGATTTCTATGTCTTTTAATCTCATGATTTCTATTTTGTCAAAACCCAGTAATTTTCGAAAATTTTAAAATTTTTAAGATAACAATAAATGTTATTGAATGCAGTCATTTAACTGTTTGTTTAACTTACGTGGTTGTAAATGTGTTTGAATGATTCTTTGCTATATTATGGTTTTCTCCTTTCCGTTACTGATTGTTTTACTGTTGTGCAACCTCAAGGGGGAGTTGCCATAGCAGATTGGGCTTACTTAGCTTTTGAGCTAATGCATCAAACTGGCTTTCTCTTACAGGCATACAGGTAAAGTACGGGTCGCTGAAATTAAATTTTAAAGCATTATAAATCATTTCACTGTACCAAAATGTTCAGTAAGGTCTAACATGCTAGACAGGTTGTCAAGTGTTTTAAGGTAGAATTCCCATCCGGTACTATTCATGAAATCATACTGATAGAGAAGGTTGAAATTTACATGAGGGTGTGATAGCTATTGTTTTTTATCAAGAGATTTAAATATCCCTAGGGAGTATTGGTTCTTTGATATTATTATTGTTTTGCAATAATATCTATTATCTAGCACTGTATAATGTCACTAGATTATGATAATTTAGTCCACTTTTTCTTATCTGTTGTTACTGTATGATTTTTACTATTACCCTTATAAATGACTTGGAAAATTTCATTGTATAAAATGCTTACTGCTAGCATGGTGGAATATCTTTGTCATTACAGGTCTTCTCAGGAAAACCTTAAGGGTTTTGATTCGATTGCACCACTACTCCTATTCCTATAAATGTTAAAGATATAAACACAAGACTAGCAGCTGTCTCACTTGACGCTAACACTATAGGATTGTGAAACATCATACCATACTTTATGACATCATCTTGTAGACTTAAAGATTGATGTCCCCTATGTCTTTTCTAAAGAGACTAAGGTTGAAGCCAAAATAGTGAGATGTTGTTCTAACTCATTCATAACTTACATTACCTACTTACCAAAATAACCTTTATAATGCCAAACACTCCCTCTATGTATAGAATAATACATGACTGAAATTCGATCGATGTTCATATGGTATGAATTACTGAGTCAATATTTAAATTACACAAAGAGAGATTCGAGATAATGTCCTAATGTTTTGATTATTTAAAGGATAACCTAGGAACTTGTATCGATTCAACTTTTAAGGACTCCATGCAAAAATTCTATTGCTCATGCTTTAATATTTTATTGACAACTTATTGGATAAACCATCGGTGTCTTGGGTACCATTGACATACGCATGATTCTAATGGTTGTATGGCAGGTATTTTTGTGCACTATGTGAGTTCGATATCAATGTTTTCATTATGTAAATAATAGTAAGTCTAAGCATGGTATCACGACCTTATGAAGGATACCCATGCTATGATTGTAGTTTATCACTGTGCGATTTTAATTGAACGTAAGAATGATTGGGATCACATCACGGACTATAGAAATTCGACCCACAGCATGCAAAGATTAAAGGGCGACGTGTTTGTTTCTACGCCAAGTGTTGAGGATATTTAAGTGTTGACTCAACCCTAGCTGGGCACTTTTTCCTCGCCCTCGGGCTCGGCCGCCCTGTGAAACCCTCCTGTCCGAACCCCATCGATACGTTATGGAGCACAATCTCACTGCATCTGTAATCCTTCAGGCTTGTTGGCTATATTGTAAGGGAGCCAATATACTGTGTTAATGGCGACTTTAGTTGGTTAATATCCTAGGGTTTTTATCCTTTTTATTGTCAAAGTTTAACCTTGTTCCGCGTTACCAACGACTCTCGGCTTAGTCCTGATGGAGCTTCCATTTTGGTAGCTACCCTAGTTTCTGCCAGCTTGTGGTATTTGTTAACAAGGATGGGGTTCTTACACTCACCATACTTGCGGTTTCCATACTGAATACAGTGTTACAACTACTGCCCAAACGTGGTAAGTTACAGGTCTTCACCATTGTCTTTATAGTTAAAGATTTGGATTTATTTTTTTGTTTAATTGCGTTCGTTAACTAGTACTATAAATGTTAATGCAGGACCTGGCTGCTCATGAAGGTGCACATGGCGCTCACCTCGTCGGGTGGCTTCTCCGGGTAAGCCTGGTCGTTAGCCATGGCATTCCTCCTTGCTGGTTGTAGAGCTTAGGGTTTGTCTTGCATGAAGTGATATAGGGATTACGGCAGCGTTGTTAAATCCCTTACTATGTGTGTAAATGAAAAGTTATGGGTTAAATCTCGTGTCATAAGGAAATGTTAAGGCCCTGATTCATTTTGTATTACTATTTTTGTTTTCGTGTTGTAAAATCCTTGTAGATGCAATACTGTGTAACACATATAGATAGATAGGAAGGCTCTGGAACCGGCCTGTAGATGTTAATATGGCCTCGTAGTTTTTAATACAGAGCTCTACAAATTTCACTCAGGGTTTGACATTACGTTTCTGATGAAGAATTTCTCCTGTGTATACGAGTTTTGTTGAAATGTGTTTTGTTGCTAAACCCTTACATTGAGTTAGGGTTTCCGCTCCAGGTTTTGATAATATCGAATATTAAAAGTTTCCTGTGTGCATACAAGCTGATGATTAAAGCGTAAATCTCTATTTTTTTTTTACTAAGTGCTTAAGTTATGAAATGAGGCTGCGACCGTAGATGGAAAAATCGTTGTAATGAGTTTCCAATGTTTGGATAATACGACTTGTTTAAAGTCTCCTGTAGGTTTTGAGCTAGTGTATGCATCATATATTTTCAGCTTTAAGTTTTAAAATTATCAACACAGTGAAAAAATTAGGCTGCGACCGTGATGGAATCGTTGTCCTAATTCTAAATGTAAATTATTTGTAAAGTCTGAGATGATAGGTTTTAAATTAATTTTTAATTGATACCTTTTGTTTAACTGTTTAGTATGTCACTAGGGAATGATTTTGTCAACACTGTGAAATAAGTGAAGGATATCGTGATGATAATGAGTCTCAGCAATCAACTGGAAACACTGTTCTATCTGTTTTGTTTTGTATAAGTTTTCTCTGCTAACAAATCTTATTGTTATAAATTGGAATGATAGGGTTTCACTCAATCCCCTCGGTCGTGATATCATTTAGCTGCTCAATCTAATGTTGTGTCTAAGACTCTGTTGTAATAGAGAGTTTGGTGTAAGATTTCATGATGATGTTTAAGCTCTACAATGGGTTCTGTTCCTTCTTTTGTTTTCAAGGCATTAACTAGATTATTAACAATATTAGATTCCTTGTGATAACTTCCTGCTAGGGTTTTACTCAAAAGTTTTTAATTATTAAATAAAGACTTGTTTAATCTTCAATAGGGTTTGTTTATTAATGCACTTAACAAACTATGACTGGAAATTTGTATCTAGGGTTTTACACTAACAAACAAAGTAGATGTTTGAACTGTAAATTATCGAAATGATAATAACACTGTAAAAATATCTGTACAGAACTTATTTCTGTTCCTAAGTAGGTTCAGATGAGTTATAATTTCAGAAATAATTACCGTACTCTTAAACCCTACTTGTCTATGTAAACTATTACAAACAACTATGATTTAAAAAAAAAAACATTATAATAATAAATTATTGAATACTGTATCACTATTGTACAGCTTGCATGAGAAAACCGGATCAGTACTGAAATAATGCTATTAAGGAATGCTGTAAAACACAGTAATTATTTAAAATCCTTCATACTGATATTCTGGGATATTATCCTTTACTAAACTATTACTATTCAGACATATAGATGATAATCATAACAAATATTCATTTATACTTAATAAACGCAAAGCAATAAATAACAAAACCTGCTTACACTGGGGTCAACAACAGCAATGGGAGGCTATTCCTCCCTACCAATTCCTAGAGAGTGCCCAGACAGCACTTCTCAGGACCCCCAAGCTTGCTCTGGTCTCCCTGGCTGGAACTAGGTGCAGCAAAACAATTCACTCAGCCAAAACAGCTAAACTGGAACCAAGTTACTGCAGCATCCCACTCCAAACAACTTCCTTACTGTTTTTCCCTCTTCCTCAATGGGACTCCTGAATAACATTCACCTAAATGTATCCTCCCTCCAAAACAATGTTGAACCCCCAGCTCAGTTCATTGAGTACTATTTAAAAGATTGCCTAGGTCTTAGTTGGGTTAACTATCATTAATTAGCCACCTGCTCAGATTCCACTTTCTTGCGGAATCATGACCCCAAAAAATAGGGAAGTTGCCACCTGCAACTTAGGAAGTGTTTGAGGATGTTGCCACTTGTCTTTTGCCTTTCCACCTAGTTCCATCCACCAGTTAGACCAGTAACCTCTTTTAACAGCTCTCCCATGCTGTTGTCTCCATAATGTATTTATTAATAATAAAATATTCAGAATTACATTCCATTTCTGGTGACTCTGCTGAGTCATCAATTCCTACTTAGCAGTAAATTTAACATAATGTCTCAGGAATATAATAAAATAATTACAATATTTTTGCAAAATTGGGGTATGTGACATATTTCCAGTGGCTTGAGCACCAACCCCTGAGCATTGAAGTCGAGGGTTCAAGTAGGGATCTCTCTATAAAATTGGGCAAGAGCTTGCATCAACCCGCTGCAATCAAAATGTTGCTGACTTCTTCCAAAAATTAAAGGCAAACTACCTAATTTGAATCCCACCCGACCAATGGCACTTGAAAAAAGGGAAACGGATGAATTTGAGTTTGCCATATTGATCGATTGCTTGATGTAAAATTAGTCACAGCAGATCTAATGAACAAGTAAATCAATCACAACAGATGAACATAGAAAATATGGTGCAAAACATGCAGCAGTGCTCAATATCCCAGAAAGGGTGAATGAATTACAATAGAATACAATATCTGTCAATGAGCAATTCGAATTGACTAAGTAGGCCATTCGAATCACTGAATGGAGTAGCTTGACTCCAACTAGGAGTCCTCATCATCAATCGGTGGTGGTCATCAATGCACAAGAACCAGTCATCCAGGTGTCAATCTGAGTCTAACTGAGTGTAATAAGTGTAACTAAAGTGTGTAGCACTTATTAAGGAGAGGGAGGCTCAGTGGGGACGCATGGGAGGCTAACTGAAGTCAGAACAAGTCATCTAGTCAATCTGGAGGTCCAACAGAAGTGAAACAGTCAGTCGGGAGTGAAACTAGCCTCAAATCAGGGAGAATCGGAGCTAACTGAGTGTAACTGAAGTGGAACTGCAGTGGTAGGTGAACAAGTGCGCCCTTCTCTGGAAGTAGGTGAGAAGTGGGCGCCTTTCAGCCTAGGAGGGCTAAAACTCTATAGTAAGTGGCTCCCGGGTGCTAGAATGAGGTGGCTAAGGTGCTGGAGGCATCAAACTGGTGAGTGGGATGCATGCAAGTGCATGCAGGTGCATGCAAACCCTAGATTCTGCATGCAAACCCTAATTGCATGCAAGATCCTGAAAAAGATGATGTGGATATCCGAACACCCCCCCTCAAGCTAGACTATGATGTGCCAACAAAAATAATGTGGGGCCCTGGTAACTAATACCAAAGGTCACCCCAATACAATAATCCAAAAAATGCTGAAAATAAACTAAGTGAGGAAAGAGGGAAAACCCAGTGGGAAGAAAGCCCCCCCTCAAGCTAAAGCATAATAATGAATCAATATGTCTCCACCATGATGGAACTCACCCCCAACAGTGAACGGAGGTAAGAGAACTTCTTCTCAGTGAAGCTCTTGGTGAAGATGTCTACAATTTGCTCATCAGTATGGCAATATTGCAGAATGATGGTGTGGTCATGCACCAACTGTCGAATGTAATGCATATGAATCTCAATGTGTTTGGTCCTCTGCCGCTGAACTGGATCTGTGGAGATCTTGATAGCACTTTGATTGTCACAAAATAGGACAGTCGAAGTAGTGCCACCAAAACCAAACTCGGAAAGAATACCCTGCAACCAAACTGCCTGAATGCAGGCATTGACTGCCCCTCGATACTCTGCCTCTGCTGAAGAAAGTGCAATGGCTGCTTGCTTTTTGCTGGACCAGCAAATAGCTCCATGACCAATCATGAAAACATAACCGGAAGTGGACTTCCGATCAATGCTATCACCTGCCCAATCTGAATCAGTAAAACCAATGAAATCTAGCTCAGAATCTGCAGCATAATGTATGCCAAACTGTCTCGTACCTTGCACATACTGCAAGATCCGCTTGGCTGCTCGCCAATGAAGCTCATGTGGTTGCTGCATATATCTTGACACGGCACTCACGGCATATGAGATATCAGGCCATGATTGTGTCAAATAAATTAGTGAACCAATCAACTGTCGATACATACTGCAATCTGCAAGCGGTGTGGAATCTCCCTCCTCAAGACTGATTCCTGAGAGGAATGGGAATGGGGATGCCTTACATTCAGCCATATTAAACTTCAATAACAGGTTGGAAGCATATTTTTGCTGAGATATAGTGATCCCATCAAAATTTTGAGCTATCTCCAAGCCCAAAAAATGACTCAGCAAGCCCAAATCGCTCATGTCAAAAGCTAGATTTAAGGCAGATTTTAGCTTGTTTATTGAAGTAAGTGTGCTACCAGTAATGAGCAGATCATCAACATAAAGTAAAATAACCAACAAATTACCTTTAACTCGCTGAAGATACACATTCGGATCAGATTTGCACCTTTGGAAATTCTGAGAAAGAAGGAAGGAGTCCATCTTTGCGTACCAAGCTCTTGGGGCCTGTTTTAACCCATACAAAGATTTCTTCAATCTACAAACCAATGATGGATCTGATGTGTAACCCTCTGGCTGCTGCATATAGACCTCTTCAGCAAGGTCTCCATGTAAAAATGCACTCTTCACATCCATGTGGTGCACTTCCCAGTGCTTGGATGCGGCAATAGCTAAAACAAGGCAGATGGAATCCATCTTTGCAACCGGTGCAAAGGTCTCAGTGTAGTCCACTCCTTGGACTTGGGAGAAACCTTTTTCCACCAGCCTTGCTTTATATTTTCTGATAGTGCCATCAGCAGCAACTTTAGTATGGTAGACCCATTTACACTTCACTAATTTTCTTCCAGGTGGAATAGAAACTAGCTCCCATGTGTTGTTCTTTTGAAGAGAACTGTACTCTTCATCCATGGCACTTTTCCATCTCGGATCTCGATGAGCAGAATAGTATGATGTAGGATCTGAACCAGCCATCAAATAACAAATCTCAGGAAGAAATGGATCAGCAATAGAAAGAGCCATACCTGCTCTTTGAAAGTCTCCTCTTGTTCATCTCGGATCAGCAGGATTTCCAAGATTCGAACCAGCAGAATGTAGAGTGTTTTGGGCCCACTTTGGTAACTGAGGAGGATCATAATGGTCGGATTCCGAACCTGATATGTCATGATCATCATATGCTGCTACAATATCATAAATATCAGAACTCATACCTTCATTATCGGTGCTCGGATCTTCTTCTGGTGAAGGCGGTGAATCAGCAGTCTTCTCCTCGACTAGTTGCAATTCTTGAAGCGGTTCTTCAAATTGCACACTGCGCTCTATGAATATCTTTTTAGATCTGATATACATGAGTTTATATGCTTTTGATTCTTCCCCATATCCTATCAATATGCACTCGATACTTTGTGGATCCAAAGCTCGTCTCTTCTCAGAAGGAATTCTAGCCCATGCAGTAGAGCCAAAAACTCTCAAATTTGACACATCCGGTTTGTGACCAAAGAATGCTTCGAAAGGAGTCATACCTTTCACGGATGAATGTGGAACATGGTTCTGTATATATGCAGCAACATTGATTGCTTCAGCCCAAAGATTTGCAGCCAAACCTTTCGATTCAATCATGCATGTAGCCATCTCTTTCAGTGACCGATTTTTCCTTTCCACTACACCGTTCTGCTGGGGTGTGTAGGGAACTGTATGTTGGATCTTAATTCCGCTTTGGGCACAAATTTGCAGCAACTCGGACTTGATATATTCCCCACCATTATCAGATCTAAGAGCTTTGATCTTGCTCTCAGTGGTGGTCTCAACAGAAGCCTTAAAATCCTTGAATTTTCCAAGCACTTCTGACTTGTTTTTGAGAAAGAATACCCATGTAAAGCGGGAAAAATCATCAATAAATGTCAAAACATACCTTGAACCATTTAATGACATATGGGGCAGCGGACCATTGATATCAGAATGGATCAATCCCAAAATAGTAGAAGCTCTGCTAGCTTTGTCGCGGTCGAATCTGTGCTCGGGGTGCTTCCCAATGATGCAACCAGTGCATATTCCCTTCGAGGAACGGAGTTGTGGAAGCCCATCTACCATGGATTTGTTTGATAACAGCAGCAAATACTTATAATTAAGATGTCCAAATATTTCATGCCAAAGACTACTAACCTCATTACCATGTGTGCGAAGAGCAGTGGGCTTTGCAAGCGGAATAAAGTGTGAAAACTCATAGCATTTTGCAGTGTGATTTGCCTTTCCGACTGCAACTAGTCTTCCACTTTTGATATCAGAAATTTCAACTGTATTAGGGCTGAATGTAACTTGCTTTGGTTCACCAGTATGTGTCATTTGATACATAGAAAGGAGATTTGAAGCCAAGGAAGGCACATAGAGAACATTCTGAAAGCTTCCATGTTCTACATGAATCGTACCTTTTCCCTTTGAAGAAATTTTTGAGTCATCTCCCAAATGGATGGGGATGGAGCTGTTTGGATCGAATGAGGAAAAAGAATCAATATTTGCAGCCATATGATTTGATGCACCCGAATCTATCAAGAGAGTAGTGGGCTTCGAAACCGTTGCCATGAGTGCTTGTCCTCTTTCATGATCATCATTCCTATCCTTCTTCCTTGCACCGTCAGGAAGGGTTATGTTGTTCTTTTCCAAAAGGAGGGCCATTTGATCTATAGTCTTCTTCATACATGAACTTTCAAGATGAAAGCCACGGTTACAATAAGTACATTTAGATTTTTGGTTACCTTCTTTGCCCTTTTGCTTGGATTTCGAACTGGATGGTGCATCTGTTTGCTTGCCTTTGTCTTTTTGCTTGTGAGGCTCGAATTTGGGCTTCTCCTTCTTTTGCTTTCCTTTACCATTCGAGATCTTGGGTCCTTGAACATATAGGGTTGAATCTTTGGAGCTTATGGACCCCATTTGAATCAACTTGTCATGCTCTTTTGTGACGGACTCAATGAAGGCATTCAAGGTAGGCATCTTCCAATTCGGGGTAGTTAGCCGACCGGAATTGAAAGTAGAGACAAATACCGAATAATCTTTCCCAAGCTTGCTTAGAATGGAGAGGATCAATTGTTTATCCTCTTTGATAACTCCACTGTTCTTCAATTGCAAGTTCAAGTTCTTGAATTTTGTGAAGAATTCATTGATGGTCTCGAAATTCTCAGGATTAAGGCCAATCAATTCATTCTCTAATTGAAAATCCCTAAGCTCATCCTGCTTGCCAAATAGTGTTTCAAGTTGCTCCCATATAGCTTTTGGAGTCTTCAATCCGCTGAGATGGAAGTGAAGATCTTTGGAGATGGAGAGACAAAGAAGACCATAAGCTTCATCAAGCTTGTTGTAGTGTTTGGTTCGATCTGACACATTGTTTGGCTCCAATTCAAGACCAAGAGTGACTCGGTAGTAACCTTTTGAACGTAATATGATCTCCATATCATCTTTCCAATCAAAATAATTGAATGGGGTGAGGATAGGCTTTGAAGAAGAGTATTCCATTGCTAGGAGCGAGTCAAACTGATGTAGATGAGCTTGCATGCAGAGAGTAGCGAATGCAAAGGAGGAGTTTGCATGCACAGTATAGCGAATGCAAGAGAGGAGCTTGATAACCTGCAAATCACAATCAAACCAAGAACCGTAAGGTCGAACAATCCACCCTTTTAGAGTTGCATCACACCTGGGATTGGAGATCAAACAATGTTGAATGGGTCCAATGTATCAGATCCAGGAATTATGTGGAAACTCAAGCTTCTGGAGTGGTATTGGAAGTATTTTTAAGCTTTGCATGCACAGGAGCGAATGCCCTTGAGATATCTCATGCCAAAACTTTTGCAATTTGAGCAATTCAGTCAAATCTTCTTGTAGAAAACACCTGTAGAAAAGAGATCTTGTCCCTGCAATGGCTCTGATACCATGTAAAATTAGTCACCACAGATCTAATGAACAAGTAAATCAATCACAACAGATGAACATAGAAAATATGGTGCAAAACTGTGCAAAACATGCAGCAGTGCTCAATATCCCAGAAAGGGTGAATGAATTACAATAGAATACAATATCTGTCAATGAGCAATTCGAATTGACTAAGTAGGCCATTCGAATCACTGAATGGAGTAGCTTGACTCCAACTAGGAGTCCTCATCATCAATCGGTGGTGGTCATCAATGCACAAGAACCAGTCATCCAGGTGTCAATCTGAGTCTAACTGAGTGTAATAAGTGTAACTGAAGTGTGTAGCACTTATTAAGGAGAGGGAGGCTCAGTGGGGGTGCATGGGAGGCTAACTGAAGTCAGAACAAGTCATCTAGTCAATCTGGAGGTCCAACGGAAGTGAAACAGTCAGTCGGGAGTGAAACTAGCCTCAAATCAGGGAGAATCGGAGCTAACTGAGTGTAACTGAAGTGGAACTGCAGTGGTAGGTGAACAAGTGTTCCCTTCTCTGGCAGTAGGTGAGAAGTGGGCGCCTTTCAGCCTAGGAGGGCTAAAACTCTGTAGTAAGTGGCTCCCGGGTGCTAGAATGAGGTGGATAAGGTGCTGGAGGCATCAAACTGGTGACTGGGATGCATGCAAGTGCATGCAGGTGCATGCAAACCCTAGATTCTGCATGCAAACCCTAATTGCATGCAAGATCCTGAAAAAGATGATGTGGATATCCGAACACTTGATAGTTACTTTGACAACAAGGTTAGAAAAGTTGGCTTCCTTTACCACCCTGCTCACACTAGGATAATCAAGAATTCAAACTATGAGTTTTTCCAATCTACCTTCATAGCCAACAAAGCCTTTGCTACAAGAGCTAGTGCTTATCTTCCTCAAAAACGTTCAACCTAGTAGTTGTATTCGATCCCTTCATACTAACATTTATTGCGTCTCCTCCTATCGAACTAGACTGAGTAGAGGATATCATTCGCTCTAAATCCTCACTCAGGTGCACATGGACCATAGTAAATAAATACCTATACATCATTATCCAATTAATCTATCACAATTTGATCAAACTGAATTTGAATGAATAAATCAAGCCATACCTTGGAGACCTTGTTTTCAAGGGATGCAACATGATCCACTATATTTCCTTTGTCCACGGTTTCTACGAGCACGGAGCTCATGGGATTACAACATTTCTCCATAATTTTGGTACAATATTAGTATTAGAGTGTTGGTGTATTTAATTTCTCATTCGTGTTTGGGCATGGAGTAGAATTCAAGTTAATAAACTAATATTAATTAACTAGATTTAAAAAAAATGAAAGAAGCTAAGTGCTAAGTAATTGTGTCGTGCATATAATTTTAATAAACTATATTTAAAAAAAAAAAAGTTATTAAACATGATGGGTGAAGTTATATCAATCATATTCAAATTCCAAAAAAAACAATAAAACATAAAACGTTTAAGATAACTACTTACACTTAGAGATCAAAATAACAAATATTAATATTAATATTAATAAAAAATAAATATTAATAAAATACAAATAGTAATAAAATACAAATATATTTTGTTTTGTAATAAAATGTGAATATGTTTTTTTGTTGTGTCAAATTTGTAGTGTATTGAATCTCAAAATTTTGAATAAAGTGAAAAACATGAAAAATAATTAAACTCATTTGAAATATAATTTATTTCTAATTTATTAAATTATTTAAAAATAAATTATTATATATTACAAATAAATTTTAAAAATTAATTTTAATTTTTATATTAATATAAACCATTTACATGTAAAAAAATGTTATAAATATCAAATTAGTGCTGCAATCCGTGAATATACAAAAAGCTAACATGCCATCAATTATTTGTCAAAAATATTCATAAATACTAAATTGTAAATGGAATCTCCAAAAGGCAAACAAAAAGTGCAAGATCTCCATCTGACAAATTGTATTATTATTTTTTGTGGTTACGAATGTTATTTTTGGAGCATTTTTAGTTCAAGAAAGCTTGAAATTGTTTAACAATGTAAAAAATGACTTTTACAGTTTAACAATGCAGAAAGTGAAATTTAAAATTTAACAATGCATAAAATGAAATTTAAACTATATGTTTGTTATTGGGACTATATATGCTATTATTATATAAAAATGCTTTTTATAATATTTTTAGTTCTGTAATACAAAGTAAGATGAAATAAATATAAAAAAGAAAACAATGATATGCCAATAGAAAATGAAATTTAAAATTTAACAATGCATAAAATGAAATTTAAAGGGCTATACATACTATTATTATATAGAAATGTTTTTATAGTATTTTTTAGTTCTGTAAAACAGAGTAAGGTTAAATAAATATAAAAAAGAAAACAATGATATGCTAAAAATAATTGAATGATAGGTAAGAATTATTTTGTTAACGTAATTGATATATGAATTAGTATAATGTTAAATGATAAGCTTATCTAACAAATAGTTTAATGTCACGTCCCCATTTTGACCCCCTTCACATTAAATCGTAAATGATGTAAATATTGTTATTTAATCATGGTGAGGAGCTCAAGGCCAAGGCCCTACCATTGATTTAGCGTCTTATGTATCGGCAATTAAAAATAGATGCATGTGGTTCTTGTGCTAGATAGGCACAATGTAAATTAAGACATCATGTAAATACAAATTTTAATGAAAAACCCACAACTAGCTATGCAATGCAACAAAGAGATGGGGGCATGATTCTACAAGGAATAGGGAGGGAAATTATTCAAACCCTTGAGCCAATGGTGTTAATCCAGGTGTCAATGAGAAAACCCATAAACCCTCAACTACCCATTTTGGGTTATGCACCCAATCATTTAATTCTTCCAGAAATTGGTAGAGGCAGTTAATGCCTTGGGAATGAAGAGGTATGGCAGCCAATTTCGTGCATGGGCAAGCCATCAGCCTGGAAAAACGTACTTTTGCTTCTGGGGCAAGAAAACACCCACGAAATGGTGCCCAAAGCCATTCTGAACCTAGAGTCTTTCCTCTCTCACGCAGTCTGAACTACTGGGTCTTTCCCCATCACGTTTTTTTACCAATTTCTTGCATTTTTCCATAGTTGGAAGTTCGTTTTTGTGTTGCACAGTGGCTGGGAGAAAAGGGAGTCATGTTTTGGGGGTTTATAGAGGTCGTTTTTTCCCCTGAAATGCAGAAAAACGTTTTTTGAAAACGAATTTCCTCTCCTAGGGTTTATTCCCCATCTACCAGTTTGTTTTGGTTGCCCACGTTTTTCAGCACTTGTGTTTTGTTGTAGGGTGCATCCCTGTGTTGGTTGGAAATTATGAGCAAGAATTAGGAGTGGAAGTGGACCAGAATTGGCTTGATAAACCTAGTGAGGAGGTAACCTCTCAAGAGTATCAAAAGGGCTGGTTGCTCTTCTATGCACACCTTGAAGAACACTAGAATGGAAGGTATGGCCTGAGGGACTGTGTATTAGTGAAGGGAATACTTCCTTGTGCCAGGTGTGTAGGTATTGTGGGGACCAAGCTAGATAGATCTTGCAGAGGGTGCCCATATCTATATGGATGATCCCACTAGCTTAGCAATTCTTCCTTCCATTGCCTAACAGCCTGATAAACCCAACTGTAGCTTGGCTTGGCTGATTTGGTGTATCTTTGGGGCTATGTGTGAGTCTGTTGTTCCCTAATTCCTTGTAGAGATCATGCCCAGCTCGGGGGTGGCAGTGTGTTGAGATATTGATGATCACAACTGGCCTATGGTTGGGTGGAACGTTGGAGTTGCATAGCCAATTGCTTGGGACTACTTTGTTATAAGATAAGTATTCTCTTATGTTAACTTTGCAGTTATTTATTTGATGAATATCTTGAATGTATGATGGATGTGTAATTGAAATTACTTCCGTTGTGTTTTCTTATAATTATACATTCCCATATGTCTTTTATATTATGTGAATGCTTATTTTAATAAGTTCATGGCGCTAGATGCCTGGTTTTAGCATCACGATCCTCTCCATTGCACTAGTATGATGGGAGGAGATGTGACATTTAAAAAAGAATAGTGTGTACATAATATCCAATAAGACCGGTAGTCCAGTCCAAGCCTTTGACATTCCCAAGCTTGTCCACGGTGATTTTCCCATCGTGTTGACAACGTCGAATCAAGCTTAGGATTTGCATAATATACAACCATAATATACATAATATATTGCACTTAACGTATGTATTGATTGCTATGACATTAATAGTTCAAAATTTAGTAATGCCAACTACACGAGATCATTGAATTGTGCACAAGCCAACGAAAAATTATGTGTTAAGAAGGTTGAGCCTTTCAGCGAGAGGGGATATAATTAGCTACGTCAAAAGTGTATGCCCACTGATTATGACATGCTACATTTACTTGTTATGACAAGCTATATTTAGAAGGGGTTGGTAGAAAATATTCACCTTTTTGTGTATTAAATAATAATAATAATAAAGATAAAATATTGATATTCAATTATTACATGTATTTTTATTAAACACACTAAGTTAAATAAATAATACACACGGAATATTTTTTACATTCAATTAATTGCATGTGTTCTTACTAAACACATTGAGTTAAGAAATAATACACATTGACTATTTTACAAGAGGATTTGTGGGATAAATATAATTAGCAGTACAATTAATTGTATGTAGTGCATTCCTTTGTGCTATTTAGAAAGCAAACTAACAGATTAGATTATACCGTGAGACGTTTTTTTTTTATGAAGAAACTTAACCTTGCATTTTGTGTATAAAATCAATTGTGGAATGACCTTTCTCATATGTTTTTTAATTTATCCGATGGTCCTTTAGGATTCAGGAAGGTGGAGGCCTTAAGCTATTACATGGCCTTGAAACCCATGTTGACCTTGAGATCTTAAGAATGGTAAAAAGCCTGAGACCTAAACTTGTAACTGTCGTGGAAAATGAGATTGTCTTATAAAAGTCTAGCTTCTCACTACCTATGTTTGAATTACCAATATGGCTTCGCTTCCCACTGCTTTACTACAGGTGTAATGCCCATATTTTGATTCGGCATATTTATTAGTTAGACACACCATACTTTACTTCTTATATATTTTGTCGAACTCAGCTCGACTGAGTAAACTATATTGGACCTCATTATATGATGTTACTCTGTCTTATGATTTCACCATGATTATGATGTTACTATGTTATGCAGCTATGATGTCATGATTATCATATGATTTCCTTATTTTACAATTGCAGTATATGTTTATATGTTTTCCTTAATGAAATGTGAAATATATGATTCGGTACGTGGATACCATCTTCTTATATGAATTTCTGAAATGTTATATGTCATACGCATCTATGATGAGCTAAAAAGTTACATGAAATAAAATGATAACATGGATCAATTGGCGATTAATGGAAAATGCTTTCTATAAATTATATTTTGCAAAACACTAACTTACAGGACACAGGGGCTATGGGATAGCCAGTTACTTGATCTGATATATATTGGAAAGGAAAAACATGTTCATACAGCAAACCTTAGCAGCCAAAATGAGGATACGATAACACAAACTGATAATCCCGATAGCAGCAAGTATGAGTTGATAAGGGCGTAGGCCCAGTATGTTGAGAGGGATGGATGTGTTTCCCACCCTATGTTTCCATGAGACCCGAGGTCGTGGGAGGGCCGTGCTGAGACACGCTCCCCATGTTGTTGTGATGACGATTGTCGGATGCCTGCTAGGGGAGGATAGGTCCGCTGTTCAGCCGACGCTATCGCTCTCAAGTTCTATGTGGTCAGATCGGTGAGTCCGACACCCACTGTTGTACTAGCAGAGGGAGGATAGGGAGGATGCTGGACGTAGGTTATGATGGGAGGATGTGTTAGTTAGTACTGTTGGGGGGTTTAGTATTCCTTGATTCCGAGTTAGTGGAAGTAGGCACCCTTCCTGCACTTGATTGATTAAACTAATGTAAACATAAAGACAATGATGTTAAATCGTAAAGGGTTAACTGTTAAATAACCGAGGATGTTAAAGTAATTATACTATAGATTATGCTTGCTCTTCTGCATGGGGGTAGATACTATTGTTAGTTAGCAAGTATGCATAGGCGGAATGGGGTTTGTTTATAGTGCATGTCCGACATGTGCATACACTGGCCATGCATGCACACCTTGTACGTGTACAATATTACTGGTGTATAACATACTTGTCATGCTCGAATAGTAGTATAAATGTCATAGATAACTCAGTTAAGGATACATCAATCAACTTAGGTAATGAATGGTTAGGTTGTCAATGTGTAAATAAGTGAATTAGTAATTATATGAAAACATTGTAATAATAAACTAAGACAAGTATCGTCAGTTAACATTGTCATAGAAGAACTGTTGTGAATAGGGTAATGATAGTGTCTAATTAATTGGTAAAATTGTTTAAGCCCTCACAAGTGCTTTGTTTATAATAACAAGGATGCTATGTTGATGATAGGGTACCCATGTGATAAACAAATAATTAAGAATACTATGATCGATTCACCTTTAATTATTGTCAAGGGGTGATTTAATTATTATTATTAATTAATAAATGATATTCCAGCAACATTTATATCCCTATCGTAACAAATGCAATATGAGTAAGATTTAAAATATTGATTTATAAATTAATATTACGTGATTAATTCCATTTCAAAGTTAGCCATAACAAGATAATCCTTTTTGGAATAACCGTGATGTGATGGAAATGGATATTTAATTATTCAATGTTAATCTTGGAATTTAAACCTCAAGCTAAAGTAGCCTCGACGGATAAGGTGGATCATTAAGACACATCATGTCCAAGTTGACAAGGGGCAACTAATTATATAATATTTTATTAATTACATTAATAACATTAAAATATCAAGGACGGCGGATAGACTTGTATTTAATGAAACTGTCCCGAATGGATAACCTTGGGGTGATAATTCCCACCATAATAAATAATTACGACCGTCAATCCAAAACCAAAGGAATTTTCCATAAGAGTAATTAATTATACATTTTTATAATGAGACGTGGATGAATGAACTAGGGAAAGGAGTAAAGGTTTGAGGGGCTCGAGAAGGGGAGTTTGGGGCGGTGGAGTAATCCCAAGGTCTTCTCGAGGATGGACATGTATATAGAGGGGGAGAAGGTTGAAGGTGGGGGAATTTTTGGGGATTGAGGAAGAAAAAAAGTTTGGAGAACAGAAGTTGGGAGAACAGAAAGTTTGGCGAAGAAAGATTTTGAGTACAGAAGGAAAGACTGCTCTCGGGATTATCAGATTGTGGGCTCGGGGGCTTGGAAATCCTTTGATTTCCAAGGGCCAGCAAGATTATAGCTGGTCGGTAGGGTGGACACTTCAGTTTGGCTGTCTAAGGGGTTACACAACCTGCTACAACTTACGGTTAGCATCAGCATCAGGTAATTTCCGTTATTTACTATTATGCTAAATCTTACTGTAAAAATTGCAAACTTACTATTTACTGATTTACCGCTATTTACTGATTTACTAAGTTGTGAAACCTATTCTTATGCTGTTGAAAAGAAAATAATGATATGTTTGTTTATATTCAAATTTCGAATGTAAGGTTAGTGAAAACACCACAGTGCACTAAATATTATTTCGGCACATAGAAATTCTCAGAAATTCACTTTCATAAACTGATAAAGTTTAAAACGTAGAAAATTAAACCTGAAATTTTACACAGTGCTCTGCCGTAAAAACCAGAGCACTACAACAGGAGGGAAAAGCCTGAAGAAAGCCATCAAGAAAGAAAAGTCAGACTGACAAGCATGCATTAAAGCAAAGAGAGTAAGACCAGGTCCTGATCTTTCCTGCCAGCATGAAAGAAGGATTGAGTTGGTTGGAAACATAGATAGAAGCCTCTATGCAAAGCAGAAAGGTGACTAAGGTATTATATCGAAAAAAAATTATATTTCTTTTGAGTAATAATGGGTATTGCAATGTAAGGAATTGTACATCACATATAATTTCTAAAGAAAGAAGTTGAAATATTATTTTCCGTAATAATAGATTGTAATGTAATTAATTACAATTTTTATGGAATGAATATTTTTAGATTCACAAAATCTGAAAAACCAATGTTTATGACTATTTGTTCCCTATACTATAACATAAAAAATGAGCAATAGTATGAAATTAAAACATGTATTTAAATTTCAAATTATTTATATTTATACACCAAAGATAGTTGTTGCATCCTAACCAGCAATACTGTACAGGCAAGTAATCCTACTAACTTCCAATCTTTCAGCTGCAAACTCACCAAATAACTTCCAATCTTCGGATGAGTTATCTGTTATTTCTATCAAAAGCAAAGATGTGCAACAAAATCCGTGCAGGCCACTGTAGGTTTCAACTTTCACTCCATCAAAAACTTTGAGGCAACAAAATAATGGTTGAAGGAAAAACGCTGAGTTGAAAACAGAAGCGTAAACCATTCGAATGAATTGCATGTGATTCTGGTAGAGTTCCCAATTATTTATATGGATAACATAGCTGCTCAACAACCCTCTAAGATTTTGCACATCCCTGTTCTTTACATAAATAACCTACAACCCTAACGAAACCCTAACAATTTTAACAGCTCTTTTCCTACTTAGCTTGTTTTTCGACCATTCTCCATTCTCTTGCCTCCTTGATAGGTTCCTTTTGCGTCTCAGTCCACTCATCTGTGCATCCCTGTGAAGGGTGTTGTGCAAATCTGTCCTAATTGACAGAAATAACGGACCACAGAAGGTGCTACTAGTGTTTCAAACAACTGCCTCAGTTGCAGAATTATAGAACATCACCGGGGCAGATGTCCGACATCTCTGCTGCATCTTAGAATCAGTGTCCCCAGCTTCACCCTCTTCTGAATCCCATAGAAAGTGGGCATAAGAGCCAAGAACAAAGATGCCAAACAAGCACCCACAATTGGTTCCTCAAATCATCCAACGACAGATTATCAGGCCTAATCGTTCCACTAACATGTAATCAAAATACAAATTTTCCATAACAGGAAGAGAGCGAGGAAGAGAAAATCTTGTTCACCAGTCATCTGGGCTAGCCTGCACAGCTTGATCAAAGTAATCCTCGACGTCAGGAGCATCTCTACGGACTTCCCACTTCAGCTTGGCATAAAGAGAGAGTACCTCACCATCACCAGGGCTTGCAAGTATGGATCTTTCATAGTATTCCTCTGCCTTGGCAAGGTTGCCTTGAACCCAAGAAACTCCACCTAGTATAATCCTATAGCATTCACCCAAGAAGAATAAAAATATGTTTGCGGGGATTAATCCATACCTCATGCAGGAACTTGAAGTGAGTTTCCCATATTTGCCTCCAACATTTTCTGAAAGTAAGTTTCTGTAGAATCAGAACCAAAATCAACTCTCGAGACTTCTTGACTCCCACCATCAATTCCAAATCCTCCAGCTATATACATCGCGCAGTCCTCAGTCTCAGCCATTGATTACGAATTTATCGACCCAGGACTCGAACCAGACCCCCCTTCGCCTCCTCCAGACCTGTGAACATCATTCTTTCTTCCTGATATAGATGGTTTTTCACTTCCCATACGATCAACAACAACGGCAATCTTATGGGTCGGTTTGAAATTCTTTGGGGGCTCTTATGGAGCTCAGATTCCAAGTCCCAGTTCTCTAATCCAAAAGCATGAGAGTTGGATAACGACATCGCAGATTTGCAATGACTGAGGCTGGACTCCGACTCCAGTTCCTTCAGAGCCTCAGACTGTGATAAAATGGGATTAATAGCATCTGACTGATAAAATGGGATTAATAGAACCCAAAATGGGACTACTAGAAGAGCTTCTTTCTTACGTCACACTCCAATCCAGGGGCTATTACTCAAATTGCTTGTATCCCTAGGCAGGATAAACATGGTAGCTAAAAACGATTGGATGAGACGTAACCACAATGATGGGAGCTTGCTCAGAATTACTCAGAATTACTGAACCGGCAGGTAGGCCAGAGAATTAGATTGGCAAAAATGCCTACGTGAGCCCGATGCATCCGAGTTGTTCCCTTCGCGATCGTGAGTTGCTTTCAATTCATAGGGGCAATAAAAAAAATATACATGCAGCTTCCCACGCGGTTAGACAATCCCGCAGATAAAACAAAGACTAAAAATCCATGCACAGAGAGGGTGGAAGCTCGTGCCTTCATTAAGTTTTGAGAGAATTTAGGGTACCCTAACATGCCTGGACATGACACTAGCAGCCACCCCTGAGAAGCGAAAAACAAGGACACAACGTCCTGCAACCAATTCGAATGAAAAAAAAAACATTTTTTAATAATTAGATTAATATAATATATTCAACACTATAACTAAACTATAGCCAAACAAAAACATTTAACCAATAGACCCAAATTAATAGAGTCTCAGCGATACATACATAATCCCCTTCGGGGACATAATAAAGTGATAGATGATTTCTAAGCTAATGACATACAAATTCATTTTTTTTATAATTATAGATATTTTCTTTAAAGAAATAAAAGAATTATGTTAACATCTCGAAGATGGCAATCTGTAAACAAGATAAAAACAAACTCTTTTGATTCCCTTTTTTTTATATTCTTTCTGCAAAACAGGATCTGAATTTAAAATTAAGCATGGTGTAAGCTAATAGATATAAAAATTACCACCTTTACTCAAATGACAATTCAGGATAAAGCAATATTATAGTTTTATAATAAAAAATGGAAAGCTCACTTAGTTTTGATTACAAAAGCAAGAAATATAGTAAACAAATATAGATTAGCATAAAGAATCAAATACATCCCAAAAAAAGCCCCCCTTCTTTGTTTTGATCATCCTTTTTATAATTTAGAGTGATGATTTACAATCACACTATGTACGGGAAGATGATCTCAAAAAGATAGGATAGTTACAATAGAACGTAATTGGTTTTCAGACATGTAATTAAAAGTAAACATGACAATCAAATCAAAATCCATCTCGATCGCCTCGATACAGAACATTTTCATTTATCGATTGGGAGGGAAACAAGGGGTTGGTTTTCTTCTTACATATCTTTTGCCTTTGGTCTTCAATTGATCGACACATACCCATCTTCCAAAAAACAAAAATATAACGCCATCCTAAGACAAAACAAAATAGAAAAATAATTAATATTATCATTAAAATATTATGAAATGGCTACATAATTTTAATTCTGAAGCTATTTCTTATTAAAACAAAATAAAATCTTTAACACAAACACAACTAAACTATCACAATTTAAATAAAATAAACAATAATTTACCTCATGAAACTATGTACAAATGCAAAAGACAGAATCAAAACTCATTTATTAATTTCTTGGAGGATTCAACTGATCTGATAACATGTAAATATTCACACCTGATGCTCTAATAACAGAGCGTTCCTGAGCAACAACAAGTTCACCTTTCAACCTATCGATGTCGGCTTGATACTGCTGAACAAGAATATATATGTTTTTTACCAACTTCTTGACCATGCTCTTATAACCGACAATCTGGTCGGCTAACATGTCTGCCTTGGCCGCGTAATGAGACATCAACAGGGTAATGACAGCGTAAACAAAGGTCACTTGACGTTGAACCATGTATACGCAGGTTAATGTATAACCCCTGTGTAATGATGAATCAACATCCAACGTTCAAACCAAACAATTAACCAAACACCATGGTCACTTTCGATGCAATTCTTATGTGTGAGTTTGATACTTAGGGTATGGATCATATTGAATAACGTGATATTAATGGAATATCCCTAAGTATAATACCAAGGGTGATTTGATTTTAGGCCCAAACTATAATTTTATAATGTTGAATTAACTAGGGTAGAATAAAAATATAATAATCTCAACATGTATCAACATTATAAAGAGATTTAATCAAAGTTTGAGCTAATTTAACTCATTTCTAGAACCTTAGTAAAATGAATAAAATACTTAGTACAAAATGAAATAGCATTGATAATGATCATAATGTCAAGTTCAAAAAATAAGAATCAACGATATTGCCAATACATCTAATGCTAAATTCAATCAATACCATTTTTAATTACATTAAAAGACAGAAAATTTTAAAGTTGACGATCCATATTTTACGAACGGTAAATGGTTAGTGGTAAACCAACTTGTGATCATAAAAGATCTGATCTCCTTTTAAATCTACATAATAACAGCACAACCAAGCTCAAAATAATAAGATTAAAATTATCAAGAAAGAATATTTGAACAAGGTTGCATAATCAAATAAACTTGATGCAGAATGATAATATCAATGATTCCAAAGAGGCGATATTAATCGTTTTTGGATTCCATGCTTCCAGTCATGGAATCCAAAAACAAATAATAATTTAATCATAATATGAATATCCAAAACTAAACCTTAAGTAACCTGCATTCCCACATGAAAAAGTCAATAGCGTGATCCATCAAAATCTTTCATGAAAGGGTTGTTGTTGACGGAGGCCAACATCTTCATGTTCAAAAAGTTGTGAAGGATATGTATCTAAGCAAATGATCCTCCAAAATTATTTATAAATCCAATATTAAAATAGGTCTATATTGATTGTAATCAGTAACGCTGTAAATTTATATAAATATAACATGAATATGTTAAAAGATTAACCTTTTCCATTTTTAGAAATATTGAGATAACTTGAACCTACTAATGTATATAAAATATATATATTTAATGAAATTTAATGAAATGTTAAAAAATATACAAAATATTAAATGGGTCTTTTGTTTTGCCATATAATTGTGTGGTAAATAGATACACTTAATATGAGAAGACTGGGTTTCAAATTTTCAGTGTACACCTTTATGTGGGAAAATGAATTATTGTTTAACATGGAATATTATATTCGATGATATAAAATTTAAAAGAGATCATAATAAAATGCCCAACAATTATAGATTCCCATAACAAAATTTCAAGGCCATAACAATGTTATCATGCCCATGATGAAATTCCATGGCCAATGAAATTCAACTAATGCAAAAAGAGAAAGATTTGATCTCTTTGGAACCCCTTTCTTTTGATAGGATTGAGGACTATTTATCTCGCATCAAGGAGCTACAGTTTAAATTGGGAAAATGTGGTAAGGATTTTTTGAATAAGGATGGAAAGCTCATTAAATTGGTCCTGATGAATTCAAGGACACCTTATAATGTCTTATTCTCCTCCTTTCGCGCCAATTGGATGTCACACAAGCAATATGGTAAGGACTTCACCTTTAATATCTTATGTGATTTGTTTATTAAAGACTAGCAAAAGTTGCTTGAAGAAGGGAAGCTTGGTACCAAACACCGGGATCACTAGATGAAAAGAAAGGTCAAACAAAATTATAAAGAACGTGGTCGATTGGATCATCGACCAAAATGTATCGACCAACATACTAAGGAAAATACCAAAGAGTCAGCATCGATGAAGAAGGATCGAAAGAAGAAAATATGTCGCTATTGTGGAAAGGTGGTACATGTCGAGAAAACATGCTAGAAGAAGACAAAAGACTTGAAAGAAAAGGTTAAGCATCTTGAGGAAGGCACATCGACTAGTCATTCGATCAACTGACCTATTGAAAACTTCACCTTTTCTGTTAACACTTCCCAGGAATTACATGCATGTAACACACAAATAAAATGGATAATCGATTATGTTTGTACTCATCATATGGATAAGGATGCTTCTTTGTTCTCTTCCTTGAGCGGAGCTCCAAAACAAAAAAATTATGGCATTGATGATTATGCTCTCAAGTTTGCTGTAAGCAGAAATATTGAATTCTATCATGGTTGAATATCAAATGTCTCTCATGTACCTAGTTTGAGCGCAAATTTGTTTTTGATTGCTCAACTTATGCATACTAAGAATATTGTTCAGTTTTGGTCAAATAGCTTTATTGTAAAGGATATTAGACTGGGGGGGGGTACTGTTGCTTTAGTATATTTAGATCCCAAATACAAACTTTATAAGTTACAAGTTTTGTGGTTCTCCTAACCAAATGGACCAACTACACTCATTGCTCAAGTTTACAACAAAAGTCAAATTTGGCATGGAAAACTTGGACATCTAAACTTTCGAAGTTTGAAGATGATGGTAACAAATAATATGGTTATTGGTCTCCTAAATACTGTTCCACTTGATGGATTTTGTAGAGGATGTGTGCTTGGAAAGCATCATCAAGCACACTTTGATTCTGGGAAAGCATGGCGAGCACATAAACAACTAGAACTTGTTCACAATGATCTTTGTTGCATGAACAAACCTTCATTAGCAAGTGAAAAGTATATTTCGACCTTTATTAATGATTTCTCTATATTTTCTTGGGTATATTTCTTGAAGAATAAGAGTCATGTCTTTGAAAGATTTAAGGAATTTAGGGCATTGGCTGAAAAGTAATGTGGTTGACCTATCAAATGTTTGAGATAAAACAATGGTAGAGAACAATTGAGTCGACAGTTTGAAGAATATATATCGCAAAATGGCATTTCTTAGAACAGATCTATCACTCACACCCCTCAGAAGAATGGAATCGTAGAGAGGAAGAATTGAACTTTAGTAGAAATGGGTCAGTGCCTACTACATACCAAATATATTTTGACTAAATTTTGGGAAGAATCTCTTTGTTGTTCAAACAATCTCCTGAACCTTGTACCAACTAGAGTTGTTTCTGAAATGACTCTAGTTAAGAAATGGAAGAAAATCCTCTATTAAACACCTCAAAACCTTTGTATGTGTTTCTTGGGAACATATCAGTGATAATTGTAAGAATAAATTGGATGCAAAAATTCATTCTTGCATCATGATGGGATATTATGATGAATCAAAATCCTATCGACAATTTGACACTGTCAAACAACAGATCATTTTGAGCAGAAATGTGATATTTCATGAAAAATTTTCAGGTAATAAATTGTTCAATCCTCCTCTAGTCTATTGCACAAATATCCATTTTGTAGTGTCCCTTTTTGAAATTTATTAAAATGGTGAAATTTCAATTTTTCCACTAGTTGAACCCTTGACTAGTATTGGTTTTTTAATCTCCAAATGGCTCCAAATTCTCCCAACTTGTCACAGAAGGTATATGGATGGTATATGGATGCTTTAGATTTTTCAAAATGCTTCTGCGACTCTCCTTAGTATTATGGCCAAGGTAGGGGATTTGACTAGCAATTTCTCTTAACTAGTATTGGTTTCTTGATCTCCAAATAGCTCCAAATGCTCCCAAATGGTTACAAAAGGTATATGGATGGTATTAGGAAATTATTATGAGTTTCATGGATGCCTTAGAGTCTTCAAAAGGATTCTGCAACTCTCCTTTGAATTCTAGCCAATGTAGGGAATTTGACTAGCAATTAGGGGTTCAATTCCCCATGGGGTAGATGCTGGAATGGATCTCCAAATGCTCTTCGACCCTCTAGAAATTCTGAACAGAGGCAGGGGATATCTAGGGGACATAAATATAGTCTCATATGCATCACCATTCAGTTTATTAATTTTGCTACAACCCTCTTAAATCAGATACAAAAGACTAGTTTCGACATAGGGGGGAAATGATAGTAAATCTTCACAAATGGTTATGAAAATTAAGAATATTTCTCCAAATTGTTGTATAATGAATATGAAACTTCTTCAACATATTAATGTCACTCAATACAACATTAATACAACAGACATTGACTGAGCCATTCAAATTTGATACCACTTCAAGTGCAAATAACAAGGTATTGGGGAAATGACATCATTTGTTCATAGTTGAGAATTTTTACATCAAGTCTCTTTGATTTTTGACTTGAAAGTATTATGAGCCGTAAAAAATATTATATATATCAGATTAAAAATACATGGGGCCTCAAGATCTATCCCAAATATTTCATCACCTCAACAAGTGCGCATCTCCTCAAGGACCAAGAATATGCCAAGAAATAGAAGAATGGTTGTAGAAGCAAGTTGAAAGAGATATGACCATGATATGACCTGTAGCTTAAACCTATAACAAAAGAATCCATTAAATCTCCAAATGAAAGGTCTGAATGGCCTTTCCAATTACCAACTAGGATGGGAATCTTTCACCCTCGAAATTGGTTCTAAGGCAAGTAGAGTAGCACTCCACTAGCTCTCCTCTCCAAATGCAAAATGAAAATTCTAAAAATGATCAAAAGATACCATCCTTCTTTGTTATTGTCTTTTATAAACTTATAATGTCCTCCATGGGTCGAATTCCTTCCAAGAGCTCCATGCCAACTCAATTTGGGAAGAGATTCCCAAGTATGCCACTTGTCCTTCCAATTCTAGCCCCCTCCTTCTCCAAATTCGAATTGGTGTCTCTTTTGCTTCCCAAAGCTTCTCTTCTGAAACCTTGAGTAGAGCCACCCATGCACTACAATTGTGTGTTTCCAAAAGCAAGGAGATGTGGATTTTCTTTTTCAGTTTGATATCCCCTGTAACATCACCACTAAACACCAAAATGTTAATTAAATCCATCAAAACCAAGTTGGCACAATTACGCTTTACCTCTTTCATAATTTGGAAACCCTTTCTGATACCATTGCATAATTCTTTGAAGTTGCCATTGAGTTTCCCAACTTTGAGTCTTCGAGATTCCATGAAGATTTTAGAGAGGAACCACCAAGATTGTTGCTGCACTAATCTGATTAAAATCACTTTATTAAGTGGGTAATCCATCTCCCATACTACTTGTTTCCCAAAAAATTTGAAATCAATGGGACTAAAAATTACCCCAGGGTCCCATTGCTTGTATTGCACTCCAACAATTAAGAGTGCTCTCCAACCCATACCATCATGAAAGAGAATTTTTGGATCCCATTTTCTTGTATGCATTCTTCCAAACATCATGAGTACAAAATATATATCATCAAAGTAGATAACAACATAATAAAAATGTACATCAAGGAGGTGCCTCATCAAAGAATCATGAAAGTGCTTATACCTCCAAGTAAGTAGACTGGCATTTTCCAAGTGCATACAAGCTTCAAGTGACCAATCAAATCTGATCCAATGACATAGGTGAGGATCCCATGTCCTGTAATGCTGCTCCAAAACAATGTAAGATACATCAAAATAATCAGCCGTGTGTTCTTTCATCCAAGAAGTGAATGAAGAACCTCCAATAAAATCTGAACCAAGTAAGGAGCAAAGGAAACAACAAGCCTTCAAGGGGCTCACATAAGTAGAATTTTTGCATCCATGAACATGTCTATCATCAAGAAATAACAAAGTATGTTCTTGCCAATAATAATTTTCTCCAATCATATATCTCTTCACCCAAGTAGTGGATGAAGTTCCTCCAATATCAATTGAACTAAGCAAGGAGCAAGGAAAATCATCACTCTTCAAGTGACTCAAGTGAACATCATAAGTGCATCCATGTAGATGTGTCTCATCATAAGGTAACAAGGGATGTTGCTACAAATTTAAATAAGAAATGGCTCTAATAATGTCATCATAGAAAGGAGAGATAGGAGTTCCATGCTCCTCATGTGGCACCATAAAAAATAAACCTTTCACCCATACTTCATTAGGATGAATGCTGCAAAATATGGGAAGTGTAGGATGTAGGAGAATGAACCAACTCACCCAAATGATCAAAAAGTGCAGAAATGTCCTCATGTGAATGCTCCATAATGGTAGGATCATGCACCTCCCTCAAAAGTGCAAAACTTTCCTCATAGGTTGGTTCCAAGGTAGTGGAATAATACACTTCCTCAAAAATTGTGTCACCATTTCCAAGAGGAAACTCAAGTTCCTCTTCCACCACATCAAGTGCTTGGGTCTCATCAAGCTCATCTTCAAACACGTCAAGCTCATGCAAATTTCCATATTTCTCATGATCTACCATGTCATGAGAATCCTCCATGCAATATACCATATGACAATTTGAAACATAGGAGGAAGAACAAGTATATTGCAACCTTTCAAGAAGTTGCTCATTTTGAATTTTGAGTTTATGAATATCCTCATTATACTTAAAGTATGCATCATGTAACAATTCATTAAACTCAACCAAATTGTTCCTATAAAAAATCAAAGACATGAAATTACGTTTGATGTTGCACATTGCTCTTTGAATCTTCTCCATGTCTTCAAGGAAGGATGGATCCTTCAATGAAGAAACTTTCCAACAAGAATTTGACACTAATGCTTGAGTGTCATGGAGCATGATAATGGTCTCTTGGATCTTATTTTCGTTCATCTTTAATGATCCTTCAAGAAAAAGAGGCTCTTGTAGAGGGACCTCCTCTTCTTCTTCCTGCTTACTTGGACCAACTTCATGAAGCTCAAGTGGTGATGGGGAAGTTGATCTTGTTTCTTCTTCAACTGCTACAAGGTCTTCATTTTCATACTTTATGGAATTTTGGCTTGCAGCAACACTTTCAAAAGTGATCTCTATGTCACCAACATAGAGGTGTGAGCACCCATCAGTAGGTACTCCTTCATAGTTCAAGCATCCATAACCTTACACCAATGATGAGAGGAAAATATGGCAATAAATTGTTATGATTTCAAGGTATCATCCAAAGGATGTCATGGACCACTTTATTTCTTGAAACTGTATAGATGTTTGTTTGGAAAAACAAAGGATGTTGAAATGAATATTAGACATCAAGGACAATTGATATGCCTAATTGTTGGGTAAATAATATTCAATAGTAGTAAGAAAAGAGAGACATAGAATAAAATAAAGACACAAGCCAAGGAAAGCAAAGAAAGAGGAGAAAAAAAAGCAGAAGAAGCATATCCACATAATGCAATGACAACTTAGGAATGATGGAAAACAAGCACAACAATGGATGAATTGGAGGCCAGCGATGAATGTGGGAGCTTAGTCAACCCACGGGGGGTTCACTAGCGAGGCAATATCATATCACGCCCATTCATATTGGGGGTTTGAATAATCCTAAAAACCTCAAAATTATATTGCCTCGTATTAAGGGGTCAAGGGGGGGTTTTAATTTGACAAAGTAATATAAATATTGGGGGTTATTTTATTTGGGTGGGATGAGGAATAACCTCCAAATTGTGGGATGTATTCATACCTCCAAAAAATGGGCTCAATCCTTACCTCCAAATCATGGGTTGGATGCATACCAGTCCTATTTTTTTTCTAAGGAATAACCTCCAAATTGCGGGCTAGATTCATAACTCCAAATCATGGGATGGATTCATATAAGTCCTAACTACTGCTAAGGAATAACTTCCAAATCGTGGGTTGGATTTTTAGAATAATTTTCTTCATGAATGGGATTTTTCTAAGCTTTTGTTGGCCCCAAGTCCATGAAAATGGGTAATAAAAAAATAAATTCATAAATGTGATCTTCCCTTTGATGAGATGTGCTCTTAAATTCCTAGTCAACTGTGCCTCCATCCATAAATGTGATCTTTCATTTTAAATTCCTAGTGTTGTTTGAATAATTTAATGTGATATGTGCCTCCACTCGGTTGTTGAGGTTCACTTTTTTTTTACGCAAGAAATTTTCCCATCCATATTTTATCACTCATTGAATTCCTCGTGGGGCCTTCATAGTTTGCTATTTATTTATACCACTTGCATTCCAACTGGGAAGGAAATGTTCAAGAAACTCTTGCTCCATATTTTTTTTTATATTTATATCGAATTCTGGTGCTCCTCCATGCATCTACTATGTAGATGCGTAAATCGACCTATACAAATTTTTAGCGGGTTTAATTTTTCTACTCAGTTGCATCGAACTTAACAATTGAACTTATTTTTTCATTTTTGCATGAAGCTTGATTTACATTTTCATGGCTGTTACAAATTAAAAAAAAAAAAAAAAAAACAATCATCCTCTAAAATCATGTCTCCCTAAAAAAACTTATTTTTTATGCACTTAATGACCAATTCATGTATAATAAATAAAAATAAAAAAATAAAAAACATATTCCATCTCTTAGATATCTGCATACCTTCCTTTTCATTTTCTCTTAAACATATTTATATACTTTTCTTTTACATAAAAAACAAAAACAAGAGAGGATTGGGAGAACTCCAATGTTCAATGGTTGTTTCAATCAAACCTTGCTCTACGACAACCAAGAAAAGTGAGATCAATCTTTATTGGCTCATTGGAACCAAGAAAAGTTAGATCAATCTTTCTTGACTAATTATTTTTTTCAACTTTTTGTATTCTTATTTAACATTTTCCCATTGTCAATTAGTAATAGTTGTTAGATTGAGTTATATTTGGCACATTCATAATTGTAATTTTAATTCTTATATACAAGGAATCCGTCTTAATATTGTATTGGAATTGACATGAACATAGGTGAAAATCTAAATCCTTATTTACATACATTATGTGTTATCCTTACCATGAAATGGTATCATATAAGTTTCACCATCTCTGTATCTTTATAACTATTGCATGCTTGAAACTTAAGAATGGAGATTTTCACTCTCTTGTAAAGATAAAAAAAAACTAGATATAGCCCAAGAAAAGGTAACTAAATGTTGTTAATTCCCTTGCTTGCAAGAATAAATGTAGAGGAAGTGGAGGCAATTCATTGCATCTTGTGAATGACCCAAATCCAAGCTATACATATGATCATATGGTGTTATTGGAAAGTAAGAGGAATTTTTCTATGTTCATCTGGGTTCAAACATCAATGATGTTTGCTTTGACAGGAAGGTAGGGAAGTCCATCCACGAAAGGGTTTCAATTTTGCATTTTTATGGAGTTTAATTTATTAAGCTTATAGAAAACATGATCTCTCTATGGCTATACCTGTATTTACATGATATAAATTGGTAGATTGGCAAGTTGTGGTGTGAAACATCTACAATTCTCATCTTTTCTAAGCATTGCACTGACTATTGGACTGTAAGTCTTTTACATTCTTTGTTACATTGATCTCTTGACTGGGTTTCCTTTTATGCATTTTTCCATCCCCATTACTATTTTGTTGGGTCTTCCACTATCCAATGCTACAAATTGATCATTCGCCCCTGCAATCCCGATGGGATCATTATTAGCATTATACTATTATTTTATTTAGCATCTTGTTTGCTTATACTAAGATGCGTTAGGGATCATGTTTGTTACAACTTGATAATACGATATAAAGGGGGTATTAAAAATGGGTTGATAAAAATGGATACCTACAATATTTTAGTGGAACGAGGGGTTTTCTTAATTGAAATGGTATATTGGTAGGGGGGTTCAATAATACAATTTTAGGAGGCATTTTCCAATATTTAGTGAAATTAGGGATATTCTTTAATATCCTGTGAACGATCGTGCTATGTAACAAGTTCAATAAGTGAACCCCCCGTGAGTCAACTTAGTTGACTAGTAAATAGAGTAGTTGGCCGAGTTGGTCTTGGTTTGGGTCCACCGAGGTAGATACATTATAAGCATATATAGAGATATGAATCTGTAAGGAAAACATATTTGTTCGGGTTGATCAGGTCCACCGAGGTAGTTATATTTATTTCAATGATTGTAAGCACATATAAAGATATGATGAATCTGTAAGGAAAATATGTAGTTGTTGTTGATAACTTGATCTAAAATTAATAGAGTTAAAGACTCCTTCCAAGAGTATCATGATTTGTATGTTCCTATTTCTACGCATGTTCTGTCGAGAGTATCATATAAGGTGATTATATACTAAAATAAAGAACAAGATATAGAACAACAACATCCAAATGAGCACAAACAAAAGAATGACCATGCTAGTTCTTTCTAGTCCACAGATTGTTCTCAATGCAAGTGGGCACTGGTCCATAACTTTGCTCTCAAAAAATTTGGGCACTGTTCCATCGCTTTTGAAATTAAAATAAGAAGAAACCAGGTATTGCTACTGAATTAGCCTATGAGTCCTCAATTGCTACTCTAGGTACGTTCAGAAGGTAGTTATTCCTTGCTACTATAGTTGGTCATGCCTTGTATTTAGGTAGTTGGTTCTAGCCATGATAGTTCGTACCGAATAAAAACCACAATGGTCTCAAGTTCCATGGGAAGGGGTAGGGGCCGTGAAGATTTAGCTAAAATGCGAAGCAAGCGTGTAAATAGATGTCAAGGTCAATTTTGTAAAATATAAAGTGGTGCAATTTCGTCGAAGATACCTGTGCATTATTGTTTTTAAATGAAAAAGGTGTGACAACAAATTTGTGGAATTTTCTCAGAAGTTATGCATTTTTGTTGATAAATAAATACAAAATTGTTGTGGACGTTGTGCATTTATTGTATGTAAAGATGCCAAGGTGTTGACAACTTGCCACCTTGCAATTTTGTGACATGAAAATGTATATTTATTGTCATAAATAAATGCCATGCTTACCTCTTAAATAGTTGGTCAACATGCTAGAGTTTTGTTAGAGGAAGTTAAGAAATGCCAACCGATTTTGCATTTTATTTAGGAGAAATCAAAAGAGAGAACTAAAAACTTAGTTAAGAGAAATATCATACACGAACATCTACAGGATATTCATATGTGTCTTAAATTTGAAGAAACTGAAATTAAATATCTGCAAGACATCATACTCGGACTTCAATTAAAATATAACACTCAGTAATCATCATAATACATGCCATACATCCAAAAAGAGAATAACACACGAACATTGCAGAGTTTCTTCATTTCCAGGAAATCGAAGTTAAGTTATACTTACATAAATCTTAACCAAGCATTATCCATAGATAAAAGACTATACAACTTAACCCCTAAACAAACCCTATTCAACAACAAAGTTTTCTGCAAACAGAGAACATTTTGTGCTATCAAGATTCAAAACAAACACTAAATAACGATTAATTAATGCAAGGATCTTAAGGCCCATTAAACATCCATATATATTACGTCATTTCAAAACCCATTGAACAATATGACTGCTTCCATTTCAAAACTGGTTCTATTGTGTTACTGCAAATCCCATTAAACAACCAATGTTATTGCGGCATTCATTGCAAAAATGGTTTCGCCTCTGGAAAAGTCATTGATTGATAAAGAAAGCAGCATGCCTCCCTTCGTTCTCGATCTGCACAAGCAGCTGGTTCACTGCTTCCATTGATTTAGGATATCTACAGAAATCGAGCATCTCCATACTCCAATGACATACAATGTTCAACATCTTCCACCTCTTCTAACTCATAGCACCAACACATAGAACTAGGCTTTCAAAAAAAAGTGTATTATAAAAAAAATGACTGGACCGAAACATAGAACATTTAGCTTACCTCCAATTACCATATCGCAGAACAATGTCTTAGTTGAATTCAAAAGCTTTTGGAGGAATTGTGGCCGACAAACGAATGTGAGAAGCTGAAACGAATATGTGAAGCCGAAGAGAATACGGGGATTGGAGAACGTGACAAATCTTATATTCCTAGATGTTCATAGGTTGTCTGACTTAATAGAGCTGCCAAGTATGGAAACAATGACATCTTTGGAAGAGTTAGGGGCAGGGGGGTGTGAAGCTAAAGAGCATACGGGGGTTGGAGCATGCGAACAAGCTTAGAATCCTAGATGTTAGTGGGTGCTCTGAGTTAGAAGAGCTTCTGAAGTATGTAATCATTGACATATTTGGAGGAATTGTGGGCAGCCAGATGTTTGGAGTTTAAACCTTAAATTCTTCATTACAATCCAAGAAGGTAGGGAAGATTTGGAACTCTTGTTCCAACGGAGCCATCTGAGGGCTGAGGACTTCACCTTCGTCAGAATGCATTCCAAGAGAGAACCTTTAGCATGAACAAGTTGCAACCTCGTCATTCGAGTACAGTCAAATACGTCATCTTCATGATATTCACTAAGAACCACTCTAATTCTTTGCACGGGTATTACCTGGCGATTCTTAAAAATGATAGTTAATACATGTTCAATCTTGTAAAATATGAATAACTAAAAAATGAACATTATTAATATATACCATAGACTGAATGATAAACTACGTATAGATGAATGCTCCAACAAATCATCCATGATTATGTGCCCAACGCCAAAGATAACGCGACCACGAAGACTCAGCGACATCTCTTCCCAAATCTATTAGATGGTCATGCATATTTATCTCATTCCAATGGTCTAATTCCACTACTTCCATCAGACATTTGGTGGCCATGCATATGTATCTTTAGTTCCAATTCCAATTTACAACTGTCTGGTTCCACCACTTCCCCCATACACTTGTTTTGTAGATTGAAAATATACACCCACCTGAACTAGAACTAGACATTGCGATGGGAAAGACGTCGATGCCGTGCAAATATAACAATGCCAATGGAAAATTAAACGGAAACATCAACCTTCCTCACATAAAGAGGCCGTATATTTATCATGGCAATACACATCGAACAGGCCAAAAGTAAACTTGAAAGGAAGGTGCAGGTTACATTGTAAGCGCTCTCATAGAGAGAACAAGTTATTTGATTTGGAATTCCATGCATATGACAATGTTGGCATCCTTACATAGGCCTATTTTAGTTCTCCTTGTCCCTTGTTGGGAAGGTGAACGAAGTGGGGCAAGGTTTGAGGCAATGTGTTGAAAAATTCAGAAATGTCATACGGAAATGTGATTTTTTTGTAGCCATTGTCATTAAATCCATCAATGTACGTTTCGATTTCACAGTTATATCTAACGCTCTGTTCTGCCCGATTGTCTTCGCCGATTGCCTACTGCAGGACAAATCCTTGCTCCATGTGCTAACCAACAGCTAAAAACGTCTCTGGGTTCTTCATTCTCCACACAGGGAAAATTAATGTTGAATTTCCCCGAGCCATTTTATCTTCTTCACGCAATGGATTTGTGCAAAGCTGCTGGAAGGTAAACCAGGGAGCTCTTGTATCATATGACTTCTTCAATTATGGTTTTTTCCTCCACAGCTGTAGTGGCTTCTTCAATTATGGCTTTGTCTTCCACAGTTGCGGCTCTGTCCTCCGCACAACGTCCGATCAGGAGGGTTTCGTTTCTCGACAAGAATTCAGAATAATAACAGAACACTCCAGGTTTATCAATGCCAACAATCACATTCAACATTTAATGGCATAATCGTTATATACAATTTTGTTTCATAATTTTCTTATGTGGAAATATTTTTACAAATTCCTTATGTTAAATGTCAATGTCAGGTGAGAATTCTCTATAATTCCTTTGGTTCGAACCAAATACCTCTGGTTAAATGTGACCAATGTGACCTTATTAATTATTAATAAGGCAATTGAAGGTTCTAATTCTTCTTCTTTCGATTTCGGAGAATAAATCCGAAAGTATCTTTGCACTCATGCAGCTACCATAGAACATCAACGCTACCATTAATGCAGAGTTGATACACTCAAAGAAGATGTTATATTCTTATTAAAAGCAATTGTTAAAAGGGTTAGCATTGATCCTGCCCTTTGGCCACAACTGGCAGCAAACCTCCAGATCTTTGGCTGTAAGCCTCTTCTAGGCTTGGACAAAGGAGTGAGCACGTTTATCATCCAAAAATTCTATGAAGGATGCCAAAAGGCTAAATTAAATTTATGATATTTTTAATAGCTGTGTAGATTAGGATTCTTTAGGTCCCATAGGAGTCCATATACCCAAAAAAACTTAATTTTTTTTTAAATTTTATTGAAATCTAAATCCGAAGAATACTTCAATTTTTATTTATTTTTTAATTTTATTGAAATCAATTTAAAAAGTATGCACCAGAATTTATTTTGTAATGCTGGCCCAATATCTGAAAATCATCCTTTAGGATCCTTAATGTTTGTAAACTGTTTTGCTAAAATGATTCCCATAATATAATACTCATAGAATTCAAATCATAGCGGGAAGCACACTGATCTCGAAATAAATATTTGTTGTGAGCTATTTTGCTAAAATGATTCCCATAATATAATACTCATAAATTTCAGATCATAGTTGGAAGCACACTGATCTTGAAATAAATCTTTGTTTATTTATTCAGTAGGTCACATATTCATATTCATTGTTCAATTTACATTTTCATGAATTAAATAAATGGTTATGAATTATTCAAATACATGGAAAATGTAGAAGGAATCCAATTATAAACTTAGATTTCAAATAAAATATATCCCTAAAAAGTGGATAGTTTTATTTAAGGATTTTCAAATGAATGTTGTATAGTTTCCTTTGAAATTGTTATTTTTACGAGTCGAATCTCCCTGAGACGAGAGATAATAGGAACAAAATATTAATGGTGTCGGGTTACAGGATTGTTGAACGATTAATGGATGGCTATCAAATTTAGAATCAGTAATTACATTTTAACAGTAATGGTGAAGGTAATATTGAAGAAGGTAATATTGAAGAATCAGTAATTACATTTTAACAATGAGCTCTTTACTATATCTACTTAGATTATGCTATTATAATTACACGTAATCTTTAACTTTTCTTTGCAGAGAAGATAATTTTATGCCCTTCAATAACGGCTAAAGAGCTCTTGATGGGAAATGAGGATTGCAATTTTGATCCCTAATACTTTTAAACTAACCTCTTTTATGGCTAATCCAAATGCAAACTTTTTAGTGTGTTTATAAACTAACATCTTTTAGTGTTTTTATTAGGTTTAAAATATGATAATAATTATGATATTATTAATATTAACTAACAAGCCATATCATAATAATTAATATTATGATTAAAATAATATTATTAATCATATTAATATCAATCCATTAATACACTAATAGGCCACACATTAATATAATCATTTAGGTTTAAAATATCATATTAATTATTATGATATTAATAAAAACTAATATTAGAAAGAAAAAAATAAAGTTTATAATTTTCTATAAAAAAATTTATGTAAACATTGTAATAAATGTTTTTGTATGTTTTTATTAAATTATAACAATTCTTCACTTTTCCTATCAATTTTAGTTTTTTAATATATCAATTAATTCAATAATTATTATAATATTATTTAAGTATTTAAACTTAAAATAATTTAATTTTATATATTATTAAAAAAATTCAAATTTCAAGTCAAAGTTAATATACAAAAATTATAATATATAGATCTATAAAAAAATTGTGTAAACATTAATGAGAAAAAAATGTGAATATTACAAGTAATTCAAATTTATATTGCAACGTCTACTATAATTATAGTAAACATGCACAATATCACATGGCAATATGGAATATATTCACGTCACTAAAGTATTTGAACTTATTTAATTTTCCAATATTAAATAAAATTCAAATTTCAATTAAAAAATAATACCCTAACATGATTTAAAAGAAATGCAATATATATATATTTATAAAAAAATGATATAGACATTATAAAAAAATTGTGCCTATTTTTTTCTTTTTAAATCATAGCAATTTTCACTTTTCTTATCAATTTTAGTCTTAAACTTCACCAAATAATTCAAAATCATTGATTATAAAAATATACGTACAAACATTATAAAAAAAAGTATGTGTAAATCATATCATTTTAAATTATAGTAAAAGTTTAATTTAAATTTACATTGACACATTCAATATAACCTTAAATTAAAGTCAAATATATAGTGTCACATTTCAATATAGCTACATTGAATTTGGAATAATTTAATTTGGCAACACTAAAAACATATTTCAATTTTCAACTCAAAACTAATACTTCGAAAAAAAACTAAATTATATAAATTCATATACAAAATTATGTAAACATTGTAATAAATGTGTTTCTTTGATTTCATTAAATCATAACAATTTTTCAGTTTTCCTCTCAATTTTAGTTATTTATGTATCGACATCAATTAATTCAATAATAACTATATAATACTATTTGAATAATACTATTTTTATACATCAATTAATTCAATAATACCTATAAAGTATTTGAACTTCAAAAAAAAAAAATTCACCCTACTAAAAAATAATTTCAAATTTTAATTCAAAGTTAATCTACTAATAAAATTTAGAAAAATTATAATATATAGATTTATAAGAAAATTGTAGAAACATTACGAGAAAAAAATGTGAATATTACAAGTAATTCAAATTTATATTGCAACATCCACTATAACATTTAAATTATAGTAAACATGTAGAATGGCACATTCCAATATGGACTATATTCACCACTAAAGTATTTGAACTGATTTAATTTGAGAATATTAAAAAAAATCAATTTTCAATTCAAAGCTAATACCCTAACATTATTTAAAAGAAATAAAATACACATATTTATTAAAATATATATATATAAACATTATAAAAATGTGAGGGTTCTCTTTTTAAATCATAGCAATTTTCACTTTTCTTATCAATTTTAGTATTAAACTACAACAATTAATTCAAAACCATTTATTATAAAAATATATGTAAACATTATAAAAAATGGGTGTGTGTAAATCATATCATTTTAAATTATAGTAAAACTAATTTAAATTTACATTTAAACATTCAATATAACCTTTAAATTAAAGTAAAATAGAGTGTCACATTTCAATATGGCTACATTCAACAAAAGCCAACCAAAATCCACCATAGTCATCCAAAGTCAATCATGGTCACCAAAATCAACCATGGTAAAAAAATTCAACCATGGTAAAAAAAGTCAAACATGGTAAGAAAAAGGTAAACCATGGTCAAGCAAAGCCAACCATGTTCAACCATATTCAACAAAGTCAACCATGGTCAACCAAAGTCATCCATCACCAATCATGGTCAACTATAGTCAACAATGGTCAGCCATAGTCAACCATTGTCATCCAAATCCAACCAAAGTCAACTATGGTTAGCCATTGTCAACCAAATCCAACCATAGTCAATTATAGTCAACCAAAATCAACCATAACAATCGAATAAAATCCCTAACATAATTAATATGGTTGACCATTGGTTGATAAAAGTCAACCAAATTAAAACATGGTCAACCATAGTCTACCATCATCAACCATGGTCAACCACGGTAAACCAATGTTAACCAAAGTATAAGAAAAAATCGACCATCTTCAATCAATATCAACCATGGTATAAAAAAGTCAACCAAACTGAGCCATGCTCAACCATAATCAACCATGGTCAACCATAGTCAATCGAAGTCATTTATGGCTAACCAAAGTCACCCATAGTTGACCATAGTTAATTATGTTCAACCATAGTCAACCATAATTAATTAGTCAACCAAAGTTAGCCATAGTCAGACAAATTAAACCAAAGTCAACCACGATTAACCATGTTAAACCAACGCCAACGATTTTGAACCAAAGTCAACCATGGTCAACCAATGTAAACCATTGTGAACCAAAGTCAACCATGGTCAATTAAGGGAAACCATGGTTAATTAAGGTCAACCATAGTCAAACAATGTCAACAATGCTCAACCATAGTCAACCAAAGTAAACCATAGTCAACGATGGTCAACCAAAGTCAACAATGCTCAACCAAATTCAACCATGGAAAACCAAAGTCAACCATGGTTAACCAAAGTTAGCCAAAGTAAACCAAAATCATCCATATTGAGTCATGGTGAACCAAAGTTAACAATGGTAAATAAAAGTCAACCATGGTCAACCAAATTTAACCATGGTAAACCAAAGTCAACCATGGTAAACCAAAGTCAATCATGGTCAACCAAAAGTCAACCAATGGTAACCATTGTAAAAAAAAGTCGGTCATGGTTGACTTGGTTAGCCATTGTTAACCATTGTAAAACAAAGTCGACCATGGTTGGCCATGGTTGACATTTTCAACCAAAGTTAACCATGGCAAACCAAAGTGGACCATTGCCAACTAAAGCACCCATGGTCATCTACAACTATAGTTGACTTTGTTTGACTTTGGTAGACTTTACTTGACCATGGCTGTCTTTGGTTGACCATTTGACTTTGGTTAACCATGGTTGAATTTGAATTTGGTTGACTATGGTTGACTTTAGTTTACCATGGTTGATTTTAGTTAACCTTGGTTGAATTTGTTTGACCATGGTTTCATATGGTTGACTTTGGTTGACTACGTTCACTATTGTTGACTTTGGTTAACTGTAGTTGACTTTTATTGAACATGGTTGACTATGGTTGACCATTGTTCACTTTAGTTTTTCATGGTTGACCACAACCAAAGTCAACCATGGTTAGCCAAAGTCAATGATAGTTAACCATGATCGACCAAAGTCAACCATAACCAACCAAAAAAAACCAAAGTCAACCAAAGTCAACAATGGTAAATTAATGTCAACGAATGTCAAGAATTGTCAACCATAGTCTACCATAGTTAACCATGGTCAATCATAGTTAGCTAAAGTCAACCATGGTTAACCAAAGTCAACCATGGTCAACCAAAGTCAACCATGGTCAACCAAAATTCAACCAATGTTAACCATTGTAAAACAAAGTCGACCATGGTTGGCCATGGTTGACTTGGTCAACCAATGTTAACCATTGTAAAACAAAGTCGACCATGGTTGGCCATGGTTGACTTTATCAAACAAAGTTAACCATGGTAAACAAAAGTGAACCATTGTCAACTAAAGCCACCCATGGGCATCTATAACTATAGTTGACTTTGCTTGACTTTGGTAGACTTTACTTGACCACAGATGTCTTCGGTTTACCATGGTTGAATTTGGTTGACTATGGTTGACTTTAGTTGACCATGGTTGATTTTGGTTAATCGTGGTTTCTTTTGGTTGACTATGGTTGCCTATGGTTGACTTTGATTCACTATTGTTGACTTTGGTTAAACGCGTTGACTTTTATTAAACATGGTTGACTATGGTTGACCATTGTTCACTCTGGTTTTTAATGGTTGACCACAACCAAAGTCAACCAAGGTTAGCCAAAGTCAATGATAGTTAACCATGATCGAGCAAAGTTAACCATGACCAACCAAAGTCAACCATGGTCCACCAAATTCAAAATGGTAAACTAATGTCAACGACGGTCAGCCAATGTCAAGAATTGCCAACCATGGTCTACCATAGTTAGCCATGGTCAACGATTGTTAGCCAAAGTCAACCATGGTTAACCGACGTCAACCACATACAACCATGGTCAACCAAAATTCAACCAATGTTAACCATTGTAAAACAAAGTCGACCATGGTTGGCCATGGTTGAGTTGGTCAACCAATGTTAACCATTGTAAAACAAATTTGACCATGGTTGACTTTGTCAACCAAAGTTAACCATGGTAAACCAAAGTGAACCATTGTTAACTAAATCCACCCATGGTCATCTATAACTATAGTTGACTTTGGTAGACTTTACTTGACCATGGATGTCTTTGGTTAAGCATGGTTGACTTTAGTTGACCATGGTTGATTTTGGGTAACCGTGGTTGACTTTGGTTGACAGTGGTTGACTATGGTTGACTTTGGTTGACTATGTTCACTATTGTTGACTTTGGTTAAGCATTGTTGACTTTTATTGAACATGGTTGACTATGGTTGACGATTGTTCACTCTGGTTTTCCATGGTTGACCACAACCAAAGTCAACCATGGTTAGCCAAAGTCAATGATAGTCAACCATGGTCGACCAAAGTCAACCATGACCAACCAAAATTCAACCAAAGTCAACCATGGTCAACCAAAGTCAACAATGGTAAACTAATGTCAACGATGGTCAACCAAAGTCAAGAATTGTCAACCACGGTCTACCATAGTTAACCATGGTCAACCATAGTTAACCAAAGTCAACCATATATAACCATGGTCAACTGTAATCATTATATAATTAATATTGTTAATTGTGTGGCCATAATATTGTTTTTAATAATAATAATAATAATAATAATAATTCACCAAACCTAATCAACAGGTCCACCATCAACTAGCAAGCCATATTAATATTAATAATATGGCTTATATACGTCGATCGGTGTATATCAACCACATTTAAATGTGTGGCCTATATACGCCGATTGTATATAAGCCATATTATTAATATTAATATGGCTTGCTAGTTGCTAATAAATGGATAGCCCAAGTAATTAATTAAAAATAACTTTAAACAAACAAAGAAACATACAGTAAACTTGTATAAAATTAGGTATCTAAATCCTCAATATCAAATTTTAAGCATAAATTATTTATAAAAAAAAAAATTCTATTACTAAAACAACCTATATCATCAACTTTTAAGGTAGAATTTACTTTTCTAAACTCCCAATTCATAAGACACTTATTGTAGAATTTACTTTTCTAAACCCCCACTCAGAAAATTCTTGCGTGCTTTTCAAAATTAGCCAAACTCTAATATTCAATTGAAATCAATAACCACCACATCCTTAAAATTTTAATTTTAAAATTAAAAAAAAATTAGATAATATTTTAATATTTATTAATGGTAATATTTATGTTAAAAAAATGCAACAAACTATATAAACTGAAGCTAAACCTTAGTAATTCTTTTGATAAATTAAAACTAGTCGTTGCAAAGTACAAAAACAAAAGCTATTGTATTTAATGGTGTGGCCAAAAATTGAAATCTGGTTGTTTGACCATTAAATACCAATAATTTTAACACCACTGTTCATGGCAAAAAATATATGAAATTTAAGCATCTGTGCAGGCAGCTGAATAATGATGAGCGTACATTTAAAAAAATCCAAGCGGCCCAAGCATCCCTGTGCCCAATAGCTCAATCGAGTAGCCCAACCAATGAATCCATCCATCCTGTCATAGATAAATGATGTGAAAAGGCCGTGTTCATTAAGACGAAAATCCAGTTTGAGCACTCCAATGAGATTATAATAATACTTTCCAAAAGAGTGAAATTGTTCAACAAAACAAAAGAAGGGGGAGGTATTCAAAATATTTTCCAAGCCTGAAGCTCCTCTATACTATGGCATGAAGTGCATGGTATCAATTTACTATGGCATTTACCTCTATGCGCGGCATGGGAGTGCATGGATAAACAGTTAAATGGGTGATAAATCGCTATGATCATGATTAATGTTTTGTGAGCTCCTTCCCCTGTGCTTGATCTCTTGTATTTGATCATCGCAACTATAAAGGGAAATAAATAGAGCAGACCCATAAATTAGTACTACCGTGGATAAATGCTAAGTTGTGTCATGATCAGGTCATGAAATTAAGTTTATTAATAGCCGCCCCTTCCCCTATGGGGGGGGCAAGTGATAACCTGCTCGAACCCAATGCATTCAACAAGTGCTAACCTGCTCGAACCCAATGGTGGAAATGTCGGGTCCATTGACACCTGCTCTATTTGCAGAAAGTTGTAGGGAGGAGCTATTTGCATGGAGTTGTGGAACTTTCACATTGCCACCTACTCTATTTGCTTGAAATTGCCACCTGAGCTAGTTGCTAGTTTTTTGCAATTATTATAGTTAGCTAATAGTTTATATCAGATAAAAAGGAGATTATATTTTATAGGTATCTTGTTGTGTGCATTGGATATATTGTAAAAGGAGGTTTCCCCCTCAAAGAGGCCTCTTGTTCTTCGACTTTTTATCATTATTATAAAGGCATGGAATCTCTTATTCTTTCCATTTATATTTTTATTGGATCACTAGGTAAATAACATGAGACTAGCCATTGTTATTATGAGGACAAAGGTACCCCAAAGCAATGATGGCAAAACCCTACTTGTGGATAATGTTGAAAGATTATATATTTGGTAACTAATTAAAAATAAACATACATTAACCTTGATAATACAATTTTTCATAAAGTAGAAAGTAACTTAATACACAAATAATTATCTTTTAAATACATCAAATACGTCTTGAGAGGTGGTTCTCTAGTCTTTAGTATACCTATATAACTTCCATATAATGCAAGTTCTTTGTGACTCTTATTAGTCTCCTTTTTTAATTTGAAGGAGAACGAAGAAAGTGTCTCCTCTTAAAATAATAATAGAGGAAAAGGAAACAAACATGAATCTCCTTGAAGATAAAAGGATCTCCCAAGTGGTTGGGGTAATTTGAAGAAATTGAGAAAACTAAATGAGTTGAATAATGTGTTATAAATAATGCAGCCTATGTATTCGTTGGTGTTTTTCCATATGTAGTTTGTTTGTTTGAGCAGATCTTAAGCTGTAGGATCTGATCCACATGTATTGGATCTAGCTTAGCTTATCATTTTCCTATATATGTAACTTTTATTTCTTAATACAATTGAGTTGAGTGTGATCTCCTCATGTCTGTGTGCGAGCCTTTGTGCTCTGTTGGTTTCTTTAATTTGGCATCAGAGCCAAGTTGAGGAAGTTGTGGGCTGTGAGTGTGTAGCCATTGTTAAGTGAGCCGCCATAGAGTGTTGGGCGTGAGAATTTGTTCTAGCTGTAGGAGTGTTGGGCATGAGAATTTCCACGTGAAGATATTGTTGCTCAACAGTAAAATGGTTGAGAGGTGGAATGCTGTATGGGTTTGTTGTGATCGCTGCCATGATTGTGATCGTTGTTGTATGAAGTGAGATCGTTGTAGAGGAGATCGTTGCTCAAAGGAGAGCTAATCCCTTCAATCGCTGTCAGATCATCAGCCTTGGAGAAATCGTGGAGCTGCCAACCATTGACTTTCTCACTGAAACGTGGAGCTTCCATGTGAGGGAGAAATTTCTCAACATGAGGGAGAAATTGAGAACGCATGAAACTTCCATCTGCGTTGTAATTGACTGAGGGAGGAATCACTATCAACGTGAGCAATTTGTGGCCAATTTTTTTTTCTTTCTCAGCTCAGGATCTGTTAAATCATCACACACGCGCGGAGGTGAAAATCACCTTGCTGAATATCACACACTGGCGCCACTTTTAGCAAGAAGACAAACGTTTTTTTTTCTTCTCCCTATTTTGATCGGCGCACCTCCTGACAGAGAGCAGTGTGACGATCGGGTAATCCGTCACAGCCCATCAGTTCGAATAGTCCAACGATCGGGTAATCTGTCGCTGAGTTACATTCAGGAAAAGTGCGACGATCAAGTAGTGGCACTTGCACCGATCTCGTGCGGCGCGGGAGCTGCCGAAGCTAAGAGCGCCGACCATTTCTGCCCCACTGGTATTTTTTTTCTTCCTCTAGGTTGAAATTGATTTCCTTTCAATTATTTCAAGATGGCCGAAATGTCCCTTGCCGATTTATATATCACAGAATCATCAAAATTGAATGGAGAGAATTATGTAAACTGGAAATTCAAGTTGCTCACTGTACTTGAAGGACTCAATTTGTGTCCGATTGTGAAAGGAGATGAACAGAAGCCATCCGATCCGTTGTCTCTCTCGGATTGGAATGCACGGGAAGTTCAAGCAAAGATAATAATCTGCATGGCTGTAAAAGACAATATTATTCCTCATATCAGAAATTGCAAGACGTCCAAAGAGACATGGGACAAACTCAAAGGTTTGTATCAAACGTCAGATTCAAATAGAATTTTGTTTTTGAAGACTAAATTATTGTCTATTAAGATGGAGGTGAATGAACCTATGAATAAATATCTCTCCCGCATCAAAGATTTTCGAGATAATCTGTGAAGAAGTATCCAGCACTGATCTAGTAACTATTACATTAAAAGGTTTATTGCCATATTATAAAGTGTTCATCTCAACGCTTGCAGCAAGACGGACTCCTCCTACCTTTACAGAGTTCGGCGGAATCCTACTACAATAAGAAGAGAGAATGAATATTTATGAGCCGGAATCTCAGACTTCAGATCAGGCACTGATGGCAAGAGGCAGACACTCACACCGAGGAAATCAATGGAACAGACACAGAGGCAAGTTTCGTACAAGACATAGAGGTATGTCACACAGTGACTCTAATGCAAATAAAGATGTTGTATGCGTTGTGGCAAATCAGGTCACATAGCTAGAGATTGTTTTAAGAAGATAAACAATGAGCCCAATAATAGATACAGAAAAGATAATGGAAATTATGTTAGAAAAGACACCCCTGATGTCAATGGATTCAAGAATCTTAGACTGTTTATATTTGAACATGCTTTGTTTGCTGAGACGGATGATGAAAATGCATGGCTCATAGATTCGGGTGCATCTGCCCATATGTCCTGTAATAGACATTGGTATGATGAGTATTATGAAAATTCTGATGGCACACACATCTATTTGGGTGATAACAGGTATCATAAAGTCCTAGGTTATGGAGTGATAAGTGTTAACCTACATGATGGACAATTTAAACAGATTCGTAATGTGATGTATGTTCCAGGCATAAAAAAGAACTTAATATCTATTTTTGCTATCACTGATAATGATATGAAAGTTGAATTTGATAAATATAAGTGCCACGTCAAATATATCCAAGATCATTACAAGGTTATAGCGACAGGATCCATAATTGGAGGGTTATACAAGCTAGATGCAGAAAAGGGCAGTCATCAAGCATTGGCAGCATCAGTCATATCCAATGTCAAATTGTAGCATCAAAGGTGTGGGCACCTCAATCGCAATGATCTTATGTTATTATAGAATAAGTCTATGGTTGAAGGTATTCCTGTTATCAAAGATGGTCATATAGAATGTGCAGCATGTGCACTTGGAAAACAACACAGGGAGGAATTTCCTAATCATGAAGAGAAGAGACAGACTTAATTACTTGAGTTAATTCATACTGATGTTTGTGGACCTATGCAGACCAGATCACTTGGTGGTGCTTGGTATTTTCTCATATTTGTGGATGACAGATCTAGGTTCACTTGGGTATATTTCATAAGAAGCAAAGGTGATGTCTTTGAATACTTTAAAGAATTCAGGACCAAAGTTGAAAAGCAGACAGGTAAATACATCAAAATCCTCAGATCAAATCAAGGTGGTGAGTACACTTCTGGAGCTTTTAAAAAATACTATACAGACAATGGAATTCAACAGCAATTTACTGTGCTTCATACACCTCCGCAAAATGGAGTTGTTGAAAGGAAGAACAGAACGCTGGTGGAATGTGCACGCATCATGCTTCAAGGTAAAAACATTTCCAATGGATTTTGGGCTGAAGCCATTAATACTGATGTATATTTAAAGAACAGGAGTCCAACAAAGAAATTAAATCTTCAAACACTTTTTGAAGTCTTTTATGACTATAAACCTGAAATTAGTCATTTAAGAGTATTTGGTTCTAGGGATTTTGCACACATCCCTAAAGATGATAGGATAAAATTGGATGCAAAATCTATTGAATGTGTCTTTGTTGGCTACTACGATGATCATAAAGCATACAAACTGTTTCATCCTAGTTCACACAAATTGATTGCTAGCATAGATGTTGTATTTCATGAAAATACAGATATAAGTAACAGGATGAATAATGCCGATGAAAAACTGATCCTAGATGAGCATGGAAAAATAGATAAAATTCTTCAAAAAGTGCAGGAACAGCAGCAGGTGCAACAGCAGCAACAGGTACATGAACAGGAATCGAGCATGAGTGATCCTACCTCAGATGATGAAACAGCAGAAGAATCATGTACAGGACTCCAAAAGGTACTGTAATATCTAGAAGGTCAACTCGACAAACTCATCCTCTCGACAAACTCATCCTCTAGTAAAGTTTAGAGATTATGCCTTGATGACTAATGTAATGAATATCATAGAACCATTAAATTATGAACAAGCCAAAGATAAGGAAGAATGGGTGACTGCAATGGATGAGGGATATAATTCTATTATGAGAAATAAAAATTGGGAATTAGTAGAATTACCTAAAGACAAAGTACCCATTGGATCTAAATGGCTATTCAAATCTAAGCTTAAAGAAGATGGTAGTATTAACAAGTTTAAGGCAAGATTAGTTGCAAAGGGTTATTCTCAGCAAGAGGGGATTGACTTTGAAGAGACATATGCACCAGTAGCTAAGTTAAATACTATCAGGTTGCTAGTTGCATTAGCTACCAAACATAACTGGAGAATACACCAGTTAGATGTAAAATCTGCTTTTCTAAATGGTGATTTAAAAGAGGAAGTATACTTAGTGCAGCCTGAAGGTTTTGTGCAGAAAGGACAGGAGAAGTTGGTGTGCATGTTAAAGAAATCTATCTATGGACTAAAACATGATCCTAGATCGTGGTATATCAAGATTGACACTTTCTTCAAACAACAAGGGTTTCTCAAAAGTAAAAATGATTCAAGCTTATATATTAAATCTGATAAACAGGGAAATGTTTGCTTGATATCCTTATATGTGGATGATCTCATCATTACAGGTGGAGCATATCAGTTAATTGCAGATATTAAAAGTAATTTGTCTAAGGAATTTTAAATGAAAGACCTTGGTGACTTGCATTATTGTTTAGGCATTGATTTTTGGAGAGAATCTAGTAAAACATTCATCACTCAAAGCAAGTATGCAAGGGAAATCCTTGACAGATTTCAAATGAGTGAATGCAAATCTGTATCAACTCCTTTGGATCAGAATGTCAAACTGTACAATGATAATGGATCTAAAGAAGCTGATGGCACTTTGTATCATCAATTAGTGGGTAGTCTGAACTATCTCACTACTACAAGGCCAGACATATCATATTTTGTTAGCATCCTTAGTCAATTCTTGGCTAAGCCATGCGAAACACATTGGAAAGCTGCAAAGCAGGTCCTAAGATATTTAAAAGGAAGTGTTAATTATGGTATTTTATATACAGATGTATCTAATGTTCAGTTGGCAGGTTACTTTGATTCTGACTAGGCAGGAAATCCTGATGACAGAAAATCTACTTCTAGTTATGATTTTAACATTAGTTTAGGAGTCATATCATGGAGCAGAAAGAAACAACCAACTATTTCTTTGTCATCCACAGAAGCTTAATACAAAGCTTTAACCACTGCCACATGTGAAGTTATTTGGTTGAGGCATATTCTTGAAGACGTTGGAACACAACAAAAACAAGCTACCAGAATTCAGTGTGACAATCAAAGCTCAATTAAGCTGGCACACAATCCAGTCTATCATGCCAGATCCAAACATATTGAGCTACAACATCAGTTTGTTAGAGAAAAGATTGAGTCTCAAGAAATTGAACTCACCTATTGTAATACAAGTGAGAATGTTGTTGATAGTTTTACTAAACCAGTTGGAAGGATCCACTTTGAGGATCTTAGGAAGAAATTAGGTGTTGTTAAGAATCCATTTCTGCATTAAGGGAGGCAGTTAGAAATAATGCATCCTATGTATTCGTTGGTGTTTTTCCATATGTAGTTTGTTTGTTTGAACAGATCCTGAGTTGTAGGATCTGATCCACATTTATTGGATCTAGCTTAGCTTATCATTTTCCTATATATGTAACTTTCATTGCTTAATACAATTGAGTTGAGTGTGATCTCCTCCTGTCTGTGTGCGAGCCTTTGTGCTCTGCTGGTTTCTTTAATTTAATGGAGATTGGGAAGTAGTAGATATTAAGTTTTTATTTAAATTTTTCTTGTTCTTAATCAACCCATTTGATTAAACGTAATCAAAGGGATTGATATAATCCATTTGACGGGAGGAAGATTCATTCCCAAACCTAGCTAATATCCAATATCATGAAATGATTTCCAATGTTAAAACTACATTTTAGTAAAATCCTTTTATTGATGCATACAATTACATGGGAGAGAAAATATGCTTAGTTGGTATATCACTTATGTTTCATCAAAAAATAATGGATTCCAAATATTCAATATTTCACAAAATCATCTATGACTAAACTTCAATGTTTCCATATATGTTAAAAATATGCAAAGTAATATGAATTTTTTGCTTGGAAAGAAAATAGATGATATGATTTTAATTCCCAAACTTATTTGAAAAATAACCATGAATATGCAAATGACATAGTAAATTACAATCTTTAAAAAATTATAATTCATTCAAAATTACTATTGTTATGTCTTTGACATCTTGTAATCATTTTGGACATATTAATTCAAATGGTCCAAAATTCAAAAAATTAATTTGTGAATTTATAAAGTTTAACTTTGGTTCAATGTGTAATTTTCCATCGCTTTCTGGAGCGGGGAAACTAGGCGACGTTTGTCCACATGTCCCTGCTCGATTGTACATTGTGCATTGAATTATTATGTACTATGCATTGAATTCAATTATGTTGGTTGTCTCGAACCCCGGTTTGCCGTCAAACAGAGTGCTAGGCTAGCCTGGTGAAGAGTATTGTATGAAACCAGAAGAGGATTCATCCCATTTCTGTGCTGGCAAGGTATTTTCATGGCATTGAAGACGATGTTTTTCTGAGTCTGCCTGCTCATTTGGGAAGCGGGGGGTTGGGCGTTGCTAACATTCCATTGACTGGTGAAGAAACCCAACGTTTGAACATGTCGGCTAAAGCCATCTTTGAGGTTCAAAAGCAACTTGTCTTTGTTTAAGGTTTATGTTTTCTAATTGCATTATTTCTCTCCGTTCTCTGGCTTTCAAGAATTTTGGAATCCATGTTTAATTTATAGTTGATAATTGTTAATAAGAGAGCAATTCAATTCTCGACACCATCGAGTGTCGTTATCCTGGAAAAACAATTGGGTGCACAAGAATGATTGATCAAACGTGCTACATTTCCCTTCTGAGTAGAATCAATCACAGTTTCTTTGTCGATTCTGAAAAAGTAGGTTGAATGTTTGCCCTGAGAATGATATAGCTTTTCTCTTTCATTGGTAGTATTATTATTTATTATTTCGCCCTGATACTCTAACACCATGTACCATTTTGGAATGTCTTTGACAGTAAAAAGACCATATCCATGGACTCCAGATTTCCCAAAGCAAAACCGCTTCTTTTCAATTTTCTCAAAGTAAGAAAGACGATCTTTGTATGAAAAAAACTGAGGTGGATCAACTTCTGGTTTTCTTTTCAATTTTCTTTCTATAACTTCTCTGGAATGGTGAGAATATCCCATGGGTTGATGAAGTATCGTGCTTATGCCAGATTTCTCTTTCAATGGATTGTACTCACTACATCTCGCTGCATAGCTCGAGAGTCCAACTTCTTCTATGTTACCATCATATTGTGAAGTTGAACTCAAATCTGCTGAATGCATTACTGTAGGGGATTTAATTATTTGAGCTTCATTTGGATTTGGTTCTGTTTGACGGACTATTAGGCCTCTATTTGGGTCTGGATCCTTATGAGAGGCACAATAGGAATCGTAGCCGTAGTGCTTTTGTCCTCTACGTTCCTAATCTGTTCTTTGCATGTAAAACCCTTTTAATAGTGCACACATGGTGTGGTAATAAGTTTCACATTTTACACATCGAATACAAGAACCCTGAATTTTGTGACATACTATGCACGACTTTCAAAAACACCTAGGATTGATTTCCAAAATGCCATCTACAGGTTCCTTCGTATGTTCATTCACAAACATTTACTTTATTAGCAAAACAAGCACAAATAACATGCACCCAAAATTTACCTGTGGTGGTTAGTTTCAGGGCCCCACCTATTACAGGGCAGAGGCAGCAACATTGTGGCTTAGTATCTATCTCTTCCCTTTGGCAAGCTGTGCAAAACCAGTCGTCCAGTGATTCACCCACACCATAGCATTTTTAGCATTTTTTATGAACTGCAATGTGACATCCATTGCAGATGATCATTTTGTCAGCAGGCCAATCCTCATATTCATGACATATTGCACGCCTTTCTGTTGTCTAGATTTATTTGATCGGCTCATATGGTTCTAGTAGCCATCCTGTTATTTTTCTCTCCCTATTGCTGGATGGTGTAGGCCCTTCTGGGGAAAAGAATTGAAGGCCACGGCCCCCAGGTTCATCAACTTATGCTAGACTATGTTCAGTTATGGGTTAGGCAATAAGTATTCAGGTACATATTATCCTGAATGGGTTTAATGATGCTAGAGATGCATACTGAGTATGATTGATTTCCACGTGTTAGGTGGAGAGTTGTCTTATATGCACACAATGCCTGTTTCAATACCTAGAAAATGAAATTCTTGCTAATTGCGAATGCAACCTAATTGCGAATGCAACAATGTCATTTTAGTTTTCTACATCGGGTTTCATAATTTTTGTCAAGCATATTTATATTTTGTAGTTTTTGTTGTTCATGGTTGTGGAATTTTCCAGCGATTGAGAAATTCAGTTGTGGGCAAATACTTTGTGTTGTTGAGTGTTTCATTTCATTGATGTGTCAATCTATTGATGCTCGATTGCTTGCTCCTCAATTAGGATTTGTTGGTTGAGAGTTGATGGCGTCCTTTCTTAGACCTGGGCATGTTCCTACCGGGTTTTTGTTAGGATATTCCTATAATCCATCCTAGTCCTACCAGCATTTTCATTATTTTCATTTTCATTCTTGCATGCAGCATGCATTCTGCATGCATGCATGCAATTGCATGCATCCCAATCATTACTCCTAGCACCTAGCCTCAGTTAGCTAGCCCCTGAGAGCTTCTCTCGGATCAGTTTTATCCCTCCTAGAGCTTAGTGAACCCTTCCTCCTTGATTTAAGGAAGCCACTCATCCTCTCTCACCTACCACTCAGTTGCACTTCAGTTATCTTTAGTTATTTCCTTGATTTAAGGAAATACTGACTCTCAACTGACTGTATCACTCTGATGGACCTCCAGTGAGACTAGACTGCCCATTCTGACTCCAGTTAGTTCCTCATGCACCCTCCACTGAGCCTCCTTCACTCAATTAGTGCCAGTTACACCTACCACACTCAGTTAGACTGATGGTTGACAGTTACTTGAGCATTGATGACTCCACTGATGATGATGAAGACTTCCAGTTGTGCTCCGATGACACTCCAGTGATCTTTTGATCACTCCATGAAGACTAATTCGAATTACCACCTTGGCATTCGAATCCTCATGCATTGTACTACTTATTTGTCCATATTGTGATTAATGAATTAGTGTGTGTGAAATTATTTTGCTTCTATCCGAGTTCTACTGTATTATTATTTTGTTGCTCATTTTACTGCATTGACCACTCTTAATCTTATTCCTAAATTCTTTCATTGTGAGGTATACATCAGCTCTTAGATCTGCTATGAGGATTTTCACATGGTATCAGAGCATGTTGAGAGTATTGTTTATCTCCATTCCCGAGAGTTTTTTGTAGGTTATTATCAAGATTTCGAGTGCAACAGTTTCTGCATTTTTGCAGCAGTAGCAGTTGCAGACATTTTCTATTGTTTTTGCAGGTCTTTTGAAACAAATTCCATGTTCAATTCGGAAGGAATTAATCCTCTTTCTCCATTCAAATATGATGAATGGAAACCAAAAATGATAGCACATTTGAAGAGACATGGTCTCTTTGATTATTGTTTTGAAAGAGAGTTTGAATCCTCTGAAGAAAAGAATGACTGGTTAGATGAAGGTGAAAGAGCCATTGCAGCCATGATGTTTGCTATGTCTCGATGCATGGTACACCAATTCATTGATTCTGTCAAATCTCCAAAAGATCTATGGGCCCAACTAGATGAAAAATTTGGCAAACAGAATGAAGGAATTGGTCCAAACCCTTTCGAGAGCAAGCCCAGTGATGCATTCATCCTCCTTGATGATCTCATTGATCATGAATCAATATCAAACATATCTCATATTGAAGTTGTCCACAAAGAAGAAGAACTTGCATATTCTACACTCATGCTCCAAATTTCTTCTATTTCGAATTATGTGCCAGCTCACACTCTAGAAATTGAAGAATGTCATAAATCCTCTCTTGCACCAGAGTTTGTTGGTTTGCATCATGATCTCATGAATGTTTCGGAGGTTAAATCAACCATTGGAGGTAATGCATTCGCTCTCCTTAATCAATCACCTCTTATTTACTATTATATGATCATTATTTCATGCTTTCATAAGGTTATTGAAGATTATGGCCATTGCCATTCGCTTGGGATAATTTCTCATGCATATCATGGTTTTGATCTCACCTCTACTGGTTCAAAGGAGATCTCAAGAAACCATTGCCAATCGCTTGGGATAATTTCTCATGCATTTACTGGTTGAGATCTCACCTCTAATGGTTCAAAGGAGATCTTAAGCAACCATGATTCAAGTCTTGGAGCTGATTTAAAATCCAAGCAATCACTACTTGGGATAATTTCTCATGCATATGATGGTTTTGATCTCACCCTTGTTGGTTCAAAGGAGATCTCAAGAAACTATTCTTCAAGTCTTTAATCTGATTTGGATTTTAAGCAAACATGTGATGGTTCTTTTTGGCATAATCTCACCCATTATTGTAGGACCCCGGTCCTAGATTTTCAGAGTTTATCAATAACTACTCATTTAAACCTGGTTTACAAACTGTCTGAAATTTCAGTTTCTATTTTTTTTGGTTCATGTTTAAGTTTCATGTCTTTAAAAACATAAAGTTTACATTTACTGGTTTGAATAACTGTAGGTGCTATTTCATGGTTTCTAACAGTTGTTATCTTTCAGGTGTAACAGCATATAATATATGACAAAACTACTTCACTGAAATTTCTTCATTTTACATAACATGGAAATAACGATTTACAAGGTTATAAATTAATTGTATACCTGAATGAGAAATACCTCTTAGTAGCTGGTAGATCCCCCTTTTCTTGCTGCATCTTTTGTTTCCCTGCTTGTTATTTCCCTATTTGCTGCCCTGCAACCAATATCTTTCCAAACCCTTGAAACTCAACCTGCCCAACCAGTTTTGCCACCCTGCCAACTGGCGAGGTCTCGCCGACCACCCAGCTCCAAAGGTACCCCTTTGGACCCCCGAGCCCAAACCGAGTACAAGCCAACCAGTATTTCCCTTCTGCAAACTCTCCAACAAGAACCCCCTTTCTTTGCTGCTTTCTCCTCCTATCTCTGCTCCTCTCCTATCCCAAAATATCCAAGGGTGAAGAAGACCCCTTCTCCTCCCTCTCCTCTTGACCTTATTCCTCCCCCCCATCACCGACTCTTTTTCCTCATTAATACCCTTATCCTCTTATTAATGGGGTCCCAACCCCCACATGCCTACTTAGTCAAGCTCCCTCGAACCAATCCATGGAAATATTATTAATTTAATAATAAATCATTTTAATATTCACCCCTCTTTATGAGGGTTACCGACACAACTTACAACAATCATTTTTAAACCTTTGTTTCTTATTCAAAGTCCATTTTCAATTAATAATTAATGTTATATTATTTTTATAATAAAGTTTGGGGTTGGGGTTGGTTCACCCACCAACTGTAAGAGTTTTAAACTTACACGTTTCACTAATTCAATTAATTAACAATAGTTGTTAATTGATTCATTACTATTAACCTAATCATTTAATTAATGATTTATAATATGCTAATTCCCTCTCATCATAAATTCAACTAATTCAAATTATTAATTATGAATAATAATCCTATCAATGTAACTCTTATCATGATCAATGTGTAATTATATCAATTAAATAAAGTTAACTAAGATTTAATCGACTGATTTACCTAGTTCCATATTAATTACACCTTAGCTGTAATTAAACTAATCAACAATTATTACTAAAGATGAAAATAGTCTTATAATCATTAATTAACATTCTTAACACATAATTAATTTAAGAAAATCAAGTTAATAATATTTTGAATTAGTATTATTAACACCAATAAACTATGATGACGAATTAATTAAACTAACTTATACCATTTACACTTATTAATATTGGTCAACAATATTAACATTAATCTACGATAATTAACATTATTCCATATTTCTAACATTTAATCGACAACACTTAACATTAATCAACATTATTAACATCAATCAACCATGACTAACATTAATCAATATTACTAACATTAATCGACAGTATTTACATTAATCATCATTATTAACATTAATCAACCATGACTAACATTAATCAATATTATTAACATTAATCGACCATGACTAACATTAATCAATATTATTAACATCAATCAACAATAATTAATCATTATTACATAATCGTCTCACATTACCACCTAATTCACTCTATTATCCTATTCAGTTATTTAAACCAAAATTTACTAACTCGACGTATTACTTTAATCTCCTAGTTAGATAAATAGTAACAATGTAATTAATGCCTAAACATTATAGTTCAGTTTTATTTCATGCAATTTATAAATATGTAGGCAAGTTATGTAAGCGTAGCTACTGCTTACATACCTCGCGTAAGTACACTAACAGTAATAAATCGCACACATTAATCATGATCACGAAACTTATTGTTTACTGACACAGGCTTAAACATAGTTTGTAGGGTACAATCTTTTACCTAACTAAAATCTTATTAAGTTATGACAATTCGTACATTACTGAGTTACAACCCTTAATCAATCAATGGCTTTCAACATACATAGTTAGATCTTGTTTTCACCCCTACTTCAAGCTACACCTATTTACCTACATCATCACTAACTTCCACATCCTATCCTGTCCTCTGCTGGACTACCCTGAAATGTCAAGTCATGACCAATTCCAGCTAGAACCCGTAAGCGAAAGTGTCGACTACATCGACCAAGCTTCCCCAGCAGGCAACCACCAGTCATCATCACACACCTTGGGGAGCGCGCCGTAGCACAGCCCTCCCATGACTCTGGGTTTCGGGGATAAACGGTGGGTAAAGCCTCCACCCCCCTAATGGAACAAGGGACTATGTCTACCCGACATAATAACCACGTTGCACTTGTACTCGGTTTGTCATCGTATAACCAATCTGGGCGGTTGAGTTTCCTGAAACCCTACCCCACCCATACATCATAATAAACATCATAATAATCATGCAAAAGTAAACAATGCATCACCTACATACCGTTTATCTTTCGGAGTCCATGTCCTCGAGGCTCTCCCACCTCGTAGGATCCAGCTATCACTTAGCCATTTTAACCTGTAAGTCAGTCCTCGACATACAATCTCGAATATCGTGCACAAATCCTCAACATGTACACATACATTTTGTCATAACATAACAACAATAATCAATTCATTATTTTCACCATGCACCTGGTATAACATTCTTTCGTTCAACGATAACTTTAATGGTATCCACGTACTCATCATTCATTAACTTGCACATATGAGACATAGTTCACACATGATACATATCTAACATGACTACATATCCTAATACTAACATCACACACACACATATCTATATCGGCAAAATAATAGAACCACATGTCCACAGTGTCGTCAAACGATGAAGTCCCATATTCGAGCAAATACAACATATAATAATAGTTTAGGTAGTAATGTCAAAATGGGGCGTTACATACACCCACCCTTCACGAAACTTCGTCCCGAAGTTATGGTCAAGATAGTGTGTAATAATCACAATGCATGATCGGTGCGTCCTCCCAGGTGGCTGAACCTAGGGTGTACCTTCCCTACTGGGCCATCCCTAAATATACATAACAATGTCCACAATTTCATTCCTTTAATCTTAATGGAGATGTCCTTATATTTTGTTGAACATTCACACAGTTTGTTGCATTGACTACTCAAGTTCATTACCATACTTAATCCATAGACTATTCAACATCCTTGTTAATTTAAATTAATTTGCACGTTCTATAACATGATTCATAGGGATACATTGTCTTATATCTTACTTTTAATTTGATTCTAAGTCATTGTCATGACTTTTAATCGGATCTCATCTTTAGTTAATTTCACTTGACTTACGCCATTTCTCTATATCAAGATTTGTTATTAGCAATAAATTTTGAATCCATCGTGCTCTTCATTTAAAGGTTGTTGGTTTAAATGATACATCCATTGAGCCTGTAGTGTTAAAAGAAAATTATGGAGAAATTTCCATATCATCATTAACAACCTTCCAAGTTCAACTAGAACTTGTCTTCTATTGCATTTCCATTTATCTTGTAATCCTCACATCATTGTCCTATGATGGTACTATTTCTCTAACTATCCCTTACCTTGACATACCCATTTCCTGCATTCACATCTTTACGTTGATCCATTAATCCTATCCTCTATTACTTTTAGTATCTAAGTTACACTTATTAGTTCTTCTTATTTATAATCCTTCAATTACACAATATGATGAATCTTGTTTATTTGTGCACACTAACATTATAGTCCTTACTCATCATTACTTATACTATATTAAACAATACTCTCATCACAATATGCAAATGAGCTCATCAGTTCTGGTCACACCTTACCAAATATTATGGACGATGCTCATGTTGTTTAACCCACCCTTTACTTATCTTAATGGTCATTTGTCATTAACACGCCTATAATTGATATGCTACAATTATGTTGTTGTTGTTTTTAATCATACATAAATTCATTCAATGTCCAATATTATTTGTTGTGCGATACCCTTTTTTTTTTTTTATTACTCATACATGAATCTAGGATAAAGCTCGAAACTAACACATCATCAACAACATATGTTAATGAGAGATACATTAGGTAATCCAAACTAGGCACACCCAACAATGTCCTTAAAATCATTATATAAACATACTCAATGCTAACAATTAGGTTAAAAAATCAAGTCGAATTCATTCCAAAAATCCCAATTATCCATTAAGTAAATGACTACTTCTAAGTCATACATCACACACCATTTCTTATCAATGTATTACATATGAACCACTTTCAAGAATTCTCACTTATGCATCTTGCGATATATCATTTTTTTTTTTTCTTACATATTAAATTATGACATGAGGTCATTCCCTCACAGGATAGCATCACACCCTCACGAATTTCCTCCTAGCATGCCTATCTAGGTTCCTCATTTTTTTTTTTGGCAACCCCATCTAATGTCGATCGAATTTTAATTTATCCTTATAGAGTGAAGATGAAGATCCTGTAATTACTTAACGCACCAAAATTAATTTTATGTCCTACCATGACATATCCTTCTATTGCGATCTTCTCTTTATTATTATTGCCAACTAATTTAGTTGTCACAATCTCTCACTAAAATATCATTTGTCATTATACTCTTCTAGTTAGGGATACTATATGCGCTAAACATATTCATGTTACTTCATCATTATGTCCCTTCATCATATTCATGTTACTTTATCCCATAATTATACTATTACTAATTTCCTTCCTTCCTCAGTTTTTTTTTTTTTTTTTTTTTTTTTTTTTTTTTTTTTTTTTTTTTTTTTTTTTAACTTTCCTCACATAACTCTATCCACCAACATGGAAATAGTTCCCTTTCTACCTTTATTACAACCTTAAACTCTCATATATTTATATGAGTTATTCTACGCACCCTCATAAATATTATTCATCCATGCAATCCACTCCATAGGTGTCCCTCGTACTAAATACATAAGCACATTACCATCTATTGCATAACGTTTTTACATTTCATTGACCCCCATATGAGTTGAAATTTATATCCTTCGTCGATTGTATTATATTAATGTTCACATTATGTGGCCCATACGCACATTGGCTATATATATTAGTTCATTTAATAATGCTTTATCCTATGCCATTACTCGTTTTTTTTTTATACCAGGATCATTGAGTGCATGCTTCTTTTGGTGTCCCACATGTTTTAAGTCATTTGAGTCTATTTTGTTGTTACTCGTTAATAATCCTTTGATATAATTTCCATTACTAAGCCTTCCTCCCACAAGGAAGTTCAACCCTAGGGAAAACATGCCCCTTACTCATCGTTAGATTTAAAACTAATTCCAATTAATGGCACCCTCCTTAAGAAATAAAACCCTAACCGACAATTATGGCTTAGCAAGACATTGTACTAAGCTACTCCTAGCCGCTCTAAAAGGCTCAACAAGTTGGCATCAACACCAACAAGTCCAAACTCAATCTTCTTCAATCTTTCCCCACACATGATCTCCAAGGAAAGCATTTGAATATCTCCACCATGGTTTCCTTGCGTCAAATCTTGGGTCCTCACATAATGACACTAACCCTCTCATTTCAGTCTTCTCTAGGTTTTCCTCTCATAATGCTTAGCACCCTCTTCTATTGCACTCAAGGAAGTACAACACTCGAGACATGTTTATCAATGGATACAATGGTCTAGTGAACTCTAACCTTATTTTTTTTTTCTATCATAGGGTTTGCGTCCCATAATGATACAACGGATTATCAATTGTACATCAATGTAAGCTACATGTCCTCTTGTTTCTAAGCGTCACAACAAGCTCCGAGACTACTCTACTCCTCTAGTGCTCCATAATCTTATATTAGTTTTTCACCACCCCATCTAATGTGAATAATCAATTAGCCATCATTAATCCCCAACTATTTGTCATTAACCTATGCTAATCATATTAATTAATGATTAACATCAATTTAAATCTAAGTATAGTATTAATATCAATACACAATTTTAATTTAGCATTCACATTTAGCTAAATTTAACATTTAATGTTTAAACTTAAATTAAATTTTTAATTCTAATTCAATCATCTAATATTACATGTTATGCTAATATTATAATGGAACATAAATGTATTATTAGATTTGCACAATTAATGTTTTTTTTTTTAAATAATAAATTAAATAATAATTTAATATTGCACATAATAATTAAAATGAAAATATTAATTTATCATTATAACATTAATATTAATGTTCTAACGCGTTATAACCTTGAATGTGGTGAAAGGATGGGGCAATCACCATTATTAGTAATTAATTAATAAGATGGGATAATCTCTCCATCTAATATTTTTTTCCCTTTTTTTTTTATAACTATATATATATCTTTTCCTAAAAAAAAAAAAGGTAGGACTGAAATAAGATATATAATATAAAATTTACTTTTACAATATATATATATATTTTTTTGTGTTATATAACTTAACCGGATTTTTTTTTTTTCTCATGGATTTTATAATGTGGCCTATAATTTGACATCTTTGCATTAATATAGGCTACCCACTTGCAGGTGGAAATAATAGCACTTTGCCCAGCTATTATATTTTTTTTAGCTTACCCTAATAATTGCATATTGACTATGGCGGTGCCAAATTAGTGAAGACTAAGCCATTTTTTTTTTTTGGCCGGTAGCTTAGGAAATATACAAACTGGGGTGACACTATCACTCGAGCAGATGTTAAATCTCATTAATTCCTTGACTCCTCATAACACTGTTGCGGACTCCAATGTTCTTAATATCTGACAGCAGTTTAAAAACATTTATATCTTTTCACCAACTTCACTGTCAAATCACAGGGCCACGCAATGTACCTTATCCTTCTTTGCATGCGGCCTCCACACGGCATCCCACCTCGTAACCACCCCACCCTACCACTGGCTAGCTCCTCCCACTGTCTTTTCCTCCATCTCCATCCCGAAGAATGGAACTAGGGATCCCACGGGAGCTGCATGCATGCCACGCGGGCTGCATGCACGCCCCTCCCCCACCGTCACAAGGCAGGGTGCCTGCCACAAAAGCGGTTCACTCCATCCTCGCGCGCGAAGGTACCTGGGTTTCCCTAGCTCGCGCAGACTGCTTCCTCTCAGCACCAGTCCGCGGCCTCCTCCACACAGATCGAGCCCGACCTTCTCTTATGCACAGGTTGCGGCTCTTGGATGTTGCTTCGAGAGGGTTCCAGGAAGCCCGACCTACCTGCCACACTGTGCACAACACACAGACTCCTCCCTGTCCATGAATATGCGCATAAAATCTCACAGAACGGCATTGGACTATGTAGTGGTTCCCAGAAGCGCGAAGGTTGGGTGAACCTGGCGAATGGACTGAGTCAACATGCCCATTCCGTGGGTTCTGAGGTTTTACAATACCCCGTTCATCTGTGTAAGGCGGAGAACATGAACTAGATTACGTTGAACAATGGTGGACGCGGTCACTTCATGGCCGTGCGTTTGGAAATAGGCTATGGTGCCCTAGAATTTTCGACTCATCCCCAGGATCGTGAGTTTTACGGGCAAGGAATCGTTTGAAAGGTTTGCATTAGTTTTTTTTTTGTTTTTATATATACATATTTTAACTCCATTTTTTTTTTACAAGGAGTTTATTTTAGTATATCTGCTAGCTGACATGGCCTGCCCAGCCTGCTAACGCCTTCCCTCCCACTATGTCCTGGCGTTGATTTCATCGGTCTCCTAGAACTCACCTCTCTAGCTCTCCCGAAATGTGCGAGTTCTCCATCTTGTATAGGCTGTCTCTCACGCAGGAAACCTGTGGGCTTCTCCTTTCTTTTACACAGAGGCCGCGGCCCCAGCAATGCTGAATTTTTTTTTATATATATAGTTTTGTTTTAAAACCTGAACTCTGCAAAAAAATTTTACCTCTCGATGGGCCGCATGCATAAGTTAAATTTGGTTGCACCAGAATCTTATCGAGAATTTTAATTTGCTCAGTTAAGAGAGATTTAGAGACGGTTTCCGAAGATTGATCTACTTATCAAGAATATTTTTTTTTTATTTATGGTCGTTTTATTTGCTTTACACAGGTTTTGGAGCGGCGGCTGCCCAGTTGGGCGCCCCCTCCTCCCTTTCACTGCACACACGACTGACTGTGCGTGGCCGGCTACGCTCGGGCATGCCCATGGCAGCCGAGAAGCCGCGCTCAGGCTGGCCCATAGCCCTAGCTGTGCTCACAAGAAAAAGAAAATAATAATAATAATAATAATAATTAACTAACTCCAAAAGGTTTTATTAGGGACTTGATCGTATGATCTCCTTTGTATGATCGTAATAACTTTTCTGTCCATGGCGGGTTAAATGATGGACATGTCTTGCAGGTGCGTCAGACGATGCTAACTATTGTAGCTGTGCATTCATTCTTTTGTTGCTCTTTGTACTTCTGCTGGCGCACAGGCCTGAGGCGGTCACGCTCTCTCTTCTCTTCCTCCTGACACACTTTGGAAATTGAAACGGCGCCCTTGCTAGGTATCTTCCATTTCTCTCTCCCAAAATTAAGAATTCCGTTGGATGTACGTTAATTGAATACTGTGGTTTTAATGGAAGATTAAAGGCCCTGTGCCGGTGCTTGATGAAGAAGAGAATAATCGTGTCTATAAATTTTATTTTTTTTCTAAATAATAAATAAAAACTATGTTATAAATTTGATATAGTTTAATTTTTTTTTGTATTTGTTTATTTGTTTTGTAAATAACAAAACTCCCCCCCTTTTTTAATATATATATATGATGTAATTTTTTTTTTTTAAATGGGTATAGTAAAAAAAATAATTTGATTGTTTAAGTTTTCAAATTAAATTAATTATTATTATTTTAAATATATATAAACTTTGTTATATATCTTAAATTTAAATTTAAATATATATTTTTGTTTTAAATTTAAATTCAAAGTAACTAAATTTTAATTTCAATTTAGTTCATATATATATATATTTTATTGTATATATATAACAAAATTTCTTTTTTTGTATATGTATATATATTAAATCGGATAGGGGAATGTAATCAAAGCATGTAGATGAATCGGATGGTTGATAAAATTAACCTTTTATTCATTGTGCCTTGAAGGACTTATCAAGCGACCAACCTTGTACTGGTTAAGAGGTTTTCTCAATACAGCCTTTTTGCCAGGAAATACATACAACAAACATTCACTCCATACGAACCATATTCACTTATAAGACTGCTGGAAACTATCTTCTAATTAGCAAAAATGCTTTTCCTTATTTATTCTTCCCATCCATCCACATAAAGAATAATTTTATGCCACCCATAGCTCATATTAATACTCACTTATAATTTACATTATAGCTTTATATATAACCACTATTTTTTTTTATTCCAGTTCAACCAGAAACACCTAGTGCATACTTTCCTATTTCTCTGTTAGTTCTTGCTCTAATACTCTTAAGTAAGTTTATCATTTGCTCTTTAACTTAATACTTAAATTTTTTTTTATTTTTTTTTTGATATCCCCATTCCTTTTTTTTTTTAAGAAATATATATAGAAATATATTTTTGTGTATAAATTTTCTTTATATATGCGATATAGTTTACCCTGTATATATATATTTTCTATAACTTTTATTGTTGTTTTGTTCCTTTTTTTTTTGCATGTGTATAATTTGCCCAAGACTTACACGAAGTTGCTAGGCACTTCCGTTGGTGTTTACACACATAAAATTGTCAGTTAATGACATGCTAATTCTTGTGGTAATTAGCAAGTGTAAATAATTTTTTTTTTTGTATAGTGGTCCCTTCAATGCAGTGGGCCCTCTGGTTCCAGATTTGGAACCATGGCTCTGATACCATATGTAGGACCCCGATCCTGGATTTTCAGAGTTTATCAATAACTACTCATTTAAACCTGGTTTACAAACTGTCTCAAATTTCAGTTTCTATTTTTTTTGGTTCATGTTTAAGTTTCATGTCTTTAAAAACATAAAGTTTACATTTACTGGTTTGAATAACTGTAGGTGCTATTTCATGGTTTCTAACAGTTGTTATCTTTCAGGTGTAACAACATATAATATATGACAAAACTACTTCACTGAAATTTCTTCATTTTACATAACATGGAAATAATGATTTACAAGGTTATAAATTAATTGTATACCTGAATGAGAAATACCTCTTAGTAGCTGGTAGATCCCCCTTTTCTTGCTGCATCTTTTGTTGCCCTGCTTGTTGTTTCCCTATTTGCTGCCCTGTAACCAATATCTTTCCAAACCCTTGAAACTCAACCTGCCCAACCAGTTTTGCCACCCTGCCAACTGGCGAGGTCTCGCCGACCACCCAACTCCAAAGGTACCCCTTTGGACCCCCGAGCCCAAACCGAGTACAAGCCAACCAGTATTTCCCTTCTGCAAACTCTCCAACAAGAACCCCCTTTCTTTGCTGCTTTCTCCTCCTATCTCTGCTCCTCTCCTATCCCAAAATATCCAAGGGTGAAGAAGACCCCTTCTCCTCCCTCTCCTCTTGACCTTATTCCTCCCCCCCATCACCGACTCTTTTTCCTCATTAATACCCTTATCCTCTTATTAATGGGGTCCCAACCCCCTCATGCCTACTTAGTGAAGCTCCCTCGAACCAATCCATGGAAATATTATTAATTTAATAATAAATCATTTTAATATTCACCCCTCTTTATGAGGGTTACCGACACAACTTACAACAATCATTTTTAAACCTTTGTTTCTTATTCAAAGTCCATTTTCAATTAATAATTAATGTTATATTATTTTTATAATAAAGTTTGGGGTTGGGGTTGGTTCACCCACCAACTGTAAGAGTTTTAAACTTACACGTTTCACTAATTCAATTAATTAACAATAGTTGTTAATTGATTCATTACTATTAACCTAATCATTTAATTAATGATTTATAATATGCTAATTCCCTCTCATCATAAATTCAACTAATTCAAATTATTAATTATGAATAATAATCCTATCAATGTAACTCTTATCATGATCAATGTGTAATTATATCAATTAAATAAAGTTAACTAAGATTTAATCGACTGATTTACCTAGTTCCATATTAATTACACCTTAGCTGTAATTAAACTAATCAACAATTATTACTAAAGATGAAAATAGTCTTATAATCATTAATTAACATTCTTAACACATAATTAATTTAAGAAAATCAAGTTAATAATATTTTGAATTAGTATTATTAACACCAATAAACTATGATGACGAATTAATTAAACTAACGTATACCATTTACACTTATTAATATTGGTCAACAATATTAACATTAATCTACGATAATTAACATTATTCCATATTTCTAACATTTAATCGACAACACTTAACATTAATCAACATTATTAACATCAATCAACCATGACTAACATTAATCAATATTACTAACATTAATCGACAGTATTTACATTAATCAACATTATTAACATTAATCGACCATGACTAACATTAATCAATATTATTAACATTAATCGACCATGACTAACATTAATCAATATTATTAACATCAATCAACAATAATTAATCATTATTACATAATCGTCTCACATTACCACCTAATTCACTCTATTATCCTATTCAGTTATTTAAACCAAAATTTACTAACTCAGCGTATTACTTTAATCTCCTAGTTAGATAAATAGTAACAATGTAATTAATGCCTAAACATTATAGTTCAGTTTTATTTCATGCAATTTATAAATATGTAGGCAAGTTATGTAAGCGTAGCTACTGCTTACATACCTCGCGTAAGTACACTAACAGTAATAAATCGCACACATTAATCATGATCACGAAACTTATTGTTTACTGACACAGGCTTAAACATAGTTTGTAGGGTACAATCTTTTACCTAACTAAAATCTTATTAAGTTATGACAATTCGTACATTACTGAGTTACAACCCTTAATCAATCAATGGCTTTCAACATACATAGTTAGATCTTGTTTTCACCCCTACTTCAAGCTACACCTATTTACCTACATCATCACTAACTTCCACATCCTATCCTGTCCTCTGCTGGACTATCCTGAAATGTCAAGTCATGACCGATTCCAGCTAGAACCCGTAAGCGGAAGTGTCGACTACATCGACCAAGCTTCCCCAGCAGGCAACCACCAGTCATCATCACACACCTTGGGGAGCGCGCCGTAGCACAGCCCTCCCATGACTCTGGGTTTCGGGGATAAACGGTGGGTAAAGCCTCCACCCCCCTAATGGAACAAGGGACTATGTCTACCCGACATAATAACCACGTTGCACTTGTACTCGGTTTGTCATCGTATAACCAATCTGGGCGGTTGAGTTTCCTGAAACCCTACCCCACCCATACATCATAATAAACATCATAATAATCATGCAAAAGTAAACAATGCATCACCTAGATACCGTTTATCTTTCGGAGTCCATGTCCCCGAGGCTCTCCCACCTCGTAGGATCCAGCTATCACTTAGCCATTTTAACCTGTAAGTCAGTCCTCGACATACAATCTCGAATATCGTGCACAAATCCTCAACATGTACACATACATTTTGTCATAACATAACAACAATAATCAATTCATTATTTTCACCATGCACCTGGTATAACATTCTTTCGTTCAACGATAACTTTAATGGTATCCACGTACTCATCATTCATTAACTTGCACATATGAGACATAGTTCACACATGATACATATCTAACATGACTACATATCCTAATACTAACATCACACACACACATATCTATATCGGAAAAATAATAGAACCACATGTCCACAGTGTCGTCAAACGATGAAGTCCCATATTCGAGCAAATACAACATATAATAATAGTTTAGGTAGTAATGTCAAAATGGGGCGTTACAATTATTGTTCGAAGGAGAAGACAAAAGACTATCTACACATTCATAGATTTGATCCTACCTCAACTGATTCGAATCACAGGTTCAAGGATCATCCTCATACATTTGGATTTGTTCTCATCACATTCGATCTGAAGAGAAAGTACAAGCACATGCTTTCTGAGCATGATCCTCTTCTTTCCAAGAAGAAGATACCTCCACACATATGACCAAGAATCACACCTGCTTGAGTTTGGAGCATTTATTTTTTGTGTGTACCTTAGTGTCAATTTTGAGGGGGGGTATTTTTCCCATGAGGTTTTCCCCATTTCCTCACTTTATTGACTCTTATTATTATTCATTGTATTGGGTGACCTTTGGTCTTAGTTACCAGGGCCCAGTATGGATTAAGGGGGGGTGTTAGGATATTCCTATACTCCATCCTAGTCCTACCAGCATTTTCAGTCTTGCATGCATGCATGCAATTGCATGCATCCCAGTCATCAATCCCAACACCTAGCCTCGGTTAGCTAGCCCCTGGGAGCTTCTCTCAGATCAGTTTTATCCCTCCTAGAGCTTAGTGCGCCCTTCCTCCTTGATTTAAGGAAGCCACTCGTCCTCTCTCACCTACCACTCAATTGCACTTTAGTTATCTTTAGTTCTTTCCTTGATTTAAGGAAAGACTGACTCTCAATTGACTGTATCACTCTGATGGACCTCCAGTGAGACTAGACTGCCCATTCTGACTCCAGTTAGTTCCTCATGTGCCCTCCATTAAGCCTCCTTTATTCAGTTAGTGCCAGTTACACTCAGTTACACTTAGTTACACCTACCACACTCAGTTAGACTGATGGTTGACAGCTACTTGAGCATTGATAACTCCACTGATGATGATGAAGACTTCTAGTTGTGCTACAATGACAATCCAGTGATCTTTTGATCACTCCATGAAGACTAATTCGAATTGCCACCTTGGAATCCGAATCATCATGCATTGTACTACTTATTTGTCCATATTGTGATTAATGAATTAGTGTGTGTGAATTTATTTTGCTTCTATCCGAGTTCTACTGTATTATTATTCTGTTGCTCATTTTACTGCATTGACCACTCTTAATCTTATTCCTAAATTCTTTCATTGTGAGTTATACATCATCTCTTATATTTGTTGTGAGGATTTTCACATTTTTTCCTAAGCATGGTTGATGAATGATAGTGTACACCTAAGAATATTTTCCCTCTTGGCCGTGTCCATTAATATTGTCAGGCTGTGCTAGAAGAAACACAATGGATCAGTCAGAAACAATTTTCTTTATGCATTTTAAGACAAAAAGGAAAAAACCAAAACAACAAAGCATCTAATTTTTCCATTCCAGTGAGTAGATGACCTGTAGATTTCTTTTTCTTTGTTGGAAGCAGTCTTCTGTCACCCTTCCAACATCATTGCTAATTATTTTATGTGTTCGGTGGTTAGACGAGCAAAACCTTCACACATTTTCCACACTCAAGCTATTAAATTGTCGATGCTTAGCTTGTAGCAGATTTAGGGTTACTTATCCTCCAATAACATATTGTTTAGATCCCAATAATGTTTTGAGCTTATAGCAATGTTCTATTTTCTTCTCATTGTCTTCATATCTTGAATTTTATGGGTTCAAGCAATGTTTTCAACATATTGATTTTATGCTTGTCTATATAGAACCATCCTATTGCTTTAGACTGCTACTAGTCTTCATCTTATGACTATGCCAAGCCCTTGGTTAGATCAATTTGATCATCTCTCTACTTTTTTTCTTTTATATACAAGTGTAGTGGGTAACTCTGTGTTCCATTAAATTTCTCGGCTTAGTTTTCTTAAATCTTTTTCAAAGCAGTTAGCATATTTTAAACAATTGTCAAAATTAATGTTTTACTATTTCTCTATTTATTGGTGTCCACTGCTTTCCAATAAGTTGACTACTTATTGCACAAAATCTAATTTTTATTTGGTTGTGGTCATATACAACCCAAGAGAACAAACACTCACATAATCCCCTACGTGGCCATTACAAACAACAGTAATGCACTCTAGAACACTGAAAGGTTTCTTGTCTTTCCCCTTTAGAATGATTCCCAGGGTCAGTTGCTTCATTGTACATTCAAGACATGAATACTCAACAAGGTCTTGTAATTTCTCAGTGTTCAAATTATCGCAATTTGCATGAACCCAGATCTTGCATTTTTTACATTGAACCGAACTTCCCTTTGATGTGGAACTCCTACAGACCTTCTTGCAAATGCCACAATACTGATTTGTGCGATACAACTTGCAGCAGTGTGCACAGATCAACCCGCTATTCTAAGATGAATTAGCCAGTTGTTTCACATTTGTGGACTGTAATAATTTTGAAGCTGGAAACTTCTCGCTACAGCTGCTGCATGCTATTTCTCCTGCTTGATGGCTATCTTGTTCTTCCATAACCAGGTATTTAGAAGAAAAATCTACCCCAATGGCTGCCTCTATTACCTCATGAAACTCATCCTGAGAGGGGTTAGAAATCCCTTCCAACAATGTCAGACCCTCATATTCTAATGCCTCCATTCGTTCCCAAAAGAAGGACACTGTTTCTTTTCTTACCCATGCGTATACACGGGCCTGAGTCTTTTTCATCCCAAAAAACCTAACGCAAAGCCTCCCACGAACCCAAACGTCCTTTACAGATTCTGGGGCATCTTGCTCTGGGTCGATAACTTTAGCAGGACAATGAGTGATGTCCTTTCTACTGTTAGATCTTTCCCAAACAATATCTCCCACGCCAACCTGTTGTTCTAGACTCAGGTCCTCTGAACATTCAGATGCCTTCAAATTCTTCCCAGAAGCTGGCTTGGAACCCTAAAATTCTCCATGTTGATGATGTTGAAAATAAGATGAATAGGATCCAAAATAACCAGTCAACTATTATTCCCAGAATATGGCTTGGAAACCCTAAACAACAGAATATGGCTTGGAAACAACAGTAATTCACTCTAGAACACTGAAAGGTTTCTTGTCTTTCCCCTTTAGAATGATTCCCAGGGTCAGTTGCTTCATTGTACATTCAGGACATGAATACTCAACAAGGTCTTGTAATTTCTCAGTGTTCAAATTATCGCAATTTGCATGAACCCAGATCTTGCATTTTTTACATTGAACCGAACTTCCCTTTGATGTGGAACTCCTACAGACCTTCTTGCAAATGCCACAATACTGATTTGTGCGATACAACTTGCAGCAGTGTGCACAGATCAACCCGCTATTCTAAGATGAATTAGCCAGTTGTTTCACATTTGTGGACTGTAATAATTTTGAAGCTGGAAACTTCTCGCTACAGCTGCTGCATGCTATTTCTCCTGCTTGATGGCTATCTTGTTCTTCCATAACCAGGTATTTAGAAGAAAAATCTACCCCAATGGCTGCCTCTATTACCTCATGAAACTCAGCCTGAGAGGGGTTAGAAATCCCTTCCAACAATGTCAGACCCTCATATGCTAATGCCTCCATTCGTTCCCAAAAGAAGGACACTGTTTCTTTTCTTACCCATGCGTATACACGGGCCTGAGTCTTTTTCATCCCAAAAAACCTAACGCAAAGCCTCCCACGAACCCAAACGTCCTTTACAGATTCTGGGGCATCTTGCTCCGGGTCGATAACTTTAGCAGGACAATGAGTGATGTCCTTTCTACTGTTAGATCTTTCCCAAACAATATCTCCCACGCCAACCTGTTGTTCTAGACTCAGGTCCTCTGAACATTCAGATGCCTTCAAATTCTTCCCAGAAGCTGGCTTGGAACCCTAAAATTCTCCATGTTGATGATGTTGAAAATAAGATGAATAGGATCCAAAATAACCAGTCAACTATTATTCCCAGAATATGGCTTGGAAACCCTAAAATTCTTCATGCTGATGATGCTGAAAATAAGATGAATAGGATCCAAAATAACCAGTCAACTATTCTTCCAAGAAGATGGCTTAGAAACCCTAAAATTATCCATGCTGATGATGCTAAAAATAAGATGAATAGGATCCAAAGTTAAGTGTCACTAATTCTATTTGTTATCGATGCATGAATTACTAGTTATCATATGTAAAGTGAGATATTTTTCTCCCCCTCTTTTCCTTTTGGGAATTATTACCACTGTCCAGCTCTCCGAATCTGCCTCTGACCATCAAGTCAAATGTGAGTAACTTGTCTTTTTTGCTACCTCTAGACAGGGGTGAGATAAGAAGCTTCAGGCAGAAGCATGTCCCTGTGCTTTAAGGATCTATCAAATCACTTACTAATGTGGTTGGCATGGAACAATACAATTCTTAGACAGATAATTTCCAAGCATTAAATTGTAAACGAAGGTAGCATCCCCAGCATTTCAAACCCTTAGTATCTGGAGCTTCTTGGAAATGAAATTGCGACCCAATTTGGCTATGTAGAACACCACTGCAATTGGTTGATTTCAGCAGCTGTGTGTAAGCCAATATGGGGTTAAGGCCGCCTTCAACGGGATGGTTAGTAGAAGAGAACTCCCATATCAGAGCCCGTGAGTTGTCCCCTACAGTGAAAATTTGACAAGGACTGTGAGGAGCCCATGCAATGGCATTAACACTTTCCTAATGCCTTTGAAGTTCTGCAATGGGTACAGCTGGAAATCTGATATCCAACACTACTACTTTAGAGCTATCCATGAGAATAGTAGCCATATATCTTGGGTCCCATTTGTTCCACCACAATCGTAACAATGGAGTCTCTGGTTGGGAGCTTTCATAAATAATAGTTGAATGCTCCTTGTCCCTCAAATCAAAAACTCTAACAGACCAATATGTTGAAATTGAAGCAAAAAAACCTGGTCCTCCCCAAGCAATATCATACACCTCCTTGTCATGAGCAATCAGCTGTGTATCCACCACCTCTTTCTCAATGTCCCAAATGGTGCAAGTAGTATCAATGCTACAAGTTCCAATTTGCTTTGGCTCAGCATCATTCTAGTTAAAAGAAGTTAATGGTGCGGAGAACTCACTATTTTTATTGTTATTCAATAAGCTTTTCAAATCAACTCAACCATCACGAATCTGCCATATACGAAGATAGTCTCCAGTAGTGGCTAGAAGATCTGGTTTTTGGAATTCTTTATTTGGAATAAACATTATGTTTGTTGCAAGATAAGGGTGATCGAATGGCAGTCTAGGAGCATAGAGGTAATATAGAGTTTCAGTGATTGAAGGATGAAGTGAGACAAGTAACACAGAGTATCACCATTATCAAGCCTCCTAGTTATCTTCGTTCGCTCTCTTTATATAGTGGCACTGTTAATTGCTCTCGCATTGACAAATTTCTGAGGGGAATACAAATCCAAGTTGTACAAAGAGTTTGCAGAGTTTGTTCCAGGCTTATGCTATATTTTTTGTAAATAGTTTGAGGGTTAAATATTGTTCATTGATGACCGATCTCTGCAAGTTTTTATAGCAGAGTTATTGGAGATGGAATGGATCCATTTCCACAGATTACAGTCTCTCTCTTCTTCTTTGATTTCCTTCCTTTCCAAGAAACACAATAATGGCATCATTGCATTGTAGGCACTATAATCATGTCAATAAAAAAGAGTAGTCTATTATGTGCATGACTGTGTTATAGTCACGCCTTCACTTCCTTTCCATTTTCCAGCATTAAACGTTGATCTACCTCGTGTGTCGTATCTTGTCAAAAATGATAAAATCCAAATGACGATGTTCAAGTCTAGATTGATAATAGTAACGATTTGTATGCAATAGATATATTTCAACAACATTATGTGCATGGAGTTTTATATATTGTATATATCGATTATGTAAAATACAAGGTGAGATTTTGAATTCAATTAATTGAATTGGTGGTCTTCACTGCGTATTTGCATGCAAAATCTTTGAAATTTCACATAAACTAAATTCTTTGGATTTGTGTTGATTTAAATGGCCACTTGTTTGTTTTCAGCCATAAAATTGTCATTTTTGGCATTTTGTATGTAGATTCTGCACTGAAAATAAAGTCTATAACAGTTCAATTGTTGTGCAAAGTTGCAATGTTTCAATAGAAAAAACAAATTGGCTTCTTGCGAATGCTGACTTGGACTTTCTGCTGGGCACCTTCTGCCTATTCTTCCAATTCATCATTTGCTTCCCTATCACCTTCTTCCTGTCACCATCATCCATTTAGCAAAGGAAACTGGGTACTTGTCTTTTGTGTCACTGAATGTGAAACATACGACACACCATTTGGCTAACACACCGAATGTCTTGGCTATTACACTTAATTCTCAGGTGACTACCGTGCCCACTACAAAGAATGCATACAACATTTCCTCTTCGTTCCAAACCGCAATATGAACACTACGGCTACAGTTATATTTGTGTTCTCTCTTATAGTTTGCAATCACAAGATTTGAAGCCAATTCCCCTTTTAAGTCAACACAGGCTTCGATCTCAAGAATAATACATCAGGAATTAAACACTACAGGACTAGCATCCATGGTATTCCCATGAATACAAGATTTCTTGAATTTGATTTTATTTAGGAAGGAGGTCTCTAAACTGGAAATATGTTACTTATCGATTCTGACAACAATGTCGAAGCCATATTGCTTGAAGACCACAAAGGAACTCCATATCAAGTCTCTCAAATCGTGAATATGCTTCAACGATTCACCATCGATCCAAATAAAAATCAATCCAACAATTTACAACTCTGCATTCGCTACTCGAAACAACCTTGATGACTCAATGTTGTTACTTCCAACTCCAACTCCAAGAAACTATTTTTCTTCTATGAAATTAACAATCACCCTACATATTTATAATTATGTGAACTGTGTAAGTATAATTATGTTATTTGGAATATATTCTACGTTACAACACTACACTATAGAGTCTCATTGCATAATTCCTAAGTATAACCACCTCACCTCTCTTACCATTATCTATAACGTAATTTACTTATAATAATCAATTAGAGGCCTCAGTAGCTTTCCATATAAGAGTTTTCAGCATTTGTTCACCGTTGATTTAAAACTCCCAAGCAACTACATGTCCATACCGAACCAAAACCCAATCGACTACTAATTACCAAAGCCATTATCACCACCTACCACACAGTAGAAATACCAACAATGATAGAGCCATATGGCTAAATTAAAGGTAGATTAGCATATACATTAAATCCTTTATTTCTTACAACAACACATGCCTACTCTTGGAATCGAACCAATATACAATTGTTTCTTCCCTTTCAACTGCAGAAACTTTTTTCTTCCCCGCTGCAATTTTTTTTTGCTTTGCTTTCTTCCTGACGCTTTTTTGCATGAAAATGATAATTTCACTTTCCATCCCCTATATTTGCAAACTCACTTTCCATGCTTTGTCAAAGGCATTGCCGCATGTGGCTCTTGTTCATGTTAATTTTATTTTTTTTACAAATGAAAAGACAAAAGAATTGTGGAGAGTATGTCATTTATTATTTCATCCTGATTTGAATTCACTTTATTAAAATATATTTAAACTTAATTTCAAGAATAATCCTAATCCGAATATGAAAAAAGGAGAATTATTTCATTATGATTTGAATTCACTTTATTAAAATATTTTTTAACTCAATTCCAAGAATAATCCGAATCCGAATCTGAAAAGAGGAGAAGGGCAGATCTCAAACCATACAATACTAGGTAAGAAACTATGTACTTGTTATCTTTCCCTTTCATAGATGTATGGGTTATTTTTTAATAGATGGGGAATATGTTCCATGTATACAAATATTAGTAAAAGAAGAATATGAGTAAGTAAAAAAGTGAATTTTTGTTGTAAGTAAAAAATGTGAATCTTTGTTTTAGGAAGATATCAAACATTTGATATTCTCAGGCTTTATATGTTGTTTACAATGTGTATAATACTACTAAAATATATTTATGACAACATAATCAAATTTAAAAGAGAAAAGGGGAACTGTTATGAAAATATTAGGTTTTAAGCTTACCTTTAAAGCCTTAACCTCTCATTAACTCTGATGAGGTCACCTTTAAGTATGCATGATGGACCCAAAGTTTATGAGTTGTTGGTGGTAATCTCTGGGTTGAAATCAATGACCACTATATAATTAAATATTTGAGAGAAACTATGATTGAAAACTAAATATAATATGAGATTTGTAACTAAAATCTTAAGAAATATTTGATTTAATAAAACTTCGAGTTATATCTCTATTTTTCTCAATTGTATATTATTAATTATTACAATACAATATGTAGGTATTCCATAGCATCCAAAACCCTAATCTATTAACCTAAATTAAGTTACAACCCAAATCTTTTGACCATGATTAAATTACATATTTTCTAAAAAAATATTTCAGAACCAAAAAAATAGTGCATTGCCTTGAACTCCACATCGTAGGTTCACAATACCCTCATACAAAAAATATAACACATACCTAAAAAAACCTTATATGTTATTTCCAATCAAAGTTTTTGGCCAATATAAAATAACACATAAAAAAACAGAAAATTAGATTTTTAAATTGGAGAAACTATTCCCAAACATTAGATATCCCAATGTTAATACTATCATACCTAAAAAATGGGGAAGCAAAGGTCAAAGGGAATCAAGGTGGATAGCACATTGAAAAAGGGAAGAACTTGACTACTCCCAGAATTTATATATTGGGGTAGGGTCATTACTTTGAACATTGCTCTATTTACTTTACTCTAGTTGCAAATTTATTTTAGACATTGAATTACATTTAATTTTTTTAATTATTAAAAAGAAATTCATTATATTTTTTCACTAATATTTGTTAGTTGTGATCAAGAAACAAATGACAACATTATGTTATTTAAGCAAATAAAAAAGGATTGTTGAAATTGTGTTAAATTTGTGTATTTGTAAGAGCTATTTATAGACATTATATGTTTCTTTCTTAGAGAAAATTAAAAACTCTAAGTATATTGGAGGGCTTACATGATTATGTTATTGATTAACGTGTTCACCAAAAATTCCTTGTTGATTATCATGGTATAAGTAACCATTTATTTTAACATAACAAATCGATGTTAAATATTTATCTTGCCCATAACTAACCATGTTAAGAACCAATCTTTGAAGTCTAGGATAGTGCCATAACTAACCATGTTAAGAACCAAGCTTTGAAGTTTGGAATAGTGCCATGAAAATGGACGTTCAATTATGAACACTTCTAACATCCATTCATAAGTCTAGGATGGTGCCCTAACTAACCATGTTAAGAACTAAGCTTTGAAGTCTGGAATGATGCCATGAAAATGGATCGACAATTGTGAACACTTCGAACTTAGACATTAAACTAACGTTATTCATGGTCTAACTTGTTAGAGGAGTTGTGATTAGGTTGAGTCAATAAATGATTGTCTTTAAAAAAAATCATTGCCTTAACAAATGAAAAAAGAAATAATTTATCCCACAAACAAACCATTCCTACTAAATTTTAAGTGTCATTAACAATATTTATGGATCATTAGCTAACCATTGATAATTATATGTAATGGACTTGAATAAATAAAATTTAATTCTCAACCAATAAACCTTTTCTTGAGAAGTATAAGTTAATAGAAAAAACATTTATAGATAAACAAGTGTAAATTTTAAGTGTCATTGACAATGTAATGGACTTGACTAAATAAAATTTAATTCTCAATCAATAAACCTTTTCTTGAGAAGTATAAGTCAATGGAAAAAACATATATAGATAAACACAAGGAAATGAATATATAGTGGTCAAACACCTTTCATCTGAAACTATTAGATAAATACTCCTTTCATATGAAACCATTAGATAAATACTCCTTTCATTTGAAACCAGTAGATAAATACTAACTTTAAAGATTGAATATACAAGTAATACTGGGACGACTACACATTAGGCTTTTAAAATGTGCTAACATTATATTGTCAAGATTTTACTTGATTGCATTTTACAATTAATTTTTGTTAAGAACTTTTTACAGGAATCACTAAATTTGGTATGGAGCTGTAACAGTTCTGAGTACAGACAGACATCAATCAATTCGAAAACATATACCTTGAATATATTTGTTCTTAAAATGGATAACATATACCTTGAATATATTTGTTCTTAAAATGGATAACATATACCTTGAATATATTTGTTCTTAAAATGGATCTGAGATAGATATATATAATGAATATGCTTTTTGTGAACCTCGTAATTTTAATAAATATGATGCCTTTCGTTATGAGAAACCATCATTATAAAGTATAATACAAAAGCGAGAAGATCAATACCACTAAGCTGTATAACAATAAGTGAAATATTATCTTCGGACTGGTGGTATTTGAAGATTTGGCAGTGGCGCATTCCAGTCAAATTAAAATGTTTTGTCTGGCTGATTTTACAAGATAAGTTAAAAACTTGGGATAATCTCTGTAAGCGAGGATGGACAGGTCCAAGCTATTGTTTTCTATGCAAAAATGATGCTGAATCCAGACTGCATCTTTTTGTACAGTGCTCTTTCTCTCGCAAAATTTGGGAAATGATATCTATAAATTTTAAAATTACTCAATGCTGGGCAATTGGGGATTTTAATATGTGCTTCTTACAATGGTTTAGACATTGCAAAAAGCACTTTTTCTGGCTGTATGCATACCCTGGGCAATCTGGCATGCCAGAAATTGTGCCATATTTCGAAATTCTCCACCTGATCACATCAATTGTTGTTTGACAGCACTTAAAATGTATAACTCCTGCAAGTTGGATGAGGGGATGCTGAAAACTGACAGAGTTAGTACTTTTAATCTCAATGTGGATCGCCCTGTTTTGTTTTTTGATGGTGCTTCACAAGCTGGGATCTGTGCAATAGGTGGAGTTATTTATCTAAATGACACACATTTCTATACCATCAAGCTCAACTCTGGAAAGGGATCAAACATGAAGGCGGAATTAATTGCACTTTGGTGTGTTCTAAAGGTTGCCAACATCTTTGGTTTGAACAACATAAAGGTATATGGTGACTCTCGGGTTACAATCAAATGGGCAGAAGGTAAATTCAAGCTAAATGTCTTAAATCTGAGACACTGGGCCGCCAGGACTCTTTTTGAGATACATAAACAGCAGAACATCATTTTTGAACATATTTATCGTGAGCACAACTGTATGGCGGACAAGCTTTCCAAACAAGCTCTTGAAGGATGTGAAGGTCACTTGATATGGGAGGATTGGTGTGAGGGCAGTATGCTGGACTGTGGTTCTATTTATTTCTATGACTGATCTGCTGATGATGCTCTTGTCTATCTTTGTATTTAAAGTTTTTGCTGGATCTTCATTTTGGTATGTATTTTTGGATGTAATAAGCTAAGGGCTTGATTAAAACTGTCGAGTATGCTCAGTTTTGAAATATCCTTTATGGGATAGGCACATTACTTGTATGTCAGATCTTTGAAGATAACATCTTTAGTTATCTCAGAAGGTTCCAGTTGGATGGATCAGGAACTTTTTTGTACTATTTGATTCTAATTTTGTACTATTTAATTCTAATATGAATATCAATAGTAGTCTTTTTTTCTCTGGAAAAAAAAAAAGTGAAATATTATCTTATTAAAAGTGAATATATAATAAAACCTAAATAAATATTAATCAAGTTCATTAAATAATTATATAATTGATTAAAATAACAACTATAATTACAAAAATATTTATTTTAAGAAATAAGATAAGATATGTATTTGTTCATGTTTCGAATTTTTATAGTAACAATAATGGTGAAAGCATTTGTTTATTTATGATAAAAAATATTATTAAATTGTTTAATCACTAATCAACAACAAAAAAATAATAAATTGAAATTGTATTATATTTAAAATATTCTTATAAATATGAAATTTATATTTTTGAACTATCTAACATATAATAAGTAATTTTGATGTTTTTAAAATATTGAATAATGAAAAATATTAAAATATTAAAAATACTAAAATATAGTTTGATAAAAAATAACAGAGTAGTTTGGTGGGTTATGATTAGAATTTGATAATTTGTTTTTGGTAAAATCTAAATTTCCACATTTTTTAAATAAAATTAGACAAAAAATATGTTCAAAAATTTAGAATATTTACACTATCAAAATTAACCTACTTCAATAAATATTTATACCAAATAAACAAAATTCTTCAAAATTTATTTAAGTTAATGAAAATGAAGACCAATTGACACGAGATTCAAGAGAATGATGGTAGTGGTAGATGACAATTAACCTACTTCAATAAATATTTATACCAAATAAACAAAATTCTTCAAAATTTATTTAAGTTAATGAAAATGAAGACCAATTGACACGAGATTCAAGAGAATGATGGTAGTGGTAGATGACAATTAACCTACTTCAATAAATATTTATACCAAATAAACAAAATTCTTCAAAATTTATTTAAGTTAATGAAAATGAAGACCAATTGACACGAGATTCAAGAGAATGATGGTAGTGGTAGATGACAGTGGGGATCGTTATTAATGCAATGAGAAAGGACCCTCTGGTGGAACCGGACCCTTTTCAAGCTCACCCTCTGGAGATCTATAAGGTGGTGGGGGAATAGAAGAACCCACTGGTGCAACCGGGCCCTCTGAAGGTGCTGGGGGAGTAGAAGAACCCACTGAAGGAACTGGACCCTCACAAGGTGCTGGGGGAGTAGAAGAACCCACTGGTGGAACCGGACCCTCTAAAGGTGCTGGGGGAATAGAAGAACCCACTGGTGGAACCGGACCCTCTGAAGCTGCTGGGGGAGTAGAAGAACCCACTGGTGGAACCGGTCCCTCTATTGGTGCTGGGGGAGTAGAAGAACCCACTGGTGGAACCGGACCCTCTGAAGCTGCGGGGGGAGTAGAAGAACCCACTGGTGGAACCGGTCCCTCTATTGGCACACCTGCCAGAGAACCTCTTTCTTCATAACGAACAGTAGTTGGTGCATTAATCCTTGATGATGCTTCAACTATGACCATTAACATTAAAATACAACATGCCGGTATCACCGCCATTAGCATTTTATGAGCCATCTCTGCTGTTGTATCTGTGTTAAAATAATTTCTGTTATTTTATGAGGTGAGATCATTCTTCTATTTATAATGTTTCTGGAGATATTCATGCCTAAAATATGCAGGCTTGTATCGCAGTTCCGGTAGTAAGTTACTAAGAATAATAAACTTGCAAGTCTGAATGCAATTTGCATGAGATTTTGTGACTAGATTTTCAACTTTCTCTCTCAGTTCCTGCTGTTACTAAGCATGGTAAACTTCAGAGTTGCAGTGCAAATCTGATTGGCCTGATTTTTCATTCAATATAAATTCATGACTAGATTTCCCACGATTCTCTCAATCTCTGCTGCTGTTATTAAGCATAGGCTTCAAAGTTGCACTGCAAATCTAGTTAGCAATATTTCTCATGCCATTTTGCATGAGAAATTAATAACCAGACTTTGCAAGCTTCTCTCCATGCACTCAGTCGCACACTATTCTTTCTAAATTTACTAAATTGCAGTGAAAAATTAATAACCAGTCTTTGCAGGCTTCTCTCCATGCCCGTGAAGATGACTAACGTTTTACAATTTCTTAAAATTGTAATTTAGTTTAATGAGATTGTCTTTTTTGGGTGGGGGGATGTGTGGTAGGCATGTAGCATATGTGAATTTAAAAATTAATTAATCAGAAATATAATGTAAATTTGTAATTAAAATTTAAAATAAAATGTATATTAATTTATTGAAACATAAATATACTTAATATATTTATATTAAACTGTAAAACATAGTGTCAAGCGTTATTAATGTTATTGGTTTGGAGGGATTTTGTTTGTTGGTTAGTGGAAGAAGACACTTCAAATTCAACTAGAGGGTGCTTCCAAGTAAAAAAAACTTTATAACCTACTATTAAATAAATAAATTTATTTTTAATTTTATATAAGATTTATACCTTTCTAAAATAAAATTTCATTAAAAAAATTGAAATTCAAAATCAATCTTAATTTCTTCATATTTACATATTAAAATTAAAAATATATATTAATAAATACCACATTCATATTCATATTTTATATCATTAATATGCTAAATTAATATTATATACAACTATAACTTCAAATATAAATTACCTACTTTATTTGCAGAAAGTTGTTTGCATGGAGTTGTGGACAATGTCAAAAACTGTATTGTACTTTAGAATGCATATTTCAATTAAAAATCATAAGAAAAGCCAAATTTTCAAACTACCAAAAATAACTTGATGCAAGATTGAACATAGTTGATAGCAACTTTATTTTGGAAATAGAAAAAACAACTCAACTATGTAAAAATGCAAAATCCTACATTCCAAAATTGAACATCTTGTGGCATTGGAGTCAAAATAAATAAAATTCCCAATACAATTGTATTGATTGGGACTTATGAAATATTTCAAGAAATAAGTATTGCGGGGTTGAACTACTAAGAGCCATCCCCAAGGATATTCTTATGCCAAAATCAAAGATTTGTACCCATCCTTGTCCCTTTGAAAAACTCAATCCTATATAGGGAGGGTAATGAAAAACACAATCTTAGATTTGTACTCGCTTTGAAAAACCCCATCCCATATAGGGAGGGTTGAACACAATGAGTGATTAACACAATGAGAATGTTACTTGATGGACCGGCTTCAAACCCAAACCCAAACCCAATTGACCTTGATAGTGTACTCTATACATTGGTAGAAATCGACTTCATTGATTGCAAGCTATAAAATAATTGCTCTTTCTCCCCTACGAGAACCAGATTTTTCTTCTTAGCCTTTAGAAGGATTTCTATGTCTTTTAATCTCATGATTTCTATTTCCAGTGGCTTGACCACCAACCCCTGAACATTGAAGTCGAGGGTTCAAGTAGGGATCTCTCTATAAAATTGGGCAAGAGCTTGCATCAACCCGCTGCAATCAAAAAGTTGTTGACTTCTTCCAAAAATTAAAGGCGAACTACCTAATTTGAATCCCACCCGACCAATGGCACTTAAAAAAAGGGAAACGGATGAATTTGAGTTTTCCATATTGATCGATTGCTTGATAGTTACTTTGACAACAGGGTTAGAAAAGTTGGCTTCCTTTACCACCTTGCTCACACTAGGATAATCAAGAATTCAAACTATGAGTTTTTCCAATCTACCTTCACAGCCAACAAAGCCTTTGCTGTAGGAGCTGGTGCTTATCTTCCTCAAAAACGTTCAACCCAGTAGTTGTATTCAATCCCTTCATACTAACATTTATTGCGTCTCCTCCTATCGAACTAGACTGAGTAGAGGATATCATTCACTCTAAATCCTCACTCAGGTGCACATGGACCATAGTAAATAAATACCTATACATCATTATCCAATTAATCTATCACAATTTGATCAAACTGAATTTGAATGAATAAATCAAGCCATACCTTGGAGACCTTGTTTTCAAGGGATGCAACATGATCCACGATATTTCCTTTGTCCACGGTTTCTACGAGCACAGAGCTCATGGGATTACAACATTTCTCCATAATTTTGGTACAATATTAGTTTTAGAGTGTCGGTGTATTTAATTCCTCATTTGTGTTTGGGCATGGAGTAGAATTCAAGTTAATAAACTATATTAAAAAAATGAAAATGTAATATTAATTAACTAAATTTTTAAAAAATGAAAGAAGCTAAGTGCTAAGTAATTGTGTCGCACATATAATTTTAATAAACTATATTTTAAAAAAAAATAAAGTTATTAAACATGATGGGTGAAATTATATCAATCATATTCAAATTCCAAAAACACAATAAAACATAAAACGTTTAGGATAACTACTTACATTTAGAGATCAAAATAACAAATATTAATATTAATAAAATATTAATATTAATAAAAAATAAGTATTAATAAAATATAAATATTAATAAAATACAAATATGTTTTGTAATAAAATGTGAATATGTTTTTTTGTTGTGTCAAATTTTTAGTGTATTGAATCTAAAAATTTTGAATAAAATGAAAAACATAAAAAATAATTAAACTCATTTGAAATGAAATATAATTTATTTGCTAATTTATTAAATTATTTAAAAATAAATAATTATATATTACAAATAAATTTTAAAATTTTATATTAATATAAACCATTTACATGTAAAAAATGTTATAAATATCAAATTAGTGCTGCAATCCGTGAAAATACCAAAAACTAACAAGCCATCAATTATTTGTCAAAAATATTCATAAATACTAAATTGTAAATGGAATCTCCAAATGGCAAACAAAAAGTGCAGGATCTCCATAAGACAAATTGTATATTTGTTTTTTTGTGGCTACGAATGTTATTTTTGGTTCAAGAAAGCTTGAAATTGTTTTACAATGTAGAAAATGACTTTTACAATTTAACAATGCAGAAAATGAAATTTAAAATTTAATAATGCATAAAATGAAATTTAAACTATATGTTTGTTATTGAAACTATATATGTTATTATTATATAAAAATGCTTTTTATAATATTTTTAGTTCTGTAATACAAAGTAAGATGAAATAAATATAAAAAAAAACAATGATATGCCAACAGAAAATGAAATTTAAAATTTAACAATGCATAAAATGAAATTTAAAGGGCTATACATGCTATTATTATATAGAAATGTTTTTATAATATTTTTTAGTTCTGTAATACAGAGTAAGGTTAAATAAATATAAAAAGGAAAACAATGATATGCTAAAAAAATAATTGAATGATAGGTAAGAATTATTTTGTTAACGTAATCGATATATGAATGTTTTTATAGTATTTTTTAGTTCTGTAATACAGTAAGGTTAAATAAATATAAAAAGTAAAACAATGATATGCTAAAATGAATGATAGGTAAGAATTATTTTGTTAACGTAATCGATATATAAATTAGTATAATGTTAAATGATAAGCTTATCTAACAAATAGTTTAAAAAGAATAGTGTGTACATAATATCCAATAAGACGGGTAGTCCAATCCAAGCCTTTGACATTGCGGAGCTTGTCCACGCTGATTTGCCCGTCGTGGTACTACTGTTGACAACGTCGAATCAGGCTTAGTATTTCCATAATATGGATAATATATTGCACTTAACGTATGTATTGATTGCTATGACATTAATAGTTCGAAATTTAGTAATGCCAATTACACGAGATCATTGAATTGTGCACAAGCCAACGAAAAATTATTTGTTAAGAAGGTTGAGCCTTTCAGCGAGAGGGAATATAATTAGCTACCCTAAAAGTGTATGCCCAGTGATTATGACATGCTAGTGATTATGACATGCTATATTTACTTGTTATGACAAGCTATATTTAGTAGGGGTTGGTAGAAAATATTCACCTTTTTGTGTATTAAATAACAATAATAATAATTATAAAATATTGATATTCAATTATTACATGTATTTTTACTAAACACATTGAGTTAAATAAATAATACACATTGATTAATTTTTACATTCAATTAATTGCATGTGTTCTTATTAAACACATTGAGTTAAGAAATAATACATATTGACTATTTTACAAGAGGATTTGTGGGATAAATATAATTAGCGGTGCAATTAATTGTATGCAGTGCATTCTTTGTGTTATTTAAAAAGCAAACTAACAGATCAGATTATACCGTGAGACGTTTTTTTTTTTTTTATGAAGAAACTTAACCTTGCATTTTGTGTATAAAATCGATTGTGGAATGACCTTTCTCATATGTTTTTTAATTTATCCGACGGTCCTTTAGGATTCAGGAGGTGGAGGCCTTAAGCTATTACATGGCCTTGAAACCCATGCTGACCTTGAGATCTTAAAAATGGTAAAAAGTTTGACCTAAACTTGTAACTGTCGTGGAAAAGGAGATTGTCTTATAAAAGTCTGGCTTCTCACTACCTATGTTTGACTTACCAATATGGCTTCGCTTCCCACTGCTTTACTACGGGAGGGAAAAGCCTGAAGAAAGCTATCAAGAAAGAAAAGTCAGACTGACAAGCATGCATTAAAGCAAAGAGAGTAAGACCAGGTCCTGATCTTTCCTGCCAGCATGAAAGAAGGATTGAGCTGGTTGGAAACATAGATAGAAGCCTCTATGCAAAGCAGAAAGGTGACTAAGGTATTATATCAAAGAAAAAAATTATATTTCTTTTGAGTAATAATGGATATTGCAATGTAAGGAATTGTACATCACATATAATTTCTAAAGAAAGAAGTTGAAATATTATTTTCCGTAATAATAGATTGTAATGTAATTAATTACAATTTTTATGGGATGAATATTTTTAGATTCACAAAATTTGAAAAACCAATGTTTATGACTATTTGTTCCCTATACTATAACATAAAAAATGAACAATAGTATGAAATTAAAACATGTATTTAAATTTCAAATTATTTATATTTATACACCAAAGATAGTTGTTGCATCCTAACCAGCAATACTGTATAGGCAAGTAATCCTACTAATTTCCAATCTTTCAGCTACAAACTCACCAAATAACTTCCAATCTTCGGATGAGTTGTTTGTTATTTCTATCAAAAGCAAAGACGTGCAACAAAATCCATGCAGGCCACTGTAGGTGTCAACTTTCACTCCATCAAAAACCTTGAGGCAACAAAATAATGGTTGAAGGAAAAACACTGAGTTGAAAACAGAAGCGTAAACCATTCGAATGAATTGCATGTGATTCTGGTAGAGTTCCCAATTATTTATATGGATAACATAGCTGCTCAACAACCCTCTAATATTTTGTACATCCCTGTTCTTTACATAAATAACCTACAACCCTAATGAAACCCTAACGATTTTAACAACTCTTTTCCTACTTAGCTTGTTTTCCGACCATTCTCCATTCTCTTTCCTCCTTGATAGGTTCCCTTTGCGTCTCATTCCACTCATCTATGCATCCCTGTGAAGGGTGTTGTGCAAATCTGTCCTAATTGACAGAAATAATGGACCACAGAAGGTGCTACTAGTGTTTCAAACAACTGCCTCAGTTGCAGAATTATATAACATCACCGGGGCAGATGTCCAACATCTCTGCTGCATCCCAGAATCAGTGTCCCTAGCTTCACCCTCTTCTGAATCCCATAAAAAGTGGGCATAAGAGCCAAGAACAAAGCTGCCAAACAAGCACCCACAATTGGTTCCTCAAATCATCCAATGACAGATTATCAGGCCCAATCGTTCCACTAACATGTAATCAAAATACAAATTTTCCATAACAGGAAGCGAGCGAGGAAGAGAAAAGCTTGTTCACCAGTCATCTGGGCTAGCCTGCACAGCTTGATCAAAGTAATTATCGACGTCAGGAGCATCTCTGCGGACTTCCCACTTCAACTTGGCATAAAGAGAGAGTACCTCACCATCACCAGGGCTTGCAAGTATGGATCTTTCATAGTATTCCTCTGCCTTGGCAAGGTTGCCTTGAACCCAAGAAAATCCACCCAATATAAGCCTATAGCATTCACCCAAGAAGAATAAAAATATGTTTGCAGGGATTAATCCATACCTCATGCAGGAACTTGAAGTGAGTTTCCCATATTTGCCTCCAGCATTTTCTGAAAGTAAGTTTTGTAGAATCAGAACCAAAATCAACCCTCGAGACTTCTTGACTCCCACCATCAATTCCAAATCCTCCAGCTATATACATCGCGCAGTCCTCAATCTCAGCCATTGATTGCGAATTTATCGACACAAGACTCGCACCAAACCCCCCTTCGCCTCCTCCAGACCTATGAACATCATTCTTTCTTCCTAATATAGATGGTTTTTTGCTTCCCATACAATCAACAACAATGGCAATCTTATGGGCCGGTTTGAAATTCTTTGGGGGCTCTTATGGAGCTCGGATTCCAAGTCCCAGTTCTCTGATCCAAAAGCATGAGAGTTGGACAACGACTTCGCAAATTTGCAACGACTGAGGCTGGACTCCGACTCCAGTTCCTTCAGAGCCTCAAACTGTGATAAAATGGAATTAATAGCCTCAGACTGATAAAATGGGATTAATAGAACCCAGAATGGGACTACTAGAAGAGCTTCTTTCTTACGTCACACTCCAATCCAGGGGCTATTACTCAAATTGCTTGTATCCCTAGGCAGGATAAACATGGTAGCTAAAAACGATTGGATGAGACGTAACCACAATGATTGGAGCTTGCTCAGAATTACTGAACCGGTCGGTAGGCCAGAGAATTAGATTGGAAAAAACGCCTGCGTGAGCCCGATGCATCCGAGTTGTTCCCTTCGCGAACGCGAGTTTTTTTTTAGTTCATAGGGACAATAAAAAAAATATACATGCAGCTTCCCACGCGGTTAGAAAATCCCGCAGATAAAACAAAGACTAAAAATCCATGCACAGAGAGGGTGGAAGCTCGCGCCTTCATTAAGTTTTGAGAGAATTTAGGGTACCCTAACATGCCTGGACGTGACACTAGCAGCCACCCTTGAGAAGCAAAAAACAAGGACAACAACGTCCTGCAACCAATTCGAATGAAAAAAAAAAACATTTTTAATAATTAGATTAATATCATATATTCAACACTATAGCTAAACAAAAACATTTAACCAATATACCCAAATTAATAGAGTCTCAGCGATACATACATGATCCCCTTCGGGACATAATAAAGTGATAGATGATTTCTAAGCTAATGACATACAAATTCATTTTTTTATAATTATAAATATTTTCTTAAAAAAAATTAAAAGAATTATGTTAACATCTCGAAGATGGCAACCTGTAACAAGATAAAAACAAACTCTTTTGATTCCCTTTTTTTAATATATTCTTTCTGCAAAAAGGATCTGAATTTAAAATTAAGCATGGTGTAAGCTAATAGATATAAAAATTACCACCTTTACTCAAATGACAATTCAGGATAAAGCCATATTATAGTTTTATAATAAAAAAATGGAAAGCTCATTTAGTTTTGATTACAAAAGCAAGAAATATAGTAAACAAATATAGATTAGCATAAAGAATCAAATACATCCCAAAAAAAGCCCCCCTTCTTTGTTTTGATCATCCTTTTTATAATTTAGAGTGATGATTTACAATCACACTATGTACGGGAAGATGATCGCAAAAAGATAGGATAGTTACAATAGAACGTAATAGTTTTTCATACATGTAATTAAAAGTAAACATGACAATATATCACTGCTTGATATATCACTACTTAAGTAAACATGTAATTAAAAGTAAGATGATCGATCTCGGCTTGATACTGCTGAACAAGAATATATATGTTTTTTACCAACTTCTTGACCATGCTCTTATAACCGACAATCTGGTCGGCTAACATGTCTGCCTTGGCCGCGTAATGAGACATCAACAGGGCAATGACAGCGTAAACAAAGGTCACTTGACGTTGAACCATGTATACGCAGGTTAATGTATAACCCCTGTGTAATGATGAATCAACATCCAACGTTCAAACCAAACAATTAACCAAGCACCATGGTCACTTTCGATGCAATTCTTATGTGTGAGTTTGATACTTAAGGTATGGATCATATTGAAGAACGTGATATTAATGGAATATCCCTAAGTTAAGACACAAATATTATACCAAGGGTGATTTGATTTTAGGCCCAAACTATAATTTTATAATGTTGAATTAACTAAGGTAGAATAAAAATATAATAATCTCAACATGTATCAACATTATAAAGAGATTTAATCAAAGTTTGAGCTAATTTAACTCATTTCTAGAACCTTAGTAAAATGAATAAAATACTTGGTACAAAATGAAATAGCATTGATAATGATCATAATGCCAAGTTCAAAAAATAAGAATCAATGATATTGCCAATAGATCTAATGCTAAATTCAATCGATACCATTTTTAATTACATTAAAAGACAGAAAATTTTAAAGTTGACTAGTTGCAGGATCCACTCCTTTCATTGTATTTTACGAACGGTAAATGGTTAGTGGTAAACCAACTTGTGATCATAAAAGATCTGATCTCCTTTTAAATCTACATAATAACAGCACAACCAAGCTCAAAATAATAAGATTAAAATTATCAAGAAACAATATTTGAACAAGGTTGCATAATCAAATAAACTCGATGCAGAATGATAATATCAATGATTCCAAAGAGGCGATATTAATAGTTTTTGGATTCCATGCTTCCAGTCATGGAATCCAAAAACAAATAATAATTTAATCATAATATGAATATCCAAAACTAAACCTTAAGTAACCTGCATCCCACATGAAAAAGTCAATAGCGTGATCCATCAAAATCTTTCATGAAAGGGTTGTTGTTGACGGAGGCCAACATCTTCATGTTCAAAAAGTTGTGAAGGATATGTATCTAAGCAAACGATCCTCCAAAATTATTTATAAATCCAATATTAAAATAGGTCTATATTGATTGTAATCAGTAACGCTATAAATTTATATAAATATAACATGAATATGTTAAAAGATTAACCTTTTCCATTTTTAGAAATATTGAGATAACTTGAACCTACTAATGTATATAAAATATATATATTTAATGAAATTTAATGAAATGTTAAAAAAATACAAAATATTAAGTGGGTCTTTTGTTTTGCCATATAATTGTGTGGTAAATCGATACACTTAATATGAGAAGACTAGGTTTCAAATTTTCAGTGTACACCTTTATGTGGGAAAATGAATTATTGTTTAACATGGAATATTATATTCGATGATATAAAATTTAAAAGAGATCATAATAAAATGCCCAACAATTATAGATTCCCATAACAAAATTTCAAGGCCATAACAATGTTATCATGCCCATGATGAAATTCCATGGCCAATGAAATTCAAGTAATGCAAAAAGAGAAAGATTTGATCTCTTTGGAACCCCTTTCTTTTGATAGGATTGAGGACTATTTATCTCGCGTCAAGGAGCTACAGTTTAAATTGGGAAAATGTGGTAAGGATTTTTTGAATAAGGATGGAAAGCTCATTAAATTGGTCCCGATGAATTCAAGGACACCTTATAATGTCTTATTCTCCTCCTTTCGCGCCAATTGGATGTCACACAAGCAAGATGATACGGACTTCACCTTTAATATCTTATGTGATTTGTTTATTAAAGACTAGCAAAAGTTGCTTGAAGAAGGGAAGCTTGGTACCAAACACTGGGATCACTAGATGAAAAGAAAGGTCAAACAAAATTATAAAGAACGTGGTCGATTGGATCATCGACCAACATACTACTTGGAAAATACCAAAGAGTCAGCATCGATGAAGAAGGATCGAAAGAAGAAAATATGTCGCTATTGTGGAAAGGTGGTACATGTCGAGAAAACATGCTAGAAGAAGACAAAAGACTTGAAAGAAAAGGTTAAGCATCTTGAGGAAGGCACATCGACTAGTCATTCGATCAACTAACCTATTGAAAACTTCACCTTTTCTGTTAACACTTCCCAGGAATTGCATGCATGTACCACACAAATAAAATGGATAATCGATTATGTTTGTACTCATCATATGGATAAGGATGCTTCTTTGTTCTCTTCCTTGAGCGGAGCTCCAAAACAAAAAAATTATGGCATTGATGATTATGCTCTCAAGTTTGCTGTAAGTGGAAATATTGAATTCTATCATGGTTGAATATCAAATGTCTATCATGTACCTAGTTTGAGCGCAAATTTGTTTTTGATTGCTCAACTTATGCATACTAAGAATATTGTTTGGTTTTGGTCAAATAGCTTTATTGTAAAGGATATTAGACTTGGGGGGGTACTGTTGCTTCAGTATATTTAGATCCCAAATACAAACTTTATAAGTTACAAGTTTTGTGATTCTCCTAGACCAAATGGACCAACTACACTCATTGCTCAAGTTTACAACAAAAGTCAAATTTGGCAGGGAAAACTTGGACATCTAAACTTTCGAAGTTTGAAGATGATGGTAACAAATAATATGGTTATTGGTCTCCTAAATATTGTTCCACTTGATGGATTTTGTAGAGGATGTGTGCTTTGAAAGCATCATCAAGCACACTTTGATTCTGGGAAAGCATGGCGAGCACAAAACCAACTAGAACTTGTTCATAATGATCTTTATTGCATGAACAAACCTTCATTAGCAAGTGAAAAGTATATTTCGACCTTTACTAATGATTTCTCTATATTTTCTTGGGTATATTTCTTGAAGAATAAGAGTCATGTCTTTGAAAGATTCAAGGAATTTAGGGCATTGGCTGAAAAGTAATGTGGTTGACCTATCAAATGTTTGAGATAAAACAATGGTAGAGAACAATTGAGTCGACAGTTTGAAGAATATATATCACAAAATGGCATTTCTTAGAACAGATCTATCACTCGCACCCCTCAGAAGAATGGAATCGTAGAGAGGAAGAATTGGACTTTAGTAGAAATGGGTTGATGCCTACTACATACCAAATATATTCTAACTAAATTTTGGGAAGAATCTCTTTGTTGTTCAAACAATCTCCTGAACCTTGTACCGACTAGAGTTGTTTCTGAAATGACTCTAGTTAAGAAATGGAAGAAAATCCTCTATTAAACACCTCAAAACCTTTGTATGTGTTGCTTGGGCACATATCAGTGATCATTGTAAGAATAAATTGGATGCAAAAATTCATTCTTGCATCATGATGGTATATTCTGATGAATCAAAATCCTATCGACTGTTTGACCCTGTCAAACAATAGATCATTTTGAGCAGAAATGTGATATTTCATGAAAATATTTCAGGTAATAAATTGTTCAATCCTCCTCTAGTCTATTGCACAAATATCCATTTTGTAATGTCCCTTTTTGAAATTTATTAAAATGGTGAAATTTCAATTTTTCCACTAGTTCGACCCTTGACTAGTATTGGTTTTTTAATCTCCAAATGGCTCCAAATTCTCCCAACTTGTCACGGAAGGTATATGGATGGTATTAGGAAATTATTATGAGTTTCATGGATGCTTTAGAGTTTTCAAAAGGATTCTGTGACTCTCCTTAGTATTATGGCCAAGGTAGGGGATTTGACTAGCAATTTCTCTTAACTAGTATTGGTTTCTTGATCTCCAAATAGCTCCAAATGCTCCCAAATGGTTACAGAAGGTATATGGATGGTATTAGGACATTATTATGAGTTTCATGTATGCCTTAGAGTCTTCAAAAGGATTCTGCAACTCTCCTTTGAATTCTTTCCAATTTAGGGAATTTGACTAGCAATTAGGGGTTCAATTCCCCATGGGGTGGATGTTGGAAATGGATCTCCAAATTCTCTTCGACCCTCTAGAAATCCTGAACAGAGGTAGGGGATATATAGGGGACATAAATATAGTCTCATGTGCATCACCATTCAGTTTATTAATTCTTCTACAACCCTCTTAAATCAGATACAAAAGACTAGTTTCGACATAGGGGGGGAAATGATAGTAAATCTTCACAAATGGTTATGAAAATTAAGAATATTTCTCCAAATTGTTGTATAATGAATATGAAACTTCTTCAGCATATTAATGGCACTCAATACAACAGAAATTGATTGATCCATTCAAATTTGATACCACTTCAAGTGCAAATAACAAGGTATTGGGGAAATGACATCATGTGTTCATAGTTGAGCATTTTTACATCAAATCTCTTTGATTTTCGACCTGAAAGTATTATGAGCCGTAAAAAAGAGTATATATATCAGATTAAAAATATATGGTGCCTCAAGAGCTATCCCAAATATTTCATCACCTCAACAAGTGCGCATCTCCTCAAGGAGCAAGAATATGCCAAGAAATAGAAGAATGGTTGTAGAAGCAAGTTGAAAGAGATGTGACCATGATATGACCTGTAGCTTCAACCTGTAACAAAAGAATCCATTAAATCTCCAAATGAAAGGTCTGAATGGCCTTTCCAATTTCCAACTATGATGGGAATCTTTCACCCTCGAAATTGGTGCTAAGGCAAGTAGAGTAGCACTCCACTAGCTCTCCTCTCCAAATGCAAAATGCAAATTCTAAAAATGATCAAAAGATACCATCCTTCTTTGTTATTGTCTTTTATAAACTTATAATGTCCTCCATGGGTCGAATTCCTTCCAAGAGCTTCATGCCAACTCAATTTGGGAAGAGATTCCCAAGTATGCCACTTGTCCTTCCAATTCTAGCCCCCTCCTTCTCCAAATTCGAATTGGTGTCTCTTTGGCTTCCCTAACTCCCTTGAGCGCCCTCTTGGAGGATATTTTTAGTCCTGACATGTCATATATGTCAGATGTCATCATTTAGGTCTGATTTGTGTCATAGGTGTCATAGCATCTTCATCATTGTTATCATAGAGCTAGGGAATCTAGTCCAAGTGTCCCACTAGTTCCAAAATGCCTCTTCCTCTTCCATGGGAGTTACTCTTCCACTCCAATTAGACCTTAATTGATTCATGCCAAGTATGTTGACTTTCCAAATCATCCCAATAACATTGGGCTTCCTATGGATTCGAATTGACAAGAGGAGGATGCCATGTGGCATAGAAAATCTAACTTGTGTGGGTCCCACATCCTCCATGTGTCTTCATGATCAATTGCCACTTTTATTTTCCCTTGTATTTATTTATTCATCTCCTTTATTAAATATTTATGCCATTCTAATGTCCAAACATCATTTATTAGCCCCCTTATTTCAAATCCCAAAGCTTCCACCCCCAACCTAGGGAACTAGTAATTTTCCTCCATGACATTTCATTTGGATGGGTATATTACAAACTTGAATTGGGAATTTCTCTTAATGTGGCCCACCTTGTCCATTTGGATTTAATTTCACATTATTACTAACTTGGACATCATTCTTAGCAATTATTTGACCCTTAGCATCGATTTGGCAAACTATCATGAGTACGGCCAAGGGGCTTAGGCCATTGTGACCCAATGCAAAATTTTGGGACATGACAAATCCCCCCTTACCAATATTGCTTGTCCTCAAGCAATTTCAACACATGTACGTGTAAGAACCTACTTTCTTTCCAAAATTTTGCTTCCCAAAGATTCTCTTCTGAAACCTTGAGTAGAGCCACCCATGCACTACAATTATGTGTTTCCAAAAGCAAGGAGATGTGGATTTTCTTTTCCAGTTTGATATCCCCTGTAACATCACCACTAAACACCAAAATGTTAATTAAATCCATCAAAACCAAGTTGGCACAATTACTCTTTACCTCTTTCATAATTTGGAAACCCTTTCTGATACCATTGCATAATTCTTTGAAGTTGCCACTGAGTTGCCCAACTTTGAGTCTTCGAGATTCCATGAAGATTTTAGAGAGGAGCCACCAAGCTTGCTGCTGCACTAATCTGATTAAAATCACTTTATTAAGTGGGTAATCCATCTCCCATACTACTTGTTTCCCAAAACATTTGAAATCAATGGGACTAAAAATTACCCCAAGGTCCCATTGCTTGTATTGCACTCCAACCCATACTATCATGAAAGAGAATTTCTGGATCCCATTTTCTTGTATGCATTCTTCCAAACATCATGAGTACAAAAGCTATATCATCAAAGTAGATAACAACATAATAAAAATGTACATCAAGGAGGTGCCTCATCAAAGAATCATGAAAGTGCTTATACCTCCAAGTAAATAGACCGGCATTTTCCAAGTGCATACAAGCTTCAAGTGACCAATCAAATTTGATCCAATGACATAGGTGAGGATCCCATGTCCTGTAATGCTGCTCCAAAACAATGTAATATGCATCAAAATAATCAGCCGTGTGTTCTTTCATCCAAGAAATGAATGAAGAACCTCCACTAAAATATGAACCAAGTAAGGAGCAAAGGAAACAACAAGCCTTCAAGGGGCTCACATAAGTAGAATTTTTGCATCCATGAACATGTCTATCATCAAGAAATAACAAAGTATGTTCTTGCCAATAATAATTTTATCCAATCATATATCTCTTCACCCAAGTAGTGGATGAAGTTCCTCCAATATCAATTGAACTAAGCAAGGAGCAAGGAAAATCATCAGTCTTCAAGTGACTCAAGTGAACATCATAAGTGCATCCATGTAGATGTGTCTCATCATAAGGTAACAAGGGATGTTGCTGTAAATTTAAATAAGAAATGGCTCTAATAATGTCATCATATAAAGGAGAGATAGGTGTTTCATGCTCCTCATGTGGCACCATCAAAAATAAACCTTTCACCCATACTTCATTAGGATGAATGTTGCAAAATATGGGAAGTGTAGGTTGTAGGAGAATGAACCAACTCACCCAAATGATCAAAAAGTGCAGAAATGTCCTCATGTGAATGCTCCATAATGGTAGGATAATGCACCTCCCTCAAAAGTGCAAAACTTTCCTCATTGGTTGGTTCCAAGGTAGTGGAATAATACACTTCCTCAAAAATTGTGTCACCATTTCCAAGAGGAAACTCAAGTTCCTCTTCCACCACATCAAGTGCTTGGGTCTCATCAAGCTCATCTTCAAACACGTCAAGCTCATGCAAATTTCCATATTTCTCATGATCTACCATGTCATGATAATCCTCCATGCAATATACCATATGACAGTTTGAAACATAGGAGGAAGAACAAGTATATTGCAACCTTTCAAGAAGTTGCTCATTTTGAATTTTGAGTTTATGAATATCCTCATTATACTTCAAATATGCATCATGTAACAATTCATTAAAATCAACCAAATTGTTCCTATCAAAAAGCAAAGACATGAAATTACCTTTGATGTTGCACATTGCTCTTTGAATCTTCTCCATGTCTTCAAGGAAAGATGGATCCTTCAATGAAGAAACTTTCCAACAAGAATTTGACACTAATGCTTGAGTGTCATGGAGCATGATAATGGTCTCTTGGATCTTATTTTCATTCATCTTTAATGATCCTTCAATAAAAAGAGGCTCTTGTAGAGGGACCTCCTCTTCTTATTCCTGCTTACTTGGACCAACTTCATGAAGCTCAAGTAGTGATGGGAAATTTGATCTTGTTTCTTCTTCAAATGCTACAAGGTCTTCATTTTCATGCTTTATGGAATTTTGGCTTGCAGAAACACTTTCAAAAGTGATCTCTATGTCACCAACATAAAGGTGTGAGCACCCATCAGTAGGTACTCCTTCATAGTTCAAGCATCCATCAGTAGGTACTCCTTCATAGTTCAAGCATCCATCAGTAAATGCTCTTTGTTTCATTTCCAAGGTACAATGTGTCTCGAAATGATCTTCCATATTTTCAATAGAATCTTCTTAATGTTCATGTGATGTCTCTTCATCTTTTTCAGAGTCACTTGGGAGTGACTTTCGATCCTCTTCATGTACTGCTTCTTCTACTTCACCTATTTCAGAACTAAGTGGTTCATGGGTCTCCTCCTTTTGCTCCTTCAAGCAAGCTGATACATGCATTCCTTGAAGCTTCATATATTTCACTACTCTTTTCACTCACACACATATGATTTTCTCTCCAAGGTCTTTTACAAGAATGGAATAAACATTTCTTCACTAATTCCACATCTTCATTTTTGGGTTTATTTGCAAACACCCAATCAGCATAGTCTTCAAAAGGAATGGCCTTTTGTGTATCTTCCTTCAAAGCAAGATATGCTTGATATTGTTGGGGCAAGGTTTTATATGTTGCTCTCCATCTTTGTAACTCATTCATAGAATTATCCTTTGGTAGTGTGACACACACATCTTCATCATATTCAAAGTCATAAGAATAACCCTCCTTCCTTATGAAATTGTAAGAAGTGTTGCATGATGGCACCTCTTCCTCATACCATTCACATTCGGCTTCATATTGCTCACAATCATATGCATACTGCTCATAAGCATTATACTCATAGGAGTCATCATAATAGTAATACACGGCTGCAAATTATTCCTCAATGTCTGATACTAGTTCACATGTGCAAGGACCATGCTCTGATACCACTGTAATGTCCCTTTTTTGAAATTTATTAAAATGGTGAAATTTTCAATTTTTCCACTAGTTCGACCCTTGACTAGTATTGGTTTCTTGATCTCCAAATGGATCCAAATGCTCCCAAATTGTAACAGAAAGTATATGGATGGTATTAGTACATTATTATGAGGTTCATGGATGATTTAGAGTTTTCAAAAGGCTTCTGCAACTCTCCTTAGGATTCTGGCCATGGTAGGGGATTTGACTAGCAATTTCTCTTAACTAGTATTGGTTTCTTGATCTACAAATAGCTCCAAATGCTCCCAAATTGTTATAGAAGGTATATGTATGGTATTATAAAATGAATGAGTTTCATGGATTCCTTAGAGACTTCAAAAGGATTCTTCAACTCTCCTTTGAATTCTGGCCAATGTAGGGAATTTGACTAGCAATTAGGGGTTCAATTTCCCATGGGGTAGATGCTGGAAATGGCTCTCCAAATGCTATTGGAACCTCTCAAAATTATGAACAGAGGTAGGGAATATCTAGGGTACATCAATATAGTCTCATGTGCACATTTTATTAATTCTGCTACAACCCTCTTAAATCAGATACAAAAGACTAGTTTCGACATAGGGGGGAAATGATAGTAAATCTTCACAAATGGTTATGAAGCTTAAGAATATTGCTCCAAATGCTTGTATAATGAATATGAAACTTCTTCAACATATTAATGGCACTCCATACAACATTAATACATCAAAATTTGACTGAACCATTCAAATTTGATACCACTTCAAGTGCAAATAACAAGGTATTGGAGAAATGACACCATTTGTTCATAGTTTAGCATTTTTACATCAAATCTCTTTGATTTTCGACCTGAAAGTCTTCTGAGAAGTAAAAACAGAGTATATATATCATATTACAAAGATATGGGGTCTCAAGAGCTATCCCAAAGATTCCATCATCTCAACAAGTGTGCATCTCCTCAAGGAGCAAGAATATGCCAAGAAATAGAAGAATGGTTGTAGAAGCAAGTTGAAAGAGGTGTGAACATGAGCTGCCCTGTCGCTTCAACCTGTAACAAAAGAATCCATTAAAGCTCCAAATGAAAGGTCTGAATGGCCTTTCCAATTACCAACTAGGATGGGAATCTTTCACCCTCGAAATTGGTGCTAAGGCAAGTAGAGTAGCACTCCACTAGCTCTCCTCTCCAAATGCAAAATGAAAATTCTAAAAATGATAAAAAGCTACCATCTTCCTTTGTTATTTTCTTTTATAAACTTCTAGTGTCCTCCATGGGTCGAATTCATTCCAATATCTTCATGCCAACTCAATTTGGGAAGAGATTCTCAAGTATGCCACTTGTCCTTCCAATTCTAGCCCCCTCCTTCTCCAAATTTGAATTGGTGTCTATTTGGCTGCCCTAAATCCCTTGAGCACCCTCTTGGAGGCTATTTTTATCCCTGACATATCATATATGTCAGATGTCAACATTCAGGTATGATTTGTGTCATAGGTGTCATAGCATCTTCATCATTGTTGTCATAGAGCTAGGAAATCTAGTCCAAGTGTCCCACTAGTTCCAAAATGCCTCTTCCTCTTCCATGGGAGTTACTCTTCCATTCCAATTTGAACTTAATTGATTCATGCCAAGTATATTGACTTTCCAACTCATCCCAATAATTTTGGGCTTCCTATGGATTCGAAATGACAAGAGGAGTATGCCATGTGGCATAGAAAATCTAGCTTGTGTGGGTCCCACATCCTCCATGTGTCTTCATGATCAATTGCCACTTTTATTTTCCCTTGTATTTATTTATTTAGCTCCTTTATTAAATACTTATGCCATTCTAATGTCTAAACATAATTTATTAGCCCCCTTATTTCAAATCCCAAAGCTTCCACCCCCGACCTAGGGAACTAGCAATTTTCCTCCTTGACATTTCATTTGGATGGGTATATTACAAACTTGAATTGGGAATTTCTCTTAATGTGGCCCACCTTGTCCATTTGGATATAAGTTCACATTATTACTAATTTGGACATCATTCTTAGCAATTATTTGACCCTTAGCATCAATTTGGAAAACTATCATGAGTATGGCCAAGGGGCTTAGGCCATTGTGACCCAATGCAAAATTTTGGGACATGACACGTTTTATATTCTTAAATAATTTGGATCAACTGTACCCCTCTTTGGAGTTTCGACCAGAATGACGAATTATACTCCTGATTCAACTGGTAGTCGGTCTACCTTAACTAAAGACATCGACACATCGACTCAATCCAGTGGCAATCACCGCCGACTTGTCTACCTCAATGGGATGCTAAAACAATTGAAGCTGCTAGACCCAGAATGTTGGATATGCTAGCATTGGTTGGAAGAATCGTAGTAAGAAACAACATGACATTGTTGCATTGATGAAACATGTGATCCTGAAACTTATGTTGATCTTCAGGGAGTTACTGAATAGGAAAATGCTATGGATTCTAAAATTGATTCTTTGAAGAAGAATTAGACTTAGGAACTTATTCTGTGCTTATTCCTCGGCCATAAGGAAAGCATGTTGTGAAGTATTTATGGGTCTATAAGACCAAGTTCACTTCTAACGATGTTATTGAACGTCATAAGGCTCATTTGGTTTCCAAGGGATTCTCTCAACAAGAACGGATTGAATACACTGAAACATTTTCCCTTGTTGCAAAAATGCACTCTTTTCAATTGATTCTTTCCCTTGCTTCTTGTTTTGGATGGGAACTTCATCAAATGGATGTTAAAAGTGATTTTCTTCATGGACATTTGTCTAAATAAATATATATGGAACAACCTCCTAATTTGGTGATAGATTCTAGTCTTGTTTGTCGACTCAAGAAGTCATTGTATGGTTTGAAACAAGCACCATGTGCTTGGTGTGAGAAGATTGACCGTTTCTTTATCAATCTTAACTTCAAACATTGTGAATTTGGTGGTAGTATTTATGTATTAGATTCCTGTGGTGATACCTTGATCGTGGCATTGTAAGTTGATGATTTAGTCATAACTTAAAAGAATGTCAATATGATTTTGGGTTTGAAGAAACAACTTGTCGATACCTTTGAAAAGACTGATCTTGGTCGGTTAATTTTCTTTTGGGGCATTAAAATTTTGCAAATGGATGATGGTATCTTTCTTTTTCAAAAAAAATATGCTTTGGATATTTTGAAACAATTCAATATGGACAACTGTAAGTCTTGTGCTACACCTTATCAGTTGGGCGTAAAGTTTTCGAAAGACTGTGACTCCCCACGAGTCGACATCCATCTTTATTAATAGTTTCTCATTGGCCTGATTTACTTAACTCGCAATCAACTAGATCTCTCATGTGTTGTTAGTGTGGTCTCCTGGTTCATGCAGGATCCTCGAGAAATCCACTAGAAAGACGCAAAGAGAATTGTTCACTATATTAAAGGAACTTATTAGTACAGTATTAAGTATTGTCACAGTATAGAAGCACTGGTCGGGTTTACTGATTTTGACTGGGGAGGTGACATTGAAAATCAAAAGTCCTCTTCTAGCTATGTGTTGCAACTGAGTTTTGCACCATTGGTCTAGTTGTGTAAGAAACAAAATGCAGTTTCTCCTTTGGCTACAGAAGCATAATATCATTGCATTGTCAATGCAAGTATAGAGGAAGTTTGGATCCGTCAGATTTTAGAAGAGCTTCGATTTCCTATTCAAGCCTTGATTGTTATCCATTGTTATCCATGTTGAAATTCATGTTCACTATTTGAAATAGTTGATACATGACAGTGTTGCCTCACTTGTTTATTGTAGGACAGATGATCAAATCATTAATATATTTACAAAGCCTCTACCAAAATCTAAGTTTGTAAAACTTATGTCTATGCTTGGACTTCAGGCAGCTGCAATTATGGGGGGATATATAGATAGCATAATTTCATCTCTTGAATCTATAGAGAGTTTTGTTGATGGGGGGTGTTGGAACCTAAGGTTATGAAGGTTCATCACACCTATGCACCTTCTGGAGACATTCAGTTGAAGTACATCATTCAACTTGCAGAGCAGTCAACTAAAGGCTCGACTGAGCAGCCAACTAAACAGTCGACTGAATGGTCGACAATGCCATGGCTGGTTTGACAAAAACAACTGATTAAACTATGGTACATTGTGTATTTTGTGCAAACTGTTAGAACCAATGACCCCTATTTGTGGACTAGATCCTCCTCACTTCAAGGAATTTTGTTAAATATGGAAACAACCCATGGTTGCATTGCCTCCGCATTGTAAAGAACAAATTTATTGATGGCATCAATTTTTGCATTCATTAATATATTTATCAAATGAAAATGATTAGTATGAGATCAATTATATATTATCAATTTCATTGTCAACAAATATTCTGTAGAAAATTGACAAAATATATGTGACTTACTCTTTATCAGGCACATTTTTCATTCATTTGGAGTATCTCTCATTCTCTTTTGTCCTCATCTCATTGGTCATCCCAAACAACTATTCTTGGTGTGCCATCGATTTTATTGATGTATTCACTAGCATAGTAGAATGACTCATATACTATGTACCCCTCCATGATATACCCATCAGGTTTTTCCCTCTATCTAACAAAATCCTTCAAATTTTTCATATACCTCTCCAAGGAGAACATCCAACAACATGATACCACCCCAACTAATTCAACCTCATCAAGTAGGTGAATTAGGAGATGGACCTATAAATCCATGAAAATTGTGGGTAGTGCCTTCTCAAACCTACAAACAATATCGACAATCTCTTGACACCAACGTGGAATGCTATCCATGTGAATCTTCGTTAATGTTATCCCGCATACAAATGCAGATAATTTAGATATGGCTCATCATAGATCCTAGGGGAAGTCATGGTTCACACAACCACACACGAGCAAAGGATAATCACACTAAAAAATAAACACATAAGAAATTAATTGGCATAAAACTATGAATGCATAACATATTATAACCTAAATTGCAGAGAAAGAAGCATGCAATTGACATACATACCCTTAGAAGGTTCAGATGGTCATGCGATTTCAACCCCAATAATTCTTCTTCTACTCTGAAGCAACATCGTAGAGTCAACCCATACAATGAAGTCATTTTCACACTCAATATAACATTATTTTCCCAAGAAATATCATCTTTATTCATATTCCATGGGACATTACCTTCTCTAAAAGACCAAGAGGTTTTGGACTCTCCTCTACTTTTATTTGTTGGCCAATGTTTCTTTTTAGTATTCAAAGAAATAAGATCTCTCATAACAGCCAGTGTGTCAATTTTTTTATCATATGTGCGTCCATAAAGAAGATGAAACATTTTTTAATATATGCATGGGATACATTAAGTGGGAAATATTAACATGTTTCCAATATGGAATCTCATAAAACAAAGATTTCCTTTTCATCCCAATGGGAATTTTCTCAACATAAGTGTCGAAAAATTCAAGATTATCGAACAACGGTTCCTTATTTGAATCAAAAAATTATGTAATCTCCTTCTCCTTCTTTGTTTCATATTCCCTAAGCCAATGTGTTAGCATCATTATGTCATGTCTCTGGGTTCTCTCTAGTTTACCATTGAAAGAAGATGATCTTTTCTATAAGGTTGGTCTTTTGGGAGGAACACCCTCAAGCAATTGTACACTAGCTTTCATAGGTGGTTAGACCACCTAGTCTTTATTGAAGGTCCACAACATTTACATCCATGATACCCTTTTCTTACAAGAACTACGATGTCATTGTATATGGAACACATTAGCACCAAAGAAGGAGGTTGCATTAAATTAAGTTCGTGAAATAACATTATGAATATAAACAAATCAATCAACATGCTTAACAAAGAAAACTCCTAGTCATAGATAATCATGCGTGGTGTATGCACATATTCCAGACAACGTAAAAGACCTCTCCACCAGATGGGTCTTGATACATCTTATACTTGTATCCATTCCCATAATGTCTTGAATTCGTCGATCAATAGTTGGATTTAGACATCCATATTATTCACTTGTCTTCTACAAAGAACTATAAGAGCCAACATAATATTTTTGTTCTTCACAGACAACCATCGAGGGATACCATTATTGATCACTACCACTAGCCAAACATAATAATTGGTGTTTTGGAGGGAATACAGGTTAAATCCATCCATGGATATGCTCAATCAATGGCTTTGTACGTCATCCTTGAATTTATCAGGCCATGTATCCTCTATATTATTCATGGATATTGAATCTATAGGAATCTGCATAACTCTCGGCTCACTTCTATGCAAGGCATGCCACCCCTACAACATGGATAATTCTTTGTAACAAAAAATCCTTTGAATCCTCAGGATTATAACCATGTGCCTCAATATATTTTGAGGGCCATGTTCCTTACACGTTTTTTATATCGTGTACATATCATTCCCACGATTAGGACATATCTATTTGTTTGTGTATTTGCCCCTGTATAAATGCAATCATTCGGACAAGAATGATATGATATATACTCAACACCCAACATTTTTAGCAGTTTATTTTCCTCTTTGCAACCATCCAAGAGGATGTTATAACTTGGAAGTACCTTTTGTTTGAGTAACCTGCAATTAGTGGGAAATATAAATGTACATTGTCATTAAGCATGCAACAAATCTCCTTTCATCAATGATTTAATGAAAACTTGATCGTTAGTTACCTTAGTAGTGTAAAGAAGCACACATATAACTTACCATACCTTTCTTTCAAGTTTTACAAGAACATTGTTGTCCCTAGTTTGGTATACCTTGATCCATGCCGAAAGAGAGGTGTGGTGGAAGTAGATTTCAAGTTTTTGAAGAAGGCATTGAAAACATTAGCATTTTTCTCTAGCCCATCTTCTTGAAATGAAATTAACAACATTCCCTCGATGGCATGGGTATCCCATAATAAATCATCCATACCAACCTCTATATCATTGTTTTCAACCCCAACCCATGAAGAATTAGTGTTATTGTATATGTTCTGAATTGATGATTCGGAACGTAGTGGGAATTGAATAGGTGGTTGATTTAACCATGCATTGTATGCTTACTCTCTGAGCTCTACTCATTTAGTGGCATTCTCTGAATTTGACATCATATTGGGGTGCAATGGTAGATGGTATATAGGTTGATCGTTGTCAGAATCCTTGTTGTAAAAATTGTGAACATGAAATCAATAATATTACTAAACACAATACATTTAGTATGTTGAAACATTATATCAAACATTTTTTAAAAGCATGGAATTTTTTTTCCAATAGTACACATGCAATCAGCCACTATATAAAACAAATGTGGAATTAAGCAATACATTAACATTAAATCCAAAAATACAATTACTCAATTATCTGTTTCTTATGCCCCAAGAAGACATCTAAACGTAGTCCCAATGCAATCCGGTTTTTATGAGAATTTGGTGGTCTATGAAAGTTATAGTTTATTAACAACTCGTCACTAGGATACAAACTATGTATTGAATGCACAACGGAAAATTTGGATGCCTTATTTTTCATAAATAAATCTTTGTCATTGGAGTGTTCCTCAAATGAACAATTTGCACTATACAATGAGCACCTACAACTATTTATGAACCCTACAATTTTCCCATGAGTGCGTGGATGACCATCGATATATAACAATTTCTTCCCATTAAAGTTTTATCAAGCACAACCATTCATGTACATACTATACATGGAAATTATATGTTTATATTTAACAAAATTCAAGTAATCATATTAACTATAAAGATGGCCACAATATGAATAAGTGCTATTGATTGTTTTGGAGGAACAAACACAAATGAAAGAATAAAAAACCCAATATTTGCATCTTTTATTTTATACTTTGCAATCATGTAATCGTTACCACAATAGGATAATCTGGTCCCAACATTAGGTGGAGAAGACGACCAAGAACTATATAAAGCGCGATTGTAACCTATTTGGTATTTACTTTACAGATGGACAAGAAGAGAGAATTCACCGCTACCCTCCAACAATTGAATTGACCTTTGTCTGTACTTGGGAATTTTTGCTCTTAGCTCATACAACTTTTTAGATCTCCTTGTAGAGATGTTTTGGGTAGTATTGATTTCATAATTTGGCTCACTAGAACTCTTGTTTGACTTAGTAAAAGGAGATGGATTGATCAATTTAGGATGAAACATGGTTCAATTGGATTCCAACTTTTCAAAGAATGAGCAACGGAAGTGTTCCTACCTGTTTTTCTATTTCAAATATTGGATCATTAACCACAAGGATTATTAGACCATCAACTTTGGGTATTCGTTCATTAATATAATGGGATAGTATGGCGTTCCTAGGTTTCACCTTCAACCCTTGACATTTGAACATTCGCATACTATTGGGGTGTCATAAAAGAGATTTAGTTCACAGTAAAGTACCATTGGTCTAGGATGGTTATTGGATGATGGCATGTCACAATTGGCGGGGTAAAGTGGCCTTCTATTTTCATCTACCATCTTCCTAAGGTATGTTTATCCATATAAGACTTTGCATATTTTTGGGAGTGGTGGAATATCATAATCATCCGAACTTGATCTGGAATCAACATCCTACAAAATTCAATGCACAATTATTCAAATGCACATGAAAATACAACATAAATTCAAATAGATAATAAAAAATATAAATAAATATGGACTTACTTGTGACTCAAATGAAGAACTTGAACTTGAAACAATATGGAATGAGATAGAATTTGAAGAATCAACCATTTGATTTATTTCTCTTTTTGTTACTATAGTTGAGTCAAAAATACAATCAATACATCTCTTCATTCTAAAAACAAATTGGAAAACAGGAAACATTTTGTTTTTTTATAAAGTAACTAGTGTGCTTAAATTGTATTAGTGCATTGGTGCATTTTAATAAGCCAAATGCATCGATCTGCTATTTCAATATGCAGGCCAACTAAAACCTATGCAACCACCTCCACAAAGGACAAACCTCCACAAATTTTTAATTGTTAAAGTTTACACTTATATGTTTTTGTCTTCCTATGTCACCGGTGCTCTTTAATAAGACAAATGCACCGATGCACTATTGCAAGATGCGCACCAAATAAAACCTCCACAACCACCTCCTCAAAGGGAAAACCTATGCAAATTTTTAATTCTGGAAGTTTAAATTTTGAATTTTTTTGTCTTGTGTCACCAGTGCGCTTATATCAATAATATGTGTTGATGCGCTATTATATACTCAATGCACTGTAATCTTGACCAAAAAATTGTGAAAGTTTATATTTTATTTTTCCTACTATTTATATGGTGTGCATTTATGATTATAGTGCATCGGTGCGATACTATTTGAGTGATGCACCAAAATTTCAATTGAAAAAGAGATGTGCGCATTTATCATCAATGGCCCGAAATATGAAATAAAAAAAGAGTAGGAATTTAATTTTAAGATAGTGAGCTTATAAATAAAAAGAAAACCTTAATCCCTAAACATTTTCTAGCCAAATAATTGAGTGAGTTATCCAAGATATATTTACCACGAAAGAGTTTAGAGAGATGGATTTATTTAAAGAGAAATTTTGTAAGGGATTACCGTGGACACATACAGCGTTGTAGAGGAGACATTTGAAGTAAGTTTTCCTTCAATAGAATTAAAAAATGGCATGAATTTTATGTTTTTTTGTAGAAAATAGAGGATATAAGAGTTACATTCAATGTTTTAAACACTTGTGTTCTTCTTCCTTCAGAGTTACATTTATTACTGCAAACCCCAGGGTTCTTACTTTATTTTTGTGAATTCGATTTCATAATAAGATTTTATATTTAGCAATGTAAAATTATTGGTTATATATATATATGTTAGTATATGGGGCCTTGGGTCGCTCTTAGGTCAAGATTATAATGTGATTCATTTTGAAGTTGATTGGTCTGAACTGTCCTTGTCAGATTTTTTCAAAAACACTTTCGTGTTTCGCGGTACACATTTTTCAAAGATGTTGCATCAATGCATCTACATTTCTATGACACAACATTTAGATTTGTTTTATTTTAAAAAATGTTAATACCTTTATCGATGTGTATTATATATAAAATACACATCGGTGCGTTATATCATATAAGGTGCATTGATGCTGAATTTTTGTACTATGTGCACAGACTATCCCAAATACATTTTTACCTAAAATTATTTACTTATTCTGTAAAGGAATATTTTATAACTTATGTTTTTCATTAAGTAGGATGTTTATTAATAAAAAATGACCGATAAAAAACCATGGAATTAAAATCACAGTAAAAGAATCGAGGGAAACACATACGACATAAAAGAACATGGTAATTTTTTTGTAATTTTAATGTAAAAGCAATATATTGAAATTATTTGTATGTTTAAATTATTTGTATTGGTTTATGCATGCCATGCAGAGCAAAAAATTAAAGAAAAAAAACTTTAATAAATTATTGCAAGCTGAGGAATAATGTGGTTCAAAAGGTGATTAACATAATATTTTTGTTCGACTTCTTAATAAGAATGCTTCTCAACAATAATTACTATCTTGTTTCAAACTTTGGATTTCAAATTTGTTGAATGTTGTGTAGGGGCAAAGAGAAATGAAATAAAATTCCCTAAAAATATAAAAATTAAGAAGAATGTAAATGATGATGATTTGGTCATCAGTTCAATTGGAGCGGTGCTGGAAGTTAATGAGAGGAGGAAAAAATTTTACAAAACTTTGAGGGATACAGTGGAAAAAATCTATAGACATACTTTTCATTTACAATACAAAAATCAATCAAATGACTCTAAGAATTAGGTTAGAAGTAAATTACAAGAAGCATTTCTAGAGCACTAGGCACAAAGACCAATGAGACTTGTAATGGAACAAATATACAACAAAAGTAAAGAATCATTTAAAAGGTATTGATTGCTAAAAGTGTTTTTCTATAGTATGTATGTACTAGTCCAAAACATACTTTGTTAAAAAAAATTGCTATGCTTATTTTCATATAAATATTTATCATTTTTTCATTGTGCTTTTCATTTGTCAGGAAGATTGCTATATTTCTAAAGGAAGAACGATGTGATATCCAAAATATGTCGGTATGGATGTAAAAAAAGGTGTACCATGAGATGGTCAAATAAATGAACATAAACACATCCCGAGAGGAGCCATCCCAACAACAAAGTGCATCAAACATATGTAATCATTGTTTTATTTTTTATGTGCCTAGAGTTTAATGATCGCATGAAATACTAATTTTCAATTTTTTTTTGTAGTAGAAATGAAAAAAAATGGCACCAATTAAGTGCATAACATGGGATGACAAGGAAAGAAATGGTTGATCAAAAAGTTTGTGAGTACTTTTGGTTTGATTAAGATTTCATATTTGATGTGATGTTTTTATCTTAATTAATTTAAAATAGTACATGGATGTTTTATAACAGGTGCTAACATACAATGAAGATCCATCCTATCATTTGATTGACATTGGATTAAGAAAGGGTTGCTAGTATATGTTGAGGTATCAACGATTAATTAAGAAAGGGTTGCCAGTTTATGTTGAAGTATCAATGGTTAATTGAACAATTTGTAAGTAGCTATATTGTTTTATGTATTTTATTTTCTAATTAATGAAACAATAAGAAAACATTAATTATATTTATTCTTTGTCATGGGATCTAAAAATCACAAGAAACAAAGTATGGAGTGGAGCCAACAAAGGATTTATTGACACACGGTATGAGGAATGGTTTCAAAAATATGTGTGAAGTTTATGATTCATGTGTTAAATTGGTACACTTTTTCATTTACGCATTTTTGTATTACATTATCTATAAATGTAGATATACTCATCATTTTTTATTGTTATGCTTGTATATGGAACATGAAAATATGGAACGAAATCAAGTCAATCAAGAAAACATATCAAATAACTTAGGAACAACATTCCCTGTAACTGATGAAGAGATGGGGCATGGAAGCAGCTCGAGGGACTACAGCAGTTCTAGCCATGAATGACGATCAATACATTTAAATGTTGTTGCTACAAGTTGTATATTTTGTAATTTTTATCTGTGAAAAACAAACATTATGTTTAATGTAGATATATCACCCAAACTACATGAGGATAAATAATCAATAATTGTAACAATGTCAAAATGACATTTTTATTATCAAGGACCTTTATGTTATCTCATATTTTAGATTGTTATTCATATATAATAAAATGGGTTTATCCTTGTACTGGATTGTCTAATGTCGCAAAATGTTACATTGTTTATTAAATATATGAATGATTAACATTGTGACTATGAACAAAGGTGTAATCAACACGCTTATCAAAACAATAATTAAAATATAAAAATTTGTATTATTAAAAAAAATTGATATTTTTAAGATTAATTCAAATGCTAAATATTTGAATGATTTACCTAGTTAGAATGAACATATGTGTAATCAACACATTTTACTCATTTCCATGCAATCGATCACATGTGAAACTACAAAGGAAAAGAGAAATGATGTTTCTCCTTGCTTGGTCTAAGGTGATTCATTGATGATGAAAGTAGGACCAAGGTAGGCAATTAATATCTAGATTACTACCCTAGTATGAAGGTGTTGAAGTCAATAGGGGAAATCCTACTTGATCTAAACTATAGGGAAATATTCGGAAACCAGTGAGATATAAAATACCATGTGATATGCAACAATAACACAAGTGATAACAAAATGGGAAGGGAAAAAGTGAAGGACTTGAGACTTCTCTACTTCAACGATTAATGGAAAGGTGGTGATGGTAGCACTGGTACACAACTAGGTGATGAAAGGTACATGACAAAGCAACAACTGAAAAGGGGGGAATTCAATAGTGTGTATAGTTTTGTGGGTTTGGAACTTATTATTAAGGGTAACAATGATTGTTGCAAGTTTAGTCATGGGAATTGATCTTTATGGGTTGGTGGTGTTGATGCTCAAAATGACACAGTTAGGGAAACAACAATGTTAACCCCCTTGGAGGGTTGGTCAAGGGGACGAAGGGATATGGAAGCTTGGGTTGCATTTAGATCCCTAAGATAGACATGATTCAAAAGGATGATCAATGGCATTAAGTACATAAGGGAAAGGAAAACGAAATTTGATAAATGATAATAAATGAAATAACGCTTTTGAGTCAAGAACATTAGTCCATTAAAAAAAACTATATGCCTTATCTAACCATTCATGCATTAATTTCTGAAATAGAAATTGATTAACTAATTAAAATATAAAATAATTAAATTGTAAAATATTTACAAAGTAACCAAAATGTTGTTAGCAATCAATTTTCTAAGAAATTAACAATTAGCAGCGAGCATAAAAATGCATCAATAATTAAATCTATTCTGACAAGTAAAATTGAGAAACAACACTAAATACACAAAGCAAAATTAGCACGATCTTCTAATATTGCAATTTTAAAATGCCTCTAAAAATCGGCGTGATATTAATGCAGTAACCTTTGTTAAATAAAGATGAAACTTTGTGTTTTGGCCATTAGCATAAAACTGAAGTGGTAATTTGTATTCACCTAACGTCTGACTGATTTTGATAGCATTTAATGTTATGCAAAAAAAATCATTTCGTTCATACTCTTAAAAAAAATTAAATGCAATCACATATCCAAGTTTATTAATGCAATGATATTAATGATAAACAACGAGCTTGGCAGATTAGTCGCTTGCATAAAAATATTTCAATAAATGAAATTAAATGCAAAAGACAAAAGAATTTGCATAACTATATGGGATGGATACTTTTGTTTGAGTTATACAACGTCAAAAAGGCCTACGACTAAAGATCAAAAGTTCGAAAATTTATGTACAGGTTAGTATAGAAATTAAAAAAAAAAACTATTTATAGTCAATTTATACATAATATATAGTTTTTGCATAAAATAGAAAAACATAAAATGACAGCAAATATGAATGCAAAAGAATCGAGGAAGGCATCAAAATCAAATTTTGATCAAAAGATGGAATTTGATAGTCATCTAGTACAATAGGCCATGGCTTGTTTAACCCCTAAGAATATGAGGTTTCCAAGACCCTACGCAATTTTGGACAGCTTAGGTTCATCTGGTGAAACTGAGACACTCGGAGTACTCCCACTCATAGTTTCATACAGTACCCTGCATGCATGAAAACATGAGTAACAAAAATATACCAAAGGAAACAAAAAAGGTACAAGAAAACAGAATGTACCTCTGGCAGAAGGACACTTTGCCTTCACCCTGGATGGATGGACGGTGTGGCCTTACCTATAATCGCTGCCTATTAGGCTCATGGACGACTAAGTATGAAAGGAAAAAAATGCAGAGCAAGTACCCACCTCTTACCTCTGGTGTGAGATGCTTTGTTTCGGTAGGCTATGTGAATTTTTAAAGGCTGCGGCAAGGTAGTCGAATACTGCACATGGGATTTCTGGAAAATTCCTCTTTGATAAAGGTTTGTTTAAGGCAGTGATTCTATACATTGGTAAAGGGGTATTGAGAACAATCTGGTTGATTCCGTAAGCCATACCACTATTTGAAAAGAGGTTCGATAGGTGTCGAGCTTAAGTATCATGGAATTTGACGTGAGCGACGTCAGATATCTAAGTAAAGCTCAGGCTTGGTTCTCCGCCAACATATCTTTTCTTAAATTCCCTTTATTCCTGAGATGGGAGTTGTGTAGCCAACATATAATGTAGCCCATCAATATGCCAGATTTTCTATAGACCACTTCCCATAATTTATTCCCTCATACTGCATAAAACTTACAAATCCAATCCTCCTGTTGGGATTTAGCCAGATTCTTCCCACGCCATAAGGATGGAACTCTGGTCGTGCCACTGAAGCATAAAATAATACATGTGCTAAGCTTTCTCCATGGCCCTTTGTGCAACAGTATCGAAATTCTTCCAACAGCCAAGCCATAACCGGCTACCCTTTATACGATATGAACAAATTTAAAAATAAGCTCACTAATAGACACATACAAAACATTATAATTATGCCAAGGATAACCTCGTTATTCCTTGCCTTCTAAGTGTCCGTGGTATTTCTGCCCCACACTAATTTTCTGTATGGCTCATATCAATCTGGCGGCGTCTCCTTTTGCATCTTCTTGGCCTGCATTTGCTCTCTGACTGGCTGGATCTTTTCCTTGCCCGAGATCGAATGACAGAAAAAATGGCACCTCTCTAACATTCTGTGCGACAGCTTACTCTCTGCCATGCTCGTGTTCAACACTTCATTCTCCCTCTGCTGGTTATTTTCCTCTCTACGTGTTTGCTATCTGTGTGGCCACGGGAGTGTTATAATTTTTTATGTTTCCATTTTTCTTGTGTGAGACCTCTCTCGTCGATTAGGGTTAGGTTTTATTCACGTACGTGTGGGCATCATTTTTCCAGGCCGTTGCCTGCGTTTCTCTCTTTCTGCCAATATTGCCCATCTCTTCCAACGCCTCACGTGTTTTTCTCTCTAATCGTTGCCTCTGCCTATTCTTCTGACCCTGCCCACTATGCCTTTACATGAGTGCTTTCTCTTCAACGTTAGTTGCCACATCGTTGTCAACCTGGAATGTCTTCACACCTGTAACTCTGTGTTTTTTGTGTAGCCGAGTTAGTCAATGTAATCATAAAATATTTTAAATGTGCCCCAAGTCTTCCAATCCTACCCTCGGCGTTTTTTATATAATTTTATTCTCAATAATGTTCTCTCGTCAGCTTGATTTCCTTGCCATCTCGGTGGGTTCGGTACTCTGTAAATCAAGCTTCCCTTTGTTTATGTGTGTAATGATGTGATCTTGGGCATTGCTTTTTATTTGTCTGCCACCCCTTTTCTTTTTTTTCAAATGAAAAATACTATATTTTATAAAAGAAGTATATAAGAGGTTACATATAGTCCCATCCAAAGAACTAGTCTGAGAAACTACCACCAAACCATAAATCGAATAATATCCAGTGCCAAGGAGACAATCAGCCCCAGATATGGCAAGACAGACAGCATAGAAAGAACAGTCCAATCGACAAAACCACCAGAGACACCAGACAAATCCAGGATATACCAATCCTCCAACAAAAAGTAGCCAGGACCGGGAAAAAAAATAAAAAAGAGAAAAAGGCAGAATAAGTTGCCATGTACAAAGGAGGTCGCCGAGACTACACCGCAAAAAGGTGGTGAACCTAAGTAGGAAAAGACCAGTATATAATGCCACCCTGTACAAAGAAGACCAACTAAACAACACAGTCAAAAAGAGACAAAAAACTAGAGAGGAAAGAGCTTCCAGAACCCAAAGGTAGGCTGGACCTCACTGGCAAGAAACTCATAATAGATGCGACCTTCAGCAGCCACAAGTCCACGACGAGAAAGTGCATCAGCCACTGAATTATGCTCTCGATAAATGTGAACGATATCAATTTGAGAGCAATTGCAGACGAGAAGTCTGGTATGTTCCACCCATGAGTTGAGGGCAAGTGCATTGATGATGGCTACATTGTTAGCCCAATTCACAATAGCTAGAGAATCCTCAGCCACCTGCTCCAATAATATATTTGTTGATGAAATGAAAAAAGGTACCAGCCATAATGCCAGAAGCTCCCCTTTAGTGTTTGTACCACGACCGCCACTCATCCATAGCATGATTTGATCGCCGTTTGCTAATTCAATAAAGCCCCCGCCCCACAACGACTGGGGCGACCTAAAGAAACCAGAGCTGCACCATCAACTTGTGCCCACACTTACACTTGTCGTTTCAATCTTCGTGTATGTGTTTCATACTTTAGCCTTCATGATAATATTGATAATATTATAAGGCTTTAAAATGACATCATGTGCCTTGTAATCATGCAATCAATCATGCTTCACGAGCTTTCGATGTCTACTCCATATATATTGGTATACCTCCATTAATGATAAAACTTTTGGTCTGCAATTTTATGCACACTTGGTTATATGGATGAAAGGGATAAGGGGTAGGGATACTTTACTTTATGGAAAAGAATCTTTTAAATGTTTAATAAAGAGAGGCCTTTCATTTTGCATGAAATAACGTGAGTAGGGAGGAGTACATGGATAGGGGTATGGTTAAAGAAAGGGATAAGGGAAAAGGGGTTAAAAGGTATTTTTTTATTATTACTTTTACTTAGAAAAAGGGATATTGAGAGGGAATGTTGAAATTTGAAGGGGGAGAAGGTGATGGTGCATAGGAAATAAGTGTTAGAATATAGAAAAGGGGTTAAGAGTAATAGTTAAAAGGAATATTTAAAAAAAAATGTAGAAAAGTCCTTTTTTTAATATTTATATTAAATGGGAAAAGCATGAAAATTAATGGGTAAATAAGATGGGGAGATTAGGTATGGAAGAAATGGGATTTTTGCAAATGGACTTGGGATAGTAAAAATGAGAGGTTACATGTTTTTTTTGTGAGGTATTTTGTTGAACTTTGGTATTGTTATTGATGTCAAATAAGAAGCATGATGATGTCAAGTAAGAAGTATGAAGCCTTGATGTCAATTTGAAAAAGTATACAAAACAAGGCTACCTATTCACACCATATGGATGGGCACATGTCGCACATATACTGAGCTTTTGCGCAATAAGAAAGAATATCAAAGTGCACAGAAAAGACTTAGTCGGCTCAAGTGCATTGTATTGAGTAAACTTGACCAGGAAGAAAGAGATAGCCGACATAAAGAAACCCCTACTTAGATGGCTCAAGTGCATTGTGTTGGGTAAACTTGACCGCGCAAAAAGAGGTAGCCGACATAAAGAAGCCCCTACTTGTGGACAAATCAATCTAATCACGGAAACAAGTAGTGATATAAATAAACCAAAGATTGAGTTGAAGGTAAGGTGTGCGCAATGGATATGTAAAGGTATTATGTATTTGGGAGCTTCAGTTTATTGGGGAATAAATGGCTCGTTGATCTAGAAGAAAGAAACAATAGAGAGCTGAGTGCGCAGAACATAAAATCATAGCAACAAACTATGCGCAGAACTGGAACAATGTACAGAATTGAAGAAGTGTACAGGATTAGAATAGTGTGTTGGATCAGAGCAACACACAAAACTGAAGCGGAGTATACAGCAAGAGAACCAGTGTGAAAAACTGAAGCAGAGTACACAGTAAGTAGAGCAGTGTGCAAAACAGATAGTGAAGCATAGCAGTAGTGCAAAACTAAAGTAGAGCACATAAGTGTGTGCAAAAGAAAGTGAAGCAATGCACAGAACAAGTGTGAAGTTATGTGCGGAAATCAAAAGGTAGTGCAACAGAAGAACATCTACATCTATATCAGGGAGGCAAGGCGGGGCAAGGACGGGAGATTGTAGTCTCCTCTCAGGTTGGTGCCTGAACACAACAATTTGGTGCTTACGCAAAAGATTGGTGTCCTCACAGGTTGGTGCATGTACACAACAAGTTGGTTCTTGCGCAGAAGATCGGTGTTCTAATAGTTTGGTTCCTGTAATCAGCAAGTTGATGCTTGCGTGGAAGAACGGTGTCCTCACAAGTTGGTGCTTGTAATCAACGAGTTGGTTCTTGCATGTGGGATTGGTGTCCCAATCAGATTGGTGTTTGAGTGAGTTGGTGCTCACATCTTTGGATATTGGTGTCTCCCATCTATTTATGTAATCAAAACCTTCATATATATACAAAGTTACTTTCCAAATACTCTGTGCACGGTTGTCTTTTATTGTTATGATTTAAACAGGAATTGGTGCATAATTTTTAAAGTGAAAATTGTTTAATCTGCGTATGATATTGATTCACCCCCCCTCTCAGTATCATTAAGAATTCCAACAATTGGTATCATATCTTGGTCCATCAGGAACAATCTAAAAGCTGGAAGGCAGATCATTGTGCAGATATGGATAGATAGGAATGACTCTCTACAAACAGAGCACCAAGGTTTGATGGATCAAATTACACCTTCTGGAGTATAAGAATGGAAGTGTACTTACAATCTCTTGGAGTTGATGTTTGGCAATATGTTAAAAATGGTTATAAAGTTCCCAAGACCCCACCAGTTGAGGAAGCTAACAAAAGGTTGTATGAATGTAATGCAAGGGCTAGGAATGCAATATTATGTTGTTTAGTAGGCTCAGAGTGTTATATTTTCTACTTTTAATCAATATTATCTAGGATCTTAACTGAAAGAATAACATGCATAGGATAACACAATAGACACAAATATTTTTATCGGGGAAACCATAAAGGAGAAACCCCACAACTACCTCAGAGATAGTTCATCGTCACCAATACAATATCACAAAAGTAAAACCCCAAAACAAAGATGGTCTTCTACAGCTCCTCTTCTTTTCCTCCTATGCGAACTTGTCATGTCTATCACTAATGTGAACTTGTGAGTGAGTGTGTTATACAAAATGAGAGAGCTCCACTCTCTATTTATACTTTATCTTTCACTTAATAGGTCGGCCCCAGTTGTACCTGACTGGGCAGACTTCTCTAGAGGACTCAATAACCCTAATCTAACTGACTCTAGGGGGATCTATTACCTCGACTTACAATGGAAGATTTACCTCAATGACTTTACATGACGAAATGTGATAATGACATCCCCGATCGGAGGAATAAACATCTATGTCAGAGGTACAAATAAAATACAATAATAATAACAATATAAAATACAAGTGAATATATTCTGAAGTTACAATTACATTAACACTCCCTCTTAACTAGGAAGGTATTCTCTTGACACAGTCATCAATATATTTGGACACAAGTCTTCGTCGTTGGATCATCATCAATGTTGGAACATCATCATCAACACTGTATCATTGTCGTCGTCATTGCAATCCTCATCATGTCGATCATCAATTGGTTAAATCTCTCGAATCTACTCGTTATAGGAAGTTCTACAGAGCCAACCATTTTTCATGTTGGATTTATGCCTAGCCCTCGTGTAGTTCTTCATCATCTCTGCGAGCAAGCCATCAAGTAGGTACAGCCCAGGACTAGTCATTACATTGCCTCTGCAAACATCTGCGTCACCTCATCGTCTTCAGATCATCTCATCATCACACGGAGCACAACATCCCGGATGCACATCACATGTCCCACAACAATCAACCTGCGTCTACCAGCATGGGAGGACTTTCCTTCCACCATGTGAGATCCTTCCTAGACGCACACACAGTGTCTTAGGACCGGTGGACATCACAACGTCTCCAATATGGGAGGACTTTCCTGCCACCATACGAGACCTCGTCTACCAACATGCGACTTTCCTAGCAGCATGTGAGACACAACACTTACATCAACCGACATGGGATGACTTTCCTACCACCATTCGGGAAAGGCTCAGCACTTACATCTACCGACATGGGAGGACTATCCTACCACCATTCGATAATGGCTCTACCCTTACATATGCCAACATAGGAGGCACAAACCTACCACTATGCGAGAATGGCACAGCCCTTACATCTACCAACATAGGAGGCACAAACCTACCACTATGTGAGAATGGCCCATGTGCATTTGCGTCTTCTGGAATCATCACTCCCTCTTATGAGGAACCTCGATCTGGAGAACACCAAGCTTCTCTCTGAAGTATTCAAACTTCACTCTGGCTAGCGGCTTGGTCAACACATCGGATATATGCTCGTTTGTCCCAATATACTGGAGCTTCACTGCTCCTCTTTGCACCATATCCCTGATATAGTGGTACTTGATCTCCATGTGCTTCGACTTGTCATGGAACACCGGGTTCTCGGAAAAATTCACACAAATATGGTTTTCACAGAATATACAAGTCGCCTCTAACTAGAGATCAAACAAATCAGACAGTAGCTTCCTAAGCCATATTTCCTCACAACTGGCTGAACAAGATGCAACATACTCTACTTCGACTGTACTCAATGCCATGCACGACTTCTTCCTGCTAAACCAGGAGATCATATCGGATCCCATACTGAAGCAGCATCTTGATGTGCTCTTCCTATCTGCGGCACTTCCTTACCAATCCGAATCAACATAACCATGCAAGTTAATCTTCTGATTCGCATCATACTTGAGCCCATAATCAATTGTACCCTTCAGGTACCTCAATATATGCGTTGCAGCAATCAAGTGAACATGTCTCGGATCCATCGGGAACTGGATCAAGGTGTTCACAGCAAAGCATATGCATGGTCTCGTATTCGTCAGGTACATCAAAGACCCAATCATCTAACAACACATCGTGGCATCAACTGAATATGATGAAGCATCACATAGTATCTTCATGTTCGATAACATAGGTGTGTCCATAGAATTGTAGTCCATCATTATGAACCTCTTCAGAATCTCCACTACATACTTCCCTTTTCCAAGGAAGATCCCATCCGCACTCTACCACACCTCCATGCCTATGAAATAATGCATCATCCCCAGGTCCTTCATCTCGAACTCTGCGGAAATCTTCCTCTTCATATCTGCAATGATTCCATCCTCCCTTGTTACAAACAGGTCATCTACATAGAGTAGAAGTATCACTGGATTTCCCACTTCAAGCTTGTAGTAAAGGTTGGAATCTTCTTTACTCTTAGTAAATCCCAAGCTCATCAGGAAACTATCCATCTTGGCGTACCATGTCATGGGTGCATGTTTCAATCCGTACAAGCCTTCTTCAATTTTCACACATGAGTCTTCCTGTCATGTGTCTCAAATCTGAGTGGCTGCTCCATGTACACTTCCTCTTCTACTACACCATTCAAGAACGTTGCCTTGACATCCATCTGGTGTACCTTCCATTTCATCACTGCAGCCAATGATAGTACTGATCTGATGGAAGTGTATCTGGATACAGGTGCAAATGTATCCTCATAATCTATGCCTTCCTTCTGGGAGAAGCCACGTGCCACAAATATCGCCTTGTGTTTCTTTATGCTGCCATCTGCAACATGCTTGATCTTGTAGATCCACTTAGAAGTCACAACAGACTTCCCTTCTGGTGTCGGAACTACCTCACAGACATCATTCTTCATGATCGACTAGTACTCCTCGATCATGGAATCCTTCCATTATTTTTTCTTTGCTACTTCCTCATAGTTGGCAGGTTCTTTGTCAATGATGTCACATAACAGGGCTACATAGCTGGAGTATGACCTAGGTCTCTTGCTTTCTCTGTGCATTCCCTCTGGAGCGCCATACTTCTTTGCATCTTGTATTTCCTCTCGTACCCATGTTGGTTTCCTCTCATGGGAGTTCTTCTCTCGAGGTGGATCTACAGGTTCTTTTGGTTCTTTCATCTCTCGATATTCATTATCTTCTGGAATCTCTTCTTCCATTACTGCATCCGTGATCCTGGGAACTTCAGGTTCTTCACTGTATTCAACAAGTAACTTTCTGGATTTGTTGTAGGTTGAGTCTTCGTCAAATGTTACATCTTTGCTGATGTCGATCTTCTTGAATCCTGGGAAGTATATTCGATAGGCCTTCAAACCTTCACTGTATCCTACGAATATACCCTTCTTTCCTGAAGGATCTAGCTTTGTCCTCTTCTCCTTCGGAATGTGTATGTACACTGGGAATCCAAATATCCTGAGATGGTTGACTTCTAGTTTCTCACCGGAGAACACTTCTTCTGGAGTCTTTTTTTCTAGTACTCTATGAGGAGTACGGTTCTGTACATACGCAGTTGTCCTCGCAGCTTCTTCTCATAGGTGCATCAGAAGATCCTAGCCATGAAGCATTGCTCTTGTTGCTTCCATTATTCTTCTATTCTTTATTTCTGTAACTCCATTATGTTGTGGATTGTATGGGGTAGTCAACTCCCTCTTAATCCCAGACTCTCTGCATAGGTTCTTGAAATATTCCAATGTGAACTCTCCGCCATTATCTGATCGAAAATTCTTTATTCTTTTCTCCATGTGGTTCTCGATCAAGGCTTTGAATTCCTTGAACTTGTTGAATGCTTCATCTTTACTCTTCAAGAAGTATATCCAAGTCTTACGGGAAAAGTCATCAATAAATGAAACATAATAGACATACCCACTCAATGAACTGGATGACATAGGACCGTATACATCAAAGTGGATGATTTCCAATATTCCTTTTTCTTTGCTCTCGCTACTTGGAAATGCCTTCTTCACGTTCTTTCCTTTTGCACATCCTTTGCAAATGCCTTCATGCTTCGACTGGATTTATGGAAGTCCTTCAACTGCTTTGCTTGCGATGGGTAGTTCTCTATAGTGCACATGTGCGAGCCTCATGTGCCATAGTTCACTTGGTTCCATTGAGTCATGGACCAAGGCTTGTTCAGGTTGGCCCTTCAATTTATACAATCCTCCCTCTTGCTCTCCAATCACAGTCGCATCATCTATTGTCTTTCCCTTTGGCCACATTAGGACTTGGCCATCAACAAATCCAACCTTCATACCTTTAGCATATATTGTTGATATGGAGAGAAGGCTCTTCTTTAGTCCTGGAACATATAGAACATCTTTCATCTTCAGAGATTTGTTAGAGTCTAGCTTGTAAGAAGCTTCTCCACTTCCTTTTATGGGGTATTAGTAATCATCCCCAAGTTTCACCTTGTGAGGTGACTCATGTTTAGACAAGTTCATGAAATATTCTTTATATCATGTCATATGCTTGGAAGCTCCATTGTCTACAAGACAAGCATTACTTCCATGTGTGGCAATGCACGTGAGTGTTGATATCAGGACATACTCTTCATCACTTGAAGATTCATCACTTTCTTCTCTGGCTCTCTTCCTTGCAGGTTCATCATCTTCCGCAGTGTGAGCATGGTGCCTTTTCTTGTTGGCCTTCTTCTTGTTGGAGCCACTTCTGTTTCTAGGACAATCTCTCGAGTAGTGTCCCTTCTCATCACATGTATAGCATCTAATGTTGGATAGATATTTATCATGGTTCTCCCTCTGATTTTGACGATGTTTTTCCCTCTTATTGTGATGATGGTTCTCCCTCTTGTTATGATTTCTTTTGGCATGTGTTGTTAGAGCTTGGTCATCATTTGCTCCCATCTTCTCTTCATGTGCCACAAGTCGATCTTCTTCTTGTGTACATTCCTCCCAAAGTCTATTGAATGTAATCAACCTCTTCCTAGCACATATCCCTTGAATGAATGAGTCCCATGATCTTGGGAGACCATTCAGGGTGGTCATAACAATCTCTCATTGTTCTACGTTCTCTTTGATTGCTTCAAGTTTCTCCTTGATCTGAGAGACCCTTGTAAAGTAAGACTGAATGGTATCTGCATTTTGTATCTTCACATTCTTCAGCTGGTTTCTCAATGTCATTTTCCAGTTTATATTCTTCCCTTCAAACAGCTTGGTCAAGGCATCAAACATCTCTTTGGGTGTCTTCAAAGATGACACATGTGGGATGAGATGATCCTTAATAGAATCTGCAATAATCCTCTTGGCCCTAACCAAGTTCTTCTTGTGTAAGGCTTTAGCCTCATCTCCCTATGTTGTTGGAATCTCCTCATTTACATATGTGTCCAATTCATTCTCTTCAAGGACAAGTGCAATCCTATACTTCCATGCTCAGAAGTTATCAACTCATTCAAGATTATCCTCAAGATTGGTGTGGTGAGACATCTTTAATGAGAACTTCAAATGGAAATAGAAAATATTTTAGGTCTTACCACTTTTAGATGCCCAAATTGGTTCTAGAGCTGGCTGGCCCTAGGGTTTGTCAAAGAAACCCTAATTTTCCAAACTTGGAATTTGGAACTTCTTATTGTACAAATAGGTGCGCCTCCTCAAGGTGAGTTTCCCAATGTACTCACTCTTCCAAATCAGTGAACCGAAACCCAAAATATCCTAGCCTCTTTTCATTGATGTCCAAAAATTAAGAATCCTTAGCTTCCGCAACTGCACAGTGTCTTCTTTTAAGGTTAGCTCTGATACCATGTTATATTTTCTACTTTTAATCAATATTATCTAGGATCTTAACTAAAAGAATAACATGCACAGCATAACACAATAGACACAAATATTTTTCTCGAGGAAACCATAAACGAGAAAACCCCACAACTTCCTCAGAGATGGAATCGTCACCAATACAATATCAAAAAAGTAAAACCCAAAAACAAAGATGGTCTTTTGCAGCTCCTCTTCTTTTCCTCCTATGCGAACTTGTCCTCTCTCTCACTAATGTGAACTTGTGAGTGAGTGTGTTATACAAAATGAGAGAGCTCCAGTCTCTATTTATACTTTATCTTGCACTTGACCTTTTCACTTACTAGGTTGGCCCCAGTTGTACCTGACTGGGCCGACTTCTCTAGTGGACTCAATAACCCTAATCTAATTGACTCTAGGGAGATCTAGTTCTCCAACTTACAATGGAGGATTTACCTCAATGGATTTACATGACCAAATGTAATAACTGCATCCCCAACCGGAGGAATAAACATCTCCATCGGAGGTACAAATAAAATACAATAATAATAACAATATAAAATACAAGTGAATATCTTCCCAAGTTACAATTACATTAACATAGAGTTCACCAAAGTCATGCAGTGCACATCAGCTAAAGAAGTGTGAGATAAGCTTAGAAACATATATGAAGGAGATGAGAACGTTAAGAAGGAAAAGTTGCAAACTTATTCAGGACAATTTGAAACTCTAAATATTAGAGAAGAAGAAAATATTGCATCCTATCTTCTCCGTGTAGATGAGATTGTCGATGCTATCAAAGGCCTTGGAGTACAAATTGTTGAAGAAGAAGCCGTACAAAAGGTATTGATATCTCTACCAACAAAGTTTGACTACAAAGTATCAATCCAAGAAGACAGAAGTAATTTGGATAAATTAACAATGGAATAACTTCATGGGATTCTTACTGCATATGAGATGAGGATGGAAAAGGAGAATACTTCTACAAAATAAGCAGCTTTCAAAGCTTCCAAGAATACAAAAGGCAGCAAGCATGAGCAAAAAAAGAATTCCTCTCATGAATCAAACGAAGAAGAAGCAAACTTTGTGAAGAAACTAAAAATGGGTCATGGAAAATACAAAGTTAAGCTACCTTTCAAATGCTTTGAATGTGGTAAAATAGGTCACTTTGCTTCCAAATGTCGTTACAAGGAAAGTAGAGATAGAGATAGTGAAGAATACTTTAATCATAATGAACAAAGGAAAACATACCAAAAAAGCAAGTATGAACATAAAAAGAAGAAAAAGAGTTTGTATTCCAAAGAGGATAGTAGTTCATCTGACGAAGATGGTAGTGATGATAATCCAAGAGAAGTGCTCTTCATGGAAATTATAGAAGACCTGGAAAATGAAGATTCAGAAGAAAGAGATCATTATTGTTCTTCCATTAAGGAAGAATCATCAGATAAGGAAGTAGTTTCAAATAAGACACATGAAATTCAATCAGATCTTACTACAGGAACATTCTGTAAGTATTTTTACAATGGAATCTACAACACACCTTCAAAATCCTATGTTGAAAATGGATCTTGTAATCTGCTTGATATGAGTAATAGTTAGGAAGAGTTTGAAAGTGAAGAAGAAACCTTCACGTCTGAAGATGAGGAAAGTGCATAATTTGACTTGGAAGGTGAACTAATCGGTGCCTTGGATGAATTAAGAAAAGTAAGAAAAGAAAATCTATCTCTGAAAGTAAACCTTCAAAAATCTCAAGATAGACCAACAAAAGGATCAGTTACTTAATGTTGAAAGAACAATTGATTGTTTTGAAAATTCAAGAGGTTGTGTCCCAAAGAACTGAAAAAGTGCTTACAAACAAAGCACATGAAGAATTAGAAGACAAGAAAAGGGACCTTGAGAGAGAATTATCCTACGCACTAGATGAAATTAAGAAGCTCGAAGAGAAGAATTTATTGTTGGAAGTGTCACTGGAAGAAATGAAACGGGAAAATGAACTATTACCAGAACAACTATTACAGCTTGAGCAAAAGGATACAGAGATTACTCACTTAAAAAGAGAACTATCTGAAATAAGAAAAGAAAATCAATATTTGGAGAATCAAAAGCACCTCTCTGTTGCAACAAATGGGTTCAAGAATGAAATTATAGACTAGACAAATCCAAAAGGTGGCAAGGATTATTCTGACACAAAAGTTGAATCCAAATTCAGGAACACATCAATTTTGGATAAGATATTGAATAGTCAAAGGTCACCAGAAGACAAATATGGTCTTGGCTATGATAAGACAGTTGAAAAATTCTGCAATAGCAAATACATTCAAGTCACAAGTCAAAGAGATGTAAATGAAAAGGGGTTTGAGAAGACAAGAAATGTGTCATCAAAGCAAGTTCAATCCAGGTATGCAAATTTCCTCAATGGTTACAGTTTTCCTTGTTACGTTAGTAGAAGAAGGTTCAATATAGTGAAATGCTTAAGGTGCAGATATTATGGTCATGTTGCAAAGTAATGTCATACCATAAGATGTTATGCCTGTGATGGATTTGGACATAAGGCACAAAATTGACGAAGAGCAGTAGAACAATCATAAATAAATATTCCACGTACTACAGAAAGTAAAAACAATAATACATGGATAAAAGAGGGAAGCAAATTTGCACAGTATCAAAAAAGGCTCGCGCACACTCAAAATGGATAAGGAAAATCCCACAGACATATGCAGTTGAAGTTAATAATACAGGTATTTCTCTAGTAGCAAAAAATTGCTTCTTACCTTGCTAACTTCCAAAATTGTGAATGAAAACCCTTCAATTCAATATGCTATCTAGTATGAATTCAAGGAAATTATAAATAAAAATTGTAGCCAAAAAATGTTTGAAGAATGTCACACAAGAATACACTCATATGAAATCGGTATTTATATAAAGGTGCAGGTGCTACAAAAAGGGGTGCATATATTCAAAATTGGACATAAGTGGCAAATATTGTTGTCGCACAGGACAAAATACATATATAAGCATCATGGTCACAAAAGTCCAACAGTGACAGGAGTACATTTGTCAAAATTTGCCTTAGAATACATATATCAGTATCATTGATTACAAAAGTGTATTCTTTGAGGAAGCTAATGCTTAGAACCTATCAATAACAAACACAACTCAGTATTAGGAGAAAATTGCTTCTCGAAACTAGTATCACTAGGCATTCCTTGTAGATGTTGCAGAAAAACTAGGATGTGCTCCTGTTGTTTCTCCAATTGCTCAACCGAGTCTTTCACAGTCGCAATCTCATTCGCATTGATTTGATTTACCTATGATTGGGCATACCACTCTTCTACATATTCTTCTTTAGTCTAAGATGCCCAATTCTCTAAATTTCTCTTGAGATCTATGAATTCTTGCTGTTGAGAATGAATTACCTCTAAAATTTTGGCTATGCCTACATTAATCTGTTGAAGAGGGTTTTCCATTGCGACAGAAGTACTAAACTAAGCTATGAAAATGATAATCAAAATATCTACAACAAGAAATGTCACACAAAGCTTGATAATTTTTTGTTTACTGAACATGGCGAATGGCTCATAAATAAGTTTGAAAATTCTTGGCATGCGCACTTCGAAATAAATTGATGTAAAAGTGAATTGCATTCATGAGTGACGGTGCAAGTAAACTGAAAACCTTCGTCGACTTGAATTAAAGAGATTGTACACGAGGAATAAAATCTTGAGTATCATTTTTCTATGACACTCGCATGCATAAATCATAAATGATATGTCAAATCCATGTGGAAGAATTCTCTTACATTTCCATTATTTTGAATGTCAAATCAGTTTGGTACGCAATACGGAAAAGTTTCAAAAATGTGACAAGATATGCGCAGTCAAAAGTAGCAATGCAAGAAGATCCTTCACATTAATATCCGAAGTAAATAAATAATGAAAGTAGATTCACCAAATGATCATGTTACATGGATAGAACTTGGCACATCGCAGAACAAGCGACATAAATGGAAGCATGAATCCAGGGGGAGCATCCCTTTGTTGAGCATGGTTGTCATTGATGACAAGCCATTAATGAAAAAGGAGTGGCAAAGCTTGATGACATGGTTTTTTTGGCATTGGAGACCATTCACAATTGGTGTGTGCATTGGAGCACTAGGTGGTCCAAATGACCCATTATGTGGTCATTTGTGGCTTGATGGGGTCATGAAGCCCACGCACACTTGGTTGCTTGTTGATATTTTTCCCACAAAATAAATGGAGGTACTTTGATAATGTTCATGTAGCACATGCTCATGTGGATGGTTTGAGAAGCCCACATACATGATGATGAAACCCTTGAACAACATGTTGAAGCCCATATCCACTTAGAAGACCTTGATAAACAAGTCCTCTTGCACTTGATGATCACATATGTATTTGGTGGCTTGATGTACATGTCGTTGAAGCTTGTGATAATTATGGATATGCATGATGTGGAAAAGATGATTAACTAACTATACTTGAAGACTTGGCATGGCTTAAACCCCTTGAAATGGTTCTTGGATCCTCTTACATATGGCATATAGTTCTTTCATGATGGTGCTCATAAATCCCTTAGATATGTTGATGTTGAAGCCCTTGGACTTTGGTATGATGATACCCTCGCTTGTGGAAGCCCTAATCTTCCACACATAGTGAGAAGCCCTTGCTTGGGTCTTTTCCTTAAAAAGGACTTTGAAGATACCTTGAAGCTCTTGTATAAAAGAAGCCTTGCTTAATGGAGTACGTGGAACCTATGATGCATAATTGAAACCCTTGATGATATTTGTGTCTTTGGAGAAGTTTCCAATGTGGACATGGTAAAATTGTGTTGATGATAGTATCCTCCCACAATCAAAAAGATGGAGCCCTAAAAGCAGCACTATCTCTTTACTAAATGGAGATTTTAATTAATGTTAAATTGACCAAATGTTAGGTCGGCTCAGATTAAATTCCTCTTCTCCACGTTGAGATATATATATATAAAGGAGTCTCTCCACTCCAAAATGCAAGCAAGAAATTGAAGAACATGCTCTAAAAATTTTGGATCAGTCTGAGGAAGCCGCTGTCAAGTTTTTGTTAATGTTTTTGGAAGTTTTTGATGAGAAAGAGATCTGAAATTCGGACCCCTCTATGGAAAAAAATCGATGGTTAGACAGGGTTTAAGGAGTGTACAGAAGCGGCCGCAGTGGAATTAAGATCCACCTAATAGGTATTTATTCCACCCATTTAGTAAAATAATCAGTTGCAATTAAGATCCACCTATGTTGGTTAATATATGGGGAGTGAATTTCAATAATGAAGTCTATACTCCATTGTTGTAAAGGTGCTTCAACTTGAACAGGCTTCAGGGGTAGGGCTAGCAATTTTTGCTTTCCAAAAAAGGTTTGACAAGGGACACAGGCTCTCACAAATTTATGTACATCAGAGAAAAGGGTAGGCCAATAATATCCAAACCTGAAAATTTTATGAGTTGTTGTCCTCACAGCAAAATGTCCTCCACAAATCCCTTGATGCATATCCTTGACCAGCTCCTCAAATTCATATTCCAATAAACATCTAATCAAAAGGCCTTCGAGATTTCTCCAATGCAAATCTTTGCCTGCAGTGTAATATATGATTGTCTTGAGTTTCAGAGATCTTATTTACAACTTATCTAGCCCTGGGAGATAGGTAGTTGTTGCTAGCAAGTGTACAATGGCATGGTGTTAAATGTACAGCATCACGAGTCATTCTCCAAGCCAATCTTGTGCAGCTAGGATTGGGCCTCATGTGTTGAGGTAGGGAGCCTGATTTGGACTCAGGAACTTGAAGTAGATTCTTGATTTGGACTCAAGAATGACTAATCATCAAATCAAATTCCTAAATCATGGTGATCCATTTACCACATCTTCCATCTACCTGAGGTTGACATAAGATCGCTTTGACTTCTATGAGTGATAAAAGTAATGATTTGGGACTGCAACACATATTCTCTAAAAGCTTTAGCTAAGGCAAAATCTATTTTTTCCATTATGGTATACTTCAACTCCCCATCCCTCAAAGCCTTGCTGAAGAAAGCAATAGGCTACTCAAAACCATCATCATTCTTCTACAACAGAACTACAGCTATTGTATGTTTTAGATGCAAATGACAATATCAAAAAGTCTTTCTATAATCTGCACTAGTCAATACTAGATATTTTCCTAATGCTTTCTTTATTGTAGTGAAAGCTCCCTTGACCTCATCATTCCATCTAACCTCTGCATATTTCTTTATCATTTGGGTCATATATTTCGTTACTTCAACAAAATTTCGAATGAACCTTCACGGGAAATTGATCTTCCAAAAAATGACTGCAAATTTTTTTTGTTTGGGCAAAGGGATGGTATTGATGGCCTCCACTCTGTCGGAATATATTTTTACTCCATGAACTCATACAATATGACCCAAAATATTATCTTTATCCATCAACATATTATACAACTTGACGAGAACCCAACATTGTTCTTGTTTTTTAGGGGGTCAATTTTAGTAGTTGTTTTTACCTCTATTTCAGAAAGTGTGTATACTAGTAGCACCATTTTTCATTTTGAGCCCTTTTTTAGCGATTTTGAATCTTCTTGGTCATAAAAAAACTATAATTTTTTTTTACAAAGGCGTTTTTTCAAATTTTACAAAACAAATATATATTTAGTAACTAATTATAATGAAAATATATATACATTTTCAATTTTTTTTAATTTTTGGAAGCTAGTTAAATTGAAAATATATATATATTCTGGCAATTTTTCTTTAAATTTTTCTCTTAAAAAAATAATTTTCATGGTTAAATTTGTTAAAAAAAAAACATTTCAAAAAATTTTAATGCATTTTTATCTTTTTATATACAAAACTAAACATTTTAAATATTTTAACGTAGTTCCTTCTTATCTACTCAGATGATCCTGTGTATGGTTGTCTTCAAACATTTTAAATATGTTAAAAGAAAAAAATTTAAAAAAAAAACCTTTAAAAAAATTAACACAAATTTTTAATTTTAAAAATTGAAATAAATAAAAAATCCCACCCCCACCTCCACCTTTTCCCCCTCCCCTCTCTCCCCTCTCCCCTCCCGCGTCCGCCAACCCACTCCCCCCTCCATCCTCCACCCTTCCCTCCCCCTCCCCCTCCTCACACCCCACTTCCCGCGCCACACTTCCCCCTCCGCTCACTTCTTCGCCCAAGCACCACCCCTCCGTGGCGACGCAATTCTAAGAATTGTGACCTACGATGAAAGGGGGTGGGTGGGTAGGGGGCGCAGGGCAGGGCGGGGGGGTGAGGGGGCATGGGGCGGGGGAGGGGGAAGTGGGGTGGCGGACGGGGGAGAGGCGAGGGGAGAGAGGGGAGGGGGACAGGTGGAGGTGGGGGTGGGATTTTTTAAATTTTTTTGTTTTTTTTGTTAATTTTAAATTTTAATTTGTAAATTTGTAAATTTATTGTTTTTAAATGTTGTTTAAAATTTGAATTTTTAAATTTTGTTTTTTAAGTTTTTTTATGAATTGTTTTTCAAAAACAAATTAAGTTTTGTTTTATTTTGAAATGTTTTTAAAGAAATATATTTGTTTTTTTTCTTTTTTTAAATTGAAATTTTTTTTATTTTTTATTCAAATTGTTGAAAAAAAAAAATGAAATTAGTGTTTTATTCTAATTTTTTTTACAATTTTTTTTGGATTTATTTTTTAATTTTTTCTTTATAATTTTTCTTGTAAGATTGTAAAATAAAATTGAAATTTTTTTTAATATGGTTTTTGAATTTTGTTTTAATAAATTTTTTGGTTTGAATTTTCACATTGTTTTTTAATTTTAACCTCGAATAAAAATGACAGTGGTTCTAAGAGGTTTGTTTTTCAATCCGGGGGTCGATTTAGCATTTCGACTGCAATGATGCCACCCATCGTTTCGAGAAAATTGTAATTTTAGCCCCCCAAAAATGAGTGATATTGTGTTTCCTCCCTTGTACGCTCAAATATCATAACTTCTACGTTTTATGGTTTAATAGATTGTTTTATTATGAATAATATCATAAATTATTTTATTTTGTATGGAAAGAGTGGTCAAATAATTCCTTGAATAATTTGTGTTCAAGTCAATGATAGTTTTATATAGTGTTACTAAGAGATTTAATAAATACAACTTTATATTATAATACAACAATATAATAATGCCATTTTTTGAAAAAGTGTGCTACTGATAGCATTAGTTTTCAATTCGGAGTTTGATTTTAAGGTTTTTGTAAACAACAATAACGATTGTTTTGGTCCATTTATATATTGTTAACCCCGAATCAAAAAGTGGTGTTATCGGTAGCACCATTTTTTGATTCGGGGTTTTTTTTGGTGTCTTTTATGCAAAAATATGAGTTTTTATAGCTAGAGTTTTCGTTTCGAGTATAAAGTTCTCGTCAAGTTGTATAACATGTTCATCCCAAGGAAAGATTTGTTGGGATTTAGAGATATCCTAAATTTCCTGCACCTCTCAAAGACTTTCTTCAAATTTTATACGTGATCTTCGGCCCTCCTGGAATATACTATTAAATCATTGAGATAAATTACAATAAAATGATCCTTGACATTAGAGAAGGTGAATTCATTGCCCAGTGAAAAGTGGCCCTAACATTTATCAATCTGAATGGCATCCTTTGGTATGCAAAAGTACCCCACATGGTTGTAATAGTAGTCTTCAATATGTCATTAGGATCCACCCTGACTTGATTATAACCTGAAAAGCCACCTAACATAGACATTTTATTGGATCCAACCACTTTTTGTAACATCTGCTCGATCTTAGGCAGGGGATAATTATCTTTTAGTGACACCCTGTTCAAATTTCTTAAGTCTACACACAATATGATTTCCCCATTTTCTTTCTCTCTGGAACCAGGTTTGCCACCAATTCAAAATACTTGACAGGTATGATTATCTTAGCCTGAAACAATATTGGAATTTATTTTTTAGTTAGAAGCCACACCATAGGGTTTACTTGCATTTGTTTCTTCCTAAAAGGCTTGGCATATTCTCTAATGGGATTCTAATGTTGGAAGATATCTAGATCATATGTCTTTAGGGATTCATACTTCCATACGAAGATATCTTCAAATTGTTTAAACAACTCCATGTATCATTTTCTTTCTTTAAGCAACAGAGTCTTAGATAACTAAATGACCTTAGGATCAAAGTCATCACCTAGGATGTATTCAACTTCGGCAGACTCTGGCTTAATGGTTGGTTTGGTTGGGACTTCATCTTACCCAAACAAACTTTCTAATGGTACCAGTCTCTTTGGGAGGAAATTAGTTTTGAGTTCTATTACCCTCTGACCTCCTATCATCTCTGGTTTTCCTTCTTTCTCCTTTGTTTCCATCTTGTTGTATTCTTCCCCTTTCTATTCTTCCTCATATGAAACTATGTGCATCTCTAAGTATTCTTCTACAAGGTTCAGAAAATTTGTTATATGAATGTCATCTTCGAATACGTGCCACTGCATAATATTATTAGGAATAGCAGCTCTGTACGTTATTTTAATGGCATAAGAAAGGTGACATAAATCCGAGGAAACAAAATCTACCACTGATTTAGCCAAGTTATATGCCCTATGTTTCAACTCCATGGGTACTGTAGAAATGTTAATAGCCTCAAATAAATTGTTAAAAAGATCTCAGACTACATGCTTGTATTATCTCATTCTGGGATGTCTTAACTGGTGATTTCCTATTATTTGATTCACAACCAAATCTAAATCCCCAAAGATATTTAGTTTCTTGATTCCCATCTTCCTCGTTGTTTCCAATCCCATAAAAAGTGCCTCATATTCTACTACATAGTTGGTACATTCAAAATTAAGCTTGAACGCATGAGAAAACTCTTTTCCCAAGGGGGGTTTTAGCAATATGTCAGCCCCATTTCCTGTCTTGTTATTGGTTCCATCAAAGTACAAACTCCACATACATGTAGGGTTAACCATTGGTTCTTCTACTGCAATCAACTTTTATGTTTGGCTCTGAGCAAGAGGTTGGTGCCTAAGGAGGAAATTTCCCAATTCATCAAAAGTGTAGGCAGGAAAGTTGGTAGGAGTTTTTGGATCATTAATGGCATAAGTCATTTTGCTATCCTTGTATATTTTGCGAGTTCCCCCCCAAAAGACTGGTATGGTAGCATAGGAAAGATCAAATTAAATACTTCCCCCGACAGAGGTACCCCAATGTCTGGAAAACAACATGTTATAAGTAGGTGGAACATCGACTATGACCACATCCATCATTACAGATTTTTTAGGAATTTGAACCATTCCAACCATTAAGTCTTTGATCATTCCCAAAAATGAACTCTCTTAGAATCAAAGGAAAACAAGTCTTTATAAGGCATTGTAATATCCAAACCTAGTTTTTCCATGACCACTAATGGCATCAGTGAGTGTGCGACACCGGAATCATATAAACAATTATGTAAATGAAGGTTTTGCAACTATAGGGTAATGTAAAAAGGAGGGGTAAGATGGTTTATCCCATCAAGTGAATTTCCCACGACTATTTTAGGTGCATCATCTTGCAGGTTAATCACGTCAGCTTGCAGGGGAGCTTCATCACTTAAGATCATGAATTTAGAGGAGGATGTAGTAAGCTTGTTTGGGGGGGGAGGAGCAGCTTTCAGATATGGGGAGGCACTGGCATATTTGAAGCCTAGATAATATGAGACCTGCTTTTTTATGAGCAGGATATTTCAGGACTTCGGAGAGAAGCATGGGTATTTTGATCTTGCTTAACACATTTTTAATATCAAAAGTGGGAGGTAGAATAGGACCTGACTCTGAAGCTTTTGAAGCTGGCGTTGGCTTTGTGGGTTCTTGGATACGCGTAACTTGAACTTTATTAGTCTCTATTCCTTTAAAATCTGGCTTGATTAGGAATACCCACTGCCTAGCATATGTAGCTTTCAAGACCGTATCCCTCCTAGAATATTGAGCAACACTATTGTTTTCCCTCCTATTGTCATCGTATTTCTTATAAGACTCGTCCCGTCGGAAATTCTGAGCTCACGGCCTTATGGCATTACTTCTTCTAACCTCCACCATGATGCTATCAGTAACCAGTTGTAGATGAGCAAGAGATAGATCTAGAACCCCTTCTTCCTGATGTAGAATCTCTTCCTCTGGAATGCATTCTTCATCTCCTAGCATGCACACACCTTTCAACCCCAACAAGCCTCTTCGATCTTCAACCTCGTCTAAATGAAACAACATGTTGAGGCCTGAAGAAGGATTGGGTGGTTCTTCATCTTCATTTTCATAATATTCTTCGTACCCTTGGGCTATAGGGGCAACCACATTAGGTTGGGATCTGTGGTATTGTTATAGATTAGGGTATTCTGGTCTTATTTCTCATTGTGGATCCACCAGAGGGGATCTTCTATGTTGCGGTTGGCCACAGGATGGTTGGTTCCATACTCTGGGGCAGGCCCAACAAAGGTATTTTCTGCTTGGCCTTGTTTTACTTTAGTAAGATCGTTGGTCATAGTTTTGAGAAGCTTCGTGACTTCTTCTAGACTCAAGGCATCCTGACTAGAGGATGTTTATGGTTCCTTCCCTCTTATTTTTTTTGGATATCCTCTACTATCAAGGGTTTCTCTCCTGGATTTTAACAAGATCCCAACTACTTTCATGTTTTCCTTCTGATTTTCGACATCACTAAACAGGGTTTGTAGGTTAGTCGAATTTCTTTCTCTTAGGTGAAGAGAGAACGCAACGTAGAAGGAAGCAAAATAAGCAAGCAACATAGCAACCTCTAAGGGTTTGATGGTATATGGAATTTGATGATACAATTTTCAAAACCGAGTTAGTAAAATTTGCAATAGTTTCCCCATTGTTCCTCTTCATGGCATTGAACTTTGTTAGAATATGTATGTTATCTTTATTTACTCCCCACTTCTTTGTGAACTTCTCTATGAATTGTACCCAATAGTTTATGGAGTTATTGGGTAGGTTTCTGAACCATTTTCTAGCTTCTCACTCCAAAGAATGTGCAAACATCCTGGAGAAGACATCATCATCCTTGACCAAGAAATTGTCAGCACAATCTTGTAAAGTAGTAAGGTGATCCTTAGCTGAAATTCCATTTTCACCATTCTCAACCAATGGTTTGGAGGGTTTGGGTTGGCCATGTTATGGTTTGAGTTTGGGTGTGATTTTGACCACAATTGGGTTTACTCAGTTGAGGGATATGAAGAATGAGGATTTGCGGACCAGGATTGGTCAGTATATGAGTTGAGCAGAGGCTTTTGTGAAAACAGATGAACCTAGGAATGGATCTTTGTCTCAAGGGGTGAAACTATGGGCGTATGGGTCAACAAACTTTTCCAAAGGGTATGATGGAAAAGGGTAAAGATATTTGAACTACAAAGAGGAGACGGTACTTTCTATTCGATCGATATTTGAGGGAAGTTCAGTGTCCTCGATAACTAATGGGGATGGAGTCTACGAGTCTGGGTATCTTCTTACAGCTTGAATATGTGCCCCTTTCTTCTTCTTCCAAACTTGGTTAGGATCTACCAAGGGGAAAATGATTTTTCCCTTACCTTTGGATGAGGTTACTATGGATCTAGGACTCGTATTTTCAACAAATGGGCATTGTTACCCAATGTAATTTGTATGGGGGGTGGATTCGCCAGTCACGGGTTGTTTCTCAAACTCTCTTGTGCATAAGGCTCTTTGATCTTGACCTTTGAGAAGCTAACAAATACTGTAGCAATATCACTTCCAACAACACATGAAGCACTCAGCAAAATGAAGCAAAGGTAAATATTTATTTCCTACGACCCCTTTTCTTCTCTTACCAAGAAAAGTATGATGCTCTTAATTCTTTAATATCAACAAGTTGTCTCCAGAAATGGTGCCAAACCTCCTTGTTGTTCCTCAGGTTATAGCCCTACAATAAATAGCTCTTTCCCTTCCTAAGATATGAGTAGAATGTGTTAATTAGACATAATAATGATCAGTAAATACCTTCTTGTGTCGCTTTAAGCCATAGATCCAATCCTCGGGCTAAGTGAGGGTACCATATCTATGAGAGGTAATGTTTCCAAGACTCTCACTCTAGATGTTATTCTAGCCTCTGTTAGCGCTTCTTCATGCCTAACCTGCAACTCGCTTATTTCCCCTTGTAGCAAAGCTACATTTTTGTTTAGTAAATGGATATTTTTCTTGGCTTTTACCCTTGTATTTTCAGGTCATCTTTTCTCTTGTCTCCCAAGTCTTCCTTTTCAACTGCTTTTCTTAAATTGTCAATTGCTTTTGTCTTCCATTCAGAACATCCCCTCTCCTTTTGTTCTATTCTTTGCTCCAAATTTGATATCCTTTCCTCTTGGATAGTGAGTTTACTGACAGGAGTGGGTGAATTCTATTTATCCCTTGCATCAGAAAAATGTATTATTAAGGAGTCAATTTTCACAGGCCTCATCTAGCTTGGAGCTCAAATCTATTGCATTTGCTTATGCTTCTTCCAAATCTTTAATTCTCCTTTCATTCATGCCCTTCTTAGAAATCAATGATTTGCTTTCTCTTCTTAAGAAACTTAGCTCTTTAATGAACCTTTGTTGTTCTTCTAATATGTGATGGGTGGCTGTAAAGGATTGAACAATTCGGGAATCCTTCAATTCTCTAATATTTTTATCTTTATCAACTAGTAGAGCCATGACATGAGTGGAACTCTACAACCTTGTTCCCAATAAAGTCCAACAAATCATGCTCCTTCAAAAACATCTATTCCAAATACTTCCAAAGGATTAGGTGAGAGGGACCTTCCAATCTGCGTCCTTGTATCTGAGAATGAATGTAGCCATATTGTCGCATGTTAGACAAAACATATTAGTCGCCTAGTGCAACCTATCACAAGTCCACAATTTTATTCTCAAGCACAGATCTTGTGAAAATTAGAGCATCACGGGTAACAGTACTACTATCCATACATGTATTCCTAAAAGGTTTCAACAAATATGCTTTGATACCATGTCAAAATTAGAGCATCATGAGCAGAATATGTACCCTAGAAACTAACTTCACAACTATAGATTGTTCAAGCTGAAAACACCAATCAAAATTTCTGCCAGAATTCTTCAACCTACAAACACACATTGCCAATAAAATAACATAACAAACATGAATTTTTGAACACTCAAAACAACATCTATATTTTTCTATTAAATCTTAAATCAAAAGGGAAAAGTTATATCTCCAAACTTGAATTCTCAAACCATAAAATGGCGCACCCTACTCTTTTAAACATTAGGAAGAAGAGAGGTACATAAATATGAAAGCACGAACAATAGTACCTCTACTCATTGTAAGCACTTCTAACCCTAGTGCACCTATCAACATGGATAACTGAGTCGGAACAAAAGTGTGCCCTTCTAGGGATCTGCACCCTTCATTAAGCTAGAAATTCTTCATGCCCGAGCCCCTAGTAATTGAGGGGAATGTGCCCTCTATATTTGTGTATGCACAAACTAGATAAAACAAAAACCAATTTAGAACCGACTACTTATTTTGAAAAGCATTAAAAACAAAAATAGATTGACGATGGGCATGTGCACGCACCTCTTTTCTCTCTCACACCCATAAAGACTAGTGCAGCCTCAACTTTGTTGTGTGATCTAATAAAGAGAGGCACAATGTTGTTGTGCAGACTGCTTTGTTGAAGGAGGACGCATTGTAGCCAAAACATTGTCTAAGCTACATAGGTAAACTAACACACCCAATTAAAGAGTGGATATATAATGGAATGGTGAAGGGAAAGATGTCAAAGACAAGTGGAACCTAACGCAAACTTTGCCCAAGTGCTCTCTCAAAGGACACCCAATCAAGACGGTTAACAAGTACTAACCTAATAAGCACGCACTAGACTTGGCATCAAGAAAAGAAACAAGGTGGGCAAGTTAGTGAGAAGTAGGTGCAAGATTAAGGAATTTTAAAAGGGTTAAATTGCAACTGCATGTTTATGTGAACCTGAAAACGTCCAGATGTTTTAAACCTTATAAAAAACTTACGAAGTCCATATACATAGGACTTGTGAATTTCATATATGTGTGTTATACATGGACAAGAGATTTGAAATTCCCTATGTTTACTTATGGGCCCATACATGGGAAAACACTCTCAAAACATAAGGAATTGGCAATAACTATGTGTATTGTACGCAAACACCTACTATAGCAACAATAATTGTGTTGGTTATAAGAAGATCTACGAGGTGCTAGAAGGTGATAAGGTCCAACCAAAAGCTTGAAAGATGAGCCAAGTCAACAAGGGGACAAACTATGTACTCCCATAGAATGGCAAATGTCAACATAAAGTTGGTAAAAGGGTTTCCCATTAATAAAATGACCATATAGACCAAATTTGTTTGAGTGGGGGTGCTTTGTTGAATTAATGTAACTTCGAAGAATATTCTACTTGTATTACTCCTCCTTCGAGAGATGTCTTTAATGTAAAAGGTCATGTAAAAGTCATGAGGTAAAACCTCCATTGTAAGTCGGGTCATTAGTAACCAAAAGAATGTAATATAAGTACTATTTGAGTCTCCCTATAAAGGTCGGTCCAGTTAAGTTAGTGAAGCCAACCTAGTTAGGTTAAAATTCAAGTAAAAGGTAAAGTATAAATAGAGAGTATTACTCTCTCATTTGTATCATTTACTCACTCATGCATTGTGCATTAGAGGAAGAAGGAGAATAGCGAAGGAGGAGGAGAATTGTTATTGGCTCTTGTTTTTGGGTTTTGTCTCTATTCTTTACGAGACTTATTTCTTTGGGCATTGTACTTTAGTAATCTATATTGAGGAATTCTTGTTGGGTTTTCTTCCCCTTGAGGGTTTCCCAGGATAAATTGTTGTGTACCTTGTGATTGTGTGTCTTTCAGAGATCATATTTATGCTGATGTTATTGTGAAAATGTATTAAATCCTAATGAAGTAGGAATGTAATTTATTGCAGCATATAAACTTAACATGGTTTCAAAGCTAGACTGAAAAGAGCAGCTCTCACTAGGTAAATATCTCTCTCCTTCAGACAAGAAAAATTAGGGCTTTCTATTAAAGAAGATTTTTGGAGTGCAAGTGACATTGGGAAGTGTGCCTCTCCAAGGCACATCTTTTGGCACCAAGATCGAAATTTTTCAGTGGCTAAATCTTCCAGAAAGTCAAACCCTAGTTTAACTTGGGACCAAAAAAACCAGAAACTACAGTCCATAATTTCGCAAGTCCAGTTTCAAGGGTGAAATTTTGGATTCTTCAAAAACAGACTATACCAGCATACTCGCCTCAGTCAAGCGCATCTTTTGGTGAGTTCAGTTTTCATTTTTGAGAAATTTCATTTTTTGGTCATTTTTTGTTCTCCGGGATAAGATGGCTCCAAGCACTAAGCTTGATGACAAGTTGGAAGGCATATAAAATTTTCGTGCTTGGAAATACAGATTTGGACTCATTCTAGAAGAGAATGATCTTGTGAAGTTTATTAAGGAAGTCGTGCCAGAACCCATAGAAGCTTGAGCAAAGGAAAAGCACAAGAAGGACATGATTAGGGCCAAGAGGATCATAACAGATTACATCAAGGATTACTTGATTCCTCAAGTGTCCTCCAAGAAAACACCTAAGGAAATGTTTGATGCCCCGTCAAGGATGTTTGAAGGAAAGAACATTAATCAGAAGATGAATTTGAGAACCAAACTCAAAAGTACAAAGATGAATCAGGGTGAATCTATCCAAGAATACTTTACAAGGGTTTCTCAATTCAAAGAAAAACTAGAAGCAATTGGAGACAACCTTGATGAAGATGAATTAGTGATGACCGCTCTCAATGGTCTTACTAGACCTTGGGATTCTTTTATCCAGACAATGTGTGCAACAAAGGAAAGTCTACAATTTGAAGTTGTATGGGAAGAATGTGTTCAAGAGGAAGCTAGAGTGGCAAATCGAGAAGCACTACTCAGAGATGTGTTAAGATTCAATATGCTAAGATAGATAACATTAGTATTCCATGAATGTCACGTCCCCTCCCGTCATCCCAATGCAGGGGAGAGAACATGAACCAACATACCGGACTTATTGGCAATCTCAGCCCCATTCGAAATGTTTAAGAAATACATGGTTAAATAAAAACTTGTGCATACATATTCGTAGTCAACAAGCACAGCGGAATTAAACACTATAGATGCACATAGTTTCATCATGCATTCAGCATATAAACAGCAGTCACTAATTAAGACATTACAGAACATAGAATTAACACAACTCATTTAATAAACACAGTGGAATAATCATAATAGCATACAAGCAAAAGGAGATGCATCAGCCTATTTCTTCCAGGCAGAATGATGAAACGGTCATACAGTAATCCATCCCATTCTCATGCTATACACAGGCATCATGCCAACTAACTTAAGATAATCATTTCATCCAAGTAACAAGAGTAATTTAACATACAGGATTAACACATTGTTGAACACATAATGCAAATAAATTAATCCACAGAGAATACTTATCTTGAAATGCAAATGTCCAAACAACTGGCTACATGAGAGCAACGTTCCACCCAACCATAGATCTCTGTCCAGCCTGTATTCTTTCAGTTGAGAGATCACCCGCGAGTTGGGTTGTGTATCCATTAAGGAGGAACTAGACAGGCTCACTCACAGTCGTGGATTCACTCAAACGGTCATGCTAAGCCAGTACACGGCTGGGTTTATCAAGCATGCAATAAGGAAAATGAGGAGGATGCTAAGCCAGTGAGCTCAACCACAGAGCTATAGACATCTCAAGCTAAATTCAAGCAATCCCATCCTCTGTGCAAACATCCACACTTGGATTCCTCACCATTCTGGCAACAAAATAACTCAATCCCGTCACTGGGTTTCTGGGCTATCAAAACTGGGTTTTCCAATGGATTTCAAGGTAGCTAATGCTCCCAAATTTGCCCCAAGGTTCATACCTATGGATCCCCCATTGGATTTTACTGTCCAATACCAAACTGGGCATTTTTGGCTCTTCAAAACATGGGTTCTTGCAAAGTTGCGATTTCTGGTTTTTCTTTCTGCTGAGAATTCGTGGGTGATGAGAATTGATGTTGGGTGATCAACAATGGAATGGAAATGAGATTGGAAGGATTCCCAAGAGGTAGAGTGACTTGTGGGTCAAGCAAAACAGAGCCCATACCCTGCCATACGAATTTTTGGGTTGCCCATGCTCCATTGAAGCCATTGACTGTTTTCTTCAACCGCTTCCTTACAACAGAATTAAATGTCAGCAAGGGAAGTCAAATGGGTTCTCAAGGTGACATATGGCAGCCTATGGTTCAATCCCACAGCCCCCTCACCACTCCCTAGTGGATACACATGGCCCCTTCTCATTCGTTGCCTTCATAGCCAGTTTTGGTATTTTATTGCATAATGTTTATTTACATCATTTTTACAATGTTCCATGGCTAAATAGCACATGGGAAACATAATGCCTAATACTTGCCTTTAAATAAAATTCGAGCTTCCACTAGCAGGGCCTTGGCCCTGAGCTCCACGCTAGGAAAACATACATCCAATGTAAACAATATTTACATTAAAAGCTAATATATCCTAAGGGTCAAAATGGGGTATTACAATCCCCTCCCCCTTAGAATAACACCGTCCTCGGTGTTCCAAGACTTAGGAATACATATACAATTTACACATGTCCAAAATTTCAAAAACACTTTGCAGGTCTGCCCTGCATTCTATCATTTACTTTGAACTTTCAAAACCAAGTCCTTTGACTTCCACGAGCTTCTTTTGCTAGTTCTAATCTTTCAGCTCCTCCACAAGTCTGAAAACTTTATGGCTGCTACCCTCTTGAGGTTCCCTTGTTGGGCAGTTGCGGAGGCAATGATGACCTCCACATTTCCAACATTTCACTGGCTGCTTCATCTTTACTTGCTCAATCTCTTTTGAGTCTTCATGCCTGGAACGTTTCTTATTGGACCGATTGGATGAATGCCTCTTCATTGACCCAATGTCTCCTCTACTGTTGATTGCTTCCAGAATGCTTTTTACCTCCCTTTGCAGACAACTAGAGTCCTGCAAAACCTTGTGGTTCATCTCATTCTGCCTCTTATGTATCTTGAGCATCTCTCCAAGATTTTCTTGAGTCTTGGAAATTGTTTGAAGAAGACTTTCAGCCAATTCCAACAGCCTATGGTCTGCTTCCATGGTCACTGTGCACAGCTGGTTCTCACTTTGCTCACAAGCAACACTTGCTCGTACAGCTATAACCAATGGATTTAATTTCCACCTGTGAAATTCATCATTACAAATCTTGTTAGGCCAAGCATAACCTAAATATTAAAAATCAGTCAATTGTTTTTCCCAATTGACATGGAGGTCCCATGCTCTATTCATGAGACTTTCACACTTTCCATGCTTGCCCAGCATACACATGAATTCATTCATGTCCATTATTTCACAAGGAATTAACTACTTCAGCATTCACAATTTATTTCCAAGCAAATAAACACATTCTACTTTCAGCCATACATGCATTCAACAATTTTCTGTTTTTATAAATGCATCAATAAGAGGAAAGAGAGAGCATTAAGAGTTTCTTCTCTTAGCCTTATTCCATTGTGGAACTCACACCACCACTGTGGTTTTCATGCTCCTAGCCTCTTCACTTCAACATGAATGCTTGTCCTTCCCTTCTTCGCTATGACACTTAGTGTCTATGGTCTATTTCAGACCTCTCAACCATGGAGTCCCTCCACATGGTTTGTCTACAACTCCCTTGGCTTCTAGGACCCCTACAAGTCCAATAGCACCATCATTCATTTATGCGCCAGATGAGCCCTTTTAGGACAGTCACATGTCCACACGCATCCTTAAGATGCTTTCATAGTCATTGCTTCCAGCAATACCTACACTCAAACATTGAATTAATTCAAATGTTTAGTTTATTTTCATAGGAAATCATAACCAAATCATATACACATGTATATTCATAAGCAAGAAATTACAAGGCAACCAAATACTTATCTCCATTGGAGATCTTCACTTTATTCCATAGGGTCCTTCTTTGCTTTACAAGCCTTGGAATCGCCTATGGACTTGAATGTTTGGTCAGCACGCAGACTGCCCCTCATCATCAAATAATCTTGTATGTTTGGCCAGCACGCAGGCTGCTCCACAACATCAAACAACCTTGTATGTTTGACCAGCACGCAGGCTGCTCCAAATCACCAAATAACCTTGTATGTTTGGCCAGCACGCAGGCTGCTCTAAATCATCAAATAACCTTGTATGTTTGGCCAGCACGCAGGCTGCTCCAAATCACCAAATAACCTTGTTTCCTGTAATGGCCAATGTTTCCAACAAAGAAATAATAGTGCATCAGCTTAACTGTTACAAGACTTATACTTAAAATCTTCATTATTCCCAACAATAAATAAATGAAATTGAATACTTATCTGTATTGTGCATTTCCTCTCTGGTCCACAGGGTGTTGCTTTTACTTTATAAGCCTTGGGATCCTCCTGCGGACTGGGATGTTTGGCCAGCACGCAGGCTGCTCCAAAACATCAAATAATTAATGCCCAATTAGTACACCTTCACGTCGACTGGGTTTACCAAGCATTTGGTGGTGCCCAACTAGTCCCATACCTGGTTGGCCCTCTCCATTGCCGAGCCAACACATCCATCTGGATCATCGGCCAATGGAAGGTAACTGCGCCACCGACCATTATAGGTCAAGGATCTACTACTCTGCCTTAGACTTGCATCATCCTTTCAAATGTATTACAATCCCTCAATGCGCATAACAATTCTTCACCCCCACAAGGGTGGCACTCCTTCTCTTGTGTAAACCGGCGGTTCCATTTAGGAACTCTTTAGGTGACTTTCTTAACTGCAAGCTATCATGGCCCCATGATACCCACTCACTCTTCACAAAGGTTACCACTGCTCATACAGTCCTCTTGAGTACCATTTTCTTCACTTTTTCCTTTAATGTGCAGCACCAATTTTCATATGTATAAGCTGTCAACACAAAATGGATAAGCAAGCTCATTAGTATTGCTGCTCTAAAACTGTAAACATATTTCATAACATCCATTATCCAACATTGAAACACCAGGAATGCATTCATTCCCTTAGGGTGTAGTCAATATTGACATCCCTGACATAACTGAGCACCAGAAAGGTGTGCACTCCTCACTGATGTGAACTATGTAGGTCCTAATCATATTCAAGCAATCTGCCATAATGGAAATAAAATCAGAACAGGCTCTGCATATTTATCCAGCAATTAAACATGCATATTCTTAGCTAGGGTCAGAGAACACTTATCCATTTGCAGATGTAGTCTCTCTTCATTAATGAGGAATAGGGGCTCCTTCTCTGAGTTGACAGTCCCTCGGTTTGCCCTCCCAACTCCTTTTGATGTTACATAACTCTCATATGTCTTACTGACATAATTTTTATCATCTCACTCATATTGTTTACCAATCATGCAGTGCAGATGGGACATTACCAAAATGTCCAATGGCATTTCACTCAAAACCCATTTCCAAGATATGGGATCCTTCCCATGAAGTTTGGCTTCTGCAGGCCCTCTCTCATGGTCTTACTGCAATGTGTTTTCCTAGCACACTTATTAAATAGCCAAACAGTCAACAACATTTAACAATGCAATTCAAATCTGATTGTTTCATAACTGATCAATGGCACTAATAATTAAATTCAATATGAATTTGCAACTCTGTCTACTACATAAATTGATTTTCTTAGCCATGAGGCTATCCTCATATTGCTTGGCTCTTGTAAGTGGCACCATTTTGCCCATTATGGATTTATGTTTGCTGCCATACATGGACATCCACCTACACATGTCCTTCTGACACAATTTTTCATAAGCCAAACAGTCATTAGCAATTATAAGCAAAATTTCAAATCTGGAAATTTACAAATCTGAGATTTATAATTCTTCTTTCTAACAGAGCTTAGATTTCTCAACCATGAGATTCCTTCTCATAAGCTCTAAATCAAATTTGCAAATTTGTTCCCTACAAAAATTAGACTTGCAACCATGATATTATTCTCATAACTTAAATCAGAATATTTTCAAATCTGTTTCATGCATAAGTTAAATTTCACAGCCATGAGAACCTTCTCATAACCTTTGGCTTTTGCACATGGTAAACTCCAGCCTTCATCGTGGACTTACCCACATTACCATGCCTAGAACAATTTGCCTGAAATCTGAAACTTCAATCAGCCAAACACTTTGTAAGTCTCCATGCATATAATATTTTTATTGCTGCAACAGTCACTGAAGCATTTCCAGAATTATAACATTCCCATAATTCAAACACTTATAGCTGACATGTCAATATCACCAAACTCATTTACTTCACGTAAATCAATATCATACTAAAATTGCAAGGTAGAGTCATATCATTTATACAATCAACTTAAAGCTTTTAAATGCTCATTAATTCATAGCCATATGATTTATACAACTCTGTCCTTCCAACAGAGCACTCTGGAAGCCTGTCAATCATGACTACCTTCATGCAATTCTTCCCATGCATTCATAGTAGCTCATGAAATGATCTCAGAATTATCATTAATTCATCATTTCATCTATTGCTCAATTATAATGGGACATATACATATATCACAATCATGCATGCACACAATACATCTCCTCGGGTATAGCTACCCACATGCATGTATATTCACAACATTTACTCAAGTTTTTCATATGCATTCACTCAATGCTTAACTACAAGATTTACAAAATCTCTTAATGCTCGTCCACTCAATGCCACCTTGAATTGTTTCATGAGTACTATGCATTCAAGCATATTATGACTTAATCATGACTATTTCATATAACATGCATTACCATAATCAGGACCACCGGTCCTCACTTGCTTTGGTTACTAAGCTCATAACCAACATACACATGGCATGATGTATTTTATATGATTGCAATCTAAATTTCTAAACAACCACATGGTATGAGGCCTCTTTCCTTCACCACTTCATGCTCCACCACACTATGGCAGTATGGCGTTCACATGAATGCATTTCGACTCTAAATGCATACCATTTTATGATTACCGAATATGGTTCAATGGATTCTTACCCAATCCCCTTCAACACTTATGCAATCATCATAAGTAAACCATTACCTGCATGGCTCTCATTTACACCTTTGATGTTACCTGATCGGTTGGCCTCTTACCAAGGCTACACAGTCATTTTTCCAACCTCATGATCACATATTTGTTGCACCATCATTTCTTCATAAGGTTATTGGCTTCATGCAACAACATCTTCAACATATTTAGCCATCCTTCTGTTGTCTTTGGTCCTACAACCAAAACCAATCACCAATAGTGATTATCAACCACAATATTTACCATTAGTGGTTCACTGCATATGTAAAATCTCACTACTTTTACCAATATGTAATGTCATATGCATGCAAAACATATACTCATGCACTGTGCAATGTTTATTAATATGCCAATCAATGCATATTCATGCCACTCATCTAATCTCTTGCATTTTCAGCATTCTCATGCCATAATTTTATGCACATAAAGCTTATAAAATATAAATGCAGTTAGCAAGACAGGGGTTGAGGAATTATCCCTTTCCGATCCCTCATCTTTGCATGAACTTCCTCTTCCAGATCGTAGCTGGTTCGATTTCATGGCATGCTACTTCCAGGCATGCAATTCTAGAATTTGCCCATATTGACAACAATATGTCAAAAACAGTCACTGGCACTTTTCAATTATAATTATCTATGATGTCTGATGCTCTCATTCGAATTCCGGTTATGTGCCATTATTCGCTGCTGGATAAGCTTTCCAATGCCTGTCCACTTGATCCATTCCGACATCAGGTGTGGAAACTGCGTTATTTCAAAAATGACAACTTTCACCTCAATTATGCATACTTTTACACAATTGTATTTTGGTCTCGAATGCCAACTTTAGCCACGTGTGGGAGAAAATCTATGAAGAATCACGAAAACATTTCTACCGGGCGAAGTTAGTCCATATAACAATGAATGCTCAGCAACTCACGGATCTCTGTTCCGATGCACCATTCATCTTCTATGAATTTCTGGGTTTTACTACTTCTCACTTTTCACGTTTTTCCAAAATTCCAAATTTTGGGCCAAAAATGGCTATTTCCCAAACGGTGCATTTCTGGAAAATCTTAGTCTAACGGAATATGTCTGGTTTACTGAGAATATGAAATGTTGCGTTCAGTAAATTTCTTGATTCCGAATTATAGGGTCACTTTCAACCACTGCAAGCTTTTCAAAATTTCCGAAACGTGGCCCGGAATAGTACTTTTCGGCCTTCCTGCACACCCCGACTCCACATCCTTTGGAGTTTGGCTCCAAAACTCCAAACTTAACACCGTGCCTGCTCCATGACTGCTCCACATTAAATTCAGCTCAATCCGACCTTCTGTCAAGCGTCGAGACACTGATTCGTAAAAGCTAATAATTCCAATTTTATGCCAAATTGGAACATAATGAGCTCGGGATCTTCACTGATTCATTCATGACCTCCATCGATGGCCTCAGAATGTCACTGACCTCATCAAAACCTGATCTTGCATGCTCCTGCTATCCAAAAGTCTAATTTCGGGCTCTATACTCTTATCTATCCCGCCACACGCAGGCCGCAACCCGAAAGACGGCGGTTCGGAAAGTCAAATTTCGGTCACGGGGATGTAACCGACCCGCAATCCGAAACCCGAAATTGGGAGTTCGGAGGGTCAAGTTGCGGTCACGGAGATGTGACCATCCCTCAACACGCAACCCGCAACCCGAAACTGCGGGTTTGGAGGGTCGAGTTGTGGTCACGGGGATGTGACCATCCCGCAACCCGCATCCCGCATAGCTCATCCCGCAATCCGACATTGCGGGTTCGGGGGGGTCAAGCTGCGGTCATAGGGATGTAACCATCCCGCAATCCAACATTGCGGGTTTGGGGGGGGTCAATCTACGGTCACGGGGATGTAACCATCCCGCATCCCGCAACCCGCATCCCGACATCCCGAAACTGCGAAAACACCTGCGTTTTCCTGCAACTTGCGGGGTCCGTATCTCCTTCGTCCCTTGGCCAAATGAAGCGAGTCTAGTACCTTTGGAAAGCTCTTGGAGAGATCTATGCACCTGTGTAAACTTCTTCCTCATCTGAGAAGTCTGACCCTGTCATTTTTCCCAATCAAAATGTCGCCCCCAACTTCCCAAAACTGTGTTAAAACGTCCTGTTACATGCCTGTAAATTCAAAGTCTGGCCCAAGCAACCCCGGTGCTGCAAGCTGGGCTCTGATACCACTCTGTCACGTCCCCTCCCGTCATCCCAATGCAGGGGAGAAAACATGAACCAACATACCGGGCTTATTGGCAATCTCAGCCCCATTCAAAATGTTTAAGAAATGCATGGTTAAATAAAAACTTGTGCATACATATTCGTAGTCAACAAGCACAGCGGAATTAAACACTATAGATGCACATAGTTTCATCATGCATTCAGCATATAAACAGCAGTCATTAATTAAGACATTACAAAACATAGAATTAACACAACTCATTTAATAAACACAGTGGAATAATCATAATAACATACAAGCAGAAGGAGATGCATCAGCCTATTTCTTCCAGGCAGAATGATGAAACGGTCATACAGTAATCCATCCCATTCTCATGCTATACACAGGAATCATGCCAACTAACTTAAGATAATCATTTCATCCAAGTAACATGAGTAATTTAACGTATAGGATTAACACATTGTTGAACACATAATGCAAATAAATTCATTCAGAGAGAATACTTATCTTGAAATACAAATGTCCAAACAACTGGCTACATGAGAGCAACGTTCCACCCAACCATAGATCTCTGTCCAGCCTGTATTCTTTCAGCTGAGAGATCACCCCCGAGCTGAGCTGTGTATCCACTAAGGAGGAACTAGACAGGCTCACTCACAGTCGTGGATTCACTCAAATGGTCATGCTAAGCCAGTACACAGCTGGGTTTATCAAGCATGCAATAAAAAAAATGAGAAAGATGTTAAGCCAGTGAGCTCAACCACAGAGCTACAGACATCTCAATCTAAATTCAAGCAATCTCATCCTCTGTGCAAACATCCACACTTGGATTCCTCACCATTCTAGCAACAAAATAACTCAATCCCGTCATTGGGTTTCTGGGCTATCAAAACTGGGTTTTCCAATGGATTTCAGGGTAGCTAATGCTCCCAAATTTTCCCCAAGGTTCAAACCTATGGATCCCCCATTGGATTTTACTGTCCAATACCAAATCTAGGCGTTTTTGGCTCTTCAAAACGTGGGTTCTTGCAAAGTTGCGATTTCGGGTTTTTCTCTTTGTTGAGAATTCGCGGGTGATGAGAATTGATGATGGGTGATCATCAATGGAATGGGAATGAGATTGGAAGGATTCCCCAAGAGGTAGAGTGACTTGTGGGTCAAGCAAAACAGAGCCCATACCCTGCCACACAAATTTCTGGGCTACCCATGCTCCATTGAAGCCATGGACTGTTTTCTTCAACCACTTCCTTACAACAGAATTAAATGTCAGCAAGGGAAGTCAAATGGGTTCTCAAGGTGACATATGGCAGCCTATAGTTCAATCCCACAGCCCCCTCACCATTCCCTAGTGGATACACATGGCCCCTTCTCATTCGTTGTCTCCATAGCCAGTTTTGGTATTTTATTGCATGATGTTTATTTACATCATTTTTACATTGTTCCATGGCTAAATAGCACATGGGAAACATAATGTCTAATACTTGCCTTTAAATAAAATTCGAGCTTCCACTAGCGGGGCCTTGGCCTTGAGCTCCATGCTAGGAAAACATACATCACATATAAACAATATTTACATTAAAAGCTAATATATCCTAAGGGTCAAAATGGGGTATTACAATGAATTTCACAACAATAGCATATTCATGATCACTGAAAGAACAAGAAGCACAGAATAAACACAAGAGATACAATTTATCCTGGGAAACCCTCATGGGGTGGAAAACCCAGTAAAACTTCCTCAATATAGATGACCAAAAGTACAAAGATGAAATCCCCAAACAAGAGCTCCTTCTCCTCCTTTGCAGATATATCTCTCTCCTATGTGAATTCACAAGTGAGTGAGTGTGTTAAATGAGGAACACACCTCCTCTATTTATACTTTACTTCACTTGACTTTTAACCCTAACTAGGTCAACCCCAACAACTTAACCACTCAACATAATGATGACTGGGTCGACTCCTCTAGGGGACTTAAATACCCCATTACAATTGACTATAGGAGAACTAATGCCCCGACTTACATGGGAGGTTTTACCTCAATGACGTTACATTATAATAACATCCCGACGGAGGAATAATAATAAAGTACAAATAGAATATTCTTTGAAGTTACATTATTTCAACAAGATGATGATCAAGCTCTAGCTACCCATGCTAAAAGAGGAAAAGGGAAATCTCACTACCAGAAGGAAACTCATAAGGAGTTTCATCCTCCTAGGAAGTTTCAGAAGTACAAGAAAGGAAACTACAAGCAGAAATACTTCTCTTCTTATCAATGTTATTATTGTGATAAAATGGGACATATTGCTAAAGATTGTCCAGTAAGAAAAGAAGAATAACAAAAGACATCATGTTCATTTTGTTGAAGATGAAGAAGAAGAAGAAGGACCTCCCACGAAGTTACCAAAGGAAGAAATTGAAGAATATGTCCTATAATGGTGGTGTTTCAAAGCACTCTCAATCTTGAAGAAAAGGACTCGCCTCAGAAAGTTTCATTAGGAGAATAAAAGAAACCACATACAAACTTGATTCAAGAGGATGTACTATAGAAAGAGTTTAGAATTGCTTTTATATAAGATGTAGTTGGTATTGGGTCAAAAGAAGGTGGCTCACATAAGATCACTTAGAAACATCTTTGATATATGGTAGAAGGCTTGATCAACATTATAGATCATAAGCAAGAAAAGCACAGGACCTCAGAATCAGATGATGGAGTAGAGCTCACCATCATACATTCCAATAATCCCTGCAAGGAGACTAGGATCAAAAGAGATCCTACCTAACAAACAAAGATAAGTATTTGAATTGTCATTTTTATCTAATTGTTTAAATGATATTATCCAGTTGTGTACACATTTATTTAGGATGTGTGTTATGCATGTTAGAATGTTTGCATTGATATGCATGTGGTGGGTAAGTGGCCTATGGTACTATACAACATTCCATTGCTACTTATCTAGAGTGAAACCTCTTTGTTGACATATTGGGAGTAGTGCACCCTCTTAATAATGTTCTGGTAGAGATGGAAGGCATCTAGAAAGTTGTCATATGAATACAAGATATGGATGAATGTTGTGTTGAAGCATTGGCTAAGATAGCATTATGGCAATGTGACCTATCTTTTTATGCATATGTTTTGGAAACTATGAAATGTTTTTAACCATGCTACTGAATCTGACTTGTAGGAAGTATCGTGCACGATCACCTACAAATGAAGAATGATGAGACTTGTTATGTAGAACAAGTGAGGATGGTTCAACTATAAATAAGACTTATGAAATCAAGCAGAGGAAGTCGACTATGACGAGATGTTGTTATAATAGCCAGACTCATGGTGTAATTGAAGTAGAAGAGGATATCGAGCAACCTCCAGAACTCAGAGAACCACATGTGTGCAGATTGAAGAAGACTTTATATGGGCTCAGAAGTCACCCATGGATAGAATGATGGGATCAAGGATCACCTAAAGTGATGAGACATCAACCTTTGCTACAAGGTTGAAGATGGGAAGCTCATAGATGGGTGCAAGAGAGAACTTGCAACAGAGTTCGAGATCTTGGTATCCAGTGACTTAGAAAGATGAAATAAATGGATACACAGAAGATCATCAGAAGAGAAGGCTACCAGTCACTCCAATGCAAAAATATCCTGATACAGAAAGTATAAGATGCAGAGGGAGGATAGTGCTCAGTTATAAAAGGATCAAGAAAGCTTCGCTTCAGAGGAAGTGACTACAGTACAAATGGAGAGACACTTTCACTTAGTCTCTATTTGCAGCAAAGGTTGTTTGCCCCAGTATGCAGTAGAAATCCTGAAAAGGTTTGATATGTTGGAATGTAAAGGCATGGCCACACCCATGGATACAAATTTGAAGTTGATGTATGATGCTTCATCAAAATTAGTGGATATGACACTATACAGACATATTATTGGGTCATTGATGTATCTAACGAATACCAGGCCAGATATATGCTTTGTTGTGAACACCTTGAATCAGTATCTGGTTGAGCCCAGACGTGTTCACCTTATAGCTGCAAAGCATGTGATGAGGTACCTAAAAGGTACGATAGACTATGGTCTCAGTTATAATAGAAATCATGACCTCAAACTATATGGTTATACAGATTCAGATTGGGCAGGAAGTGTCTCAGACAGAAAGAGCACTTCAGGTGGATGTTACAGTCTGGGGTCGGCCATGATTTCATGGCTAAGCAAGAAGCGGTCCAGTGTTTCTCTCAACACAGAAGCGGAATATATTGCAGCTTGTTCCACCAATTGTGAAGCCATATGGCTTCGGAAGTTGTTATCGGGTCTATTCGATCTGGAGTTGGATACCACAGTGATTCTATGTGATAACCAAAGCTGCGTAAAGATGTCAGAGAACCATTCGAGATATGGTGCAGAAGGGAGTTGCAAAGCTCCAATATGTGAACACAGATGAGCAAGTTGCAGATATGTTGACTAAGCCTCTGTCTTGTGTGAAGTTTGAGCACTTATGTGACAAGCTTGGCGTAGTCCATAAGGACTTCCCTCGAAAGGGGGAGTAGTGTTGATGATACTATGGTGGCACAGTTGGGATTGACCATCCTTAGACAATATTCCCGTAATTCCGAAGGAATGATAGTCTTAAATGTTTGTCCTTAGACTAAAATCTCGCAATTATGAAAGGAAGGATTGTCTAAGATGTAAGTGGTGGACAATGATCCCGTAATTTTGAAAGGAAGGATCGTCCAAGTGTGTTGTAGTGGTAGCTCCGTAAAGATTGGCTCCCGTAATTCCGAAAGGAAGGATTGTTTGAGCACCACCAGTGTTGTTGGACTAGAGTCATGTAATTCCGAAAGGAAGCACTGTCCATGACCCCGTAATTCTGAAAGGAAGGATCGCCAAAGTTGATGGATTGGGTCCCATAATTTCGAAAGAAAGTACTGTCCATGATCCTATAATTCCGAAAGGAAGGATCACCAGAGTTGATGGATTGGGCCCTCTCGTAATCCCGAAAGGAAGGACTGTCCATGATTCCGTAATTCCAAAAGGAAGGATCACCAATGTTGACGGACTAGAATCTCGTAATACCGAAAGGAAGGATTGTCCATGATCCCGTAATTCCAAAAGGAAGGATCACCAGTGTTGATGGACTAGAATCCCGTAATTCCGAAAGGAAGGATTGTCCATGATCCCGTGATTCCGAAAGGAAGGATCACCAGTGTTATTGGACCAGAACCCCATAATTCCTAAAGGAAGGATTGTCCATGATCCTTGTCACGTCCCCTTCCATCAATCCAATGCAAGGAAGGAAACATGACCAAACATACCGAGCTTATTTGGCAATCTCGGGCACATTCATTAATAAGAAAATTCATAATTAAATAAAACTTATGTGTGCAAATCATTCTTAATAAACACAACGGAATTAAAAACATAATAACACACACACAGACTGAAATGCATCAACATATCTATCCCAAGCAGATGATGAATCAACAGACAGAGAATCAATCCCATCCTTATGCTATGCACAATCTTCATATCAACCATATTAAGATATTCATTTCATCTCATTAACAGGAACAATTAACATTCAGAATTAACACATTGCAGAACACAGAATGCATATAATTTAAACCACAGAGAATACTTATCTTGAAATGTAAACGTCTAAACAGCTGGCCACGTGAGAGACACATTCCACCCAACCATAGATCTCTGTCCAGCCTATATTCTTTCAGCTGAAAGATCACCCCTGAGCTGGGATGTGTATCCACTAAGAATGAACTAGACAAGCTCACTCACAGCCATGGTTTCACTCAAACGGTTATGCTAAGCCAACACATACAAAAGACAAAGGAGAGCAATGCTAAGCCAGTGAGCTCAACCACAGAGCTACAGACATCTCAAGCTAAATTCGAGCAATCCAATCCTTTGTTCAAACATTCACACTTGGATTTCTCACCATTCTGTCATCAAATAACTCAATCCCGTCACTGGACTTCTGGGCTATAAAAACTGGGTTTTTCTATGGATTTCGGGGTATCTAATACTCTCAATTTCACCCCAAGGTTCATATCTATGGATCCCCCATTGGATTTCACGGTCCACACAATTTTTTAGGCGTTTTTGACACTTCAAAACGTGGGTTAATTCACAGTTGCGATTTCTGGTTTTTCCTCACTGCTGAGCATGTGCAATGGATGAAAATTGAAGCTTGGATGTTCCACAATAGAATGGGAATGAGGAAAAACCCATTCCCAAAAGGTAGGGTGACTTGTGGTACAAGAAAACAGAGCCCATACTCTGCCATACGAATTTTTGGGTTTCCCATGCTCTATTGAAGCCATGGACTAAAATCTTCAACCACTTCCTTACAACATAATTAAATGTCAGCAAGGAAGGTCAAATGGGTTCTCAAAATGACATTTGGCAGCTTATGGTTCAATCCCACAACCCCCTCACCACTCCCTAGTGGATACACATGGCTCATTCTCATTAGTTGCTTCCATAGCCAATTTTGGTATTTTATTGCATGATGTTTATTTACATCATTTTACAATGTTCCATGGCTAAATAGCACATGGGTAACATAATATCTAATACTTGCCTTTTTAAATAAAATTCGAACTTCCACCAACAGGGCCTTCGCCTTGAGCTCCACGCTAGGAAAACATACATCACATGTATACATTATTTACATTAAAAGCTAATATATCCTAAGGGTCAAAATGGGGTATTACAATCCCATAATTCCGAAATGAAGGATCACCTTTGTTGAACTTGATCCCGAAATTCCGAAAGGAAGGATGGTTGTTGATGCACCTGTTGTCAGAGATGATGTTGCTCCAGCCTTGAGTTGTTGACGATGATGATGGTATTCCAGCTTTATGCTGATGAGCCAACCTTGTGTTGTCATTGTTGTTGATGTATCATTTTTTATACTGATGTAGTGATTGATGTTGTTGTTCCAATATTCACTTACTGATGATGATTGATGTTGTTCCAGTATTTACTTACTAATGATTGATGTTGTTGTTCCAATATTCATATACTGGTGATGATGTTGTTCCAGCAAATTCTTACTAACAATGATGATGATGTTGATGGTGATATTCCAGCATATGATGTTAATGTTCCGGCAAATTCTTGCTGCAGATGATAATGATGATACTTCAGCTCTGTACTGAAGATGATGATGATAATACTTCATCTCTGTACTGACGATGATGATGATGATACTTCAGCTCTGTACTGAATATGATGATATTGATTATGATTCCAACTTCATGCTACAGTTGATGATGTTACAGCAAATCGTTCAGTTGCTGATATTGATGTTGTTGAAGATTGAAAAACTTCCAATGATTTATAGATGTACCAACCAATGTTCCAGATGATGATGTTGATGATGCCTCCTCCTCCCTCCTTCTGATGATGTTGTGTAGACCCACACATGTTGTTGTTGTCAGTAGAATTCTTGTTAAGGGGGAGTGTTGAATTAATGTAACTTCGAAGAATATTCTACTTGTATTATTCCTCCTTCGGAAGATATCTTTAATGTAAAAGGTCATGTAAAAGTCATGAAGTAAAACCTCCATTGTAAGTCGGGTCATTAGTACCCAAAAGAATGTAATATAAATATTATTTGAGTCTCCCTAGAGAGGTCGGCCAAGTTAAGTTAGTGAGGCCGGTCTAGTTAGGTTAAAATTCAAGTAAAAGGTAAAGTATAAATAGAGAGTATTGCTCTCTCATTTGTACCATTCACTCACTCATGCATTGCGCATAAGAGGAAGAAAGAGACTAGCGAAGGAGGTGGATTGTTCTTGGCTCTTGTTTTTGGGTTTTGTCTTTATTCTTTATGAAACTTATTTCTTTGGGCATTGTACTTTGGTAATCTATATTGAGGAATTTATTGTTGGGTTTTCTTCCTCTTGAGGGTTTCCCGAGATAAATTGTTTTGTACCTTGTGATTGTGTGTCTTTCAGAGATCATATTTATGTTGTTATTGTGAAAATGTATTAAATGCTAATGTACGAATCTAAATTATTGCAGCATATAAACTTAACATGCTTAGCACCCCTATATGGATAAAGATGTGGGCAAGTTTTGTGTATTCAGGGAATTGATAAAAATGAACCTCTAAAGGATGGATCATAGGTAAACTTATTAAATTGTGAACCGAGTAGAGATTAGTTAGCTCAAAATGTTAGGAACCTCTAAACTAGGGGAATTTGAAAAACTTAAGCAATGCATCAAGCTCATGGGTTTGCCCTATATCTACCTAGAAACTCAATGTTGCTTAAGGAAAGGATGCTTAGAAACAACTAGAGTTGGACCTAAAGATATAAAGTATGAGAATTTTAAATGTTGGCCTAGATGTAAGCTTACAACCACATATGGAGAAATACTCGACATCGATGGGGAACACATTTAATATTCTCTATAATTTGGACAACCACACCTCTCCCCTTTCTAGGCAAGGAAGTGGGAGACTTGTGCCTAGAGAAGAAAGTTGAAGGTGACTCTCATTTTTGAAAGAAAGTGTTATTGCTTTAGAAAAAATTTCCTTGTTTGGAATCTAAAGCCTCTATGGACTTGGGAATAGATATAGGGTCATTGAATATCTCCAAGTTTTTGTTTGACTTATCAACCATGATGCGGTCTCGGAAGCAATTTTATTCTTATGGCTTTAAAGGATAGAACACCCATCAATGTTATGCCCATAAGTATTGTGGTGATATCATTATAGTCACTTATCTTTTGAAGGCTTCTTTGAGCCTTCTTAGGGTTGTGGTTGGCTAGATGGGCATCCATGACTTGCTTCCTACCCTCTTTCTTTGGCTATGCATGCAGAGGATGGGGAGTCTACATTATCGAGGTTGAGAGGTTTTTGAGGTAGCCCATGTTGAAGGCCCTCATGGTCGTATAAGGACATGGATGACAAGTTGCGGCTCTGATCGGGCATAAGATTGGGGCATATAGTACACTTGTTAATACAAGGGTTGTTGAGGAGTGAGAGCTTGTTCCATCTACTAGACTAGTGGAGGCAAGGAAGGAATCGGTGTATGCGTGACACTCAATATGCCTTTAGGGGGCCATATAGAAGGAAAATCAGCAAACTAAGATTGGCTTATGCTCAAAGCAATGTTATCAGAACCAAACCAATCGTGGACCAATCATTGAATCAATTGACCCAAAAAACTAGAAAATTGTTCGAACTGAACTGTAATTAGAAAAAAACGGATTAAATTTAAAAAAGACTAGCCAACCAAAAAATACATAAAACATTCAAATTCCATGTGAATCCAAACATTAAACAAAAGTATGCAAAGCTTTCTCACGTGTATAACAAGTAAGGGTGCATATAACTAAAATAGCATTGGGTGCATTCCTTATCTAACCCAAACTACATCAACAAAGAGGCTCTAAACGGCCTCTAGAGTCCAAAAAGCATCATGCTACGATAAATAACTACATATCATCAAAACCATTGCATATATTGGGATCATATCCATTAATAGCACTCGTTGCCCCCCTCCTCTAGGCTCTAGCCCGTGCTTCTACCTCAAACCTCAAAGTCAATCCTCCAAGGACATTAGTCAACACCCTCCAATTTTGATGAAACATTTTAATCTAAGCATTAAAATAAGGTAGGAAAAGTTCACCATGCCTAAAAGGTGATTTTTTTTTAGTGAAGGCTACATTTTTACTAAAGTCGTGATAGAGGAGTTCAACAATCAACACCACCAATATCGAGGTACATAATGGGGTTGAAGTGCTTGATTAAATGTCAATCCCATGCACTCATACATGATAGAATCTCGTGGAAACGTTGCAATCCTAAAATCCTGAAAATTGTTAAGCCTGTTCAAATCCGAATCCGAATGGGAACTAAAATTATACTTTTTGCATATGAAATCAAGTTGGAACCAGTATCAAACATCCTAAAACAATCCATGTGAATGTTAAAAATTTAAGTAAAAGCGACATTCTCCTTATTTTTCCTTTAAGTACAAGTGGTGTTCTTCTTATTTTTCCTTTTAAGTAAAAGTGGCATATTGATTGTTAGGGTCTAGAGTTAGTTTTGGGGGTTTTGTTTTACTTTTTTTATATTTTTTTAAATTTTAATGGTCAAATCATCATTCCACGTGCAACGTATGGACTTGAACAAAACCAGCTGATTCTATACAAAATTGGTCGGTTTAGGCATTTAAGGTCGGTTTTGTATGAAACCAACTGGTTCAGGTACAAAACTAGTTGGTTCGATACAAAACCAGCCATTTCTTGTTGAGGGCCACAACATGTACCATTTAGGCATGTAGACCAATGGAACCAACCGATTTTGGCAAAACCAACTTGGTTTGAATAACATTGGCCCAAAGAGGACAAGGTTTGCAATAAGAAGTTGACAAGCATGTATAAAGGTATAATAGGTTCACTTGTCAAACTAGAAGGAACAAGAAGTTCATTTTGTGCTCTTGTAAAGGGAAAGAGAATTGGCAAACCTAGTGCAATATGTGCATAAGTCTATAATAAACTAGCCATGGGAATAAAGGAGACTCATGTGTTAGGTACCATTAAAGTGTTAGGTACCATTAAAGTGATCGTAGTAGGGTACTGAGTGAAAATTGTTCCCATGAGACAAGTAACAGGGTACACATTTTCCCTTATCATAGGTTTGGTCAACCCTAATGGTACACTAAAGAGACTGCCATGCCATAGCAATTGCAAAGCATCTAGTGTAGAGTAGGTTGCCCCTATTGAAGGGATCAAGGGTTTAGGATTGTCGAGACATCTCCAATAGGGATTACCATAGAGAAGTATGGATCTTGAAGATCTTGACCAAGGCCCTCACTATGTAGATTTCCAAGGGAACAAAGGCTTTGACAAGGCACATGTCAAAGGTCCATTGTGATCACCAAAAAAATGTAGCAAGTACATAGAATAAAATAGTAAAAAAATGGCAAGGACCTACCTACTATATGGCCTAACAACAAAGGTGGCAAATTGTTAGCCCAAAGGAAGCCATGCAAGGATAGTGGCATCCCTACACCAATTTGATGATTTGATGATTTGATGCCTAGACATATCAATTGCTAGCGACTAAACATGACATTGTAAAGTGGCTAGGGAAGATCAAAAGAAAAATCCCTTAATCACACCATGTCCAGTGCCTAGGATAGCCTACATCAATTACATGCAAGATTGAAATGAAACCTTTTTGTTGTTTGTTCCCATGAATCCAAATGAAAATGCAACTATGCAAACAAATAAACTTTCTGTTGCATATCTTTAGAAAACTATAAAGGAGAAGAAAGTCCAAATTCATCTCCATAACAATCATCATAAGTTGAAAAAGTAGTTAATGATAACAAAATAGCATGCAAAACACATGAAAATCACTTAATAAAATCAAGTGTGAATTAGTGGTAATGGTGCTTCTAAGCCCTCAAAGACTTTAGGTGAGGAGTTTTCCTAGCCTTTGTTGTTGACCTTGGATGGTGATAGAAGAACAAATTCCTAGGGATTGAGCTCTATATGCAAGGTTGGTAGCAAGAAGACAAACAAACTAGTGTGTTAGAAATGACAAATGGGGAGCAACAGTTGTGTGGGAAGGACAATGATAAGACAATAGAGACGAGTGATCAAGCAAAGGGGGTACAAAGAGTACTCCAAGAGATGAAAAATCAAAAGGGACTTCTCACAATGAGATTATAGGAAGGTGTGAAGCTAGCAAAACCAACAATGGGTAGCCAAAGGTTTGGAAAAATGAGATAATTGTTCCAATGGAATCTTGATGACTTGACACAAAAGAACGATCGCATACAATGGAAGCTCAATGATCAAGACATAATGGATGGCCCCTGAAATTGATGGTGAAACGAGAACATTAGGGGGTGTTAATAGTTGTGATGAGAGGATCGATGTAGAATGCAAACATGGTAGCTTTGCATGCAGAAAATTACCTCGCAAGCTAGGTTGGACAGGATTACCTAAATGGGTAACTACAAGCTAACTAAGATAATTGAAGGATAAAAAAAATTGTTGATTGGGCCAATTATAAGTTGATTAGTGGTGATTAGTGATGTTACATCAACCTCACACAATATTATGTTATTTTTCCAATTATGTACCATGTATCACAATATTACCATGTGACACTACAAGCTATAATCATGGTGTTATGCAAAGTCAACAAAAGGTGTGTTATTATTGGTATAAGTGTTAGAGTTTGCACTTTAATTCAATTTAGTTAGATCTTTATACTGAAAGGTAGATAAGCACAACAAAACACAAAAGACAAGAATTTTCCTCAGGGAAACCATAAAGGAGAAAACCCCTTAGCTTCCTCAAAGATAGATTCGTCACTAGTACAATATCAAGCAAAATGGAAAACCCAAAATATAAGATGTCTTCTACAGCTCTCTCTCTTTCTCCTCCAGCGAACTTGTCTTTTCTCTCTCCTTATGCGAACTTGCTTGAGTGAGTGTTGTGTGTCAAATAAGAGAGCAAGCCTCTCTATTTATACTTTATGTGTGGGTGACCTTTTTCCTAATGGGGCCAACCTCACTAACTTGACTGGGCTGACCTGTCCTAGGGAGACTCAAAAATACAATTTACATTTGACCTTTGGGGAACTATTGCCCCAACTTATAATGGAGGTTTTAACTCAATATTCTTGCATGACCAAATACAATAATGACATCCCCGAACGGAGGAAAAATATCTCCGTCGGAGATACAAATAAAATACAATAATAATGTAATTATAAAATACAAATGATATCTTCCAAAGTTACATTTTCAACAACACTCCCTCTTAACTAGGAAGGTATTCTCTCGACACAATCATCATCACTCTGATCACAAAATCTAGACAACGTCTCATCATCAGATCATCATCAATGTTGGAACTGGATCATCATCGTCGCTGCTGTAGCAATCTTCATCTCGTTGATCATTAACTAGTCACATCTCTCGAATCTATTTGTCATGAGAAGTTCTATAGAGCCAACCCTTTTTCATGTTGGATGTAGGCCTAGCTCTCATCTAGGTCTTCATCATCTCTACGAGCAAGCCATCAAGTAGGTACAGCCCAGGACCACACATTACATTGCCACAGCAATCACCTTCGTCTCCTACTATCATCTCATCGTATCCAAATCATCTCATCATCTCACACGGAGAGCAACCCAGGTACACACCTCATGTCCAACAGACCACCTGCGTCTCCCACTTGGTGGGTACAGCCCAGGAGCACCCCAGGTGCATTACGTCTCTCACAATCAGCCCGCGTCTCCAACATGTGGATACAGCCCTAGAGCACCCCAAGTGCATTACGTCCCAAGGACCACTTGCGTCTTCCACCATGTGAGATCCAGCCTAGGCGCACCCCGGGTTTCTTTGTGACCGATGGGCCTATCAGTGTGTCCAACATGTGGGTACATCCCAGGAGCACCCCAGGTGCATTACGCCCCAAGGAACACCTGCGTCTTCCACCTTGTGAGAACCAACCCTAATGCACCTGCATCTTCCAGTCTCATCACTCGCTCTTTCAAGGAACATCGATCTAGATAACACCAAGCTTCTATCTGAAGTAATCGAACTTCACTCTCACTAACGGCGTGGTCAACACATCGGCTATCTACTCGTTTGTCACCACATACTAGAGCTTCATTGCTCCTCTCTGCAACATATCCCGTATATAGTGGTACTTGATCACAATATGCTTCGACTTGTCATGGAACATCGGGTTCTGAGACAACTTCGCGCAACTCTGGTTGTCACAGAAGATACAAGTCGCCTCGAGCTCAGGATCAAACAAATCCGACAGTAGTTTTCGAAGCCATACTGCCTCACAACTAGCCGAACAAGCTGCAACATACTCTGTTTCGGTTGTACTCAGTGCCACACATGACTGCTTCCTGTTAAACCAGGAGATCATATCGGATCCCAAACTGAAGCAGCATCCTGAAGTGCTCTTCTTGTCTGTGGTACTCCCTGCCCAATCTGAATCAATGTAACCATGCAGGTTAATCCTTTGATTCACCTCATACTTTATCCCATACTCGATTGTACCCCTCAGGTACCTCAATATATGTTTTGTAGTCATCAAGTGAACATGTCTCAGATCCGTTAGGAACTGGCTCAAGGTGTTCACAACAAAACATATGTTTGGCCTCGTGTTCGTCAAATACATTAACGAACCAATCATCTATCGGTACATCGTGGCATCAACTGTCTCTGAAGAAACGTCGCATAGTATATTCAAGTTTGATGCCATATGCGTGGCCATTGCCTTGCAGTCCATCATTCTGAACCTCTTCAGAATGTCTACTACATACTTTCCTTGACCAAGGAAAAATCCATCCACACTCTGCCACACCTCCATGCCTAAGAAGTAATGCATCATTCTCAGGTCCTTCATCTCGAACTCTACGGCAGGCCTTCTCTTTGTATCTGCAATGAGCTCATCCTCACCTATCACAAACAGATCATATACATATAGTAGTAGTATCACTGGTCTTTCGCCCTCAACCTTGAAGTAAAGGTTGGAATCTGCTTTACTCTTGGTGAAGCCTAAGCTCATCAAAAAGCTGTCCATCTTGTCGTACCATGTCTTGGGTGCCTGCTTCAATCCGTACAAAGCTTTCTTCAACTTGCACACATGAGTATGTTTGTCATGTGTCTCGAATCCCAGTGGTTGCTCCACGTACACTTCCTCTTCAACTACACCATTCAAGAATGTTGTCTTGACGTCCATCTAGTGTACCTTCCATTTCATTACTGCAGCCAATGCAAGTATAGATCTTATGGAAGTGTATCTTGCTACAGGTGCAAATGTATCCTCGTAGTCTATGCCTTCTTTCTGGGAAAAGCCACGTGCCACAAATCTTGCCATGTGTTTTTCAATGCTACCATCTGCAGCATGCTTGATCTTGTAGATCCAATTCAAAGTCACAACAGATACTTGCCTTCTTTCTGGGAGAAGCCATGTGCCACAAATCTTGCCTTGTGTTTTTCAATGCTACCATCTGCAGCATGCTTGATCTTCAACTTGCACACATGAGTCTGTCTGTCATGTGTCTTGAATCCCAGTGGTTGCTCCATGTACACTTCCTCTTCAACTACACCATTCAAGAATGTTGTCTTGACGTCCATCTGGTGTACCTTCCATTTCATTACTGCAGCCAATGCAAGTATAGATCTTATGGAAGTGTATCTTGCTACAGGTGCAAATGTATCCTCGTAGTCTATGCCTTCTTTCTGGGAGAAGCCACGTGCCACAAATCTTGCCTTGTGTTTTGCAATGCTACCATCTGCAGCATGCTTGATCTTGTAGATCCAATTCAAAGTCACAATAGAATTTCGTTCTGGTCTTGGAACTATTTCCTGGGCATCATTCTTCATAATCGATTGGTACTCCTCGATCATGGCATCCTTCCATTCCTTCTTCTCTGTTGCTTCTTCGTAGTTGGAAGGTTCTTTATCAATGATGTCACATAACAGGGCCACATAGCTAGAGTATGGTCTGGGTCTCTTGCTTTCTCTATGCATCCCATCTGGAGCACCATACTTATCTGCATCTTGTATTGTTTCACATGCCCATGTTGGTCTTCTCTTGTGGGAGTTCTTCTCACGAGGTGGATCTACAAGTTCTTGTGGTTTTGTTATGTCGCGGCCTTCATAATCTTCTTGAATTGTCTCCTCCATAACCGTGTCTCTGGTTCTGGGAACTTCAAATTCTTCAATTTCTTCAGTGGATAATTGTCTTGACTTGTTGTAGGTTGAGTCATCGTCACTTGTTCATCGGAACACGTCTCAATATTATTCTGTTGTAGGTGATGGTACACGATCTTTCCTACAAGTCAAATTCAGTTGCGTGGTTAGAAACATTTCATAATTTTCAGAACAAATTCTTATGCATAAAGACATAAGTCACACAGTCATGAAACTATCTTAGCCAAGGCTTTAACACAACATTCATCCATATCCTGCATTCATACGGTAACTTTCTAGATGCCTTCCATCTCTACCAAAACATTGTTAAGAGTGTGCACTACTCCCAACATGTCAGCAAAGAGGTTTCATTCTATATAAGTAGCAATGGAATGTTGTACAGTACCATAGGACACTTACCCATCACATGCATATTAGTAGTGTACAGTTCATCATGTAAACATTCTAACATGCATAATACACATCCTAAATCTAGGAACATAAGTATGTACACCACTGAACAATATCATTATTAGATATACAAGAAATTAAATACTTATCTTTGTTTGGTTGTTGGGTGGACTCCCTCTTGATCTTTGCTTCCTTGCAGAAACCACTGGAGTCTCTGACGGTGTGTTCTTCTTCATCGTATGATTCTGAGGTCATGTGCCTTTCTTGCTTATGATCGGAAATGTTGAGCAAGTATTCTACACTTGTTCTTTGTATTGGACTAGACTTTGTCTGTCCCTTTAACCAATGTTGAAATGGATGAGAGGTTCTTCATAGAGCATTGATCTTTATTTGTTTTCCGGAGTCCAACTCTGTAGGAGCTTCTCCTACTCCTTTCATGTAATACTGAGAGTCATCTCTAGCTTCACTTTATGAGGTGGAACCTACTAAATGAATCCTTGTAACTGGTCACCTTCATTTATTACAATACCTATTCTTCATCACTTGAAGAATCTTCTTTTGTTCTTTTGCTTGCGGGTTCATCATCTTCTACGGTGTGAGCATGATGCCTCTTCTTGTTGATTTTGTTGGAGGATCCTTGGTTTCTAGGACAATTTATTCAGTAATGTCGCTTCTCCTCGCATGTAAAACATCTGATACTGGAGAGATCCCTTCTGGGTCCATGATTCCTATTGGGCCTTCTAGATCTTTTGTGATGATGGTCCTCCCTCTTGTTATGATTCTTCTTAGTATGAGCAGTTAGGGCTTGGTCATCATCAGCTCCCATCTTCTCTTCTCTTGCTACTAGTCGAGCTTCTTCTTGGATGCATTCTTCCCATAATCTCCCGAAGGTGATCAGCTTCTTCCTGGCACATATCCCTTGAATGAATGAGTGCCATGATCTTGGGATACCATTCAAGGTGGTCATAACAATCTCTCATTCTTCTACTTTGTCTTTTATCGCTTCAAGTTGCTCCTTGATTTGAGAGACCCTTGTGAAGTAAGATTGGATGGTCTCTGGGCGCTGGATCTTCACATTCTTGAGTTGGTTCCTTAGTGTCATCTTCTGATTGATGTTCTTCCCTTCGAATATCTTTGTCAAGGCATCAAACATCTCCTTGGGAGTCTTCAGGGATGACACATGAGAGATGAGATGATCTTTGATGGAGTCTGCAATAATCCTCTTGGCCTTGACCAAGTTCTTCTTGTGGATTGCATTTGCCTCTTCTCCCTCTGGTTCTGGAACCCCCACATTGACATACTTGTCCAAATCATTTTCTTCTAGGACAAGAGAGATTCTATACTTCCATGCTCGGAAGTTGTCAGCTCCTTCAGGCTTATCCTCAAGCTTGGTGTGATTTGTTATTTTAAAATCATAACCTCAAATGGAAATAGCAAAGATTTAGATCCTACCAATTTGAGATGCCCAACCTAGTTCTAGAGCTCTCTGGCATAGGGTTTGTTAGAGAAACCCTAATTTTTCAAACTTAGAATTTTCAACTTCTGATTGGACAAGAAGATGTGCCTCCTCAAGGCGAGGTGTCCAATGTACTCCTTTGTCCGGATTGATGGAGGAAAACCCCAAAAGCTTGATGCCCTAGTTTTCTCCCGGCACTACTGTTTGAGTCAAAAATGAAAACTCTTCAAATTGAATTATGCTTCCTCCAAAAGATGTGCCCTCCTAGGGTGAGATAGCCTAGCCCTCTTTTTCTAATGATCTGTGGAGAGAAGACATTGAAATAGGACGCCCTAATTTCCCGCGGCTGCACAAATGCCTTCTTTTCAAGTTGGCTCTGACACCATGTTAGAGTTTGCACTTTAATTCAATTTAGTTAGATCTTTATACTGAAAGATAGGCAAGCACAGCAAAACACAAAAGACACAAGAATTTTCCTCAAGGAAACCATAAAGGAGAAAACCCTGCAACTTCCTCAAACATAGATTCGTCACTAGTACAATATCAAGCAAAATGGAAAACCCAAAATATAAGATGTCTTCTACAGCTCTCTCTCTTTCTCCTCCAATGAACTTGTCTTCTCTCTCTCCTTATGCGAACTTGCTTGAGTGAGTGTTGTGTGTCAAATGAGAGAGCAAGCCTCTCTATTTATACTTTGTGTGGTTGACCTCTTTCCTAATGGGGCCGACCTCACTAACTTGACTGGGTCGACCTGTCCTAAGGAGACTCAAAAATACAATTTACATTTGACCTTTGGGGAACTATTGCCCCAACTTACAATACAGGTTTTACCTCAATATTCTTGCATGACCAAATACAATAATGACATCCCCGAACGAAGGAAAAACATCTTCGTCGGAGGTACAAATAAAATACAATAATAATGTAATTATAAAATACAAATGAATACCTTCCAAAGTTACATTTTCAACAACAATAAGTTGCAATATGGGGGTAAGGAAGGCAAGTAAAAAAAAAGGATTTTGCAGCAAAATGTGAGCCTATGGCAAAGTCTATTATACGTTTTGGACAAAAGTGGTGGTGAACAAATGACAAAAGGAGAGATTTAACATGGAAATGCTCCATGTCGTGTCCCTAGGGATGTGACCATAGACATTGTAGTGCGAGGGACTCCTAAGCCAAAGACCACCAAGGTTGGATGGGGTGATGGCCCAAGGTATGGAACTAGAAAAAGTTTGGGAAGTAGGTTTTCACAATCGAACAACATATTGTGCAAGTTATTATGGGTTTACAACATGGGTAGTTCTTAGTCCAACATGTTTTGGGTGTACACTTCTTCCATCATCGGAGGCTAAAGCAAAAGGATAGAGTTCAATTTTTTCACTAGATGAAGCATCTTTATATAGTTGGAGGGGGAACCGAATTACTTCATACCATCTCATATAAAGGGCATGCTATACATCAAAAAATCAAAACTAAAAAATACAAATAAATAAAACTAGAAATGCGATTCCTATGAAAGATGAGGCGTTGGCCTAGTAGCCTCAAGGATGTTGTTGTCGAAAGAGGAGGTTGAGCAAAGGGACCAAACAAACTTACAACTCAAGGAAATATTCCTCAAACAATCATAGGGCGCCAAAAAGGATTTAGCACACAAGGACGGATTTTCTAGGGCAATGTTATACACAACTTACACCCCAACTACATAGGATGGTGATGACTTCAAATTCTCAAGGGATATATTCACAACCTCGATCAAGTGAACTAAAGTGTTGTTTGTATCTTATTCTTGCCAAGTCTTTTGTATGTTCTCTCTTGATCTCGAGGTTACGGTGTAGTTTAGATTATCACTGAAAGTCTAGTTGGGTCTTAGCATTGTTTGTATTTGGTAGGTACTCTAGTAATAGAGGTTTTATTCTTTTCGTATTTCAAAACATGTGTATTCCGAGTAATTTTTGGAATAAAAATCACAGAAATTTCCATGAAAATTTATTAAATGTGCTTGAGATAAGTATAAAATATGTAATGGCTCCAAAAGGTTAGTAATCAGTTGGACTATCCACCAAAGCCATATTGCCAAAGGGGGACAACATGTTCCAATCCAGTCAAATCTGTCAGAGTTACTAGCCACTCTTGTGACTAAGTAGCTAGTGGTTGGCATTGCCCTCCATCCAGATATTCCTTGGAAGAGGGGGATATCTTGCAAAGTTTTCCTTCCAAAAAAGTATCAAACATGAAATATGTCAAATTTTGAGACTTGGCACTATATAATATTTGCCCAAGGAATTTTGTTTTCAATTTTTTGGGTATTCTAAAAAATTGAGTAAAATTTATGCATATACAAACTTTGAAAAACTAGTGAATTTAAAAATAACACTTTGGAACCTTGATGTGTTTTTGAAATTGCAGAACTTTTGTACCTTCAGAAATTTCCTACGAATTCCTGCCATGAACAGAAATCACTTGGCGATTACACAACATTCTTGTAAATTAGTTTTTATCTATACTAGCACTCGACATGCAAAACTCCACCTTACCATCAAGTAAGAATGCACTATGGGATTTGCGAGGACAAGTTTAAATTGTTTTCATAATGTTTATTCCTTTGCCCCAACTCAATCGAAGTATCCAAGCTGATTAAATGAAAAGTATCTTCCAAGCATGCACTTACCAAGTAAGAGATAAGAAATAGTTTTCATATTCAATGTCTACCAACCAACAAGCATACAGAAGAAATTGGACATTTATAATTTTTAGATAACTAAGTTGATTAGGAGAAAAGGCAACTTCCTTCCAAGGAACTGCACCATGTAAAATACTAAAATTGTAGAAAGTTAGACAATAACTAGGATCAAGTAATTGCTCAAGTGTCTCCAAATCCATGTAGAAAATGCTTTGTACCGAGGGATGCAACAAGAGGGTCATTTGCTAAAGCAAATAGGCCATTGACCTCAAAGCATTCAACATATGAAATTATTCCCAAAAGGAGAATGCAAAAATAGGATAGAAAATAAATCTAATCGATGGCTCAAAAAACAATCAACCATTCTCAACCTCCAAAATATAGAGATCACCTGGACATGGTTTAGATCAACCAATATCAACCCTTGTATTCCATCTGAACATGGTTAGAAGACTACTACCCAGCCTCGCAGTCATCAGAAGTATATGTGATTGCACAATGTACAAAATGGTACCAACGTTCAAAATAGTGTCTTATCAGTCTGGACTTTTAATGTACTCATGTTTGCTCGAAAGCAAATGATGACTTGCAGGTTTAAGCCCTTTCCGACACCAATACTTTACTAGAAAACCCTCCAACTTCCTGACCTGTGTAAAAAATAGTCAAGAACTACACATGTTACTCATAAACTGCTACTATTTAATCTAAACTCTCTAGTATCTCGGATATTAATTGACAAGCACAATCAAGATATGGCCTCCTTTTAACTTAAATGAAAATGTCACATCAAAAGGAAATATTTGACTTTCTATAACATAGCTTAATAGATACCCTGCTGCTTAAATGAAGTATCGAGATTTCTGACAACTAATAGAAACATGTATGCATCACATCTCTTATATTTCTAAAGTACAATTCTCTATTGCTCCCTTACTAAGTATGAACCCAATTAAAGCTAAAAAATGAGTAGATTTACATATAACAGTGAAAGGCATGGATGTCATTCTCTTAATATAACTTAAGAATACAATAATTATCAAAGTGGAATGGAATCACTGAATCAGCTTGCTTGCAAACCTTGAGAAAAATAGTAACAAGCACAATCAATTGGATTGCATCAGACTGAAAACACATGCAATGTGTTTATATCCCCTTCTATTTATATGCATCAAAACTGGATAATTTTCAGTAACAAGGGCCTATGAGAAATTCCCTGAATGGTATCAGTAACTCTTCAAAATTTAAAGTGGAATATTGTTCTCAGTGGGTGATTTCATTAGTAAAACTGAAATTCTGTAAACTACAATAAGCAAGATGTGGAGAGAGTTACTTCCATTCGTTTTTTATAACCATGAAAATAAATGCATAGACACTACTGTCCAAATATGCCATTCACATGCATATGAGTAACAATCTTGAGATATGGACGATGTGTAGTGTCTGTGATTACTCCCAACAGAACATTAATGTGCACTACATCCTGTAAATATTTAAAAATGCAGGATCCAAATGAACAAGTTAAAATTGCACATATAAAACAGAGAGCAATCCTCCCAAGATATGACCAATATGTGGTGGTTGTACTCAACCCAAGGAAATAGTGTTTTTTCATACGAGATAGATTATTCTTAAATCTAAAAGTAATGTAATGGTCCGGTCGATGTTTCAATAAATCGAACCACATTACACAGTGGAGTCTCAAGAGCTCAATGGGTTGTTTTCAGGGGTGGAATGAAACGTCTCTACGGAAGTCTTGTTTGTGTTAAGTTACACAGGAACAAACAAAAAGAATAGTAAAAACACCAAGACAAATCATAACTTTATCAATGATGTGTTCAATAAATACATGTCTCTAGAAGTGACAACATAACTCCCATGAAGTACAGGCTAAATCTTTAAGTGCAAATTATGTTGGGATGAAGAGAAAGAAGGATCGTACAAATATTTGGTGTTGCTAGTAACCTGAAACCCAAGAAAGTAAACATATTCTATTCTCACCCCTTGTACCAGAAAAAATCGATAATTCTAGTTAAACCTTGTTATTCAAAACAACAAACTTTAGTTTGGCTTGGAGTCTGGACCGGACCATTCCAATACCATTGGACTTTTATGTATAAAAGTCAATTAAAGAAGTCTGTTGACATTTAACATGAAAAAATGGTTGATGACAGCATTTGTGGCATACAATCTATTTTATACTTCGGACAGCATAGAGCACAACTTTTAGGAATGTGCCCACCCAGGAAATAGTGGGGATACCATTATACCATATCATGCATATTGTCACGAAGAAACTACTACCAGAGGAATTCTTTAGATGGACGGCATGCCACACAGTCCACAGATGCTTAATGGCAGTCTTTTGCATAAGCAAATAATAGAATGGATCCATCTTAACCCCAAATCTATTTGGTAGTAAGTGCCAAGAGGGATTAAAAAACCCAGCTCAAACTCCTTGTTGCTTAAAAGATCTGTGGTTATGATGGAAATATGATCGTTTATTCATTCATTATTTATTTATATAGGTAGACACTTTCTTTTCTTCTTTTGACATTTTGGGCCATATCTCAATTCACATATGTTTCACAACATCTCCCCTACCTGGGTTGTAAGAACACCTGTGTTATCTTGGTGCAATTAGAAATAGCACTCAAGAAAAGTTTTTCATTTGGAAAATGATGAACTAGAAGACATTCGATGCTCATCCAAGAAAAGCGCACTTCTATCCTAGAAGGTTCATTAAATAATCAACTTATGTTTCAAGATAGACCCAAAATTTTCAACTCTTGGAGAAAAGAAAAAGCCATAAACATACATGATGAAAGAGGGAGTGCATACTACAAAATACCTGTCTCACAATGAAAGGCTCCCCGGATAGAGTTAAAGGCTCTGTCAGTATAGTTAGAAAACCATTCCTATTGCCATAAACAATATCTGTAAAATGGCGGTCACCAACCTGGCATAGACAACAATAATTCATGGAATTAAATGCATTACAAATTTACAGAAAAGGTGTGTATGAAAGTTCTAACAAATTCCTGGTGAACTTTAAACCTTCACTTGTGTATTACTGAACATACCATCACAAGTAATGACGGATCATAACCAAAGTATTTTTCAATGTCTTTTGCTGTTCCTGATGGTTTCTTTGTTCCTGTGGCCAATTTACAAGTTCAGGACAACATCATCCATTGCAATCAGCACAGCAATAGTGAAACAGAACACTGCCAGAATTAAGCATCGATATGAAACGAGATATTCATGTTTAAATTGAACAAGAAAAACCTCCCAGCCATCAAAACAAAAGATTGGTTACATGAATATTTTGTATAGAAGCAGACACATAGACACTCTTTATCCTCGGAAGACCAACCCTAGAATTGCAAGTTAGCCAATTGTTCAAGGCATAGAAAAGGCTCAATGGGAATGGAAGCTTAAGATTCAGTTGAACAAACCAAATGAGTAGGAAAAAAAGGACATACAATTTTCTTGAACAAAATTCTACGAGGAAAAACTGTGGAAAGGAAAACCTGTTCCCTTTTGATACTAATAAATTAAATTCATGTTACATTTAGTCTCTTTGTGACTGAGGCATGCCTGTAGACACATTCAATTATATTCTGAAAGTGCTCGTCCAGCTTGACAATCCCTAAGTAAGAATATATTTCTTACAGAAGATAATGTTATGCAACAACTTTTTGAACAGACCAAAAATCTTCTCTTGTTGCTTTCAACTGGCTCTTCATAGGAACACAGTCAACTGAGGATAGCTTATAAACACATTCATCTGTATCATTCATACATTTCATCAGTTGAACAGTTTCAAGTAAGATCTATACCTCTTTGTTCTTCTACATGTGATTCTCGAGTGTAATTAAAAAGACCCTGGAAGACATAAGACTACCAACTATGACTGATTCACATTACTAATGGTATGATTTAAACTAATTACTGAGGGTATATTTAATCCTACATCAAATGTCAAATGCACTAAGGGTCTCCTGCTGCTAACTTCTTAATCACACCACTCCTGTCAAAGGATCCTTAATTTTACAAAGCAAGATGTAGGAGAGTTGGAGAAGTCGAAAGACTGAGATGAAGATGCACAGTACATCTTGAACTCATCAGTGGCAAACCATATTGTTCATATCCAAAGTGCAGATACCACAAATAAAATATGGATGACATTGTAAGACTTGTACGAGACTTCTAATCGCTCGAGTGCTGTATTTGTCCAACCAACTTTATATGCTGATGGTGAATGACAATGAGAGCCTGACAGACTAGATGACGTGCATCCAAGATGTGCACAACCAACTAGTTGCAGTTGTTGATATAGTTGAAATTAAAGGTTTAGCAGCACTGACTGTTAAATTTTCGGGTTACTTTGAAAGTGTTTGCACCATGTTTGGGGGTGGTTCATGAGATTTGGGGTACATGGTTTATGATCATTCCCCAGATGGCCTGAGATGGATTGTAGCATTAGAGATGGTTTGTGATGGATATGCACCTGCACAGTTGAAATTGCTTGCTCAATGGATGCTTGACCTCGGGATGGTTCTGACTTGGTGTTTTTCCCTTAGGTGTTGGAGTTCCCTTTACTTGATTGGTGGATGCCCTTCATGATGGCCACATGGAGCAACCACTTGCTCGGAGAGCACCCCACTTGGGATGAAGAGCATTTAGCATAATACAGGGGGGCTTCAAGTTGCCCTAGATGGCATGTAGCGGCTTGGATTCTTGTTCAGAGGATTGGAGATGGCTTGGGGATGCCTAAGGCTTCAACAGTGTTCTTGCAGGAGGTAGTTGACTCAGTGGAGTACATTGCTTAGGAGGATCAATGGAGTCTACGAAGGCTCATGATGGAGTGGTATGGACATCCCTTATGTAGCTACATCACCTTGTGGCGTTATTATACATGAAATCACCTTGAAGAATGACACATGTACTGTAGAGTGGATGTCTCACTTGTGTTGGCCTACAAGGCTCATGTAGGTTGCTTGTAAGGGCTTGTGCCCACATAGTATTGTTGGCCTCCTTTACCTCTCATATAAATAGAGGAAGGAGAGTATCTTTCCATTCATATCATCATTTGTACTATTTTCTTTGTACTTAGCTTCTTGGAGGAAGTCACTAGGGTTTCCTCATGAACCCTAGGAGGAGATATAAAGTCTAGAGGAGATGTTTTTGTTGGAGCTTGATCCTTTGAGATTCTAGGGTGTACTCTTGAGAAGACGTTGGTGACCATCACTCTTCTCTCTTTCTTGGATCTTCTTATGTACTTGATCTCTCTTGTCTTGGAGCACTAGGGTTTCTTGAAGATTCCTATGGTTAGGGTTTCTACCCTATGAAGGCAAGAAGATTAGAGTTTTGTGATAAACCCTAGGGTGGATTTTTGGAAGAGAAAAGAAGAGGTTGTCTTGCCTTTGAGGATGAGTTAAAGAGATTCTTCCACAGTGGATCTTCTTGGTTGAGCTACTGTTTAATGATTTAGCCTAGCTAGGGATTTTTGGACCATTGGAGTTTTGTACTAGCCTTGAGAGAAGACTATGGTATATACTTGTACTTCATCTTGAACTTATATATGAAGTTCCCAGCTGTCCATATCTTGTGCAATTTTCAGAATTGAATTTCATATATATGTGTGTGTGTGTGCGTGTTTGTGTGTTCTTTTATGCATTGCTATTTACAGTTGTTTATGTCTTGCTGATTTGACATAAGTAAAGGAGCAAATAATAAATTGTTAAGTGCTTTAACATCTAATGAAGAAGATAAGGGGCTGAGTTTACTGCTGTTATAGTGCCATAATTATTGCTGTGAAGTAAATTTTCAGATCTGGTTATTGGTTGATAAATTTCCCTAGAAGGGGCAGAAACTTATCTCATTGTTTGGTATCTTTTCGCCTTGAATTGCCGTGAAGTGTGGGACTGTTTTAAGAGAATTATTGTGACATTTCCGCTGTTGTTTTATACTTTAATTTACAGCAGTCCTAAGTCTGAAAATTGTAGGGCTAAGATGGGAGAAACCTTCTAGGGAGAAGGTAAAATTTCAGTTTTGCATTAGTTGCCTGGGTGCACGAAATTTCAACACTGACCATAAATGATCTTGTCAAGATTTTTCAGCCTTCCGTACAGTGCATCTTGATCTCATCAGTGGCAATCCATACTGTTCATATCCAAAGAGCAGATGCTGCTAATAAGATATGGATGACATTGCATAACTTGTATGAGACTTAATTGCTCGAGTGCTGTATTTGTGCAACCAACTTTATGTGCTGAAGCTGAATGACAATGAGAGCATCACAGAGTAGATGGCGTGCATTTAAGATGTGCACGACCAACTAGTCACAGTTGTTGATATAGTTGAAACGAAATTTTTAGTAGAACTGCCCATAGATGATCTTGTCTAGATTTTTTAGCCTTTTGTGACAAGCTTGAATATCAGACAATGTTGTCGAGATGACCCTTGCTGAGTTTGGTGGAATGTTGTTGCAATGTCGAAGGAAAAAGAGCTACATATCAGCTATGGCATTGTATAGATGGTGTTCTCCTTACGTTCCTTTTGTCATTGCGTAGTGGAGTTGTTGTCGTAATATAAGATGGATTCTCAATCTTCCTTCTCGTTTCCAGTGAACATATGAAACAGCTAAGCAGAGGTTACCAATCCTACTGCTGGAGCTACACCCTGGTCATGTCTGTAATAGTCTTATGTGCTGATAATGTCCCTTGCTAATGATCATATCCCTAAGTATCATATCACTGACAATGTTTCTAATTTGAATATCCCTAACTATATTTCTCATTCTAATCTCCTTCACTTCAGCACTGGAACCAGAAAACTGCACAGGCAGAGGATAACAAAAAATCATCAGAAGAGCCCCAGGGAGATAACCTGTTTCTATCGTGTCAAGTAAGGACAATCTGTGCATGACTAATTCAAGGCTCAAGCATAAGCAATCTCAAGGTGAAGAGGAGAAACACTATTAAGACATCGTGAAAAGATGAATGATCCTGATAAGAGAGACAATGGAATGAAAGGTATATTATAGATTTCACTTGGAGAAACAGAAATCATTGAAGATGCTCAGTACATAGATTCAGGCACCACAAGACAAATGATTGGTAGACACATGACTGGAGAAGAATTTACTATCTGTGTTAGATGACAAATCTGTGAAGGTAGAGTTAACAATGACGGCTGCCTCCTCGAAGATAACAACTTTGAGGTAGTAGCACAACGTTATGAAGAAGATGGTTCATATCAATTTGATTCCTAGGTTGGTGGATAGTGTGCAATAGCAGTGGCAGTTGATACGAGCAGTTCATGCCACTCGAGGTATGGACATTTGAATTATTAGAGTTTGCCATTACTGTATAAGCTGAATGACGTTCATGGAGTACTGCAGACACACAAGCCTTCAAAGCTCTGTGAAGCATGCATTCTTGGAAAGAAATATGAGTAGTTTCTTAAAGGGAAAGTCTGGCACACTAAATCAGTCTTGGAGTTGGCACACATTAACTTATGAGGACCCATGAGTCAACCATCAATTAGTGGGAAGCTTACACTGAATAAAATGGCATAACAAAAAGAAAGAACAGAGTCATACAAGATATGGCACACAATATGATGAAGTATAAGAACTCAAGTCATCAGTTTTGGGTACAAGCACTGAACTATGTGGTCTATCTGATGATGATCAACAGCAGTCCTACAACGGCAGTATGGAATATGACCTGAGTAAGCTTGGAGTGGGCACAAGCATACAGTCAAAGCAAATGTGCATATTTGGAAGCACGGCATATATGCACATTCTAAAGGAGCAAATAATCTCTAAGTTATCATATAGATGGAAAACATGTATGTTGTTTGGATATGATGAAAAATTGAGAGCCTATCAGTTGTGGCCCATGGGATATCAATTGTGGGATCTTCTGGACCAGAAGTTGATCACCAAGAGAGGTCATCTTTGATAAATAAAGCATGTTAATGATTGAGCTTAACAAGTTTGACAGTGAAGGCAGACCTGGGTTTTTGGAACCTACAAAATCTGAAGAAGTTGAAACAATGGCATCTAAAGATGAAGAAGAGCATGTAAAACAACTCAGAAGAAACCCAAGTGGCATATCAAGATAGTAGAAGATACTGACACAGAACCAAAATGCGTTGAAGGAATAAGATAAGATAAGATCATTTTATTAATGCCCAACAAATGACCACAAAAGTAAGTCAATGGGACTAAAAGGATTCAATTGAATCAGTATAAGTACAATGTGGGAGTGCAAATGCAACTCCTAGAAAAAGCCAGAACTATATCTATGATAAACTCAAATAAAATAAAGAAGGAAAAAATACAAGCAATAAGACCGCCTCCAAAATATGTACATAACCGTATCCAAGGCACGGTGATGAAGAGTGAACATGAAGCCGATGAAGTCAAGAACATCTGAGTCTGATAGTTGATGGCGATGGGGGCAAACTAGGCACTGGCTCGCTATCAGAGTCCTCTAGAACTCCTAAGGCGTCCAACTGTATGATCCTAGGGGGGATGTAGGAGCGAGGGATACTCCTAACATCTGAGGTGAAAGAAAGAATCTCTGGATAGATATATGATTGTTCTACTAGGGGTGAGGAGGGATCCTACGTGCGAGGGGTGCCCTGTTCTGGATCTGTTGGGAACTCTTCCTCCTGGTGTTCTGGGTGTGTGTGGATTGATGTGTTCGGCCCCTCTGGACCGATCCCAAAGATGTATGTCGGTCTCTCAAAGAGGGTGGCTGAGAGGAGATCCGATGTCTCACCACTCTGTTGTCTAAAGTACTATGGAGCTCAACCCTCTGCTTGTTGCTCCGATCAAGCGGATCAACATGAAAGTATGAAGTGATCTTCTTGGTCATCTCAAGGCAAGGTGGGGTATGTAAGAACTAAGATCTATGGCTAAATACCTCCTTCATGAAGAGGGATAGGCATCGTTGATCCTGATATTTGAAGAAAGTGGAGAGGGAGCCCCCTGAGTCTCTATGGAGGGAGTGGTAATGTCCTTTGGTCTCATAATACGAGGGACATCTAAAAATGAGGTGCCATTCTGTCTCAGGCTCTTGTAGGTGACACATTTGGTAGATCCTATCAGATCATGGTAAATGATGGTCGATCACCACTCGGAGTCAATGAGATCCAACCCGAAGTTTCCCCAAAGGGATCCTAAGGGAGTGCATCCAATGTCTGCGCATGTATGTGGGGCGAATGATGATACCATCTTGCAACTCAAAGAAGTGCTCAAGATATAACAAAATCTTCGAGCCCAGGTCCATCGGAGGTGAAGTCCAAGTGACCTGGATGTACAATCTGTAAATATCCTCTCTGATGGACAAGTTCAGAACCTGGCTAGGCGGCAGGAGATGGCTCAGCACATCAAGGGAGAATCTGAATGGGCAAAGGCGCTCTGGGAAGATGGTCACAGATTGGAGAAGCCATGATATTTCAACGTACCAACCTCATGCCTGTCCTATGGGGTGAGCTGAAGCAATGTCCTCGGTGGAACAAAGTGCCAAGTAGGGATACCTGTCTTTCCCGGCTGCTAAATCTCTGAAAGATCTGACTCTGTAAAGGAAGGAAACCAAGCGGAAGATGACCTCGAGGGGGAATGGGTGTACACCAAACTCTGCCTGAATAATGGAATGCAGAACAGTACGTTTGCATTGAATGATGCGCCTGAAAAGCAAAGTCTGGACTCTCTCCATCTGGGCTCAATCTGTCTGTATCAAACTCGGCCCCCAAATCTCAGAGCCATAATGGACCATGGGCCTAATAATCACCTCCATAAGGTAGAGTTTGGACGAGATGTCCTGAAACTGACACTGGAAACACTGTCTATCGATGAGGGCCAAGGAACCATACCTTTTTCTGAGTTGAGGTTGGATGGCCTATCGCATGCAGCAAGAGACTCAACCAACAAGGTGGAAGACTGCTAGAATAGTACCGTACAGGGTACAACGGTTCCTCAAATTTCTGTGAATTGTCTTGTTTCTTTTTCAAAAGGCTGTAAACCTCAAGTTGAGGTGTCCTTGTAAGTTTTGATTACTAAATGATAAGCTGATTTGAAGGACAGAATTATTGTGTACTGTGTTTATGCTTCTGTGGTTCATTTTCAGCTGTGTGATTGTTGCATGTTCAGAAATATTTTTTTCTGATGTTGAATAAGTTCAGACCTGATTTATTTAATTAAGAGAAACATAGGACAGCAGTCACCTAGGACCCAAAAATTTACATTGTGGGGGTGACAAAATAATCTGAGAGCCATCATTGAGCATAACCACTCATTCAAATGAATTGTAGAATCTGGCACACAAGGAAACAAACTATGCAAATGGTAAATTGTAGGAACAATAGCTTTAGCGAGGTCACAACTACAAGCAGGGATTCAATCACAGACATCCAGAAACTTTCCAAATGCTGCCTGGCAAAGTTTATACAGGGTTTCTTTGGTAATGCAGAGTTCAAAATATCATGATCCAAATCAACAAAGTTCTCAGCTTCAAATGATTGTGAAATGGATTTAGCAGGTACAGCAGGTTTCTTTTGAGGCGCCATGGAAAACAAATGACTGTACAACAACTTCAAAGGAAAGGTCAAAAAAGAAGATTAGGCATACCTATGCAAATTGCAATTTTTTTGACAGTAGTTAGTGCTTGAGATTCGAACCAGTAGTTAGTGCTTGAGATTCGAACCAAGGCTCCAAACGTTTTACAGATTTCACAGCTACACCTTTTAGTGGAACTTTGATGAATGGTGGCCTTTTGAATATTGCTATCCTTCCTTGAACCTTTATGTTCATCAAACAAACCATGACCACTATCAGTGTTTGTTCATGGATTTGCTCATTGAGGACTTTATCTAGTATTAGGACCAAAGATGCCTTGCTCTGTTCTTACTCAAGATGCTACATCTTCAGAAAACCTTAACAATAGATCCTCCCATATTGTCAACTCTAGGCTATCACTTCCTACTTTCAACCTCTATATTGTAGAAGTTGTAAGAGGCTCATGATCAGGTTACCCCCTATGAGATCAATTAGGAAACATAGACCTTAGAGGCCTCAACTAATTATCAATGCTTTTCATGGCCTTGGATGTTAAAAGAGTTATTGATTCTAACTATAATCAGGACATCTTTGTTAGTCATTACTATTCTAGGGCCTCTATCTTGGTGCCCTCCCAGGCCTTGACTCCCTTTTACCCATTCGAGTTTTCTTTTTCTCTACCACGTTTCTTGTATGGCTTGCTTTGTTATATCTCTTGTAAACTTGTTTTGTTTTTTTTGGAAGTGGACTAAGAATAGACTTCATTCAGTTTAAAACTTCAAATCCATGTCTAAAGGTTATCTATTCTGCCAAAATCACTCGAGATTTGCATCCAACCTCGTCCCTTTTAACCTCATGTCATTTGAGTGGGGCAAACCACAACAGGAATGTAACTCTGGTGGACGGTTTGACACTCCATTGACCTCATCAGTGAACCAACATGTTATGTACCTCCTATAGTCCAGAATAGCTAATACATCCTTAAGTATAGATCATACATTAAGTAATAAATACATATTGTCTATATACTTAATAGTAGGTTTATAAACAATTGTAATGACTGGCTCCTTATGAAAAGTGACATTTCATAATAATATATCTATAAATAAAAGAGTCATGCATGTTGTATTTCCCCACTTATGAATTAATCAAAAAAAAATTACAATCATGTATAATTGTGATTAATTCCCTTCAAGTCGTACCAAAGCCAAGTTTTGATGCGAAGTCTTCCATTGTAAGATCCAGAGTTTTCCACTACAAAATTTGAGAATGGAACCCTATTTCAAGAGAGATGGATGAAACAAAAACCATCGCTACAATATCTGATGAAGGCAACAAAACATTCACTAAGATAATGAAAAAACTCAAATTACTCAACCAATATCTACATACAACACCAGCATAAGTCATCCAAACAATCAAGGATATAGAATGAATAGTCAGTTCCCAACGAAGATTATGTAAGAATATTGATTCAAAATTTAGAGCACAAACCTTCAGTAACCAAATATGTGGAGCCTAATTAGATTGTCAATCAGAAACCAGGGGAAAATAATAATTCAGACAATGTTAATATTAATGAGGAAGATATTGTGAATTCTCACCCTAAAACTGGAAGCTTGTCTATCAATACAAATAGTAATAATTATGAGTCTAGACACTAAATCCATAAAATGTGATGCAAAACAGATCAATGTAAATTCTGGAACCAATGTTGGATTTTCCCCAAGTCATAATCCGATACTTTATCCTTTCATTTTGAACTAGGATGGATCGGAGAAGATGCAAAACAAATTTGAATCATGATGATGTTATTGAACTTGTTAAAAGTGCCTGAATCATAGGGGTTGTTGGCCCTTAGAAACAACAGAGATCTTAATCGAAATTCCACCAAACATGCATCTCTTACTTGTTGAAGTTATGCTTATACTGAGGGGAGGGTGTGAATCAGTATAAGATACTTTTACTTTAAATGAGCATTCATCAACATTCATTAACTTCAAAATAGTAAATACATGTAAACTCAAATCACAATACACGGAGTTTTAACGTGAAAACCCTTTCGGGAGAAAACCACAAATCGTATCTTTATAAATTCATGCAAGCACCAACCTACTGTTACAGAGTTTGAAGGAACCAACCTACTGGAAGACACCAATCCCCTCAACTAAGCACCAACTCAGCAAGATCTGTAGGCACCAACCTACTGGAGACACCAATCCCCTTAAATATGTTGGATTTTGTGCAACTTTGGAAGATATTATTTATTGTATTTTATTGTACTTGATTGTACCTCCTAAGGGAGATGAACTTGATGTAATTTATCTATGTAAACCCTGAAAGAATCAATGTAAAACTTGGGGAGAAAAGAAGCAAAGATAAAAGATTAAAAATAAATTATTATTTGCCCCCCAAGTGAAGTCGGCCCAGTCTCCTAGAGAAGTCGGCCCAGTTAGGGTTAAAGGTCAATTTGCACTTGTATAAATAAGAGGTAGAGTGCACCTCATTATCTCATTCACTCACTTCACAATTTCGCATCACTTGGGAGAGAGAAGTTCGCACAAGCTGGAGAAGGAGTTTGTTTTGGCGTTTCTAGTCTTGGAAGACATTTTCCATTTTTCTCTTTTATGATTGTACTCTAATCTCAGGATTATCATCTCTATACGAAGGTTGTTGGGTTTTCTCCCATTTGGATTTCCCAGGTTAAACTCTGTGTTGTTGTTTTGTGCTTTGTTTTTTCTTCTAGTGATCATGTTTATGCAATTGAAATATTATGCTATGAATGTATGAACTTTAACATGGTATCAGAGCAGTTCTAGAAGAAGTCATTGCCGGAACATTGTTGGAACCCTGTCGGAACTAGGGTTTCATCTTGTGAAGTCTTCACCCATCATTTTGGAGAAAAAGAGCCTTAGGAATTTCATTTTTGGCAAGGCGTATCTTTTGGTGAAGACGGAATTAAATTCCGAGAATTTTCAATTTTCGACCTAGATCTGTGGCTGTGGCAGAATTAGGGTTTCAGTTTTAACCCACTTCTCTCCACAAATCTGGATCAGACCTACCTCAATTCAACTCTCCTTGGCAAGGCGCATTTGTCTGTGGTTTCAATTTTCAAATTATCAACTTTCATTTTGACCTACCTCCTGATAAGGTTTCTGGACCAAATTTGCAGACAAGATGATTGGGATGAAGGCTGAAGATAGAAGAAGATCATCTACCGTTGATGTGGAAGAAGATCACCAGCACAACAAGCAAAGGAATGAAGATCACACAAAATATCTATTCATATCAGCTTTATCAGGTACTATTCCCACCACTAGTGACACTTGGCTCATAGATAGTTGTGCATCTAAACACATGACAGGTTATAAAGAGAATCTTTCATAATTAGTTGAGAAAGATTCACATCTCCGTGTTGTACTTGGGGATGATGCAAATTACACTGTGAAGGGATCTGGAGCCACCACCATTCAACTAGAATCAAATGATACATTTTGTCTGAGTGCTGTGCTCTATGTACCTGGAATGAAAAGAAACCTTGTCTCCATCTCAGCAAAGGAGGACAAGGGATATAAAGTAGCTTTCTCAGAAGGGAAAATCCTTGCTTGGCACAAGAACTCAAGCATGAGCACAGCCAAAGTTATTGGCATAAGAGAAGAGAGCTTGTATAGACTAAACACTCCACCAGTCCAAGCCCTAATACACGATGTTGCAAGTATGGGTGAGTTATGGCACAGAAGGTTAGCTCATCTAAACTATCAAGCTCTCCCAGCTCTAAAGAATATTGTGACAGGTTTGCCAGGGCTCCAGGTAGATCATGATGGGACATGTAGAGGATGTGCACTTAGCAAGAATGCCAAGAAATCTTTTCCAGATAGCGAGAGTAAATCCAAAGGGATTTTGGATCTGGTACACTCTGATTTGTGCGGGCCAATGACAGTTGTGTCATTGGGTGGATATCATTACTATATCACATTTATTGATGATTACTCATGGAAGACTTGGATATACTTTCTCAAGTCAAAAGAATCTGAGGAAGTGCTCAGCAAGTTCAAAGAGTTTAAAGCACAAGTTGAGAATCTGTCAGGAAAGAGGATCAAGATTTTGAGATCCGATAATAGTGGAGAATATACCTCTACAGAATTCAATGATTTCTGCAAATTAAGAGGGAGCTCACAGTTCCCTACAGCCCTCAACAAAATGGGGTTGCAGAAAGAAAGAATCGTACAATTGTGGAGGCAACAAAAGCTATGATACATGACCAGAGTCTTCAAATGTTCTTATGGGCAGAAGCATCTAGCACCGCTGTGTATGTACAAAATAGATGTCCACACAAGATATTGAAGAATATGACTCCAGAAGAAGCGTTCACAGGTGTGAAACCAGAAGTGGGCCATCTCTAGATCTTTGGTTGCCCAAGGAGAAAAGATCAAAGTTAGAACCTTCAAGCAAGAAGGGAACCTTTGTGGGATACAGTGAGTCTTCAAAGGCTTTTAGAATCTACATACCGGGATCCAAACAGATTGAAGTCAGTAGGGATGTGACCTTTGAAGAAGAGATGGTTGTCAGGAAAGGCAAAGGATCGCACATGGAGATCGATGATGAAGAAATGCTAGAACCAAAGGAGATGAGATCATCTCCCCCTCTAGTTCAGAGGGAGTTAGCAGAAAATGATGAACCTATCGATCCCATTGATCCAGTTGATATCCCCAAAGATGTTGCAGGTCGGAAAAGACCTAGATGGGCACAACAGACATTGCAAGATGTAGAGGGGCATGAAGCTCCACATGGTGCTCCCAGAGAAAGAAAAAGACCTCAGAGGTTCTCTAGTTATGTGGCACTGATGAGCAACATTATTGATTCAAAACCCACCACTTACGAAGAAGCATCCAAACATCAAGTTTGGAAGGATGCCATGATGAAAGAATATCAATCCATCATGAAGAATGTTGTGTGGAGGTTGTGCCGAGACCTGAGGAGAAGTCAGTAGTAACTTCTAAATGGCTATACAAGATCAAGCATGGAGCAGATGGCAGTGTTGAGAAATACAAGGCCAGATTTGTAGCCAGAGGATTCTCTCAGAAAGAGGGAGTCGATTATGATGAGACATTTGCTCCTGTGGCCCAATATACTTCCATCAGATCCATTATTGCCATTGCTTCAACTATGGGACGGAAGCTGCATCAGATGGATGTGAAGACAGCCTTTCACAATGGTGTTATTGAGGAAGAAGTTTACATCGAACAACCAGATAGGTTTATTGTCCAAGGAAAGGAGTCTCATGTATGCAGATTGAAAAAGGCACTGTATGGACTCAAGCAAACACCCTGTGCTTGGTATGGATGGATAGACGGATTCCTGGTGAGCTTGGGATTTTCCAAGAGTGATGTAGACCCCAACCTTTACTACAAGGTTGTAGATGATGAGCCACTGATTTTGGTATTATATGTTGATGACTTGTTTCTCACAGGAAATGAGAAACTTATTGTATGGTGTAAGAAGAATCTCTCCTCTGAGTTTGAAATGAAAGACCTTGGATTGATGCACTACTTCTTGGGATTAGAAGTATGCCAGAGGCAGAAAGAGATTTTCCTAGGACAAGGAAAATACACCACTGATTTATTGAAAAGATTCGGGATGTTGGACTGCAAGTCCATGGCTACTCCGATGGATGCAAATTGGAAGAAGTTGAGAGATTCTACTTCAGATTCTGATTTGATTGATCCCACCATGTATTGCCAATTGATTGGGTCATTGATGTATCTGACCAACACCAGACCAGATATATGTTTTGTTGTGAATGCCCTCAATCAATTCATGTGCGAACCAAGGCAGATTCACTGGGTTGTTGCAAAACATGTGCTCAGATACTTACGTGGCACTGTGGGATATGGATTGAAGTATGCTTCAGATTATGACCTGAGATTGCGGGGGTTTACAGACTTAGATTGGGCCGGATGTGTTGCAGATCAAAAGAGTACTTCCGAATGTTGTTTCAGTTTCGGTTCTGCAGTTATTTCCTGGTGCAACAAGAAGCAGAACTCAGTAGCACTCAGTATTGCAGAGGCCGAGTACATGGCTGCTAGCACAGCAGCTCGAGAAGCAGTTTGGCTTTGTAAACTCCTGGCAGGATTGTTCGGCCAGATTCCAGAGCCGACCGTGATTCACTGTGATAACCAAAGCTATGTGCAGATGTCAATGAATCTTGTATTTCACAACAAGTCGAAGCATATCAAGATTCGATATCACTTCATTCGTGATATGGTGCAGAAAGGTGCAATCGAGTTACAGTACATGCCGACAGACGACCAAACTGCAGATGTTCTCACCAAGGCTCTTCCCAGGGTGAAGTTCGAATACTTTCGCGGAAGACTTGGAGTCGAAGAGAACATGTCCCTCCTTGAGAGGGAAAGATGACATTGAGATGCTTTCCTTGCTTTGCCCAGGTGCCTCTGCAGTCCAGTTACTCAACCAGATATGGGAGAAATCCCATAAGAAGATGAGTAGGACAGTCAGCAGTTGGCCGGGTTCACCCAGGTAGCTTCTGCAGTCCAGTTACTCAACCAGATATGGGAGAAATCCCGTAGGCAGATGAGTAGGAGAGTCAGTAGTTGGTCGAATTCACACAGGTGCCTCTGCAGTCCAGTTACTCAGCCAAGTATGGGAGAAATCCCATCGGCAGATGAGTAGGACAGTCAGCAGTTGGCCGTGTGATTGCACTAGTACCTCTACTCGTTCAGGTTCTCAGCTAGGTATGGGAGGACCCCATCGGTAGATGAGACGAACTGATGGTCGTGTCCATTTGCTCGTCTGAGATCTCAGCCAGGTATGGGAGGACCCCATCGGCAGATGAGACAGACAGGTGGCAAACGGTATAGAAGAGATGGCATAGTTGATAATAGATATCTCAGATATCCAAGATTGAGTGATTCTCCTGAACTCACCGAAGGACTGGTGAAGATGATGCACTGAGACTGTGTGAACAACCTTGAGTATGTATAGAGATGATGGAGACAGCATGGATGTACAAGATGAAACCCAGATGATCGTGATGCAGATGAAGACTGAAGAATACCTTCCTCGTTGAGAGGGAGTGTTGGATTTTGTGCAACTTCAGAAGATATTATTTATTGTATTTTATTGTACTTGATTGTACCTCCTAAGGGAGATGAACTTGATGTAATTTATCTATGTAAACCCTGAAAGAATCAATGTAAAACTTGGGGAGAAAAGAAGCAAAGTAAAAGATTAAAAATAAATTATTATTTTCCCCCCAAGGGAAGTCGGCCCAGTCTCCTAGAGAAATCGACCGAGTTAGGGTAAAAGGTCAATTTGCACTTGTATAAATAAGAGGTAAAGTGCACCTCATTATCTCATTCACTCACTTCACAATTTCGCATCACTTGGGAGAGAGAGAAGTTCGCACAAGCTGGAGAAGGAGTCTGTTTTGGGGTTTCTACTCTTGGAAGACATTTTCCATTTTTCTCTTTTATGATTGTACTCTGATCTCGGGATTATCATCTCTATATGAAGGTTGCTGGGTTTTCTCCCATTTGGGTTTCCTAGGTTAAACTCTGTGTTATTGTTTTGTGCTTTGTCTTTCTTCTAGTGATCCTGTTTATGCAATTGAAATATTATGCTATGAATGTATGAACTTTAACAAAATGAGCACCAACTCAACAAGATCTATAGGCACCAACCTACTGGAGACACCAATCTCCTTAACTGAACACCAACTCAATAAGATCTTGTGTAGGCACCAACCAACTGAAGAAGCTGGTACAATAATGCGGATATAATTACTTCAAAGATTGCACCATAATCTGTCATTAACACTGTCATAAGGTCTCCTTAAAATCTGTGGCATACTCAGCGCTATATCAGCCTTCAAAACTGTCATAAGATCACCTGGAAATCTGTGCCATACTCATCCCTATATCAGCCCTTAAACTGTCATAAGATCACTCTTTCTTGCTGTTCTTGTCACCATGAAATATGTGTCATACTTAGTCTTCAATTTGCCCTAGAACAGAGATAAAATGCACCTTAAATCAGCCTTGAAAAGAGATAATATGCGCCTTAATTAGCCCCTTGAATCTGCACCATTCTCCTTGAAATCTACGCCATAATGCTGTCACATTTTCTTTGGAATATGCACCATATTTAGTTTCATATCAGCCCTTAGAAAACCAAAAAAGATATGCCTTAAACCTTCATCTTTTCAACCCTAGCGCACCTTTTTAATATCAGATCTGATTTTCACTTGCTTGTCATTTGAAAAATGCGCCACTTAATGTATATTTATAGTGTTTTAAGTTACTTTTATGGGCCGACCCGTAAATTCTGGGAGGACCAGCCTAAAAATGTCCAATTTGACATAGACTGGGCCAACTTTTGAGTTTGGCATTTTTACTTCATTAATTAGGAGGCAGGGCCAACTTATCATCTATTTATCTTCATTTGGTACCTTAACTTCATCTATTTATCTTTATTTGGCACTTTAGCTTCCTCTTGGATATCAATATCACTTGCAATCTCCCTCCCTCTTTGAGATTTAAGACAACAATATTTCCAACAATCTTCGTCTTGCAATCTTCATCCTGGACATCTATAGTCTCCCTTGTCTTTGACATCAATGACAACAATATTTCCAACATTACTATCCCTGAATCTGATAACTTGTCCATATTGAGAAAATAGAAAAGATGTCTTGTGAAAGTCTACAAAATATGCCAAGTTTGTCAATTGGGTCTAGCTTGGGTGGTTGGGAGGAGTGAATGTTATCCTCCCCACCCTAGTTCAATCCCCGCAAGTGACATGTTGAGCTCTTAATGAGTATATTTTTGTAATGGCCTTGAGCCCTTTGTTGACAAAGCCTTGAGCTTCTGTAGAATCTAGTTTACTTTGGTACCATCTCCGAAATGAGGGGAAGTATCCGACAAGTTTCCCCAAGATATGTATTTCATGGAAGAAGAAAAAAAGATGCCAAGTTTATACTTACAAATATCGATGGCACATTTAATCAACTTTTACTTCGATTATAGATAGTAGTTACAATGAGTCCTTGGGGAAGGCTCATCATCTCCAAATTGATTCCGATAAGAGGTCGATCAGTGACCAACAAACCATCTCTACAAAATAGCAAGAGCTTGGGGATGAATAAATTCAAGATCAAATGATGGGGCAGCCACCAAACACAATTGACAAATGGATAGTATCCATGTCATCATCCAAGATGTCCCTTAATCCCTATAGTAAAACAAAATCTATCTGTATGCACCAATTTCACCAACCATCTTCACCTTAGAGAGTTTAGTACCAAGGGGCAACTTCAATTGAACGGAGGAAACATTTACAAAGATTATCATTTCATGAGTTTGGTTTAGGTATTCCACATTTTAATAATTTTCAAATAACGAAATAAAATAATAATTAAAAAAAATGACGTCCAAGCTTATTTCTACGTGCCTTTTTTCCCTGCCCTATGCCGAGTCCTAGGCGAGTTTGGCAATCCACAAAAAGTATGGTGATTCTGCTAGTTATGGCGAGTCTGTGGCGAGTCTACGGCGAGTACTCGTTCTCGAGGTTGACTCGGTCATACTCGTGAGTCCCAGACGAGTGGTGCTTCACTGAATAAAACACTAATTTACCTTGCCTAAGGTGAAAAAGCAACGTCAAACAAAAAAATGGAGAGATCTTACCAACATCAACCAAGGAAAGAGCAAGAGAAAGAGTTCTTAGGTCCTCCTTAGCCACGAGTTATTACAACTATTCTTTGGATCAATCATGCAAGTTAGTAAACCCTAGAAATTCCATCATTGCACCATTCATCACAAGAGAAACTTGCCAAAAAGAGAGGTGCGCCTCACTCAAATGCTCCAATATACCAAAATCAAAAGAAATAAGTACATATTTGAACCCTTGTCTTGTTACAAATGAATGTTAGGAGCCTTTATTTATATGAGGCTCCCTAGACTTATCTAACTTTAGAGCCTACCTTACTAAAAAGTAAAATAACTAAAAGTTAGGGTTTGTCACCCACAAGTCGAGGACTAAACCACAAAAAACTAAAAATAATGATAAAATAGTGAAAAGGGCTAAATCGGGTATGACAACCCTTACACACACAATCACCTTCTACATAACATAAACATGAGTGTGGCTAGGATCCCCTAAGCCATGTGTCCCACTGGGTCCTTCCCAAGAAGCACCAAACACCAACCCAGGGCACAAAAGGCCCAACATGATGGGGGTCTTCTGTCCATCAAGGGGCAGTCAAAAATACCACTAAGCCAACACTTCTTGAGATGAAAACCAAGAGGACCTACCATGACCATACCATGGGTTTGAGCCCCACTAGACCAACATTTTTACATAAACAAGCCCAAACTTGGCCTTTTACAATGGCAAAGGTCCCCCTCACTCTGGTATATACTGGCAAGCATGATGCATACGAACTGGGGCATAACATAGAGGACTCCTCATGTGCACCCTTTTCTGCATGGATATAGCTCTCTCAACAACTACGTTTTCCATGATATTGCATTGTTTGAGCCTTGTGTGTGGATGCCCTTGTTTACTTGAAGGTTCTTGGCACATGGATCAAGTATTAATATACTTTATTATCATTCCCATTACAGTGCCGCCTTAGTCTTCCCCTCTTAGCACATATGTTGGGGGATGATCACATGCTATTACTTTTTTGATTGGCTATCCCCTTACTTCCTAGATTTGGTGAACCTATATTCATGACTTTGCCCATGGATTAGTGCTAGCACATAGTGGATTTGACATAAATAACAAGGAGCAAGAAGATCTAGAATAACCAAGAAACAAGGAGATGGCGAAAAAAGGCAAGAGACAAACCAATTTGTATTCACCAATAAAGTACATTTATAATACAATATCCAATAACCACCTTTAAAGGTCCACATAACTAAAAATGAATACAACCCAAGATAATATTAATGTGGTTTAGGACTTCATGGTTAGAGACAAAGTGCTAACAATCCCCCCCTTAATCATAAGTTTGTACAAGTGTACTAGCTAACTAGTGCAAAAGCTAATAACATGTCCAAGTCTTCAATCCGATACTCACGGGCTGAAATCTCACAAGTGTCGATGAAGATCTCCCTGAAAAGAACACCAAAAGTGGATGTTGAAAACCAAATATGGAAAGCTCACTGTGCAACGAATGATCCAGATATCCGCCAAATTTTCACTAGGGAGTCTTGATCCTCCCATCACCCTATTTATAAATCTTACTACAATTTCCAAATAATAACTCTTTATTGCAGCTTGAGCTTCCATTGCATAACTTTGGCAATCCTAGTTTAGGGATACCATCCTTGTGCTAAAGGAGAGCCGGCCTAATGTGAGAGGAATGGCTGTTGTGGTGACAGTGGGCAGCCTTCCTAAGTTCCTCAAAGGTTGCACTTGTGTTTCAAGGTTTTACCACAAAAAGTGTGGATTTGGGAGGTAACAGGTCCCAAAATTTCGCCAATAAAATCAGGTGGAACTAAAAGGAATATGTGGCTCCTTGGAAAAGAGTCCAGCATTGACTATTGTGATTTTGACATTATAAATTGTACAAGTTTGATTTATAATTCCAAGGGAAGAGTACTCAACGTCTTCAGATTGAAAGACTACAGGCAGCTTTTATGCTTGAATATGGACGTTGGAGATAATAATCTACCACAATAATAAATATCCTAAGGACGAGATGGTGGACATTTTGTTGAAAATATATTCCACGCATGTTGGAGAATAGCATAAGCACTTATCCTTCATGTGCATCAATCTAGATCTGGATGTGACAACAAGCTTAGCTTGTCTGAATTTATTACACTATGTCGTACTGAGTCACTGACACAATACTCATTCAACAACATTCAATGGCGATGCAAATAGTAGATATATGTTCTGAAATCCCACAAACAAAAGCTAAATACATTCGAGCATAACACCAAACTTACTATTTGAACAAAAGACACCACTTCATATGCCAAACTAACATGGGAATTGTTGATGTTTTTAACCTACTAGGTGAACGTTTGGTGACAATTGAGAGATCAGTTGGTACCCTTCCACTCTGAACATCACATAACAAAGGAATGGGATATTCGTATTTAGGCAGATTCGCAATGCATCTATATTAGCAACATTCTTACAAGAGAATTGTTGGTGAAAACCACAGTAGAGGTTTGTATGCCTAGCAAATATTTGCCATTTGATGGCAAATATTTTCCATTCCATATGACTAAAGAGGTATTGATCAGATTTAGCTATGCCATGTACACCAATTTCCTTTTGTACAAGGATGGTGATGATAAGGTTAAGAATTATAAATACAAGCACATAACAATAGTCAACATTCCAATACTGAAACCCAGAAGAAAAAGGCCACGAGATGATTATTAATTGTTACCAAGTTAACCAACTCTCAATGACGAAGTACAAACACAGATACATTAGATGATTACTATTCACAAATTGTTCGAGTGGCTAACTAGCTTACTAATGCATTGAGGTCAAAGCATTTTGAGTGGGGGTGACTTGTAATGTACCTCCTATGGTCTTGAATAGCTAATAAAGGCCAAGTATAGATCAGAGGTTAAACAACAAATACATATAGTCCACATAATAATACTAAGTTAATAAACAGTTATAATGGTCGGCTCCTTATGAAGAGTCGCATCTCATAATAATGCATATAATAAGAGTTCTGTGTATGTTGTATCTCACCACTTATGAATTAATCAAATATCTTCCATACAAACTTGTATAATTGTGATTGATTCTATTCACAATGCCATGTTGGCTACGTCATGTACACTTTACCAACACTACTCTATGTTGGAGATGCAGTAGACTCACAATGCACACTCTATCATTGTACTTTATGTCATCCCACTGGCCATCTTTGGCCACTATAGCCATTGATACGCAAATTAAAATCAAAATAACTGTAAAATTAACCCAGCTTGCAAGACCTATCCAAATATAAATTAACTGCAATCAAGACATGTATGAATATACAAGAATTGGCAATTAGAATGATGACACCCTTACCTTTACCCTCTACGTATGACAGATTCTAAAATCATAAACAACACTACAGCAGCAAGCTAAAATGGTCAATTCTTACTGTAAATTGACAGGAATGAGCTACAAGTAAAATGGAGTAATTCTGAAATCTATAGATGTGTCGCTTCTCTCACTGAAGAAAATATAGGCATTGGTTGAAATTGCCCAAATAGGCATTCGCTCAATCAAGCAAAAACCTTACATGCTCCAAAAAATATGATAAAACAACATGTACACAGTGCACACTGAACTCCATCTATAATATAAACTATGCAAATCCTTTATGATAAAAAAGGCAATATCCATACCATGTCTTATAACCGGTATCCCAATAAGCTGTTCCAAAGCTTTTGCTTCTGAACCATCACGATCATATTGATAAAGCCCTGCTCTGTCCGTGCATCAAAGCAGAATATCATTATCATTCAAACCAATCCATGTAATAAAGATCAAGAGAGTGGAATCAAAAGATGTATGTTTAAAAGAATTTATAAATTCTGCCCAAACCAAAATAAGAGAAGGCTATACACTTTCATTTGCATAAGGTATAAATAAAGAAGAAAAACTAGAAAACTAGATATATACAGAAAATATCTTGTTGTAGGAATGGATGGAAGGAAGTGCCCAATTGGAAGTTTGAAAATCATTCATAAGAAGAGTGCAATGTATGCACTAGATTAATAAGCATTAGCCACACACTGATATGCACATTTGGGCATAAACTCTTCTGTCATTGATTATAACAACAAACAATAGAAGGGATTCTCACCGTCAAGCATTACCTAGTCCAAAACTTCAGCTCTCACTACTGAATACCATCATATCTCTCCTATTTATTGCATTCCATTCACTCATAAGTCAGATGGAGGTCTTTAACTAAATTACACAGGCCCATTTTACGTAATAATTCCTCATGGTTCTTCATTAATAGATAAGGAATCAACCAGTTATTTTAATCAAATCATCAGTATGGATAGACACCATAGTTCATGTGAATTCACACTAGTGTTAAAGTCAAACCACCAGAAAACAACTTGCGTGTCCCTCTGTGTTATAATTATACTGTCTATCCACTGTAGTTCCACCTCATCCAGCAGTGTAGTGAAGCCCAATCTGCATGAGTTATAATCCCACTACCTGCTACTGAAGTTTTGCCTCAGTTACAAACTTACAATATTTGCTGGGGCAGCATTTCATTATGCAAACAAACAAACAAAATTTGAATTATTTCTTGTCACGGAAAAACATGAGCAACCAGTAAGCTGAGTGAATGAGCAAATTACAAAGTTGTCTTTGAAATTCAGTACAAGAATTGCATAAACAATGTCATTTCAGACTCCTTATCCCGCCTACTGGAACTAAAATCAATATCCTCAGTAGAACATGGGTGGAAAGAAGAGATATCGGCTGACTATGCTGAAGATGAAAGGGTTGTTGCTATGCTACATCATCCTGAAATAACACAAAAAGAGAACAGCAGATATACAGTCTCAGGCGATCTAAATTTTATAAGAATCACCTTTGTCTCATGCCCAACTCTACATTTAGGGTAGGATCTTAATAGAATGCTACAGCTCACCATTTGTTGGTCATGTTGCCTTCTTTAAGACCTTATACATAAGGAGTACATTCTTTTGGAACGGAATTAGAACAAGGTTATCAGAACCAGACTGGTCATCAAACCAGTCAAGCCTAAAATCTGAACTGGACCGGAACCAGAAAAAAACTGGACCAAAAGACCAGTCAACCAAAAAATAAATAAATATTTAAATTTTGAAAAAAAAACATATATACTCATGTGCATCCATATGAATCCAAACCATTATACACAAATATGCAAAGTTTCTCATGTATATAGCAAGGGTGCATATAATTAAAATAGCATAGAGTGCAATACATATTTGACCCAAAATACATAAGCAAAGAGGCTCTAAATAGCCTCTAGAGTCCAAAAAACTGCATGCTACAACAAATAACTACATATCATCAAAGCCATTTCCTATATTGGGATCCTATTCATCAATAGCACCCTGCGCCCCCCTCCTCTAGGCTTTAGCCCTTGCCTCTACCTCGAATCTCAACGTTGATCCAACAATGACATTAGTCAACACCCTACAATTTGATGAAACTTCCTAATCCTAGCATTAAAAATAAGGTTGAAAAACCTTCCCACGTTTAATAAGTGTTTTTGCTTGGATGAAGGGTACATTTTTATTAAGGTCATGGTAGAGCAGTTCAACAATCAGCACCACAAACATAAGGTACACAGAGGAGTTGATGTGCTTGATTAAACATCAATCTCATACCCTGATAAATGATAGAATCCAGTGGAAACGTTGCAATCCTAAAATCCTGAAAACTGTTAAGTCTGTTGAACTTGAACTCTGAAAGGGATAAAAAATTATACTTTTGCATATGAAATCCGATGAAGTTGGAACCACTCTCAAACATCCTGAAACAATTAATGATCATGTTAAAATTTAAGTAAAAGGATAGAAAATGAAAGATAAGGAGAATTTAATATTACCGATGATTACTAGGGTCTAGGGTTTACCTTTTTTTCCTTCTTAAATCCCATGTTCTAAACCATGGCATACGGCCTTGTACAAAACTGGCTGGTTTCATGCAAAACCAGCCAGTTCAAGTACAAAATTGGCCGGTTCAATACAGAACCAGCCATTTCCGATTAAAAACACTGAATCGGACTAGAAAACTTCCAAAACTAGCTGGTTTTGCCAGTTCTAATCCAGTCTTCGATAACACTAGTCTAGAAAGATAAGATATTTTTATTAATGTCGAACGAATGACCACAAAATTCTTCAATGGGACTCAAAAGTACAACCAATGAGAATACAAAGTCGAAGTGCAAAAGCAACTCCTATCACTACTCTGCTAAAAGCAAAAAAGAAGCTAACTAACTAGCCAATGGAAACACACGCCAAAACCAAAAATCATGTTGAGCATACAATGCAAATGTCAAACCATGTCGAGCATACAATGCAAATGTCAAGGCATGTTGGGGCTAGAAGCAAAATGAGCTCCCTTTCCAAGTCATCAATCACCATGGGGGCCCAAAGAACTATGTCATGATTTCGTCTAGAGAATATCCAATGTTGAAGGGACATGGTTGTGAAATCCTAAGGGAAGCCCTAGATCAATCAGGTCCATCACTCCTAAGTTCCTAACATCCAAGACCAAGGGAAAGAATCTTTGAATGGAAGATTGGCTATTCGCACTAACCTATAGAACAGTGAATATGCAAGGTGAGCCCAACGCTTAGACCTCCTACTGGTTTATCTGATGGCCTGGTAGGATCGATATTAGGATATGTCACTAGAGCTCCTCAAAACTCACGAAGGTTGGTCAACTCATCTTATCACTGAAGTGATCTATACCTCAATATGTCATTTGTTGCCATTGGTGCATGTGACAAAAGGGAAGAAGGAAGTAATCCTCTTCATGAGAATCCGGATCTAGTCAAGGAACACTATGCAAGGACCTCACTCTGAACCCTAAAAATTTCCTCATGAAAAGAGTTGGGCATCCCTGATCTAGATGGCAAAAAAAGGTGGAGGGGGAACCTCTCAATCCTTGGTAAGTTGGTAGAGGCATTGAACCTACCCTTTGATCTCGTAATAGATGGGACATCTAAAAATGAGGTGCTCCTCTAACTCTATGTGTATGTAATGGTATCACTAACAAGTCCTCTCGATGTGTGGAATGCAGTGATCTGTCTGGACCCAAAGATGATGGGAACCCACTCTGAACTAACCAAGGGGAATCCTGAGGGCATGCATCCAATGTTTGCGCATATACTCATGTATGACAATAAGGTTGTCCCTCAACCACATGAAGTGCTTGATATAAAATTCCATCTTAGGGCTAAGGCCCAGGGGGGGCAATCCAAGGGAGCTGGATGTACAACCTATAGATATCCTCCCTAACCAACTAGTGTAAAAATTTCATGAACTAAGGTTTCTTTTGCAAATTCAGAAACTTCACCTCTTTTGAGCTTCCACAGATCTAATCCCTGTGAATTATCATCCTTAGGGCTTAACTGAAATATAAATTACAGTAGCAAACAACAGACAATATTTCAACTCACATCAACCCCAACACACTAGGCAATCCAAGAGAAAAGTTACCAAATATATGCCAACAAGTTTCAGCCCTTTTGGGCAATCTTTTCATACATAAACCATATCTGAAATCATTGCAATTATTGCAGTTTACAGCAGTAAATATGTCCTATTACCTTCAATATAAATGTTAAATTCCTTGACAATTTCAGTTTTCACTTATGTTAAATCAGCAGAACATATAAGTGCCGGAAATTACCGGATCATGAAGAAAATATAGCGTAAAATCAAATCTGCAATAAGATAATTTTGGACAGCTGAAAACTTCATAAATATAGATAACAGATGAAGTTTGAGTACATACTCAGTTTATCACAAACTGGTACAACCCTCCAAGCTCTCCTAGCTATGGAAAACCAAGAAAAACCCTAGCTCCACCAAAGATACTCCAACAAGATAAAATCACCACTAGTAAGTCCTCCTTGACCTCCTGCAAGGCATCTCCTCTTCTCTTCCTCCTCAACAAGTACAACTTAGGGTTTATCACCAAACCCTAACTCCAATGCCTCCTTAGGTATCCAACCCTAGCCCTAGAGTTAACAAGATGCTAAGAAACCCTTGTGCCTCAAGACAGAGAGATAGAGTAGAAAAAAGATTGAACAAGAGACAGAGAGAGAGTAGTAACCCTCGTCTTACATCTCTAACCCAATTGTAAAGAAAAATAAGCGCAAGTGCATGATTGATGATATCATCACTCCAATGTTTTGTTCCCAAGATCAAACCATAGCATTTCACAAGAGCAACCTTCCAACAAAGACGTCCTCTTTCCTCTTCATAAATTATCCTAGGGTTTTTTTAAAGTGGTTGCACTTGGTACATTATTGATACAATACAACATACCAAGCATCCATTGGAATGACACCATTTAGGGCCCTTATAGTTATGACCCTCCCTTGCTAATTGATTAGACCATTGAAGACATTCAAGTGCCAATTGCTAGAGATTGCTTGGAGGAAATCCAAGGGATATTGAAGCAACTAAAGGAGAACCTCAAATTGGCCCAAGATAGGATGAATTCCTAATAGGATTAGCATTGCAATGAACAAGAATTGGAGATTGGGTCTTCTTGACACTATAGCCTTGAAAGAATAAATGATAAATCTCTTAAAGGTAAAGGGGTGGAGAAACTTGGATACTATAAGCCTTATAAGGTTCTAGCATAGGTGGAATAGATTGCATATACTCTTGAACCACCACCATGGTTCACGACTGCATTGTTGGAATGTTAATGTTAATGTTGCAAGCGTAATGATGACTAGTGTGATGTCGTAAGATATTATGATATCTTATCTAGCAAAGGAAGGCATAATTCTCTCTATCTTATGTTAAAGGAGTTATCCCACATGCATCATGGAGTAATACTCTCCTATTACCATTCATTATATAAGGAGGTGGAAAATCATTTATCCCACATGCAATATGGGATGTAATTCTGCCATACATCTAGCCATATAATAGAGGTGAAGGAAACCCTTTGGGTATGATGTTGTTGATATATTGTGAACAATATTGTAAAACTGTGATAAGCATATGTGGGTGGTGCTCAAGTGTACAACATTGGAGTTTTATGAAGAATAAAGAAGATAATACCGTCCCGTGATTGTTTCCCCATGTGGGGTTTTATCATGTATATCCAGTGTAATATCTCTTTTTCTCTTGTCTCTTACTTACTATTTGATTATTTGTTGCTTGTATGGATAGGAGGCTAGACTAGTAGATTCTTGCTATTCATTCACACGTTAGTAAATTTATTGTTGTATGTTTATGCATATTTCTCAATATTCTAACATGGTATCAGAGCTTGTTACTATGCTTTGTTGATTCCCAAAATCGGCATGATTCCAAAGCATCGAAACATGATGACAGAGACGAACATATTAAACTTCGTTGCTTTTCTATTCCATCTTCACCATCGTGCCCAGAGTGATGTCCTCTTCCTTCACATCTAATGTGGGAAGGTCCATCACGCATGTCTTACCGATCCAATTTGTGTCAAGTTTTGAAATTCACCAATTCTTCCTATGTGTATCGTCATGTCTTGTTTTTGCGTCATTGCATCCAAGGCGAAACACTCATCACACCCATATCTCATTTTGTGAAATCCACCTTCATTTGACCCCCACATCGCTCGATTGAAGTTTCATCATGTAAAAGTCAGTTGCATCTTGTCGAGCAAATTTTCGTCAATGTTATTTGTCATGTGCCCTTCCATTTAATTTCGTCAACTCCATCTATGGGTGTCATCGTCACGTCTTTATTTCAAGAAGGGGCGCATTCTCCAAGGGAGGGCGCATTATGTGAAGACGGAGTTGAACTCAAAGCTTAAAGCTTTGATGTAGGGATTGATAGAGAGCCAAACCAAGGGGGATGTGCCACCTCAAGATAGGTAGGCGCCCCCTCCTTGTAAATATCACCATCAAACCACGAAATGCCACATGGAGAAGTCGCCCATGCTAAGAGAGGGCGCAACTCTTGAAGGTCAAATGATTGGAACTTGTTGGTGCTGATTGGAATCAATCCCTCGGAACCTAATTTAACATATATTTGATTGCCAATCACCATAGTTAAACTGTAGACCAACTCCGGACATCTCCCATTGATTTAGGAATATGTCTTTTTTCATTTATTTTGCCGTTTTTGGCCATTTATTATGTCTTTTTGGCTTTTTTCAAGTAAATATCATTTTTTGAGATAAATACTTTCTCGAAACTGGGTTAAATGAGTTCTCTGGCTTAGAAAACGAGCATCCCATTGCCAGATTTTGTCCACAAACCACTTTTTATTACATTTCTAATTTTTCGAATTAAACCATTAAAAAATGGCTTGATTTTGCGAGAAAATTTAATTTTTCCAAAACTTAAAAAAAATACCTAGAGGACCTAGCACATGTTCATGTGACTTTATTCTAGTGTCTAGCATGTTCATATACATTGACACATGAACTTTTAATAAACTCCCAAGGCCTAACCCCCAACACGAGCATTCCAGCTTTGGAGGAGCAGGAGAAAAACTCAAAAATTATACCTGGCTAATACGCAAAGCATATTTAACAAGGGAAAAAACTCCTTGGAATACCCGGATTGGTTGCTAAGTCCTAGGAAGCCAAGTTCTTTACATAACCACCATGCTAGTACACTTTATTACAAACCCCGTGGGGCATGAACATGTGATAAAAAATTAAAAAGGGGGCCGTGAAAAGGCCTAATTTGAACTTCTAAACACTGAAATGCACAAGTACTTGTGCAAACTCTGGCAGCTCACTAGAAGTCCAACTGTGTGCAACTCAGTTGATAATAGTTCCCACCACTACTTTTCCTGTTTGGGCCTAAAAAACTCTTGAATCCACAAGTTTTGAGATTGGTATTCCTTTCGATACTTGACGAACCAGATCTGAATTTGCTCTTATGACTAAAGTATTGGCCACAAATGACCCCTCTACATATGCTCAAGCTAAAGACAAACCTGAATGGGAAAAGCAATGACTGCAAAGTAGGACTCATTACTTAAGAACAAGACTTGGACTCTTGTTCCCCTTCCTCCCGGAAAGAATTTAGTTGGTTGTAAATGGATCTATAAAAGAAAGTTTACTGCAAAAGGACAAGTTGAAAAATATAAAGTCCAGTTAGTAGCAAAAGGTTTTTCTCAGCAAAAAGGTATAGATTATATTGAAACTTTTGCTCTTGTTGCTAAAATGAACACAATCAGAACCTGAGCTGCGGGGAATCGCTCTAGACCCCTCCGCTTCGCTCCCAATTTGAGATCCCGGAGGAATCGATGAAGAATCGCGATTCCCCATCGATTCCTCCCGGGATCGATTTCCCAATTCGCGATTCCTTGGAGAAAAAAACGCTCCCTGGAATTTTAGGAATCGATCCGGAATCGACGCTTCCGGATCGATTCCTGAGCGATCCCGGGCAAAAAAATCGCTCCCAAAAACGCTTCCTGAGCGATTCCGCAATTTTTTTTTTTATCCGGGATTGGCTAGGGTTAATTTGGGCAAATAAAGTCTATTGGACTCCATTTGGACTCATTCTATGCCCTCAGTGGTAAACAGTTTGATGTGCCCCCCATGGTAAACAGTTTAAAACTTTGATGTGCCCCAGGTTGGCGAAGAGTAGTTTCACAGATGATAATGCATTTTCTGCCCCAAGATGAAGCTGTCAAATGCATTCTTTGGGAGTGTCGGTTTTCTTGTTAATGTTGGAAATTAGCACATCAGAGGTTCTCTGAAATGATCCAGGGTACCATTCATTGGAGAGCAGCTGTTCTTGGGGACTAACTCTTTCATCAGTCACCTTATCAAGGCTTGTGGCATTGTATCCATATTGTTGTTATGCTCTCGTTATGGAAATTGTGTTGTAAGTGTTTTTTTTAGGACTCTAGTGGCACTGTTCTTCCTTTCAAGGGATGTGGATGGATGAGCTTTGTGCCCAACTCAAGGGTGAAGGGTTTTTGCTCATTAGAGATGAAAAAGGTGAATTGATAACTCCATATTCAAAATTTATTGTAGTTGTAATTGCAATAAGATAGCTGCTACAATGTCTATATATTCTAATCTTTTCTTGTACAAATTTTGTTCTCGTTGTACATAACTGTTTTATGAGTAAAATAAGAAGTATATTTGAAAAAAAACACTTTTACAGGAGTTTCAAAAAGGTCTATCCCATTGTCTGTCAAAACCCTGGCCTTGGGTTTACCTTTACATCATATATCAGACAATGACATTATAGAAATTGGACGAATAAATAAGGAAAATTTGGCACTACACTGGTAAAGGGGCCTTTTCAAAAGCACCTTTGCAATATCAATAAATTTCATATTCTATTCAGAAGGGATAAAAGTATAAAATAGAAAACCGTCTACATGTTAATTTTAATCAAATTCTAATTAATACAGTTTGGTTATATGAGAAAAATGGTATTGACATATGAGGGTCAAATACATGCAGCATTGTCTTAAAGTCAATGCCATCAGCTACACATTTGTACTTCCCTTACAAAAATTCAACTTCTGTTACAAAAATTCAATCATAGAGTTTGTTTGATAAAGTAAATCTTAACAATAACTTAATATCTTTGCAAGTTTGATATTGGATTTAAAGACATCACTTGCAAATGGTCATTGCCATAGTTATGTCATTCCAGAAAATCTTCTGAGATGTCCTAGATGATTGATGTTATATCAATGTGTACTAAATGGTTATATGAATATCTATGTTTTCATGTTTTCTATAGCGAATTTAGCATAATACATGTTCTTTTTAATATATATCATATATGCATCAAAATATATTAAAATATATATTATATAAAAAACACTCCCAAAACGGAAGCTTTTGAAAATTTCGCTTTTCGCTCCCGCTCCCCGCTCCCAATAGCGTAGATCAGAACCATACTCTCTCTTGGCGCACTTATCAATGGGAAATACACCAAATGGATGACAAGAGTGCTTTTTTCAATGGTGATCTATGTTTTCATGTTTTCTATAGCGAATTTAGCATAATACATGTTCTTTTTAATATATATCATATATGCATCAAAATATATTAAAATATATATTATATAAAAAACACTCCCAAAACGGAAGCTTTTGAAAATTTCGCTTTTCGCTCCCGCTCCCCGCTCCCAATAGCGTAGATCAGAACCATACTTTCTCTTGGCGCACTTATCAATGGGAAATACACCAAATGGATGACAAGAGTGCTTTTTTCAATGGTGATCTTCATGAAGACATTTAAATGCAACAACCACCTGGTTTTATCACTGCTGAAACTTCAATTTAGTATGCAAATTAAACAAGTCTTTATATGGTCTTAAACAGGCATCTAGAGCTTGGTATGAGAAAATTGATACTTATTCTTGAAGAATGGTTTTAAGCGATGTAGATCTGATCCAAATATGTGTGTTAAGAATTTTGATGATGAAGTCCTCATTGTGGTACTTTATGTGGATGATCTAATCCTTACTAGCATCCAGCTTACATTTTGAAGAATGATCTTAAACATGAATTTGAAATGACAGATTTAAGCTTATTGCATTATTTTTTGGGTCTTCAGATTCAACATATGGCTGATGGTATATTCATTTCTCAGCCTAAGTATCCTACAAATTTACTTGCTCAGTTTCATATGAGTGATTGTAAGCCTTCTCCAACACCATTTCAGTTCGGTGTAAAGTTAATTGTTGATTGCGATACTCCTCTTGTTGATGCCACTTTGTATCGTCATCTTATGAGGAGTTTGATATATTTGACACAAAGCAGGCCTGATTTCTCTTTGTAGTCATCATGATCTCAAGGTTTATGCAAAAGCCTCATGAAAGCCATTGGAAAGTAGCAAAGAGAATTCTCAGATATTTACAAGGGACATTACATTATGGTGTTTTCTATTCTAGCAGGGCTACAATTTCACTTTTTGGTTATAAAGATTCTGACAATCAGAGTGCAATTTAGCTTGCGTACAATCTAGTGTATCACTCCAAGACTAAACACATTGACCTTGATATTCATTATATTCGGGATCTTGTTGCGGATGGTATTATTTGTTTGAAGTATTATCCCACAGAATAGCAAGCAACAAATATCTTCACCAAATCCATGACAGAAGTGAAGTTTGTGTATCTTCAAAATTTGTTGAAAACGCAGGAAGTTGTCATCAGGGGGGGATGTTAATGTAATGCCATCTTCCTCTATGTGTGTTTCTTCTCCCTAGTCATCATTAAGGGGGATTGTTGGAATGTGTAATGTTAATATTGCAAGTGTAATGATGTCTAGTGTGATGCCGTAAGATATTATGATGTCTTATTTAGCAAAGGAAGGCATAATTCTCTCTATCTTATGTAAAAGGAGTTATCCCACATGCATCATAAAGTAATATTCTCCTATTACCATTCATTATATAAAGAGGTGGAAAATCATTTATCCCACATGTAGTATGAGATGTAATTCTTCCATACCTCTAGCTATATATTAGAGGTGAAGGAAACCCTTTGGGAATGATGTTGTTGAGAACTTGAGATATTGTGAACAATATTGTAAAGTTGTGATAAGCATATGTTGTTAGATTTTGTATAATATAGCAGTATAATTCCACTTTATAGGATCACTGAATAGTAGAACAATGCATAGAAACAACAAGCCACAAAAATTTATCTTTGGAAAACCCAAACTAGGGAAAAACCCAGCGAACCTTTCTTATTCAGAGATTCCATACAAAGTACAAGTAAATTAGATATAAAAGAAATAAGAGATATCTCAAACCCAGAGATATTAGTCTTCCTCCAGCTGCTTCTCTTCTCTCTTCTATCTAGTTAACTTGAGCGAACTTGCTTGAGTGATCAAATAAGGAGGACATCACCTTTATTTATACTAGTTTTCTAGCTGGCTTTTTCCTGGTGGGACCAAATTCTCTTTCCTGGGCAGACTTCATTTGTAGAGCAATATAATATTGTTTATTTGTTTTCTTTCTGGGCTGACTTAGCTAGTGAGGATACCTCACATAGCTACAAACATCAACATATGTGGGTGGTGCTCAAGTGTAACATTGGAGATTTCTAAAGAATAAAGAAGATCATAACTTCCCGTGGATGTTTCCCCATTTGGGGTTTTACTACATAAATCTAGTGTAATATCTCTTTTTCTCTGTCTCTTGTCTACTTACTTACTATAGAAGGCTAGACTAGTAGATTCTTGCTATTGATTATGCTAGTAAATGTATTGTTGTATGTGTATGCATATTTCTCATTATTCTAACATGCATAACACATTTCATGCCTTGTGCTTGAAGAAAATGGTAGGCAAAGACGTTAAAGTTTCAAATCTATTGCCTCCCCCCTATGATGAGGGGCATGTTCGAAGAATTATAGAGAAAGGGAGCTGAAAAAAGAGGACCTTGGGGAGATGAAGATATAGAGGGACCTTCTATCTTCATGCCAGTTGATCCAGAAAACACAATGGGAAGGCGTTCGATAAATAAAGCAGTTGTGGATACCCAATGGGCTATAAAAGACGACCATGGGGACGACAAAGAAAACATGAAAACTAACAAAGAGACTGGTGAGAAAATTTCAATCTTGCCTTTTGGTCTCCAACACAGATAACAGGCAGTGGGGTGAAGTGACAGTAAAGTGTCAAGAATTTTGTGCAACAAAGCCCAACAGCTACTCAGCAGCAAGGTGAAAATTCACATGGAATAAGGAATGTTGAGATTCTTCCTACTCTATGATCCATTGAAGCGATCTGTGTTGATTCAAACATCATGACTGAGTTCATCATGGCCAAGGCCCAAGATGGCATGCTTACAGGGGATGGTGGCTAAGTCATTCTTCCAGATGAGGCTGGTAACTCACCCTAGAATCCATCTGCAGCTAATGAATAATACCGCACCATGACTATCTTTCAATTGTTTGAACTAGTTTTGTCTGCCTGTAATCACAGGAATCACTTGGAAAGGAATAGCAGAAAGCAGTCTTTTGTTGTTTGTTGAACTGTTCAGTAAATAGTGCAAGGCATGGAAAATTAGACGGAAAATCTCTACTAATAGAATCTTAGGAAGAGGTTTTCTTGACAAACCTATTTATCTGGATTATTGTTTGGATATTTTGAAACCATGGTTAGATTTCTTTATCCAGTTAACCAATATCCAACCAAAATGGGACCCAAGAACAAGGCTAAAAGCCCATCATGAAGATTTGTATGGATTTGTTGTAGTGCTTCCTGTATACCAATGAAAAATCTATTAGTTACCCAAAATACCAATTCTATAAAATATTGTATATTTAAAGATATGTATATGTCAAAAAATCTAATATACACCAAGTACTAAAACGAAGTGCAATGTGCAATTTTTAGCTGTCATGGGCATTTTTGTAGGCCATCAAATTTCGACTCTGATCATGGGCAATTCTGCTTGATGAAAACATTTCTTGAGGATCTGGGTGAATGGAGCTCCGTGGAAGAGCTTGAGCGCATCTGATGTGGGCTTCCTCTACAGATCGGCAGCAGGTTTGTGTTGCATTTGGGCCTGCTATGACCTGAAAGAAATCTTCTGTGCTAGGGTAACAGACACCTTCTGCTTCTGTTGTTTTTAAGTATACTCCATCAGTTGATGTTTCTCAAAAGGATGCCTCAGACTTCAGTGTCTTCGTTGTGTTCGCTGTCAACAGCTGCAACAAAGCTCTTACCAACAAAGGACAAATCTGCTCCTCTGCTTTGGAATTAGCATTCCTTCAGATACATAGTTAGTCATCCCAAAATTCCCTCTTTGGAAAGGAAAGCTCCACAATCGGGTAGTTTTATTGTAGAAAAATTGATTACACAGCTGTTTTACAAACTCCTTCAAAGGAGATTTATGGGTATATGGGTATATATTAATGAATACAAAAAATGCCTTGATCTGTAGATTCAATGGACTATGGCCATAATCTACACCTCCTGTAGGACTGGATAGATTCCAACATGACAGCAACTTAGATGGTAAGTTTCTGTTCACGAGTTCTTTTTATTGTTTATTGCAAAAACCTGGAAGACTGTAGAAAGGTCATGGAGGAGTGACTATAGTTCTAAGCATATTTATCAGAACCAGAAGCAGCCAAGGGTCATACCAGGCCAGAACTGGCCAGAAAACTGAGTTGAAGAAACCATGTACTTATATATATCCAACCATTAGACACCAAATATGCAAAGTTTGTTCATGTATAGCAAAATGGCACCGAGTGCAATACATATCCAAAACAAAATACATAAACATTGAGGCTCTAAATGGCCTATAGAGTTCAAAAAACATCATTCTACAACAAATAACCATATATCATCAAAATCATTGCCTATATTGGGATCCTCATCATCAATAGCAACCTCCGCCTCATCCTCTAGCCTCTGCCTTGATCCTCCCAGGACATCAGTACTATTCATTGGTGCTAATTGTAGATCCAAGTCCATCCTTCATGTTGTTGCTCAAGTCAAACCCCTTCATTTTGATGAAAATGGCTAATCCAAGCATTAAAATGAGGCAGAAATAACATGCCTAATCAGTGATTTTGGATTCAGTGAAGGAACATTTTTACTAGGGTCATCGTCACAAATGAGTTCAACAATAGACAGTGAAACACCACCAACATCGGGGTACATAGAGGGCTTGGTGATCTTGATTGAATGCCAATCCCATACCCTCATACATTATAAAATCCAGTCCTAAATCCTGCAATCCTGCCAGTCCCAAAATGCTGAAATCTTGAAAATTAAGTCTGCTGAATTCTGAATGGGATATGAAAATCTGCTTTCTTAGTACGAAGTCCAAGGAGGTTGGAACCACTCTCAAACATTCTAGAATTATTATTAATAATGTTAAAAATTTAAGTACTGGAACAATTATTGGTATTGGTATTGTTAAAAATTTAAGTAAAAGAATAGAAAAGGAAAGATAAAGAACATCAACTTTTACTTTTAATATCACCAATTATAGCTTATTTGTGCTGTTAGGTCAGTGGGCTGGGGACCAGTTTGGCCGGTCTGGTCACAGGCCAGTTTGGAGTCCTGAAGGAATGAACCAGTCCGAACCTGCTGGTTCCAATGGTTCTAAAGCTGAGCTAGCCTCTTCTTTGAAACATGATTCTCTGAATTCAACCTTGCTTCAATGACTAATTCCTCAACCCCAATCTGAGTTTAATTGCCAAATCTTCCCCTCTACTAGTGGGAAGAGGAGATCTCACAAGAAATCATATATTCTTCAGATAAATATATTTTGCCTCATCCAAGTTAAGCGGAAGTGCATTTTTTACGTACGCCAGAATATGTGTAGAGTCGAACTTGAGTAAAGGTCTACCAGACAAAATTATCCTAGCTATTAAGATTCAAATGGATTCAAATGGACCCAACAGGTGTGGACTATGAGAACACAGCCTTCGGGAGCAAAATTTGTCAAGATGCAGGCCATCTGAAGGAAGCTTGTCATAAGAATATAACTAATAAGGTTGAAGGTCGGCACCCGTCGGCACCCGTCCACTTGAAAAGTAAGTTTGGATGGAATTCAAAAGGTTGCCCAAAGCAAGAAGAAGAAGAAACACGGGTAGTCAATAAGTCAGTCGAATTCAAAGCCAGTTTATCTAGGACCACCAACCGAAAAGGAAGAACCCTGTAGAGATACACAGCTGCAAAATTATGCAGTTGGGCAAGAAGAACCTAGCGAGGAAGACCCAGATCTAGCTAAGCTGGAAAAGCAAGAAACTCCTTGCATCAAGATATCAATTTCAAGCTCTCATACCCCAAACTGTCTAATAAGAAACTTAAGTAAGAACAGGGATAAATACTTGACAATTGCATGGGCCCACCAGTCCCTACTCCCCACAGGTATAACTTCGGCAGCTTGTAATCTAGCAGAGGCCAATAAAGTAAGTATCGAATATCCAAATTTTACTTAAGCAACGACCGCTCCACCTCGTAGGAGCCCTAACGGGGAGTAGAATATCCTTTTTCCAAAACAGCTCCAAAAAATCACTTTTGCCGGAATCCGGGCAAGTAAATAGTCTAAATTTGGTATAGTTACAGGTTGCTTGTGGAATATTCGAGGTTCTGGGTCTCTTCAGAGACCCTCAAAACCGAGATACATGGAAAATCTACGTCCCTGGTATTTTGATCCATCAAACTATGCCTGGCACTCAATTTTCTACCGGATTTGTTACCTGAAAACAAAGAAATCCAGGCCATTTTGGATGACACCAATTAAATTTTGGTTTTTAAATATGATCTAGGTTAATGGGAGTGTTTAATGTATTGCCTATTTTTCTCGTGGAAGCAACTTGACGTTTGTTTATGTTTTTGTGTTTCCCTCTATGTACATTGTTGTTTGATTAATAGGAAATGTTAGGATAACATTTAGGAAAAATTAAGTAGGACCACTGAAAATATAGCACTGAGGAGACGGTCTTATATGACTAAATAAACATAGCACAATATTTTATATCAATGTATCTACAGTAGGATCCATGAAAATAGTTGTTATCCAACACAGCTACCTATAGCTTTCTAATAGATGAAGCATACCAGCAGAATTGCTGAGCAGGGCAATCCGCCCCTCAAAGACAGATTTGCAATCCTCTAGAGAATCTGCAATGGCGGGCCAAAGAGAGGGTGCGTAAGGGGCCGTCAGCGTATTGTCTTTGTCGAACACAATCCCCTGAAATCCTTGCTCCTTCAACTGTTTCCAGTTGACCCACCTTATGTCTGGGACATTTAAATGCGGCAGAGCCAAATGCTGCTCCCTGAATATAACTCTAAGGCTCGACATAATGCCCGCGGAGTTGAACCTCTGACCTAACTTCGCCCACATGGTCTTGGAGCCCACACTTTCTTCTTCGATATTGCTAGCTAATTTGTTGTACGGGGTCTCATCTGTAGGAGAGGGTGGAGGCATGATGCCTAAGGTATGAGAGAGCTGCTCTGCATATTTTTGGGGCTTCTTGCATCGATAAGCTCTCTGGGATTTCAATTTCAGAGAGGACGATCTGCGAGTCTTTGGGATTTTAAAGTTAGTTTTCGGATATGGGACGGAGATTATTGGAGAGGAAGGAGAAATGTGAATGGGACTGAAGAGTATGTGTGCAGTCATGGCTGGTCTAGAATATAAAATATTTACAAATGGTATAATATACTAAAAGCCATTTTTGGATGACTTTACATAACTGTCCTCCAATTGGAAAATGACACGTAGATTTTCTTATATTGTTATTAGATTCCTCAATGGGGTCATGGTTTTAACGAGTGAAATGGATTAGCGAGTGTAGGGTGCATGTGGAACTTGATTGTGTATGAAGTGGAACTTTGTCAAAGGAGGGATTTTAACCATAATATGTTGATCAATGTTTTTTTCGTATAAAATTTCCAATTTATTAAGTTGTTAAGAAATCACATTGTGCAAACTCATATTGTATGCCAAATTGAAAATGTGACAAAAGACATAACTCCTGCATCAAAAAAGTATAGTTCCACTTTATTCTCTTAATAACTCAAAAGAAACTATTTTATCAAATATGATAGAATTGACTAAATATAGTTTGAACATAATCTCATTTATTCATTCAACTCATCCATGTATGTTTTAGTGACCCCTTTTGTCAATAAGGGAATGGTCTAGGATCCATCCAGCTCCATGATGTTGTCATTAGTATGTTCCCATTGGAACCAAGTACCCTCATCCATCTACAACCCTTGTTTGGATAATAGATCAGCATGTACATTTCTCTCCCTATATATACGTTGAAAACTAATACTTTGAAAGAGACCTGTTAGTTGAGCCAATTCTTCATAAATGGCAACAAGATAGATATTCTTCATGACTCTTTTCAGCCTCATCCAATCAACCACAAGTTTTGAAACGCCAAACACCTGTAGCTGCGTTATACCTTTTGAAAGAGCAAGTAGCATGGTCAACTTTAGGACCTTCAATTCCGCATAATTGTTAGTACTATGTCCCAAACCTGCAGCAAAACTGTACCAATGATTATCATTAAGATGTATAGATCCACTTGCTCCCCCCATAACTAGATCACCCTGTGAGGCCCCATCAAAATAGGCCCAATAGTTGGATCAATCAATCACTTCTGCCACCACCCTTCTAACTTTTGGAATGTCCCTTATATGTGGAAAAAGTCTTAGGATGGCCAAACTTTTAGAAACAATATGGATAGATGCCAAATGTATATCATCAAAAGTGGCCCTATTTCTAGTGAACCATGTTCCCCATATCAGAAGAGCAAGTAAAGCTTTATGCTTAATGTAAAATCATTAGAAATCAAACTTTTGAAAACCTCCTATGGCCATAATCCATTCCAGATTTACCCCAATAACTTAAGAAGTGAGAAGCCACAAACTTCTGATATATGAGCAAGTAATTAAAATATGATCTATATCTTCATTGTATTCCTTATAAAGAGGGCACTTGTTATGCCCAATCCAAAACCTCCTTATTATCACCTCCCAAATAGGTACTTTCTTGTAAAATACCAACCACATAAAAAGCTTGACATTTAAAGGGCAGTTTAACTTCCATATGACTGGTACCCACCATAACACCTCAAATAGATCTTCTTCCTCTCTAAAACTCTATCCCAACTTGGGCATATAGCTACCTCCCTCCTCATTCCTATACCAAATTAGGGAATCCTCTCTTTCCATTAGATGGATATGGCACTCCTTGAGATTTTTTATGAAAGCATTCCATGAATATATGTCATCATCCTCAAAAGTCAAGTCCTCAACTGCTAACCAAACTTGACTCTATGGGGTAGAATGGATTGTATCCCTCACCTAGTTCAAAAAAAAAAAAAAAATCTTTGATTTATGAGAGCTTCATTCATGATTTGGAAGCCTGTGAGCAGACTTTCCTATCCAAGGATCAAAACCAATTTGTAAGCTTCTACCATTTCTGATCCTCCAAACGAGCCAACACCCTATCACGTCAAAAGCAGAAAGTGGTGCCCTCCACATGGGAGACGCATTCCTAGAGGCCTTATCACAAGTCCTGAACCATTCCTCAATAGTGAGAGGGAATATGTATTTATGATATACTACTGAAACCCAAAGACCTTCATTCTTAAGAATTCTCCATATTCCTTGAGCCAATAAAGCCTTTTGCAAAGCACATAGGATTTTTCAAGCCCCAGCCACTAATGTCTTTAATCAAAGCAATTTTCTCCTAGGAACATTAGAGAAATTTTGAGGTCTAAAATGGGCCTCCTAAGGAAAATTATAAAATAATGGTGGAAATAATAAAATAATATTAGCATACCTCATCAAATTTTGGAGGAAAAAATAAGAAAACTACTTTTTCAACTCGTATTTTCAACTTATCTCCATGTATATTCACTCAAATTTCGAGCAGGGTCACTCATTGGATGGGGAATTCAATTCCTCATCCAACGAGTACCCACACGACATACTTTTGATGGACCCCTCTCCTCGAAAAACAATAAATTCAAGAAAAAATGTGATGAATTTTTTTTTTAGGAGGGGGGTCCATCAAAAGTATGTCGCGTGGGTACTCGTTGGATGCGGAATTGAATTCCCCATCCAACGAGTGCCCCTGCTTGAAATTTGAGTGAATATACAGTGAGATAAATTGAAAATACGAGTTCAAAAAGTTGTTTTTTCACTTTTTTACCTTTTTATCTTTTACCCAAAAATGGTGATTCATCCCCCATGGTTGACATCGCCATCTTGAATCCTATTGGTGATTTTTGTTGTACAATATTATTGTTTTGAGGCCCATTTTTTACCTCAAAATTTATGTAATGGCCCAGGCATACGAAATACCTTCAAGTTTACCCTTCCACACGAAGTTGTAACATATTTTCATAATTTATTCCAAGATGCCCATGGGTACATAAGCTAATGAGGTCTAGAAAACTGGGATTGCTTCCAAAACTACTTCATCCAAGACCAATCTACCCCCATGGGATAGCCACTTATTGCACCAATGTTGTAGTTTTCTCTCAACCTTTCCAATCAGCCATGCCCAATTCCTCCTTTAGTAATCATTGGGCTTAAGCACAAATCCCAAGTACTTGATACCATCCTATACATCCACCATCATATTCTAGAACATAGCTAATTCATTAAGAGGTCAGTTGATCCAAGTTCATCTAAGAAATAATAGATTTTCTATCAATGATGATCATCCCAAATGCAATTGAAAAATTAGCTAAAATGGCTTTCAGATGTTTTATGTCCCTTTTGGAACCACTAGAGAACAAGAGAATATCATCAACAAATAAAAGATGGTTATGTAGAAATTTCCCCCAACCCTGACGCCTCTAAGAGATCCATTGGATCTAGCATGAGTAATGACTCTACTCAACCCCTCAACCACCAAAATGAAAATGAGGGGTGTCGGGGGGGATCCCTGCCTCAACCCCCTAACAAGTCTAAAAAAGGAAGATGTGTATCCATTAATATGAACAACAAAGGAGATAGATTGAACACAAGCAAGGGCCCAATTCATAAATTGAAGCTAAAATCCAGCATGTAACAACATGAGTCTTAAAAATAGCCAACTTTCCCTATCATATGCTTTAGAGAGATCCACCTTGATGATGGCAATTGGAACTTTTTTAATCTTTACAATATGTTGTTATACCTCAAATTGTCACTATGTGTACCATTGAGAGTCTTCATGTCATATCACCACAAGGAACATGATGTTGTTTCCTCCTAGGGGTGTCAGGACCCTTCTTCACCATGTTGGAAGCCAATCCAACACCTTAAAGGTTGAAAAAACCACTTCACCTAACCCATTTATTTACCTCCTAGAGATATTTCCACGCCCTTCCAGTGATGTAGAGCGCGAAAATAAGGAATTTTCATGCCTTGCACCATTGGCAAGGTGCGAAAATATCTCTAGGAGGTCAATAAATGGGTTAGGTGAAGTGGTTTTTTTTTACCTTTAAGGTGTTGGATTGGCTTCCAACATGATGAAGAAGGGTCTTGACACCCCTAGGAGGAAACAACATCATGTTCCTCATGGTGATATGACATGAAGATTGTCAATGGTACACAGAGTGACAATTTGAGGTATAACATATGCATAACCTCACGAGCTATCCCAATTGCATCATGGATCTACCTTCCCTTCAAGGGGAAAATTGTTCATGTGTAACGGCCCTTGAGAAAATTTGCTTCATCCTATTAGCAATAACTTTAGCTATCATCTTGTACACACAGTTGCAGAGAGAAATAGGCTTGAATTCCTCCCATTCGTTGACATTGTCCACCTTAGGGATAAGAGCTATGAATGTTGAGTTGAAAGCTGCTATCACCCTGGCATTTATTATGGATTCCCCTATAACAGCCAGCGAATCCTTGTCAAAAATATCCAGAAATCCTTTGAAAAATTCCACTAGCCATCCATCCGGACCAGGGCTCTTGTCCTTCTATAATTATTGAATGGTTGCATAAAGATATTCAAGAGAAACTTCCTGAAAAATCTCATTATTTTGATCTTCATTCACCATAGTAGGATATTCAGCAATAACATTCATCATCTGACCAATACGAATCCCTTGTTCTTCTTTATATAGATTTTTGAAATGATTGACTCTAGCCCTGACAAGATTTTTGAAACCCATCACTTGGCTGCCATTATCCTCCTCGATCTTCCATATAGAATTAATATGCTTTCTATGCTTAATGAAGTTGTGGAAGTATTTAGTATTATCATGACCTTTATGGATCCATATGGCTATGCTTTTTAATCTCCAAGTTTCTTCATTATAATCTGGGATTTTAGTTCAACTAATTTCCAAGGCTATCACCTATCCTTTTTGCTCCATAGTGAGATATCCTTCAAGATGAGTATCATGATAATGGTCCAGTAAGTCTTCAATCCTTTTTAGTTCCTAGTCCTGCCTTTTCCTTCCATTGGCATCCCATATGATAGATCTATCCTTTACCCTTTTCAGGTTACTAAGAAATTGAATATCTGCAAAAACATAACTTCTATCATTATATGGGATCCAAAGGCTTTTAACCATATCTTTACATCCTTCATCCTCCAACCACACAAAATTAAACTTGAAAGAACTGGATGGTTTGTCCATGACGAAGATTACCTCAAAATAGATAGGAAAATGGTCTGAGTCTCCTCCCTCACCCACCCACTGTCTAAGACCAACTATTGCATCCATAATCCCTTCATTGACAAGAAACCTATCTAGTCTTTTAGTTATTTTGTCCTTTCCAACCTGCTTATTCCTCCATGTAGGTCTTAGCCTAACAAGGATAATATCGAACTAGGAGAACTCATCAAGTCTCTGTATGAAGTAATTGGACAAAGGACCTTAATTATGAGCAGAAGGGCCCCATATTTCACCTTCACCAAGCGTAAAATTTAAATCTCCCTTGATAATAACTCTTTTTTTAGTCATCACCCCAAACTTAAACAAGTTTTCCCAAAAGGGAGCCCGTTGTTGATAAGGACCATATAAATTAATAACAATAAGAGCATGCCCCAACCCTCTGGAAAAAAGAATAGTGCCTAAACCAAAAGTAACAAACCTGTAATTTGTGCAGATGAACTGATTGGTCTTTTGGCCCATGATAAGCCCATCGGACCTTCCATTGGCATCCAAGTTAACGAAATCCCACCCAAGTAATAGGGCCTTAAGATCCACAAGAATGCCATCCCCACATGCAAATGTTTCATGTAATATAATGATGGAGGGTTGCTTAGAAAATATTAATCTCTTCAAAGCAAGCTTTTTTAGGGAAGCCCTAACCCTCTACAGTGTAGGGACACCAATATCATTGGAGAAACTTCTGACTGGGACAACTCACTCTAAGAGGCCCTTTGATAGTGTTATGCCTACCTGCCCTGACATCTCTTATGGCTTGTGCTCGAGCCGATTCCATGATTGACCTCCGACCCCATAACCTAGGGGGAACAATATTGATCAATGTTTTGTATGAGTTATAATACCATTTTGCAGAGTGTTTAAATGTTGTCATAATATGGTATTACATGATTAATCAATATGGTTGTAGAGGATCTGGTATATGAAATTAGTAATTAAGATTTTTTTTCTTGGAAGTGAACAAAGGTAGTATCAATTTACTTTTCATGAATATAAAATAAATAATAATGAAACGTTTTTTTAAGTTGATGTGTTGTATTATAACCAGCATAGATCCATCTTAAACCCGTATCTATCAAGCACCGAAAGGAATCCAATTTCTTGAGGTGTATTTCTTTCTTTAAATTTAAACTCAAAAACTTTGATCTCTCTTGATTGATAGATCCAGGTTTAAGTTTTTATTTTATAAATGAACATCGATGTTTTAATTACTTTTCATAATATTTTATTTTATGAGCCAACATGGATTTTTTTTAAATACTTTCCATAAGTTTTTTATTTGATGAGCCGACGTGAATTTTTTTAATTATTTTGTTAGGAACAAACGTTACAACATCTCCCCCATACTGGACTATAGAGCACCGAAACTCGGTGCAATTAAAAAAATGTTTTAGTGATATGATTTATTATACTTATTTAAACGAAAATAGGTCATTGTGCGAATGGGTTGTGGTTTAATAAGTTATGCTTTGAGGGTATATTGTAGTTATACCAGCATAGATCCATTTTAAACTCGATCTATCAAGCACCGAGAGGAATCCAATTTCTTGAGGTGTAATTTTTTTTTACCTTAAGTTTTTACATGTTAAGAAAAATTTACATCTCAAGAAATTTGATCCTCTTGGTGCTTGATAAGCACTGGGTTTAAGATGGATCTATGATGGTTTTAATTTTGTATTTTATAGGCCGACGTAGATTTTTTTAATTATTTTTCCTTTGGTTTTAATTTTTTATTTTGTGAGCCCACATGAATTTTTTTAATTACTTCTTACTTTTGGTAGTGTCATGTTAGATGTAAGCACCTCGACCTCTCGGTGCAAAAACAAATATCAATGAGACCCCACTCTTGTTAAGTTTATGTGTTGCATTGAAATTGTTAAAAAAAGGCTATTTTGATAGCATGACCAATTAGACATACTTGAAAGAAAGTAAGTCACCACAAATATGGGTTGCGCTATGCAAGATTTGTTTCAAAGGAAAAATCTACATATAAAACAAATATTGATAAAACCCAACTTTTGCTAAGTTTTTGTGTTGCATTACAATACTTGTTTTATATTTGCCACACCCTTTAACTCATGCTTCCAAGAACATTTATGTGTTGCATTATAATTTCTAAAAACAGGTCGCTTCGGTAGCATGACCCATTACACATACTTGAAAGAGAATATGTTACCGCAAGATTGGGTTGTAGCTTGGTAAGCTATGTTTTAATGGTAAAATGTAGATATAAAACAAATATCAATGAGACTCAACTTTTGTTGAGTGTACGTGTTGCATTGAAATTACTAGAAAACTGTCCTAATTTGGGTAGCATGACCCATTACACATACATGAAAGAGGGTAGCTCGTAGTAAGAGTGGGTTGCGGCTCCGTGAGCTTTGTTTTTTTTTCCAGCGAAAAAAAACTACTATTGATATTCATTTTGAATCAAATAGTACAATGATTGACTTGATTCTGCTGTGGAATCATATACAACTGTAATATAACAGGCTATGGAAGCAAAAAGTAGCTTCGACATATAACAACCGCCCAAAAAAACAATCTTGAGTACAATATAGACCATACTAACTTATTACAAGCTGAAAATGATATTTCTCTTAATCTTTGCCAAAAGAGAAAGATACCTGACCCCATCCATCTGAGCAAAATACATGGTCTATAAACACTCAATTCAGTCAAAAAAATAAAGGGACCCACTGTCCAGAACACTGTTTTCCCACCACTCCTCCCAAAGCAAAGTACCTTCAAGTCCTAGCAGAGCCTGCTTTGATAATTTGTCCGCAAGTGAGTTGTGTTCTCTAAAAATATGCTCAAATCTGATGTGTCTGTGTTTAGAGATTTCAGCTTGTGTCCGCAAAGCCCAATGTCTCAGGTGAATGACATTGAGACGAAAATCTCCAGCTGCCCACTTTATAGTAACCCGGGAGTCACCATAGACTATAAGATCGACCAAACCAAAACAATTTGCAATTTTAAGGATACACCATAAAGCCATTAGTTCTGCTTTCATACTAGTCCCAATACCACAGTTAAGGCGAAAGGTGTAGTAATGAATCTCATTTAAATAAATGACTCCACCAATCGCACAAACCCCAGCCTGTGATGCACCATCGAAAAATAAGACAGGCTGATCCACTTTGAACCTGAAGCTACTAACCCTGTCAACCTTTAAATTTTGCTCCTTCATCTTACAATTTGAAAACATACTTAATGTTGTCAGGCTGCATTGAGAAATATCTGGAGAACTATTATTAAATAGAGCTCTGTTTCTATAGTGCCAGATAGCCCAAGGAATACAAAGGGCAATAAAGAAGGATTGTTTGCAGTGGCGAAACCAATTGAGTAGGCAATAATTAAAATCACCTACTACCCAGCACTGTGTGATTTTTAACTTATGAGAAATCATATCCCAAACTTTAAGAGAAAAGGAACAATTGACAAAGAGATGTTGTTTTGTTTCTCCATACATTTTGCAGAGGATACAGAAACTAGGTCCAGACCAGCCCCTTTTGCATAAGTTATCCCAGGTCTTAAGCTTGTCCTGTAAAAGAAGCCAAGTGAAACATTTCAGTTTGATGGGAATGTCCCAAGACCAAAGTCTCTTATACCACCAATCCTGGGGATAAATGTACTTCTCTTGGATGATCCTGTTGTACATAGTATGAGCTGTTACCATTCCTGAAACTGGGTTACCTCCCCAGATAATTTGATCTTTATCAAAGGACAATTTGACACCCACAGCACTTAATTTCCAAATATAATCATTCCATGAACGCGCTAAAAAACCAGATAATCCAATGTCATTTGCAGACAGCCATGTGTGATGCGACTCATCTCCAGAATTGGGATAAGAAATCATATTTAATGTATGCAAACCCAAGATCTTCAGGTAGTCGATAATGGAGGAGGGTAGTGAGAAGTAGTCCTCCATGCCAATAATTCGATAAATGCCAACACGAATTAAAGCACCCGTTCCCACCTGCCAGGTGAGATCACCTTTAATCCAGTCTATGGTTTTCAGAAAACCACGCCACATAGGAGAAGAATTCCAACATGTAACCTTTGTTTTTCTTAGCCATAAGTAGGCATCCATTTTTAAATATTTACCCCGAATGAGTCTGGACCAGAGAGAAGTTCCAAATAAGCATCTCCAAAAACTTTTCGATCTGAGAGCGATATTAAATGCTTCTAAATCTTTAACGCCCCATCCACCAAACCTGTAGGGTCTTGCAATGTAGTCTGCTGCTACCATAGGAATCTTGTCACAGTCTGATAAACCAAACCAAAGAAAATTATAGAAAAACTTTTTAATAGTCTTAATGATGGTCTTCGGAACCTCCAAAAGCGAAAACCAGTAGACTGGAATGCTGCACAAAACTGTCTTCAACAGAATGAGTTTGCCCCCGATGGATAAGAAACGATAAGACCAATGAGAGATGCGTGCTTTAATTTTGCGGAGGAGCCACTGCCAATCTTTTATAAGATAGTTGTTTCATCAGGTTTGATGCAACACATAATTCTTCTTGGAAGCATGAATAAGGGCAACACTAACCCATGTTGTGGCGAATGCAAAATCCGTATTGCAATGCAACACGTAAACTTAGAAAAGGTTGGGCCTTAATGGTACTTGTTTTATATCTACGTTTTGCCTTTGCAACAAAGCTCACGGTGCGTCTCTAACCAACACGCATTGGGACGACAAAAAAATAATGTCGCACAACGAAGAAAAAAAAAACCAGGAATTTTGTAAAACTGTCATGGTGCATTTTGGTACGCCAAACGCATCGGTGCGTCGACACGAAAAATGCATCGGGAACGCCAAAAAAAAATGTCGCACCTGAAAAAACATCAATTAAAATAAAATTTATGCGAAATGCGCCGTAATATTTGTGTAATCGTAGTGGTGTGTTTTTGTAACCACAACGCCTCGGTGCGTCTCCAGAACCAAAGCGGTGTGAACGCCAAAAATAATGTTCCCCCCAATAAAAAACATCAATTAAAAAAAACTATGCGAAACGTGCATAAATTTTCTAAATCTGCCGCGGTGCATTTGTGTAATCTCAACGCACCGGTCCGCCAGAGATAAATAAACGCCCTAGGTTGTTTTATAAAAAAACAAAATAAAAAACCCTAAACGTGGGTTGTTCATTATTAATAAATGCCCCGGTGCGTGTAGATTTTGTAGAATACTAAAACGCATCGGTTTAGGATTTGTTAAAAAATAAAAAATTAAAAGCGATAAATATGATTTAAAAACCCGCATGCAGTGTAGCGTCAATAGAACGCACTAGTGCGTTAACCTATCGGGCGCACCGGAACATGGCTTTATAAAAAAAATTTACCGTGCCGTAAAAATCATTTTAACCCCTCCACATTGCATGCGTTTAAGCCATCTGCACCGGTGTCATTCATAACCCACCTGGATGCCCTCCCACCGGTGCTCATTCCACCCCCTTCTGACACATTGCTCCTTTTTATTGGCTGCTGAATTGAGTTTGAATTTTGCCAAACTGTGGGCAAATTTTCAAATTCTCCATACATAGCTAGGATGCCTCCCCGACGCATGGTTCAACAAGTAAATTAGTGCTTACTTGATAATTTAAACTTTTAGCATATTAATTTTTCCAACTAGGTCATAATTTTCCATTTAAAAAAAATAAAAATAAAACTTGCGCGGTGCGTTCAAGCCTTTTGGCTCGCACCGACAATCGGTGCACTTTGTAGTTTGTTATAGTGTGCACCATTGGCAGGGCAAGCCGAACGGTTTGAACGCACTGCAATGCTGGTGCGCTGCACTTCGTAGCGCACAACCATAACATAAAATTTATTTTTAAAACTATAAACTAATAATCAATGCGGTCGTTACATATAAGCGCACCGATAATACGATGCGCTTACTTGTATAGAATGCACGGTAAACAAACCAAGAAATTTGAAAACCAACTTATACAGTGCATTGATTGCACATCAACGCACCGGTGTTCCGCACTATGACATCCACTAGGAGCACCGTGGTGCTTTTATGCCACGTTAGTGCACATTAAATGGTGCGTTTGTGTTGTAAATGCATCGGGGATTTTAGTTCACGTCAGCACACTGTATTTCAATGCATTGACGTGTTATACGCACACCGTTGAAACAATACTTATTGCTTATAAAATGAAATAAATGGCGGTGCATGTAATGAACTTAAGTGTACCAATTATGGTGCATTTACTTGTTAGGGAAGCATTGTTTCATACAGATTTAAAATTTACTATAATTAAAAAATCATAATTAAACAATGATACTAGTGCAAGCCAACACACCGATTCTATGTGCTCGGATGTGCGGTAGGCGCACCGTTAAAACAAATTTGATAACGCGATGGTGCGTGTACATTATAGCGTACCAAGTTGGTAATAAAATTATAAATTCATAGAAATACATTAACAATGCGTTTGGGTAGTATAGTGCACCGTTGGCAGTGCAGTAAATACTAAAGCGCACCGCCCACGGTGTGTTATGTTTATAAAATCGCACCGTTTGTCAATTTTTTTACAAAAAATACAATTTTATTTTATTTTAATACATATAATTCTCATGTAATGTTTTTATATTTAGTTTGATGAGACTAGCTAATTCATGTTATATGTGAAATAGAGACATGAGCGTCGCGAGGCGAGGCAACAACGGGAAGCTCAAGTTGATCAGTATAACTTCCGAAGAGAGCGGGAGGCTAGGGAGAGGGAGAGAGATTTATACCCTCATCCCATTACTACACGAATGAGACACCTCTTGAGAGTTGTCGCCTCCTCAAGTTCTATGAGGAGGCCACATCACTCAAGGGGAACACTACATTCCTTACCTAGTTGATCGCACACTGGGATCATCATAGGCAGGCGTTTTGAGTTGGTCCCGATCAATGGTTCCGACCCACTGAGGAGGACATATATTTTATCATAGGGCTCTCTAGGAGAGGTGAGGACTTTACTTAATTCCCTAAGGTCTCAGTTGGAGCTATAACATCGTCTCAGCTAGTATATGTTCTGAGATATGTTGATCCCAACATTCTCGAGCCTGCTCAGTTTCAGGTCAGCTGTGGGTAGCTCTCCATTGTTGTTTTTGGCAAAGAGGATGTTAGGTGCCTCTCTTTGTTGGTGATGACCATCGTGCATATCACCAATGATGGGTAGCACATTAGCTTCCCTCGATTATATTATTTTGATTCTTTACTGCAAGCACCTAGATGCGTTAGGTGGTCTACTATTTTCTTACGACAGTTTTTTGATGCTCTTAGTCGATGTCGTGCGTGTATTGGCGGGAGGGCAAACTTCCCTTTCACTTTGGAGTTGTTTTGTTTATTTTTTAAGAGATTTTCGGCCACCAGGCCATCTTTTGACCAACACCCTCGTAGGTTGATAACATATGTGTGTATGCGCATGTGGGGGTAGATGATGCCCAAGAGGGGACAACCTGACTTTTCGGCAAGGATCACCGCAGATGTGATTGATATGCTAGGCAGCAAGGACCCGCCTAGATTAGACACGGTTTATATCCATATGCCGGCTTGGATTGGAGAGGGTGTCCCAACATCTTATTCACTCAGGACGAGCCAACATATGATAGAGGTAAATTTAGCATTATGTCTGAATTAATCTAGTTGCATTTTATTATTTTTATATTTAATGCAAAAGAAAATTATTTTCAATTGTTATATTAAATCCATGTTTATTGAAATTTTTTGATGATTATTGTGTACTATATATTTTACATATGTTGGGACAATTGCTGGCGATGTGCCGCCTCCTCCCGTTCAGAATGAGGAGGATATGGATATGGATGCAGGTGATGAACCTGAGGTACCCCATTTATCCAGACTTGGCCTTCGATGCAGGCTAGATGAGAGGTTCTGATAGGACGTTGCAGACAGGGTGTTTATGATGTTGGCATATCGAGGGGTTTGGATTGTACAGGTGAGGTACATTATCAGGGACCCTCACCGTGTAGAGTTATGTAGAATTCTTCCTCGTGATACGAGGAGCTTGGTGCAACACATTTTTGGTGCTTGCAATATTTTAGATGGTATCCATGATAGTAGTTCATTGTCAGATGAGGGTAGAGATCCTCTGCCGACTCGTCCACCTCCTTCTCCACCAGTTGCTTCGACTGGTGGTGCACCCTCCACATCCACTGCACCTCATCCCCAACGTCCACCTCCTCCCCCTCCACCTTCATCATCTCATCCACCTCATCCTCCTCCAACTTTAACGTCTCATCCACCTCCTCCTCCACCATGTCCTCGTCCTGCACCTCCTTCATCATCTAGTCCTCTACTCCTACTCAACCTTCCTCCTAATCCTACATCATCATCTCCTCTACTCCTGCTTGACCGACCCTTCAATCCTACTTATCAACCCAACCATCCACTAGTTCCTACTTCACTCGTTTATATTTTAGAGATGCTTAGAGAGGGTGGTACACTTCGTCTTGATGGACCTATCCCTCCTGCTCTCAAATCTCTTTTTTTTTTTTTTTTTCTGGCAGAGGTGCTGATACTGCCTTTGGCTCTATTGGTGGAGGTGATGATGCATCTAGCTTTGGTCAGAGAGATACTGATGATGCATCTAGCTTTGGTTGGAGAGATACTGATGATGCATCTAGCTTTGGTTGGAGAGATACTGATGATGCATCTGCTGGAGGAGGTGGATCATATATGTCATAGTAGTTATTGGACTGGAGATATACTATATTTGACATATTGTATCATGACTTTGATGTTATATTTTTTTCGCAAGGAAAAAAGCGTAATTTCATTTAAGCAAAATCAAATTACATAATGTATAAAAGCTTCTGAGAGCTCTTTCAAAAATAAGCTTTTCAGCTTGTGTGTTTAAAAATATGCAATAATATATGTTTCGATCCTGTAGGATCCATAGTATATCCATCTGAAAAACAGTGCTATGAATAGAAGAAAAACCAGTCCCGTGATGCTGTAAAAGTGCCGATCAATAATAGGAATGTTGTTCAAAATTGAGGAAAATTTTGCAGATTAGGAGCTTCGATAAAAGGTCTGTGAAAATATTCATGAAAAATTTCATTTTGGTGTTCTGCAATCCGCCATTGTCCATGTGGGAGTGTCAAACCCTGCTTTGATAGGAGGTCCGCATCCATATTGCGTTCCCTGAAAACATGAGTGCAAGTGAAACTGTCAAACATGTCAGCAATTCTAAGTGTGTCCTCAAGAATTGTGTGCAAGATCAAATGGTGGCATTGTTGAGTTTTTTTTATCCATTTAATAATGATCATGGAATCTCCAAAGACTTGTAGATGCGTGCATTGTGTTTCCAATGCGAAAAGAAGCAGAAGTTTGAGCGCATGGAGCCCGCAAAATTGTTTGTGCCTCTGCCGAGGCCCATATGGATCTTGTAGTAGTGTGTGGTAGAAAGATACAGGATGGCACCTCCCCCGCAAATACTGTTTTGGGATGCACCGTCAAAGTATGCCCAGGGGATGTTGGGAATGCTGACTTCAACAATGGGGATACGAAGGGTAGGGGTGGGATCAACCTGTGGGAAGTGTAAGAGAATCGAGAGGGAGTGGCCGATCAATACTGAAGGGATAGTGCTGTTGCCACAAAATATTAGTTGGTTACGGGCAAGCCAGATGCCCCGAGTGACAATCAAGGGAAGAGCTATGATAGTAGTGGTGTTTGGGGAGGCGACCCACAATTTCCAAGCAGCTTCTAAGGTTTGACCCCTCCACAGGTCTGCCGAAGGGTGAGAGTGTTTCAGCTCCAACCAAATGGTCTTTGTGAATGAACAATCTAGAAAAAGATGTGTAATGTTTTCATCCGCTTGCTTGCAGAGAATACACTAGCCCGATCCTTCAATATGTTTGTTTTTTATACGATCCCAGGTGGGGATACGATCCGCGAGAGAACACCACATGAAAATTTTTGACTTGGTTGGGCAGTGCGCTTTCCATACTGTTTGCCACCACCATTTCAGCTCAATTAGTTGATGTTTGAGCTCCATTAAGTATATGTAACCCAATTTTGGTGCATATTTACCATTTGAAGCTGGTGTCCACATGAGTTCATCATTATTGTTGGAGATACGGACATGAGACAGACGCAAGGTCAGGGTATAGTTATCCCAATGGTTGTGTAGGTCCACCGGAATATGTAGAGCCTCAGCAGTGATCCAGCCTTGTTGCCAGACACTGGTAGTAAGTGGATCAGCTACTTGAGAAAGATGAAAATAACCGTTCTGATGAAGAGAGTGGATGAGTGGTGCAGGTAGTAAATGTCTATTTTGACCTTCGATCCAGGGATCAGAGCCAATGCGTATCTGCGTTCCAGACCCCACTTTCCAAGCAAGACCCTGTGTGATGAGAGGTAGAGATTCCAACACCGCTTTCCAGATTATCGACATCCCTGCTCTGGGTTTTGATGTATTCCGAATCCAATTTAGTAAGGTTGAGGGAGCAATATATTTTTGTGTGACAACCTCTGTCCACAAATTTGTAGTAGAAAGCAGTCTCCAGCCCGCCTTTGCTGCAAGGGAGGTGGCAAAGGTATGGATGTGTTTTAGGCCCCAGCCCCCCAGAGACTTCGGCATTGCAATTCTCTCCCACTTGACCCATGTAGTGATGGTGTTTTCCGCATGTCCAGACCAGAGGAACCGAAAGCAGAGTTTCTTGGCCCTGTCCTTGATGCTCTTGGGGATCCAGGACAGTGACATACAGTATACAGGTATGGCTTCAAGAACAGTTTTTACAAGGACTAGCCGACTAGCCCTGGATAGCCAGCTGTCGCTCCATAGCAGGAGTCTTTTTTCTAGTTTTGCAATGAGCCAATTCCAGTCACTCTTTTTGTAGTCGTTTGGTTTTAAGTGAAATCCCAAGTATTTGAGGCCATCGCGCAAGAGAAGAGATTCAAATGGGAAGAGAGTAGTATACCTGAGACGTTCTGCAGTAGTCAGACTGTAGAGAGTGATGGTGGATTTCTGAATATTGATGACCATTCCCATGGCTTCTTGGAAAAGTGTGAGTATTGAGTTGAGTTGTTCCGCATCCCCAAAAGAGCCATCACAGAAAATGAGAATGTCATCAACAAAGAGTAGGTGTGAAAGTATAAAATTATTTGTAATTTATAAACCATGGAAAATGCCTTGACGAATAGCATCTTTGATAGCCCTGCTGAGAGCCTCAGCCACCAAGAGGAAGAGAAGTGGGGATAAAGGACAGCCCTGTCGGAGACCTATTTCAGCGCAGAAATTTTTTGAAGGGGAGCCATTGATTAGTACCGCAAAAGAAGCAGTAGTGATGCGGCTCATATTTCATTTGATGAAGGCATAATCAAAACCAAGGTGTGTCATAAGAAGACGTAGGTAGAGCCAACTAACTCGGTCAAATTCCTTTGAGAGATCAATTTTGATTACAGCCCCCTTGATGCCCTTTGATTTTTTGGAGTGAAGACCTTCTTGTGCGACCCCAATAGCTTCATGAATCTGTCTGCCCTCCAGGAAACCAAATTGTTCTTTGTAAATAAAATTGGAGAGAACAGGTTTCAGTCGCTTAGCCATGATTTTGGCCAGTACTTTGTATGTGATATTGCGTAGTGAGATGGGACGAAATTAATCCATAGTAGAAGGTTTATCAGATTTAGGAATAAGAGCTATGTAAGTGGTGTTCAGTGGAGGATGTATGTGTCCCCCATGCCTGGAATCCTTAGCAAGATGTAGTAAATCCGCTCCAATAATATCAAAAAACTCAATGAAAAATTCGATAGTCCAGCCATCCGGGCCAGGGCTCTTGTCCTTCTAGAAACTTAAAAGTGTGGCTTTTAGCTCCTCTTCAGAGATCTTAGCCATGAGATTCAGGTTATCCTCAGCAGTAATGGCTCCCAGAAAAAGTTGAGAGAGTCTGATAACTTCCGCAATCGTTGCACGATTATCATTCGAGAAAAGAGATTTGAAGTGAGTAGAGCCCAGAGAGGCTAGGTCTTCAAAGGAGGAGAAGTTTTCTCCAGTTTCATTCGAAAGTTCCCAAATGGAATTTTGAGCCTTTCATCCTTTTGCATAAGCGTGAAAGAATTTGATGTTTTCATCCCCGTTGTTCAACTAGATAGCTCTGCTTTTAAGTCTCCAGACAGCCTCCCTCTTAAGGAGAATCTTGTTTCTCGTGCTTTCCAGAGATTTTAGTTGTGTGGCGGAGTCTGTCGTGGCGTAACCTCCTCCATCCCTCTCCTGTAAATTGGCCAGCTCTAATTCAACCTTGGATAGTTCCAGGGTATCCCTTTCAAGATTTTTATTAGACCAATCCTTCAGGAGTTTCTTTATCCCATAGAGGTTTTTGGCAAAATGAGGTGCTGCATGTGTACCCGTTTCATGCTAGAAGGGAATCCAGTTCTTTTTAATGATGTTAGCAACTTCCTCCTCCTTAAGCCAGGCAGCGCAAAGTTTGTAGGGGCTTGGCGGTTTCCTAGTATTCCCCATAATCTCGAAACAGATGGGAAGATGATCCGAGATACCCCAGAGTTGACCCATTGTCGCATCCAGAGAGGTTGAGTCGCCAGGGCTTCCAAAATGAGAAAACAGTCCAGTCTCTTAGAGATGCAGTCTCCCCCAGTTCTGTGGTTGTTCCAAGTTGGTTTCAGAGTGGATGGGTTATAGTCGATGAGATGAGTGTCAAGTAACATATTTGCAAAAAATCCTGCCAGATCGTCACCCCGAGCAAGATGGCCCCAAATCTCATGATTTCCAAGAGTAAAATTCAGATCCCCCCTGATGATGGTGTTGTCCCCAGAAAGCATAGTGTTCCTCCTGAGGGATTCCCAGTAGACAACACGATCAGAGCAGGGCTTGTAAATGTTGATGATTTTGAAGGCCCTGTTTAGGCCGGAGTGGTGGAGTTCAACTCCCAGTCCCGAGGAGAAGCCCCAGGTGTTTTGAACATTGACCGAAGAGCGTCTCCATCCCATGGCAAGGCCCCCGGAATGACCTTGAGCATTGATAGCAGAGAAGTCATAGGTAGGGAAGGAATAAGTGAGTAGTGCCAGGATGTCAATATCTGACCCCATGGTTTCTTGTAACAAAAAGATGTCAGGCTGTTGAAGAGTAATCAGCCTTTGCAGTGCAAGTTTTTTGGGCTTACTTGCCAACCCCCTGCAGTTAAAAGACAAAATCTTCATGGGGGAGCCCCGCAGTGGGTGTGCACCGCTCTAAGTGCCCCAAGGATTGATTTTTGTTTGTCGTCCGCAAGATCCAAAATGGATTCCTGTTGTGCCGAGGAAAAAAGGGAAGATCTACCACGGCCACGGGGATGTTTACAGGGGGGAGGATTTGAGCCCAAACTCGTGCCCAGGGGATGTGTGTTCAAAATGGGAATGTCCCTTGTGCGTAAGTAAAAACAGATCGAAGGTACAAGGTGCACAATGGGTGAGGGTACCGAGGAGAAGTCCAAGGAAAAGGAGGTCGGCACAGTGGGAGTGATGGTGGTAGGAGGTGAACCAAGGGGAACAGTAAGGGGGGTTCCAGCATATCCCACAGTATCCAGATGTAGAGAGGAAAAAGTAGAAACAACAGTGGTGAAAACAAGGTCAAGTTGTTCGTTCATACCCGTGGAGGTTGCTGCAGGAGAAATCGTTGTGTAGACCAAAGTCGAAGCCGGTGTAGAAACCATTGTGGACCGAGGCAACAGGTGAGTGTGCTGCCCAGTGCCATCCAAAGTGTCCAAGGGTTCCCCAACTAAAACTCCACCAGAAGAAAGCGACTGAGATGCCCCCGAACCCGTGGTAGCAAATTAGTCGTCTTTTACCATGTTCTCCCCCAAGCCAGTACTCGATCCAACAATCCGTTTGCGAGTGTTGTCATTTTTTGGTTGAAAAGTGAGGCGACAGTGCTTTGCAAGGTTTCCAATCCCATGTCACCGATGACAGCGGAAAGGGATTCCCTCGTAATCCAACTTCTGAACCTTCTGAGCCAAACCCCATATAAGATTGATATGTGGATGAAGTCCTTCATGAACATTTATGGAGACCAAAATACGGGCCACCGAGTAAATCCTGGTATGTAGAAAAGACATATCGGCAGCAATGTACGCTCCCAGAGCGTTACCAATGTCCCAAAGGGATTCCGTGTTCCAGAACTCCCAGGGTAAGCCCGGGAGATGAACCCAAACGGGGATGAGGTCGATTTTTTCAGTATCGACATCAAACATCGGGGTCCAGCCTTTGAACAGAATAGGAGTGTTTCCCAGACTCCAATGGGCAGCAAGAACTTTCCTAGCATTCTCATGAGATTTGAGTTTAAAAATGAACCATCCGCGAGACAAGACCATAACCTCAGGCTGATAGTCAAAGACTTGGTTCCAATTTGTGGTGACCCAGCCATCCAAGTCCTCCGCGCGTGGGTATTTCCCTCAAGCCCACCCAACAATGGCAGTCTGTGCCATGTGAAGAGTGTTTGCAACTGTCACGTTTTCCCATATACCAGATTAATGGAGTCCCGAGCACTCTTCAATAAATTTCCTTTTTATTTGTTGGTGGGGTAAATCGCCCGGCTACGTAATGGGGAAGGCCGACTACCCGTACCAGTTCCAACGACGCAGTGAACAGTGGGGGGAGGACCAGGATGGGGTGGAGTGTTGAGTAGGGAATTAACAAATTCATCAGATAATGGGGAGAGGGGGTTTTCAGTAGTTCGGGAGTAGTGAAAAGGAGCTGAGAAATCGAAAGGAGGCCAACCAGTGACTTTGAGTTAAGAGAAGGCATCGTTTTCAGGTGGCCATGCATCCGACAGTGGTTTGGTATGTATGATCATGGAAGCGATAGGAGGAGTGTGACCCAACACACAGCTAGAGGGAAAGTTGTGGTGTTGTTGTTGAGGACCCCCGAACCCCAAAGCTAGTAAAACCGGATCAAAACCGCCCGTTAGGTTACCGTCCCCGGAGAAGACAGGTGGTCAGTGGGTGTTGTCGCCGCCATCGATATCGCCCCACCAGTTGGCAAGAGACCGTCAGAGCCTTCGTCGATCAGCTGTAGAGAAGAGATAATCGGCGTGGAAACCGCTGCAGGGACTTGAAGGGTTTGTGTAAGAATAAATTCCGGGTCAGAGTAAAAAATAGTATTACCATCAGATGGATCCAGTGAATAATCCACCACTTCCGTCGAATGGTAATCCGTGCAGTCCTCCACATCATGGCACGAGCCGGTTAGTTGGATCCGTATAGCTACCATCATTTCACAGAAGGGTTTAGCAGGGTGCAGCCCCTACGGGCTGCGAAACCCTAGACCGTGCAACTACCTTCATTTTTCCTCAAGCATACTTAATAGACTTTGATGTTATATATGTTCATATCTATATATATACTTCATTTTTCATGTTTATGTTGATGTCAATGTTTATATTGATGTTTATTTATATGTTGATGGTGATGTGTTTTATGTTTGTCAGATGGTGAAAATGATTACGATAATGGCATGTTTATGTTTATGTAGTGAAAATGATGATCATAGAACATTTATGTTTATGTGTATTAGATTATGTTTAAATATGTTAGATGTATATGTTACATAAATATGTGACGTAATGTTTATGATGGTACATTCATGCTTATTTTTGTTTTTATTTAAATGATGGTATGTTTATGTTTATGTCGTGAAAATGATGATGATGCAGGTACATTTTTGTTAAAACTTATGGTCATGTTTATGTTAGTAGGATGATGTTTATGTTTATGTTTATGTTTATGATGGTATGATCATGATGTTTATGTTTTTGAGATGTTGAAAATGATGATGATAAGCAAACTAAGTAATACATGAACAAAATTTTAAAGCAAACTAAGTAATACCCTTCTTAAGGTCCGATAGACCAAAGTTGGTCTCAGTGGACATTAAATATCATCATCATTAATTAAAGACAAATGGTTTCAAAAAAATATCATAACAATATTACTATTATAATAATAAATTATAAACTATTTTTCATGTTTAAAATTAATTTTTTTTTAAGAAAAAAACATAATATTTAATGTTTCATAGATTCTTTCTAGATATTTTTTTACCAATTTTATAATGCTTAAAAATTAATTAATATTTAAAATTAAAATTTAAAATGTTATCTTTTATTTTAAAAATATAGCTTTTATTAAAATCTTCAATTAAATTATAATTATAAAATTAAATATTTTTTAAAATTTATTTATTTGTAAATCTACAAATTTAATATTCTTTTCAATATTCATATAATTAACTTTATAAAGAAGATAATATAATTTCATAAATCTAATATTGAATAAAAAAATTATCATTTAAAATTATAATTAATTATAAAAAAAATCATTTAAAATCAATTCTAATTATGAAAAAAATCATTTATAAATATCCAAATTTAATATTATTTAATTATAATATAATTCACATAGTTAATTTTATAAAAAAGATAATTAAATTTCATAACTTCAATATTCAATAATTTTTTACCATAGTATATAATGTTTAAAATCAAAACCAATTATAGAAAAAAAATTAATCAAATTTAGATTTAAAATATTATTTTTCTATTTTAAAAATATAACGTACAATCAATTTATTTACAAATAGTAATACAAAATAATTAATCAAAATATATTTATTTTTTAATTTGAATATTTACATTTTCAAGAAAACAAGAAAGCTTTTATTCATATCTAAGTATATAAATTTAATATTGTTAAACCTCAATACTTATATTTTTAATAAAATAAGAAAAGTTTTTATTCATTTATAAATATACAAATTCAATATTCTTCCAATACTTACATTCTTTGACATTTAGGTTAGGCATAAACAATACATTGTTACAAATTTCAAATGTTTCATATCTATTTTAGCTTTTAACTTTAAAAATTGTACAACAATTTCATTAAAGCATTTCCAAACGGGAGGTATAAACAACATTGTTGCTAATTTCACTTGTTATTTGTTTTGACAATAACTCACTTTACAATGATAAATATCAAAGCACTAATAGGAAGAAAGACAAATACTTAATTAAAAGAACAAACATTTTCTTTCAATTATAAACCCAAAAGTTGCATTCTCTAAACTTTTTTTTTGTTTGTAAATTGCAGATATGAATTTAATTAACAGAGCCGAAAGATACATCAAGAGCCGAATTGTTTGTAGCAGATTGGGGAGGCCTCAAGTGGTGAAGCCACCATCCCAATTGCTCAAAAATACCGGACTGACTGACATAATACAAAAGATAGACCTCCTGGGTATGGTCTTCCCATAAAAAGACCGAGACTTGCTTCAAAAATAAAGTTTCATACTGTCTGGTGGTGCTGTAAAATAAACCATACACAAAATTAAAACAAAAAAGATGATAGTCGCAGAGATGACCTGGAGTTGTGGCAGCCCATTTAGCGATTTGCTGGTGGCTCATTTGGTTTCTCCTCAAGGATCGGACAGGCAACATAGAAATATTCAAAAGTCCCTGGAGGGGGGAGAGTAGGAGAGGGAGAACCTGAAGCACCCGTACCATCCTGAGCAGCGTTGTTCGCGAGAGTTGCAGGAGTCGAGCCCTTATCCTTCCTTACCTTGGAATTTTTCTGTGCAGACCCAAATTTCGAAGCCTCAGGAGCTGCTACGTCCTCATTGTTTTCCTACACTGCCGGTTCAGAATTGCCACCCAGGGAGAAAATATCTCAGGTCATATTGGCGTCCAAGGTATTTGAGTCAGATTTCGAAGCCTCAGGAGCTGCTGCGTCCTCATTGTTTTCTTGCACTGTCAGTTCAAAATTGCCACCCAGGGAGAAAATATCCTAGGTCATATTGGCGTCCAAGGTATTTGAGTGGTCCCTGACCTCTTTCAGGCCGGAGTTGACCTCACAATGCTGGTGCTAGCTTGCCAGCTTGCCTCCATCTCTTCAACAAGGGTGCTCATCATATTTTTTAACAACCAATAGTGGTTTATGGCACCACCATTGCTGCCAAAGACGAGCAGAGCTGCCACCCCACGAGCTTCCCGCCCATCAATTAGGCTGCGAGTCCGTGCAGAGATGAGCTCAACGTAACCGTCCATAACAGTCTAGTCCATGGAAACCCTGGACCTACGATTAGAGCTAGTTATACCACTGCTGCGATGAGATATACCTCTATTGCATGGCGTCATGGCAATGAGAGCAACAGGGGAGACCACAAATAGTATCCTAAACTCAATAGAGGGAGCCACAGAGAATAACCAGAACGCAGCAGTAGGATTAGAAAACATGTCGACCAAATCCTTTAAAGGGCCGAGCCAAGCCAAGTTCCTCCCGTGGAGGCAATAAATGATACAGACTGTCATCTTTGGTAAGGGTGGAAGAATTAAATGCAAGTCACTCCAGCCGAGAGAGATCATCATTCCAGACGCGCGCGAAGGAGATTGTGATCATCACCCTTGTCCTCCAGCCTTAAATATTCGCCGTCACCCAGGGTGGAATGCTGTCTTGTGGAGCAGGCTGACAAGTGTGTGGCTGTTGTCATCTCATGTCCAGGTTCGTGCATGCTGAGGACGTCGCCACGTGAGGTAGGTTGAGTGGGCATTTGATCCATGTGCGCAGTGGACGAGGTGGAGGGCACGTGGTCACCCGCATCCGAGGTTCTCTAAACTTATTATTATTAATCATGTTGATCTTCATTATATAGTATAACATTAGCCCACATTCAAGGAACACATCTTATACCCTCTAAAAATGAGGTTTAAAGCTAGCTAGTGTTCAAAGAGTTGCAATTATTTCCAATATTGACAGCTATGTACTTTTCCACTAAATGCGATTGGAGAAGATGATAAAAAAGAGTTGGATCACGTTCCTAAGACCCATTCTAACCAAGGTCAAATGATGGAATAACCCATCAACAATGAAACTTGAAATACATATAGATATTAATATGCATATTCCAAATATATGATTTAAAAAAATACATTGTTTGTTATTTTTAATTTATTATATCCTATAAATTTTAAAGGATATATATATTTTATTAATCTTCCCATAAGTTTTTTATGCCTTAATGATATATACGTGTCTAATTATCTAAAATATAAAATATAAGTGTCTAGGTATAATATAATCATTAAATTGACCCTGTTATTGAAATGAGAATAAATGAAATTACAACAAACAACAAATGTGATTAACATCAATGATAATTTGTACTCTAATTCGCTAATTCTGATCCAATTGTAACAATACAATAAATTAAATGATAAAACCCACACTGCAATTATGAACTAAATGGAAAGCTACAAATATCATCTCTGACTATGGAGAATGACATACAATCATTCCATACAATCACAAATTAGTTCATAGACATAAACCATATTTTGCATCATATTGGTTGTTAACCAACTTGAATTGTTTAAACACTACATCTAGCAATCAACTTTGCGTTTCCACTGCCATAACATGAAAAATAAACAATATAATTAGAAAATCAAAGGTAACAATAACAAAATGATATCTCAATATGTAAATGATGAAATAAAAAATTTATATATCACTCTCTGTTGCCATCACCCTCATTATCTTCCTCGTTTGGCATGATAACATAGTTGTTCTAAAAAACATGTTTAGATCTAGGGTCATGTCTTAATATGAACCACTAATCTCTATCCAACACATCAGGGTCAAAGAACACTTGCTTGCAGTGTTTTGGGAAAACATAAGGCTCCTTACTTTCATCCCACATCTTTCTAGAGTTGACACACATCAACCCACTATCACGATATTCCTTTACATTATTCATGTCGAATGTGTCCCACCACCTGCACCTAAAAATAACACATTGTAAAGATGAGAAGTCCACTTGAATGATCTCTTGTATTTTTTTGACATAACCCAACATCCCTCCTAATAGGTTTCAATCTCGGTGGCTAGCATGACTAGATTGGTTGAACTCAACTTCATGATCCACCCAACAGTTGGCATTATTGTCGGATGTCAACATTGACAAGTTCAACAACTTCGACCTCGACAAGTTCAACAAATTCAACCTGCATTGTCGACACCTCTGCGACTGACGAACTATGACAGATTGTCTCTCTGTCTTCCAATCGACCATAACAGTTGAACTTCTGTAACCGTTCTAACTTCTCTTGTAACTTAACGTAACGGGAAGACACCCAAGTGTTCTCAACACTCTATATAAGCATGTAAAATATTGTAATATACAAAGGAGAACAAGTAATAGAGAAGAAGAGATCAGTTCGCATTCTTGCATATTATCTGTGTATGTGTATGTTTATGTGTGTAGTGTATTTCCTGCTTTGTTTATTCTTATGCTTCTGCCATAACAATACCAATTCATTCAGTCGAACTGTTGTCCCCATCATGCACCTGGGCGTGTACGAATCATTGGTATCATAGCTTAGCTTTGTTTATGCTTAAGCTGTGCGTAGACACTTCCATCGAAGTTGCCTGACTTATGCTTGTCCAAACACGCTCGCAAACTCAACAATCCAAACAGACACTACCTTCAAAGATGGCAGAAGAAACAAACATTAGACATGCAATTGATGAGACATAGCAACTCATATAGCAAGCCCTGGCTCAACAACGAACTGAAATGTTCGCCCAATTCAACGAGATTCTCATGCGATTTTCTTCGACATCAGGAGGATTTTCGACAAGATCTAACTCCAACAAAATCAACCCATTCAAGGTGCAAATGAATTTGGACATACCGAATCTAGAAGGTAAGATTGACACAGAATCCGTTGACAACTGGGTGCAACAATTGGAATCCTATTACTATGTGAACCAACTCTCAAAAACTGAAAATATCACCATTGCATCCTTAAAAATGACAACATCTGTGCACTGCTGGTGGGAGACCCTATCGACAAAGATGGAGAAAAGTGGAGATCCCATAGAGACATGGGAGAAATTTGTCGAATATGTCCGAAAGGAGTTTTACCCGCCCAAGTACATTGAACAACAATATAAGAAGTGGCAGCAACTAAGGCAATGGAAATACTAGTCCGTACAGAGTTACACCGACGAGTTCTATTGACTAATGGCTAGACTTGGCATTCAAGAAGAAGAGAAATTGCTTGTTCTGAAGTATGTTTGCGAATTGTCCCCGTACATTCAACAGGAGATGAAATTTCTGACTGTCAATACGCTCACAGATGCATTCCACTATGCCAGTAAGATTGAATCCAAACGAAAAGGAAAAGCACGCTTCACGACTAAACCGACAGGATGACCACCCGACAAGAAGGCACTAGCCGACTTCGACAAGTCGAGACCTTCTTATCCAACTCCGACAAAGCAAGATCATGGCAAAAAGAATTCTCAGAAAGACAAAAGGGAACATAGCAAGCAACCTACCAGGAAATGGTGTGATTACCACTATTCATCATGGCATGATACGTCTGAATGCAAAGCTCGAAAGACATTTTTGGCAAAAGTGTCGACATCTAACTTATTTGACAAAACTCTGGTAGAAACTGACCCAGAAGCAATGACCCTTTTGACATCGACATCTACCATTCCAACAACCTCGACTATCGTCAACGAGGAGGAACGAGAGTGCTTATTCCATACATCGGTATGGGTTCAAAACAATCCATTGTATATGATTGTGGATAATTGTAGCCATAAGAAATTTGTTTCTAAATATCTCATGAAGAAACTAGGTCTTGTTACCACTCCACATCTTCAACCTTATAACATTGGTTGGATGAAGGATGGACAGGAACTAAGGATCACCCGACAATGCAAACTCACCTACTTCATTAAGCCTTTTGAAGATGAAGTACTCTGCGACATGGAACCTCTCTCCATAGCCAATGCCTTGTTTGGAAAACTTTACTTATGGGATCGACATGGAAGTTATCAGTCACGACCTCATAATGTGATTGTCAGAATTCAGAACAGATGGTACAACATACCAGAGCGACGACCTACACCAATGGTTGCAATGATATCTGCTAAACAGACGAAGAAGCTCATCAACCATGCTCAGAAGTTCACATTGATTATGATAAAGCCGTAACATTCCAGGAAGACTGTAACAACCATTCGACTCACTGACCAATGCAGCTCCCGACAAAAGCAACATATCGACAATATTCTTGATGAGTACCGGAACCTATTCCAAGATCCAGACGGAGTACCTCTACATTGTCAGGTAAAACACTCTATTGAACTTGCTCCTGGTTCTTCATTACATTAGAGAAATTTTGAGGTAAAAAATGGGCCTCAAAACAAAGAAAATGTACTATAAAAATCAACCAATCACATTCTAGTAGATGACATCATCCCCCATGGTTGAAGTGGTATTGCATGAATTAAGAATGCTTATTTGTCAAATTTTCTATGGTGGATGAAAACCCATAGGTAACGAAAGTAGTGGTATAAGTACTTTTAAGTCATAAAGTAAAGTACTCATAATGAAAGTCCTTTAACATTTGTTCATAAAATAATATTATTGTCATTTTCAAGTAAAGTACGCATAATGAATGTCTTTTCACACTTTTTTTTTCCTTTCACACTTTCTCATAAAATAATATTATTGTCATTTTCAAGTAAAGTACTCATAATTCATAAAGAAGGTCCTTTCACATTTTTTTATAAAATAATATATTGTCATTTTCATGTTTTTAATTTTAAATTATATATTCACTCTATTCTATTTAATATCATAATGGGCCTTTCCTTGTTCAGCGCCACTAGTCCTGGCCCCCTTTCTGCTGGAGTTCACCTGCCTCTTTTCGTGATGCTGTGAAGAATGGAAAATCTAGACACCCGTTGTCATCCGAAGGAACTGAAGACCCTCCACGACTCCGGGTGCACATCCTCGGCATAGAACTTAGGCAGCACAGCGCGGGAAACGAGCTCGATATCACGGATCTTGAGCCCGGCAAAGGATATAAAGATGAGGAGCTGAATCCCAGCAGCTTCTGAGAAGTTGTAAAGAAACCAGGCCATTGGAGCACAGGCGAGGGTAAAACGCTACCGCGCTCCATGGCTAGCTCCTGGATCTGAGCATGGTGCCATCAAGATCCGCGGCCACAGTGGGGAGCCGAGCAGGGCAGAGGAGAGCCGACCCGGAGCAGAGCCGAGAGGGGACAGTGGGGAGCCGAGCGGGGCAGAGCCGAGAGGGGACAGAGCCGAGCGGAGGCAGAGCTGAGCAGGGCAGAGGAGAGCCGACCCGGAGCAGAGCCGAGCCGGGACGAGGAGAGAATAGAAGTGGATTTGGGATTTGTTTGGATATCTGTGAATTGCATTTTCTTTCGAATTTTTGGAGCTCCTTCCGGAGCATCTGAGGAAAATATTCTGGTCGCCGAAACAGCGGGAGAAGGTGAAGCAGATCCTCGACGCTACATTACAAATCTCTGAGTAACGCTGGGAAGTTAATGGATCTTTCTTGGACTGGACAACCTCACCATATTCTTCCATTTCTTGAACGACGAAGATTTCTTGATTTTGTGGCGTATCACGTGCTTCCCAATCGACTCTTGCTCTACGCTGATCTGCTCAGTTTTCCTACGGGCACCACAATGCAAATGCTCATGGGTCAAGATACATTGCGCAGTCTAGCAACCCATTGGGTCGGTGTCGGTGGAGGCGTCTGGGGCTCTTGGTCTGGGGCGCACATTTGCTATGGCGGTGCTCTGGTTTTTGTCTGGCCGTTTTCTTCATCATGAGATGCTGGCTGAGTTCGCCAGTTTGGGAGATCCATTGAGTTTGCTGCTCGTCCACAGACTTGGATCTACTATTTCTTCTGTTGAGGGTTTCGGTTCTGATGGAAGCTGAAGACGTCTTGCAAATTGTCATTCTTCTTCTTGTGGCAACGTTTGGGTTTCTGTTTGCTGTTCAAGATTTGTGGTGAAGTTTTACTTTGGGTTTCTCTTTTTTGGTTCAGCTCTTAATAAGCTGTTGTTTTTGCTTATATGGGACAGAAATATGTGAAAATGTAGGGATCCTTGTTGATTCTACTACATGTGCAATATGTAATTTTGATCATCTTTTTGAAATAAAATTACGGACTTTTTCCAAGGAAAAAAAAAAAAATATCATAATGCAAAACTAATTTATTATTATTATTATTATAATATATATATATATTTTCCCGAGAAAAAAAGTGTACCATTGATATTCATTAATTGAATCAAATAGTACAACGATAGAATCGACATACACTGTCATTGTCATGATCATCTCATATCCATTACACAAAAACTACACTTCCCCTCTCTTTTCAGAGCCAAAATACAAAAATATTACATATCAAAAGATTTTTCTGAAGAAGATAACCATCTTAGTCCAGAAAATACAATGTACCGTAATCCTGGATGATGCTGCCAAAGTATTCTTCCCAATATAAATAACCATCTTTACCCTCAAAGGCCTGCTTAGACATCTTATCAGCAAGAGAATTATATTCCTTGTATATGTGTTCAAGGGTGAGGTTGCTGAAAATTTTGAGTTCAAATTTGATTCTGTTACACCAGTTCGATAATGCAGGCACATTTAAATTATATTCACCCTTTTCCCACTTAATGGTAACTCTAGAGTCGCCAAAATTTTTGACCTTTGTCAATCCAAATATATTTGCCACACGAGCAACACACCATAGTGCCAATAATTCTGCCTTCATATTAGTGCCCTTGCCACATCTAAGGCGCAAAGTAAAATAATGGTCTCGATTCAATATAATCACCCCACCAACTGCACAGTAACCAAAAGTTGTTGCCCCATAAAAAAATAGAACAAGATCATTGATGGATAAATGAAAAGAACCAACATTTCGGATAACTGGATAGTCCACTTCTTTCTGATATTTCAAATAGTGACTTAGAGCACTATTGAAAAGGATATCAATACGGGGAATATGATCTTTGAAGATTGCCTGGTTCCGCATATACCAAATGGTCCAAGAAATAAAAACCAGAAGAGTAAAGTGTATTTTTCAAGTCTTTATCCACACTTTCAGACTTGTTTCCAAATTTCCAGCTCCCCACTTTACTTTTAGGTTGAAATGCAGATAGAATCTCTCCCAAATCTCTTTAGTAAAAGAATAGTCCAGAAAGAGATGCCAAGAAGATTCTGAGCAATTTTTACAAAATATACATTGACTTGGACCCATCCAACCTCTTCTTGAAATATTATCCCATGTTTTTAATTTGTCTCGTAAAGCAAACCATAAAAAACATTTAAGTTTCAAAGGGATATTCTAGTGCCAAATTTCTTTGTACCACCAGTGATTAGGAAACATACATCTTCTCTTAGTAATACTCATGTTAGTCATATTTGCTGTTACGATACCAAGACTGTCATTTCCAACCCACGAAACTTTATCACTTTCTGAATTTAATCTACAGCCTGCTGCATTTAAGGACCGGATATAAGAATCCCATTCAGCTGCTACTGAACCGGTCAATCCAAGGTCTTCTGCACAATACCAATATCCTCCTTCCCTTTTGTTTCTTATACTGTCAAGTGTTGTAAAACTTGCTCTTTTAACCAAATGTAATAGTTCCGTTGATAGAGAATATGGATCTTCAAGACCTAAGATAGGATTTACTCCAATAGAGACTTCTTTACCATTCCCTAGTTTCCAGCACAAGTCATTCACAAGCCAGTAATAAACTTGTAGAAATCCATTCCAGATTGGAGAAGCCCCTCTAAATCTTTTACGAGGATTCCTAAGCCAATTGGAAACTTTTGTTTTAATATATTTATGCTGAATAACTGTCGACCAAAGCGAGTTCCCAAATAAAACTCTCCACAGACTATTTAATTGGAGTGCTTCACTAAAAGAAAATAAATCTTTGATCCCCCATCCTACAGCAATAATTGGCAGGGAAATACTCTCCATCCTACCATTACCAAGTGGGTATTACTGAGACCACCTGTCCACAGAAAGTTAAACAATAACCTTTTCAATGAGTTGATAACCGAGCATGGAACTGGGATCAAAGAGAACCAATAGGCTGGAATCCCTGTCAGGACAACCTTAACAAGAGTAAGCTTGCCTCCAATAGATAGAAGACGGTATGTCCATTGTGAAATTCTAGACTCGAATCTCAGTAGAATGCTCTCTTTTCTTGCCTACAGAGTCTTCAACATCTCAAAACCCTTATCATCTAAACGAGTCACCATGTTGTTAGAATATAATTTCTGTAATTGAGCCTCCACATCCTTCAGTGTCTGCTGATCCAATTTCTTTTGTAAATGTATCCAACTCGATACCTTTTATTTAAGAGCTTTTAACTTATGACATAACCGATCCACATGATTTAGTTCAAGATCCATACCAGTATTTAGCCAGAATTTCCTGACTACATATACAACCTCTTCATTCGTTAACCAAGAACAATTAAAGTTAAAGGGTTAATTCTGAGCCAATACATTGTCTCCCAGCTGTAGGAAAATCAGCCAATGATCAGATATCCTAATATTACCAACCCAAGATCTATACCGCTCACAAGTATCCAGAAAAGGAGCTTTAACAAGAAATTTGTCCAATCTCTTCTGTATGCCATCATGCCCACTACGTCCATTGGTCCATGTAGAGGAATAAACATTTGTACAAACATCAATCAGATTGTGAGATTCCAACAAATCCGTAAAATAATCCACTTTAGCATTTGAGCCCCAAACTTTAGCTTCCAGCCTGGTGAAATTTATATCTCTCGCGACAATCAAATTACCAATATTCAAAATACCAGAATCCTTCAAACCATTCCAAAAAAATTGTCTGTCCTTGTAAGGGGTGTAGCAGTTTAAAATAGTAAAATCTAAATCATTGGATCTACATTTACCATCCATCAGAATACCCCAAGTGGTTTTAAACACACTGAAGGAATAAAATTTTGGATCCCAAGCCACTAAGAGTCCACCCGACATCCTAACAGAGCTGATTGCCGACATCTCCCATCTAGGGAGTATTCCAACAATTTTTGTAACTGCTATCCAATCCTCACACATAGTCTACTGTAATAAAATGATACCCGGGCCAGTAGCAGAAATTAAGTTTAAGAGGGCCCTGACCTGAAAATCCCTACCCAAACCTATGATGTTCAAAGAACACAATGACATTAAGAACCAAATTTAGAGGGGGAACAAGCTCTAAGGCCCCCATATTGATCAGAACAACAGCCAACATACATCGCATTTTCAATCCTTGAAGAAATGGTTTGATAATTACCCTCCTGCCCAGTATCCTTCAACTTCCTACCCACATTGTTCGACCGTCTAATAGTGACATTCTGGAATCTCAAGGAGTTAACAGACTTCACCTCAAGATTAGAAGAAGGATTCTTAGCAAATATAGGTAAAGGTGTAAGAGAATCTCCAACATTATTAGTCTTATAACCCGAATAATTTAAAATATCAGACTCCTCTAGTAAAAATATCCCAGGGAAAGTGTTCTCCGGAACAAAAGAAAACCCCTCAGACCGTTCATGTGATAATAACCCAGTAGCCTCCTTAGTCGAAATTAGGGTATTATTATTGGAAACCCCCTCACACAGTTCACTAGAACCCCCAAAAAGATCTCTATGAACCAGAGGTTTGACGGTATTCCCATCTTGCCGGCCTAGGGAATTAGCTGAAGTTACTGGCAAGCCTAAATTTAAGACAACTTCCCAAGAGGCTATGTGTTTATCAAGTAAACATTCAACATCTAAAATAAGGTTTAATTAAGCTTTAGACAAGTTTTGATAGGGGGTTTCAAAAGCTGGAGAAGACTTACCCGAATTAATCACTGACATCGTCGAATCCTGAGACTAGACTTTAGAAATTGTATTCAAAAAAATTTCAGGAACAATGTCTGGAGCAACATGAAGCCGAATGTCTGGACATCGAGCATGAATGTGACCAGTTTTGTGACAAAAATAACACCTGAAGGGTATTTTGAAATAATCCAACCGCTGTCTCCAAATACGATCCCCCCACATCAACTCCACCTCCGCCAATAAACCCCTTCCCATTTCAAATTCAACCATTACTTTGGAAAATTTGCGATCATACCCAAATAAAGAGCTATTATCTAGCCCGACGAAACAACCAACGATATTTGCAATACCAATCAAGATATTTTCTGTCCACGACTCAATTGGTAGTCTGAGAATGAGCATCCATAGGCGGCGAAAGCTTTGTTTTTCACGAACAGGGTCAAAAGATAAGTGCCATTTCTTAAGACAAATGGAACCATCTTTAAAACACCAGAAACGCTTCAGAATAACATCAACATGTTCTGGCTTAGACAAAATGAACACCAACCACCCGTTAATCAACAACATCACCCGAGGAATATCCCCTAAAATCAAGGGTCCAATTCGACCTAACCCATGCCACCAGATCCTTCTGATCACCAAATGTAAACTCGAACTTTCCTATTACATCCTTGGACGACAACATAGAAATTCTATCAATGTTTGTCTCCTACGGAATATAGAAACGATTCAAACCCTCTCCAACTTTTAGTGACTTAACCTATCATCGAAGCCGAGCTTTGGAACCCTTGAAACGATAAGGCCAGGCATCAACAGATTTAGAAGTTGAATGATCGGTCTGTGAGCCGAAAACACCAGATCTCCCCGCAACATCCCGCTTAGCCCCTTCACCGGAAGCAACAATACACTCAGCACCGCCATTAGGTGTATCCAAACCTGGGATGGAGAAAGTTCTTACCATTATACCACGCACGAACCGGCACTAACCGGTGCCAAAATACCGCCACACATAAGGAGGAAAGCCACATGTCCAAGGCCCACAAAAATCGATAGTGGGGAACTACTGGACAACAACCACCAAAACCCTAAAGTGGGGAATCCGTACTGAATAAAAATAGATGATGCATCCAAGAACTAGGGTTTGGAGACATATGGCTACAAGGAAAAAGCAGAACCTAAACAACCTACAAGGATATATATGCTTATAAATTAATTTGACATTGTAATATTAAATAAAATGGAGTGAATATATAATTAAAAATTAAAAATATGAAAATGATAAAAATGTTATTTTATGAAAAAATGTGAAAGGAATATATATATATATATTTTTCCCGCGAAAAAAAGCATACTATTGCTATTCAATTAACTGAATCAAATAGTACATAATATAGTCACTGTAGTACAGTCATCCCAAAAAACCATATAGCATGATTTTCGGTATACAACCAAATACAAAATAACTTATGACATATTCTATCCTCTCATAAAAGCCTAACTGCAATAACACTTAATCAAAGAAATATAAGGAACCAGAATCCAGAACCATGTGATCACAAACTTCCTCCGAAAATAGAATCCCTTCATACCCCTCCAAAGCCTGCTTCGATAACAGGTCTGCCTGGGAGTTGAATTCTTTATAAATATGCTGGAGTGTGATGTTTGTGAAATTTCTCAACTCATTCTGAATCCTGCTGCACTAGTACACCAAATGTAAGACCTTCAGTTAATATTCACCCAAAGCCCATTTAATAGTCACCCGTGAATCTCCATAAATTTTTATCTTAGCCAAATTTTATCGGACAATCCACTTGAGCGGACGCGAGCCAGATCTCCCTAGCTCAATGCGAGTCTAGAACAAATAGAACAAACTACAAGTGCATTTCCTAGATCTACTTAAGGACCAAGTACTAGATGTCTTACCTTTTTACTACGCAATCCTTTCTCCCGAACGTTGATCCATGTCTCACGGTCGTCAGATCCAAGCTGCAAGACCTGTCAAGACAAGAAACAAGAGAAACCAGTAAAAGACATCTATACAATAAGCGATCTAAGTAAACAGTTAAGCAGGTAAACTACACAATATCATTGCACATAAGAACAATATTCGTGGAAAGGATTTGTATTACTGTAAATAGAGGATTACATGATAGAGATATAGAACTACAACCAAAGACTTAACGCAGTAGCCCTTCTCCGACCAAGCCAATTGCCAATTTCTTCCAAGGAAGTATGAGCTCTCCAATAGGTGAATGGAGATGTATTAAGAGATATTTCACCAGCATGTAGATACCATAGTCTTCCTCCCTTTGGGATGGGAGTGAGCCTCACTTATATAGGACTAAGTGGATAGGGTATGGATAGGATAGGTTGAGAGATGGTAAGAGAGAGATAGGGGATCCTCCCAAAGAGTTAGGGGTCGAGTACCAGCTCCCCTAGAGGTTAGGGATAAGCCCCTAAATGGGCAAGTTTCGAGAAAGATCTCGAATAGGCTATTTTTGCCCATTAACAGACCTCGTCGGACCCTGTAGTGGAGCAGGATGCGACGTCGCATGTTGCTAACATCCAACCTGTGACGACCTCTCAAAAGATTGCAGAAATGAGTGCAAATCCTCCCAGATGAAAATACTTAGTCCAGGTGACTTCACGGATGTATACATTGAATCTAATGATGGGTAGATTTTAGGTGTAACAGAAGTCCCCGAAAGCATGAAGCTGTTAAGGATGTACAAGTGAAGTGATTTGAAAGAAATAATGGCAATAGGCTCGACAGACGGAGGACACTGATGCAGTACAACTGACTCTAAACGGACAATCTCATATGATGTACAACATGGCTACTGACCAATACATTGCAGATCCATGGTAGCAATGACTGCTGAACAAAATCATGGCTACTAGACACAAGCATAGATCCATGAAGAAATGATAACACAGCCACGACCAATACAAAAGTGGATCCGCGTAAGGTGACTCAATACAAATTCCATTGCAACCTAGGTAAAACATGACTCCCCAGGGTCTTCAAGTTGAACTTGCAATGATACGAATCTATCCATGTGATTACAAATGTCTTGACGTCGAACATGGTAGAAACCACTTGATTACCGGCCATTGATGTAAACTGTTAACAAGTGCGAGGGAGATCACCATTGATGTCAATGATTCCCAAGGTATCACAGTACATATCATCAAGCGTGAATAAATGATTTGAAGTCGAATGAAAGATGAAATCTTTCAATCAAGAGTCAATGATGTAAACTCATGATGAAAGCAAGGTAACATGCCATTATGGCATGCAGGGCCAAGGTACTTGACTGGTTTCTAGATTCAATCCTCGGATGATGTGTTGAAGTCGACAACGATGAACCCATCGAAGGAGGGCCATGATGAATCCCCCATAAATCGACACGAAACACGACAAAAGATGTGTAGATTGGATCAGATGGTACAGTAACATGTGAAACTGACTCAAAGTAACAACGACATGACGATGTGTGTACTGACTATAGATGATAGATGATAGACGTGTTCTTGAACATGGGCATGGCATGACTTAGCAGTATTGACATAATGAGAATGACCCAAACTTCTAATTCAACTGATGATGGAAGCTTTCTCCGAATGACTTAGAGGAGTAACAGGACTTAGAAAGTAAGCGGGGAGTCATAGACAAACAGATGACCCAAGTACTGTATGCGAATGCAGATGAGTGCCATGTTCAAGAACGACTATATATTGCCACTAAGGTATGTAACACAAACACTTCCCTTTTTCCCCATCATGAATGATGAGTGCCTCATGTGTTTTTTACGAGCTTGATGAGGGTACCAAGATGCTCGGTATAGTTCATCTCCTAGATGAGTCCAATCCCAAATGTTTTCCACACCTGGGATAGGATGGGTTCGTCCCATGACAAGCCCTTCAATGTGAAAATTTAACGAGTCCATAGAAGGCAAAACTCGGTCGTCATTTCATGTTTAGAGAGTCTGAAAATAACTAAAGAAGACTCCAACGGTCCTTTTTCGTAAAGTTAGCCTAATCACCTGAAAAAGGGTAAAACAACGTGGGAGAGGACTCTTCCAGTCATGATTGGCTGGAGTATTCCTTTTTCGTAATTAGTGCCTCCTGGCCCGAAAAAGAGGTAAACTATCACCAGGAAGACAACCATTCAAATACTTTATCAAGCATGAACGTGACAAGTTCGCTTGGCAATCTTTTCGTCTTTCGAGAGCCTGAAAAGAGCTTAACGGTAGACTCCGGGGGGTGTCCTTTTCCGTGGAAGTTTAACGAGCCTGGAAAAGTGATAAATCATAACTCAGTACTTGTTCTCATAGTTATGTGAGTACAAGAACAAACGCAGAGTGAACTCATCCTCATGCAATATTTACGACTAACCAAAAAATAATAATGACAAAACATTCAAAAGGGGGTTCATACCTGTAGTTACCATTGATGATACGAGAAACGACACAAAAGACCACTTTACGACTCCTGTACACTAGAGAAAGTGTCAAATAGTCCCAAATATAATGACAAACGGTTGAAACTATAGTAAATGGCCCAAAAGCATAAAAATATTTGAAAAGGAATATTCCATTCTATTTATAAATAGAAATATGGGCCAAAAATAAATTTCATTATTCAAATTGCCAATTTGGGTGGAGAAGTACCAATTTGGAGCCAAAACTTCCTTTGCCGATTTCGGGAGCTATGATCCGCCATTTCAACAACCGTCCGGACTAGGTAGGCCTAAACTTCATCCAGCAACTTTCCAGTGGTTTAGTTTTTGTTTTTATGTACATTTTTTGGGTTTTTGATGGTGTTATGGAGGGCTTTATGCGCCCTCGACTCATCGCGGGTTTCCCTTTCGGGACCTGCGACGAGACCGAGTCGTCGCAAGTCTCGAAAACGAGACATGTGATGACGTCACCTTGTACCTAAAGGCATGGTGCGACGACGGAAACCCAAAACCCAAACATAAAAAATAATCCAAAAAATGAGTTTGTGAAAGTTGAGGAAGGACCTAACAGGGTTTAAATGTCCCTTTTGGCAGGTTATCAGCAAGCAAATATGTATTGGAGTGGCGAGAGAGAGAACATGAAGTAGAGGATGAACAAGCCGCAAATGATCCACAATGCGTGGATGCTTTGAGAAACTACGGGTTACTCAAGTTCTTTGAGATCCAGGGGATGAGATCCCAGATCCCACTACTGACACACATGCTCCAGAGTTGGGATGCGGCCCAACAATACTTTGTGATAGGTGAGCATATCCTCACGATAGACATTGAGGATATCTACTTTCTCACTCGTTTGTCCCGAAGAGGGGACACTGTACATCTTACTGGGACACGGGCCAGTGACCGTACAGTTGAGGACATGGTGTCATAGCACTGTGTTGCTACTTCTCGTCCTTCCAGCGGGAAGATTCTCATCAGGGATGTGGTGAGTCTTTAACTGCGGACCATATTTCTTACCATTACTAGGGTGGTGGGTAGCCAAGCCCCACACACGGCTACTTGGACCCAGATGCTATATGCGAAGGACTATATGTCCCCATGGTTTTCAACTGGTGCGAGGGTCTCCTCGCAAACATCCGAGATCAGCTGACCAAGTGTCGGCGAGGGGAGCTCAAGTAGTTTGGGTATGGATCGATCATAGTATAGTTCCTCTTAGAGCGGATTCCTCCTCTACGTCCGCAGTTGATACTTGATGACAGGGAACCCAGGGATCCCCATATGCTCAGATGGGCCGAGGTCATGACCCGTCATGGTGGCGGGCCCATCATTAGCTTTGGTCCCGAGTTTTTTAGATGGCTAGAGGGCTAGTTACTTATGGTCGAGGATTTTCCATATAGCGGCACAGATTTCCGAGAGGATCTCGACTTGGTGATGCCGGAGGGTGCAACATGGGGTGACCTAGGTGAGAACAAAACCCTTGTATTTTTAGTTTTGTATATTATATCATTTTTTTGATGTAGTGCTGACAAGTATGTAATATGTGTGTGCAGATGTGGGCCCTGTACAACTGGTGGGTCTCTCCCTTCTGGCGAGGAGAAATAGAGGCGGGGAGGCAGTAGTTCCTGCAGGTGCTCATGCTTCCATCGAGGAGATGGAGGAGGTGTACAGGAACCTGTCCCAGCTGACTGTGGAGGTACCAGAGCCAACTATTGATGACTTACCGAGGCCCATGCAGAGATTTGGGGTTGGAGCGTCTATGCACTTCAACGCCTTACTATGCAAGGTGGCTCGAACCGTAGACTGCTTCCTCACCCAACGACATCATGTCGTTCAAGCTAGGGGTGGTGTACGGGTCAGGCGTCAGGCCTGATGACACTTATATACTTGTACTGAGAACTTAGAGGCCTCAGATTTTGTACTACTGAAAGCTATGCTGCTTCATATTTTTGGAGAGACTCACTGAAAGCCATCGTGCTTCAGATTTTGTACCAGCACTACTTTTCGAGTGATATATATATATATATATACAAACATTACCGACGATTTATATATTATGTGTTTTTAAAATGATTAGTGATGTGATCTTGTTTACATGTTTGCTTTTATACATTGTATTTACATGTGATGAATGCTTTTACATATTATGAGTATTATGTGTGTGTGATGTACCAATCTAAAATGAAATTGGCCATCGAGTCAACAACTATGTTTAACTCCCGTGGAATGTGTAGGTATTGAATGGATTCAAATGACCTTTCCAGGAGACGTATTTCTCTGAAGAGACGGAGTAAGGCGGGATCACGGATGGCGTACACCCGGTTCAGATGGGAAACCACTAATTGAGAATCCATGTGGATGAAAATGTGGTTCATACCCAAGGAAATGGTGTTAGATAGGGTTCCGATTCATGCCTCATACTCTGCGGAATTGTTGGTCGCAAACCCTAGGAAACTTCCTCCTGAGCTAATGAGCTCACCTGTTGGGGAATATAGTACCTAGGCTGCCGAAGCAAGGTTACGGGTATGCCGGCTGGCACCGTCCGCGAATCCATAGCACGTTCCCATCTGCACACACAGACAGAACATGGTATAAGAAGCGGAAACAAGATCAAAAGACACTCGAAAAAGAAATGCGTCACACCACACAAAAACACAAAAACACAAAAACATGCCATGTACAGTATATACAAGCAAGTCTATGCATGAGAGATCAAGCATAGTATCTCTTCAGGTAAAGCCCATTGCGAGGTTCACCCAAAGAGATTCCGTCATAGTCTTCAAGCTAGTAAGCACCTTTTTCCAAAACACGTTTGACTATGTAAGGTCCAAGCCACATGGACTCGAACTTCCCTTCTCCTAGTTTGTCGTGCTTCTGGTCATAAGTGAGGACCAGGTCACCCTCGTTAAAGATACGAGGTTCAACTGACTTATCGTATTGGGATTTGATGTGTTTCTTTTGCGCTACATTAGCAAGAGCGACATCTCGGTGAGACTCGTCAAGTTTTGCTAAGTGCAAGAGACGTTCTTCCTCAGTAGTAGTGTTAGGAAGAAGTTCGACAGCGAGTTGTAGAGACGGAATTTCGCACTCTATCGGTAGGACATCCTCCAATCCATATACCAATTGGAAGGGAGTGAAGCCTGTGGTGGTTTTGACAGAAGTTCAGTAGGCCCATAACATTGAAAAGAGCATGTTATGCCAATTGGACTTATGTGTCCCTACCATCCTTTGGACCATAGTTTTTAAGACCATGATAATGGCCTCGAACTGTCCGTTGGATTGCGGGTAGTAGGGTGTTGAATTTTCATGACGAAAACCCAACCTATCACTCAATTCATCAACCATATGGTTCTGAAAATGAGAACCATGATCGGTAACAATTCCCTGAGGAACTCCGAACCGCGCTATTACATGATTGAACATGAAGAGTGCAGCGGTTTTGCCGTCGTTTTGCTATGTAGGAATAGCTTCGGCCCACTTTGTCAAATAATCCATAGCTACGACGATGTAACTATGCCCCCCGACCGAGGTAGGCTTACAATGCATAAAATCAATGCCCCATTTTACGAATGGGCCAACGGCAATAACCGGATGTAATGGGGCAGGATGAGTGCACCTCTTCTTATGGAAGTGTTGGCAAGGAGGACATTTTTTTACGGCCTCAATACAATCTTTGAAGATAGTAGGCCAGAAATATCCTGCGTGCAAAATCTTCTGGGCTGTAGCCATCCCAAAGAGGTGACCGCCACATGCCCCAGCGTGACAGTCATTCAAAACGCGTTCAGCCTCATCATGAGTGAGACAACGTTGAAGAATTGAATCAATGCCACGACGATACAAAGTATCATTAATGATTAAATAATACTTTGCATGGTGACGTATCTTACGATGGTCGTCGCGAGAGAGTTGAGCATTGAAGCATTGGGTTTGAAGATACAATAAGATATCTCCATACCAGGGGTCAGTCGTACTGATGAGAAACAATGATTCATCCGGAAAGGAGTCAGTGTGCTCAACTTCTGCATCAGAACGGGGAAGGTCGCAAATGAGCTCGGCAAACACTAAAAACTTCTTAGACTTAGCTTTCTCGAAAAGAAGATCAAATTCTTGCAGTATCACAATCCAGCGTGAATACTTGCCCCCAAGCACCTGACGTGTCAGTACGTGGTACATGGGGTTCGAGTCGACGATGATAGTGGTGGTGCGGAGCAAGATGTAGTGGCGGAACTTCTGGACGGAGATGTCCACCGCGAATGCGAGTTTTTCGACATGAGAATATCTAGTTTCAGCGTCATCTAGACCCTTACTGGCATAGTATATTACATGTTCCTGGGCGTTTTGATCCTCCTGCACCAAAACCATGGCGATAGTGGTTGCAGAAGCGGCGAGATATAAGATGTAATCTCGATAATAATTAGGCGGTTGGAGCACGGGGACATGCATGATGGCATGTTTGATAATGTCGAAGGACTTTTGAGCTTGGTCATCATAGATGAATGGGATGTCCTTCTTGAGCAGTCTCATATACCCCTGAGTCTTCTCCGCGAAATTGCAAACAAAACGTCATAAATAAGTCACCTTCCCTTGGAGACTTTGAAGTTCTGTCACATCAGTCGGGGGTGGTAGGTTGATGATGGCCTCCACCTTTAAGGGATCAATGTGGTTGCCATCCTTCGAAATGATAAATCCTAAGAGGCGTCCGGACTCAACGCAAAAGATACACTTGTGAGGATTCAGATGGATATTGTACCGTCTGCATCTGAGGAAAATGGTCGTCAGATGATCAATGTGGAACTCGTGCTGCTTTGAATGAGCAGGGATATCATCCAGGTGAGGTTCCACAAAGTCCTTAACATCATGGAAGGCATACGCCATAGCCTGCTGAAATGTGGTGCCAACATTTTTAAGGCCAAATAGGAGTTTGCGGTATGAAAATGTACCCCATGGGCAGATGAAAGCCGTCTTATGTTGGTCGGATGGGTTGATCTCAATCTGGTTGTAACTAGAAAAGCCATCCATAAACGAGAAGATGACGCTTCCGGCACAGTTGTCGATGATCTGGTCGATGAAGGGGGTTGGGTAGTTGTCTTTTGGACAAGCCTGGTTAAGGTCCCGATAATCAACACAGACGTGAATGGTGCCCTGGTTTTTATTCATAGGAACGATGTTTGAGACCTAATCCGTGAATGGGACAGGATAAATAAAACCATCCTTTAAGAGATTTTCAATTTCTGCCTTTATTGCCGCAATCTTCCGGGGGTGTACCGGTCACAAATTTTGGCGCACAGGTTTGAAGTCGAGATAGGTTTTTATTTCATGAGAAACAATCGCAGGGTCTATCCCAGGCATCTCCTCATAGGACCAAGCAAATACGTCTCGAACTTGCTTGAACAAGGTCGTGCTAACAACGATTTCTTCAGGGGAACACTTTTGGCCTATATGGATGTGTTCCACTATACCTGGTTTCACCGAGATGTCTACCGGGGTGGTTGGCTCAATGTTGGCCAAGTTGCCCTCCATGTCCGTAAGACATGTAAGGATCGGGGAATGAGGGGATGGGTAGATATCTGGTGAAAAGAGGGTATGGATGTTGTCCTCTATGTATTCCAAAGGAGGAAGAAAAGATGACCGATGCTGGAGATCATCCCACGGACTGTCGTCAATATTCATTACTTCCATGATGGACTCGTCTGAATGAAAATTTCGAAGTAAGAGATCAGGTAGAGATGACATCCGTCGTAGAGAACAGGATGGTGAGTTCATGGTTAAATGGTCCTGCGATGCTGATTGGATAGCCTCATAAATACGTTCAGCGGGTGAAAGAGGCATCATATCTCCAAGCAGGTGTGTTGTGGCTTCATCCGGTACAAGCCAAGCATCGTTAGAGTGAGATAAAATCTCTGTGGAGATCATGTTCACCATGGCAACATGATTAGGGGGGTCCACTGCTGGAAAAACGCCCATGAGAGATGAATCTTTCAATAGGCAAACCCCTACACTCTCATACTGTTTTGACGTTTGTCCAATGGAAGGAACATGGTCACCAGGATGAGTAGTAGCGTCCGGTGTACAAAAATCTAATTGGTCGATATTAATAATTCGTCCTTGGTGGGGGAATTGTACTATGCGGAAGACTGAAGAGGCTACCGCCTGCATGGTGTAAAACCAATTGCAACCAAGCAAGAGATTATAATCTAACGGGGTCAAGACCACTTCCACATTAATGGTTACGGTCTTTCCGCCCAACTCAACTGGAAGAGCTTGTAAGAGCCCATGAGGTTGATAGCCACGCCTGTCGAATGCTTTCAACGTGGTAGGAGAATGATTCAATTCGGGGGAGCCAATGGCTCTCCAACAGGCGATCGACATGACAGAATTGGAGGCACCTTCGTCTAAAAGGGTACGATGGACAATCTTCCCAGCAATGTTCGCAGAAACTTGGGAATGCGAGTTGGTGTGAGAGCCTCGACTTAAGGTTGTCAAGTCGGAATATGATGGTATTCGAGGAATCAGGGTCGACTGCACCGATGGCTGCAAGGAGAGTTTTGCGTTGATTAGGGCAATTCTGCAAAACTTCCAGGGTAGACATGGTGCAAGGAGCTTGTGCGAAGTCTTCTACGATTGTGCCGCTCGAGCATTAGGATTGAAAACAACTTTTCGAATCGTACTCTTGGGCTTTCGCAATATCAAGTCTAAGGAGGGATTCTCAATGGTGAGAGAAGTCGATGGTACAGTGACATCAGTCAAAGAGTTGGAAGCTTTTTCAGTATTACTTCCAGTGGATTACTTCGAAGAGACCGGGTCATAAGATCGCGAGCGAGTATTTAAATTGATCGTCTTGTTACGCAGCATGAGAACATGCGCGGTATTGGATGGTTCCCCTTGGGCTGGGGGGGTTTGAGCAATCATTTGTTGGTTTTGAGTAGGAAACAGATCGTTGAGGACTGCGGGAGTCGGTTTACCCCTGAGAAACTTTTGTACTTCATCTCTATGGGGACACTCTTTGGAGAAATGGTCATCTCCACACAATAAGCAAGGATATTTCAGTTTCCTTTTCTACTTGGTATCATCAGGAGTGCTCTTTTGTTCCTGCTGGGTGGAAGACTTTTTGGGTTTCCCCTTGTTCTTCTTCTTGCCGTTAAACTTCTGAGATGAAGCTGATTGAATAGAATTCACCTCTTCAGTTACAGCATGAGTGGTGGACTTGGTGGTGCTATGGCCAGCCGGAGCCGGGTTGGATGATCCAACAATGCTAGCAGCGGGCTGGGTGTCAAGGGAACCAATGATTCCATCAGTTTGGAGTCCCTTATTGGTTTTGTAGGGTCATTAACATCATGGGGTGCGTCAGGTAGAATGTTGAACAGAGTGCTAGATTGAGTGTAGACCAGGTCTAGCAGATGGGCACTCGCGATGGCTTGTTCTTCGGTGACAACACCTCTCATGGCGACATCTTTTGCTATGGTGGGAATGAGCGATTTTGTAAACCAGTGTTCTAGGAGCTGATCTGGAATAGGATCTTTAATAAGATGTCGTCTCCTTCACCATTCATGGATATGATCGGAAATATGAGTGGCGGTATTATGACGGAGCGAGGTTAAAAGCTCAGTACTAGTCTCATACCGTATAGGCAGCTGGAAATGCGTCAAAAAGTTCATAGCAAGAGAGCCGAAATAAGGAAAAGAGTGGGGTGGAAACTCGATGTACCACTTGGCAGCCGAACCGGTGAGAGTCCTTTGAAACAATCTAAGACGAATTGCATCATCCATTAAGGAATTAGATGAACACCATAAGTGGTATGTCATCACTGGGTTTTTAGGGTCTTCACCCGGCTTGCCGTCAAACTTGGGGATATCGGACGGAAGTTTCACCGGAATCGGTGGCCAGTTAGATCCATGGTAAATAGGATCGTTGGTTAAACGGGATAGGTTAGGCAGGTCCAAAGTAGCCAGGAAGGGAAACTGTGGGTTAGGCTGCGCGTATTGATAATACGGATAAGGCGTGTAAGGATCAGACTGACCGTAAGGTGTACCAGGATGAAACTGATCGTAGGGGGGTGTGCCGCCCAGACCGTAAGAAGGTCTGCCACCATAAGGTGGTCCATTCTGATAAGGTGGATGTCCACCTCCACCTCTGGGACGGGGTGGAGGTCCGCCACCACCAGCGAGAGGAGGTAGGGGTCTATAACCATAATAAGGTGGCCCGCCACCGCCTCCACTTGGAGGGGGTGGTGGACCACTTCCACCGCCAGAAGGATGGGGTCCCCCAGCACCTCCACCGCCGAAAGGATGAGGGTCTCCACCACCACCACCACCACCATATAAATTAGGTCCTCCACCGCCTCCGCCTGGAGGGGGTGGTGGACCACAACCGCCACCCGAAGGGAAATGTCCTCCTCCCCCATGATAGGGTGGTCCCCTGCTGCCTCTGTCGGGAGGGGGTGGTGGACCATTCCCACCACTGCCGGAGGGGTGAGGGATGTTGTAGGAAAAATGAGGATGGCCTCCACCAATGTTAGGTGGGGGCCTACCGCCTCCAGCAGGAGGTGGGGGAGGATCGATCGGGGGTGGTGGTACTTGATGGATAGTCGATTGGGGTCCCTGTTGCAACAAAGGTTGTTGCCCCCATAGAGTGTATGGATTCCTGGGATAAGGTATCCTGTATGGAACGTTTCCGGGATTAGGTTTTCCCGGCACAGGGTTAACAGAACCTGGATACGCTTGACTCCATGATGGTTGAGTTACATTTGACGGGCCTCCAACATGAGATAATCTCATGGTGGACGGTCTAGCAGGTTGAGAAGGTCCAAAGGAAGGTCCGTTGGGGATTCCACCGCCTACGTTCTGGTTAGGAAACATGGTTTTACCCCCCAGCCACCACAGGTTGACCACTATTCAAAGGTTGAACCAACGTAGGTTGTTGACTAGCTACCGTGGCAATAACATTACCAATAAGATAATCCGTGGGAATGGAATACCCTCCCCTCAAATTCTGAGGTGGGGGAGGAACTGGTAAAGTAACCGTGGTAGTGACAGGTGTGTTGGATTGTTGTCCTTCCACCGGTTGGTTCACTTGAGGTGCAGGACTGGACTCTTGCGAGGGTTGACCAGTCTTGTTAGTGGTTACGTGGTGGGGTGCTTCAGGTGATCCGAAGGATATCGGATGAACTGGGATGGGTTGGTAAGGGGGTAATGATGGGTCCTGAACCTGTTGTTGGAGACTCGACTGCCGACACTCTTCAGCCATGGAACGAAAGTGAGCCAATTGGTCACGAAAGTAGGCTAAAGTGTCTTCCGGAGTAGTCTCACTAGGTGAGGATGAGATGGCAAAATGAGCCACTGGGTGGTCTGTAGAAGATGTCCAATAAGTTGCTGAAGGACCAACAGCTGCTGTAGGGTCGTCCTGGGGTCGGTTTATCCATTCCAACTATCCAGGTTCTCTCGGGATGACGGGAGAAAGGCCTTGTGAAGCGGGGGTGTGTGCTTCTTCATCCTGCGGGGGATGAGAGGCAGGTGAATCTGGTGGAAACAAAAGTGTGCCAACATTCAAAGTGGGGTTCTCCACTTCAGTAACTACGACCGCGTTACACTTATCCATTCTTACCCTCGAAATAACCTTCGGATTAAGGGGTTATTCGGGTGATAAGTTCAAGATCCTACAGGACCTTCTCCAGGGAAAATCTGCCAGAGTATCAAGAAAATCAGCCAGAAAGGATGAAACAACGTTTTTCCTAAGGGTATGCGAAAAGAAAAGCAGTCCAGAAAAACCTACTGAAACTAAGGCAAACAAGCAAACTTATGTGACAAAGTGGATTCAAAAGTCTGGAACCTCACGGGATTATCAAGGCATCACAAACTGCGATATACTGCAGGGTCCAACAATATGACGCGACAAGGAGGATTGGGACTGTACCCTTGCCTGCATACCCGATTACCTGGACAGTACGTGCGTGCTAATCTCCCCGAGTGCTGTTCTCGGTGTATTGCTTTGCCAAGACAGCGATATGGTTAGCTCGGTTGGTTTGAGGAATCCTAATGGTGTCTCCCGATATACGCAAGGTATGTGGGAGCTCAAATCCGTAGTGGTGATGTCTAATCCACAACCGTTCGGCAAGAGACCTTCCGATATACGTGTCGAGTATGTGATACACCCTTCGATATACGCCAAGTACGGATTATGGTACTTGGTGGGTACGTGAAGGAGCTCGATATACCGATGTACGTGGAAGACTACAATACCCCCGGGATACAGTGCTGGAAAATAACGATAGCTGCCACGCTTAACGACGCCGGAACACGTCTCTAACTTACACACAAGTTGCTAAAATTTTTACCTAGTTCTACCATTAATTTTATCTTGGACGGTTAGGTGAATGCATGAGGTGAGTACATAATCAGAAGCATAATGCAAGCCCTGACTACATGCATGAAATATTCTTTTCTTTCAATGAATTCTAGCTACGGGAAGGAGAAAGCTTTTTCCCAATGGTATTGCCAAAACAAACTCAATGCAACACAATTCCCAATGCAAACAAATTTGACAATGAAAATATTCTTTTCCTTTTCAGCGAAACACAAAAGTACACAACACTACTAAACCAAATCAAAACAACTTTTTTCTTTTCAAAATAAAATGACACTAAGTGATGAAAAGAGAGGATTCTGAAATGAAATATGCAAGCTTTTCAATTTCAATTTCAATGATATAAAGGCAGCAAAAATTAAAAATGCATCTATCTTTCCTTAGCATGGCATTAATTTTGCAAAAATCGAAGTGTGCTTTGAGCTTTTCGAGAAAATGAGCGATTCATAATTCTCGAAAAACACAATAGATCATACATTCATTCAATTTTTCCAAAATATAAACAAGAATTTTCCAATGCAAACAATCTTTCTTCAATAATTTTTTGAGAAACAACAGGAAAGAAGCACTTTTAAATTTTTCAATGGATGCATCAAAGAATAAACTTGATAACGACTCTGCTTTCAGACCTAAATGACTGAAAATAAAACACTGCTCGCAGCACTCATACATTCAGAGAACTCAAGAAAAGACAAGCACTCAACCAAGCTGAAAAACACACTTAACTCAAAATCAAGCAGCAACAAGCAAACTAAGCAAGCAGAGCTCAAAACAAATGTAAATGACGTCTGGAAGTTGATCCAATGCAATGATCAGATCGGGGATGGAAGGAAGGGAGTGCAAGAGTGAACGGATGAAGGTGGAGGAGACTAGAGTATCCACCACTACCTGTCTCAAACTTGTCCAAGATGGAACCCAAAATCAATCCAAATGAAACCAAACTCTCAACACACAAATCATAAATGGGGTCTCTGGCTGGATCTTGCAGCACATAAGGAGTTCATACATCAGACCAAGGTTCAATCTATCAGATGAGGGAATGGGTGCCAGTATGTCAACTTTTGACAGATCGGCGCACTGTGCCTTTACACACAGTGCGACGTTGCAGTTTGCCTTCACGGGGGGTGTGACGATGTCGCAGTATACCAATGTAAAGAATGCGACGGGTGACTAACAGGTGAAGAATAGAGATTCAGAATGACACAGTGGCGCTCTGTTTCCACTACCCAGGTGCGACAGGCGAGGTCTAGATTAAAAAATGAACCAGATCTCTCAACAATGAACAAAAAACAGGCTTGAAAATGAGTTGTATGAACTAAGAGGAAGCAAATCAGAGTCTTCAATGTGAAGATCTGATAGTGAAATCAAACCTAAGAAGTAAATGGCAAAAACGATAAAAGAGGCTTGTGTCAAGTAATCAATTGAAAATGACTCTCAGATCAATGACCACTAAAGAAGACAAACACTACTCCCCAATATGGTCGCCAGATTTGCTATCGGACAATCCACTCGAGCGGACGCGAGCCGGATCTCCCTAGCTCAATGCGAGTCTAGAACAAATAGAACAAACTACAAGTGCATTTCCTAGATATACTTAAGGACCAAGTACTAGATGTCTTACCTTTTTACTACGCAATCCTTTCTCCCGAACGTTGATCCATGTCTCACGGTTGTCAGATCCAAGCTGCAAGACCTGTCAAGACAAGAAACAAGAGAAACCAGTAAAAGTCATCTATACAATAAACGATCTAAGTAAATAGTTAAGCAGGTAAACTACACAATATCATTGCACATAAGAACAATATTGGTGGAAAGCATTTGTATTACTATAAATAAAGGAGTACATGATAGAGATATAAAACTACAACCAAAGACTTAACGCAGTATCCCTTCTCCGACCAAGCTAATTGCCAAGTTCTTCCAAGGAAGTATGAGCTCTCCAATAGGTGAATGGAGATGTCTTAAGAGAGATATCACCAGCATGTAGATACCATAGTCTTCCTCTTTTTGGGATGGGAGTGAGCCTCACTTATATAGGACTAAGTGGATAGGGTATGGAGAGGATAGGTTGAGAGATGGTAGGAGAGGGATAGGGGATCCTCCCAAAGAGTTAGGGGTCGAGTACCAGCTCCCCTATAGGTCAGGGATAAGCCCCTAAATGGGAAAGTTTCCAGAAGGATCTCGAATAGGCTATTTTTTCCCATTAACAGACCACTTCGCACCCTGCAGTGGAGCAGGATGCGACATCGCATGTTGCTAACGTGCAACCTGCGAAGACCTCTCAAAAGATTGTAGAAATGAGTGCAAATCCTCCCAGATTAAAATACTTAGTCCAGGTGACTTCAGGGATGTATACAATGAATCTAACGATGGGTAGATTTTAGGTGTAATAGAATGCCCCCCAAAGCATGAAGATGTTAAGGATGTACAGGTGAATTGCTTTGAAATAAATAATGGCAATCGACTCGACGGACTAAGGACACTGATGCAATACAACTGACTCTGAACGAACAATATCATATGAAGTACAACATGGTTGCCGACCAATACATTGCAGATCCATGGTAGCAATGATCGACTGAACACAATCATGGCTACTAGACACAAGCGTAGATCCATGACGAGATGATAACACAACCACGATCAATACAAAAGTGGATCCGTGTAATGTGACTCAATACAAATTCCATCGCAACCTGGGTAAAACGTGACTCCCCAGGGTATTCAAGCTGAACTCGCAATGAAACGAATCTATCCAAGTGATTACAAATGTCTTGATGTCGAACATGATAGAAACCACTTGATTACCGGCCATTGATGTAAACAGTTAACAAGTGGGAGGGAGATAACCATTGATGTCAATGATTCCCAAGGTATCACAGTACATATCATCAAGCGTGAATAAATGATTTGAAGTCGAATGCAAGATGAAATATTTCAATCAAGAGTCAATGATGTAAACTCATGATGAAAGCAAGGTAACCTTCCCTTGAGGCATGCAGGGCCAAGGTACTTGACTGGTTTCTAGATTCAATCCTCGGATGATGTGTTGAAGTCAACAAGGATGAACCCGTCGAAAGAGGGCCATGAAGAATCCCCCATCAATCGACACGAAACACGACAAAAGATGTGTAGATTCGATCGGATGGTACAGTAACATGTGAGACTGACTCAAAGTAACAACGGCATGACGACGTGTGTACTGACTGTAGATGATAGATGATAGACATGTTCTTGAACATGGGCATGGCATGACTTGGCAGTATTGACATAATGAGAATGACGCAAACTTCTAATGCAACTGATTATGGAAGCTTTCTCCGAATGACTCAGAGGAGTAACAGGACTCATAAAGTAAGCGGGGATTCATAGACAAACATATGACCCAAGTACTATATGCGAATGCAGATGAGTGCCATGTTCAAGAACGACTATATTCTACCACTAATGTATGTAACACAAACACTTTCCTTTTTCCCCATCATGAATGATGAGAGCCTCATGTGTTTTTCACGAGCTTGATGAGGGTAACTAGATGCTCGGTATAGCTCATCTCATAGATGAGTCCGATCCCAAATGTTTTCCGCACCTGGGATAGGAGGGGTTCATCCCATGACGGGCCCTTCAATGTGAAAATTTAATGAGTCCATAGAAGGAAAAACTCGGTCGTCATTTCATGTTTAGAGGGTTTGAAAAGAACTAAAAAAGACTCCAATGGTCCTTTTTTGTAAAGTTAGCCTCATTGCCCGAAAAAGGGTAAAACAACGCGGGAGAGGACTCTTCTAGTCATGATTGGCTGGAGTATTCCTTTTTCGTAATTAGTGCCTCCTGGCCCCAAAAAAAGGTAAACTATCACCAGGAAGACAACCATTCAAATACTTTAACAAGCGTGAACGTGACAAGTTCGTTTAGCAATCTTTTCGTTTCTCGAGAGCCTAAAAAGAGCTTAATGGTAGACTCCGGGGGGTGTCCTTTTCCGTGGAAGTTTAACGAGACCGAAAAAGTGATAAATCATAACTCGGTACTTGTTCTCATAGTTATGTGAGTACGAGAACAAATGAAGAGTGAACTCATCCTCATGCAATAATTACGACTAACCAAAAAATAATAATGACAAAACATTCAAAAGGGGGTTCATACCTGTAGTTACCGTTGATGATGCGAGAAACGACACAAAAGACCACTTTACGACTCCTGTACACTAGAGAAAGTGTCAAATAGTCCCAAATATAATGACAAACGGTCGAAACTATAGTAAATGGCCCAAAAGCATAAAAATATTTGAAAAGGAATATTCCATTCTATTTATAAATAGAAATATGGGCCAAAAACATATTTCATTGTTCAAATTGCCAATTTGGGTGGAGAAGTACCAATTTGGAGCCAAAACTTCCTTTGCCGATTTCGGGAGCTAGAATCTACCATTTCACCAACCGTCCAGACCAGGTAGGCCTAAACTTCATCCAGCAACTTTCCAGTGGTTTAGTTTTTGTTTTTATGTTCATTTTTTGGGTTTTTGATGGTGTTATGGAGGGCTTTATGCGCCCTCGGCTTGTCGCGGGTTTCCCTTTTGGGACCTGCGACGATACCGAGTCATCGCAAGTCTCGAAAACGAGACATGCGATGACATCGACCTGTACCTAAAGGCATGGTGCGATGGCGGAAACCCAAAACCCAAACATAAAAAATAATCCAAAAAATGAGTTTGTGAAAGTTGAGGAAGGACCTAAAATGTCCCTTTTGGAAGGTTATCAACAAGCAAATATGGTATTGGATTGGCGAGAGAGAGAACATGAAGTAGAGGATGAACAAGCCGCAAATGATCCACAATGCTTGGATGCTTTGAGAAATTAAGGGGTTACTCAAGTTCTTTGAGATCCAGGGGATGAGATCCCAGATCCCACTGCTGACACACATGCTCCAGAGTTGGGATGCGGCCCAACAATACTTTGTGATAGGTGAGCATATCCTCACGATAGACATTGAGGATATCTAATTTCTCACTGGTTTGTCCCGAAGAGGGGACGTTGTACATCTTACCGGGACACGGGCCAGTGACCGAACAATTGAGGACATGGTGTCACATCACTATTTTGCTACTTCTCGTCCTTCTAGTGGGAAGATTCTCATCAGGGATGTGGTGAGTCGTCCACTGCGGACCATATTGCTTACCATTACTAGGGTGGCGAGTAGCCAAGCCCCACACACGGAAACTCGGACCTAGATGCTGTATGCGGAGGACTGTATGTCCCCCATGGTTTTCAACTGGTGCGAGGGTGTCCTTGCAAATATCCTAGCTCAGCTGACCAAGTGTCGAAGAGGGGAGCTCAAGCAATTTGGGTATGGATAGATCATAGTATCGGTCCTCTTAGAGCGGATTCCTCTTCTACGTCCGCAGTTGATACTTGATGACAGGGAGCCCAGGGATCCCCATATGCTCAGATGGGATGAGGTCATGACCCGTCATGGTGGCAGGCCCATCATTAGCTTTGTTCCTGAGTTTTTTAGCTGGCTAGAGGGCTAGTTACTTATGGTCGAGGATTTTCCATACAGTGGCACGGATTTTTGAGAGGATCCCGACTTGGTACTGCCGGAGGGTGCAACATGGGGTGACCTAGGTGAGAACAAAACCCTTGTATTTTTAGTTTTGTATATTATATCATTTTTTTGATGTAGTGCTGACAAGTATGTAATATGTGTGTGCAGATGTGGGCCCCGTATAGCCGGTGGGTATCTCCCTTCTGGCAAGGAGAGACAGAGGCGGGGAGGCAGTCGTTCCTGCAGGTGCTCATGCTACCATCGAGGAGATGGAGGAGGTGTACAGGAACCTGTCCCAGCTAACTGTGGAGGTACCAGATCCAGCTATTGATGACTTACCGAGGCCCATGCAGAGATTTGCGGTTGGAGCGTCTGTGCGCTTCAACGCCTTACTCTGCAAGGTGGCTCGGACCGTAGACTGCTTCCTCACCCAACGGCAGTGTGCCGTTCGAGCTAGGGGTGGTGTACGGGTGAGGTGTCAGGCCTGATGACACTTCTATAATTGTACTGAGAGATTAGAGGCCTCAGATTTTGTACTACTGAAAGCTATGATGCTTCATATTTTTGTAGAGACTCACTGAAAGCCATCGTGCTTCAGATTTTGTACCAGCACTACTTTTTGAGTGGTATATATATATATACAGACATTACCGACGATTTATACATTATGTATTTTTAAAATGATTAGTGATGTGATCTTGTTTACATGTTTGCTTTTATACATTGTATTTACATGTGATGAATGCTTTTACATATTATGAGTATTATGTGTGTGTGATGTACCAATCCAAAATGAAATTGGCCATCGAGTCAACAACTGTGTTTAACTCCCGTGGAATGTGCAGGTATTGAACGGATTCAAATGACCTTTCTAGAAGACGTACTCGTCTGAAGAGACGGAGTAAGGTGGGATCATGGATGGCGTACACCCGGTTCAGATGGGAAACCATTAATTGAGAATACATGTGGATGACAATGTGGTTCATACCCAAGGAAATGGTGTTAGCTAGGGTTCCGATTAGTGCCTGATACTTTGCTGCATTGTTGGTCGCAAACCCTAGGAAAATTCCTCTTGAGCTAATGAGCTCACCTGTTGGGGAATATAGTACCCAGGCTACTGAAGCAAGGTTATGGGTATGCCGGCTGGCACCGTCTGCGAATCCATAACACGTTTCCATCTGCACATGTAGACAGAACATGGTATAAGAAGCGGAAACAAGATCAAAAGACACTCGAAAAAGAAATGTGTCACACCACACAAAAACACGCCATGTACAGTATATACAAGCAAGTCTATGCATGAGAGATCAAGGATAGTATCTCTTCAGGTAAAGCCCATTCCGGGGTTCATCCAAAGAGATTCCATCATAGTCTTCAAGCTAGTAAGCACCTTTTTCCAAAACACGTCTGACTATGTAAGGTCCATGCCACATGGACTCGAACTTCCCTGCTCCTAGTTTGTCGTGCTTCTAGTCATAAGTGAGGACCAGGTCACCCTCGTTAAAGATACGAGGTTCAACTAACTTATCATATTAGGATTTGATGCATTTCTTGTGCTCTTCATTAGCAAGAGCAGCATCTCGGCCAGACTCATCAAGTTTTGCTAAGTGCAAGAGACGTTCTTCATCAGCAACAGTGTTAGGAAGAAGTTCGACAGCGAGTTGTAGAGACAGAATTTCGCACTCTATCGGTAGGACAACCTCCAATCCATATACCAATTGGAAGGGAGTGAAGCCTATGGCGGTTTTGATGGAAGTTCGGTAGGCCCATAATGCTGAAAAGAGCATGTTATGCCAATTGGACTTATGTGTCCCTACCATCCTTTGGACCATAGTTTTTAAGACCTTGTTAATGGCCTCGACCTGTCCATTGGATTGCAGGTAGTAGGGTGTTGAATTTTCATGACGAAAATCCAACCTATCGCTCAATTCATCAACCATGTGGTTCTGAAAATGAGAACCATGATCGGTAATAATTGCCTGAGGAACTTCGAACTGCGCTATTACATGATTGAACATGAAGAGTGCGGCGATTTTGCCATCGTTTAGGTATGTAGGCATAGCTTTGGCCCACTTTGTGAAGTAATCCATAGCTACGATGATGTAACTATGCCTCTCGACCGAGGTAAGCTTACAATGCATAAAATCAATGCCCCATTTTGCGAATGGGTCAACGACAATAACCGAATGTAACGGGGCAGGATGAGTGCACCTCTTCATATGGAAGTGTTGGCAAGAACGACATTTTTTTACGGCCTCAATACAATCTTTGAAGATAGTAGGCCAAAAATATCCTATGCGCAAAATCTTCTGGGCTGTAGGCATCCTAGAGAGGTGACCGCCACATGCCCCAGTGTGACAGTCATTCAGAATGCGTTCAGCCTCATCATGAGTGAGACAACGTCGAAGAATTGAATCACTGCCATGGCGATAGAAAGTATCATTAATGATTAAATAATACTTTGCATGGTGATGTATCTTACGACGGCCGTCGCGAGAGATTTGAGGGTTGAAGCGTTGGGTTTGAAGATATAATAAGATATCTCCATACCAGGGGTCAGTCGTACTGATGAGAAACAATTATTCATCCGGAAAGGAGTCATTGTGCTCAACTTCTGCATCAGAACAGGGAAGGTTGAAAATGAGCTCGACAAACACCAAAGACTTCTTGGACTTAGCTTTCTCGAAAATAAGATCAAATTCTTGCAGTATCACAATCCAGTGTGAATACTTGCCCTCAAGCACCTGACATGTCAGTATGTGGTACATGGGGTTCGAGTCGGCGATGATAGTGGTGGTGCGGAGCAAGATGTAGTGGCGGAACTTCTGGATGGCGATGACCACCTCGAATGCGAGTTTTTCGACATGTGAATATCTAGTTTCAGCGTCAGCTAGACCCTTACTGGCATAGTATATTACATGTTCCTGGGTGTTTTGATCCTCCTGCACCAAAACCATGGCGATGGTGGTAGTAGAAGCGGCGAGATATAAGATGTAATTTCGATAATAATTAGGAAGTTGGAGCACGGGAACATGCGTGATGGCATGTTTGATAATGTCGAAGGACTTTTGAGCTTGGTCACCCTAGATGAACAGGACGTCCTTCTTGAGCAGTCTCATATACCCCTAAGTCTTCTTCGCGAAATTGCAAACAAAACGTTGTAAATAAGTCGCCTTCCCTTGGAGACTTTGAAGTTTCGTCACATCAGTCGGGGGTGGTAGGTTGATGATGGCCTCCACCTTTAAGGGATCAATGTGGATTGCATCCTTCGAAATGATAAATCCTAAGAGGCATCTAGACTCAACGCAAAAGATACACTTGTGAGGATTCAGACGGATATTGTACTGTCTGCATTTGAGGAAAATGGTCGTCAGATGATCAATGTGGAACTCTCGTTGCTTTGAATGAGCAGGGATATCATCTAGGTGAGGTTCCACAAAGTCCTTAATATCATGGAAGGCATACGACATAGCCCGCTGAAACGTGGCGCCAACATTTTTAAGGCCAAATGGGAGTTTGCAGTATGAAAATGTACCCCATGGGTAGATGAAATCCATCTTATGTTGGTCGGCTTGGTTGATCTCAATCTGGTTGTAACCAGAAAAGACAACCATAAATGAGAAGATGACGTTTCCGGCACAGTTGTCGATGATCTGGTTGATGAAGGGGGTCGGGTAGTTGTCTTTTGGACAAGCCCGGTTAAGGTCCCGATAATCAACACAGACGCGAATGGTGCCCTGCTTTTTGTTCACAGGAACGCCGTTTGAGACCTAATCCGTCAATGGGACATGATAAATAAAACCAGCCTTTAAGAGCTTTTCAATTTCTGCCTTTATTGCGGCAGTCTTCCGTGGGTGTATCAGTCGCAACTTTTGGCGCATAGTTTTGATGTCGGGATAGGTTTTTATTTCATGAGAAATAATTTCAGGGTCTGTCCCAGGCATCTCCTCATAGGACCAAGCAAATACGCCTCGAAATTGCTTGAAGAAGGCCGTGCTAATAGCGATTTCTTCAGGGGAACACTTCTGGCCTATATGGATGTGTTCCACTATACCTGGTTTCACCGAGATGTCTACCGGGGTGGTTGGCTCAATGTTGTCCAAGTTGCCCTTCGTGCTCGTAAGACATGTAAGTATCGGGGAATGAGGGGATGGGTAGATATCTGGTGAAAAGAGGGTATGGATGTTGTCCTCTATGTATTCCAAAGGAGGAAGAAAAGATGACCGATGCTGGCGATCATCCCACGGACTGTCGTCAATATTCATTACTTCAATGATGGACTCTTCTGAATGAAAAGTCCAAAGTAAGAGATCAGGTAGAGATGACGTCCATCATAGAGAACATGATGGGGAGGTCATGGTTAAATGGTCCTCCGATGCTGATTGGATAGCCTCATAAATACGTTCAGCGGGTGAAAGAGGCATCATATCTCCAAGCAGGTGTGTTATGGCTTCATCTGGTACAAGCCAAGCATCATTAGAGTGAGATAAAATATTTGTGGAGATCATGTTCACCGTGGCAACATGATTAGGTGGTTCCGCAGCTGGAAAAATGCCCATGAGAGATGAATCTTTCAAAAGGCCAACCCCTACATTCTCATACTGTTTTGACGTCTGTCCAATGGAAGGAACATGGTCACAAGGATGAGTAGTGGCGTCCGGTGTACAAAAATCTAACTGGTCTATAGTAACAATTCGTCCTTGGTGGGGGAATTGTACTATGCGAAAGACTGAAGAGGCTACCGCCTGCATGGTGTAAAACCAATTGTGACCAAGGAAAAGATTATAATCTAATGGGGCCGAGACCACTTCCACGTTAATGGTTATGGTCTTTCTGCCCAACTCAACTGCAAGATCTTTTAAGAGCCCATGAGGTTGAAAGCCACGCCCATCGAATGCTTTCAACGTGGTAGGAGAACGATTCAATTCGGGGGAGCCAATGGCTCTCCAACAGGCGACCGACAAGACATAAGTGGAGGCACCTTCGTCTAAAAGGGTACGATGGACAATGTTCCCAGCAATGTTCGCAGAAACTTGGAATGCGAGTTGGTGTGAGAGCCTCGACTTAAGGTTGTCAAGTCGGAACATGATGGTATTCGAGGAATCGAGGTCGATTGCATCGATGGATTCAAGGAGAGGTTTGCGTTGATTAGGGCAATTCTGCAAAACTTCCAGGGTAGACATGGCGCAAGGAGCTTGTGCCAAGTCTTCTACAATATTGTAATTTTGTGCCGCTTGAGCATTAGGATTGAAAACAGCTTTTCGAATCGTACTCTTGGGCGGTCGCAATATCGAGTCTAAGGAGGGCTTCTCAATGGTGAGAGAAGTCAATGGTACAGTGATATTAGTCAAAGAGTCGGAATATTTTTCATTATTACTTCCAGTGGATTCCTTCGAAGGGACCGGGTCGTAAGATCGCGAGCGAGTATTTATATTGATCATCTCGTTACGCAGCATGAGAACATGCGCGGTATTGGATGGTTCCCCCTGGTCTCGGGGGGTTTGAGCAATCATTTGTTGGTTTTGAGTAGGAAACAGATCGTTGAGGACTGCGGAAGTCGGTTTACCCCTAAGAAACTGTTGTACTTTGTCTCTATGGGGACACTCTTTGGAGAAATGGTCATCTCCACACAATAAGCAAGGATACTTCAGTTTCCTTTTCTACTTGGTATCGTCAGGAGTGCTCTTTTGTTCTTGCCGGGCGAAAGAATTTTTGGGTTTCCCCTTGTTCTTCTTCTTGCCGTTAAACTTCTGAGATGAAGCTGATTGAACAAAATTCACCTCTTGAGTTACAGCAGGAGTGGTGGACTTGGTGGTGCTGTGGCCAGCCGGAGCCGGGTTGGATGATCCAACAGTGCTAGCAGCGGGCTGGGTGTCAAGGGAACCAATGAGTCCATCAGTTTGGAGTCCCTTATGTGGTTTCGCAGGGTCATTAACATCATGGGGTGCGTCAGGTAGAATGTTGAACATAGTGCCAGATTGAGTGTAGACCAGGTCTAGCAGATGGGCACTCGCGATGGCTTATTCTTCGGTGACAACACCTCTCATGGTGACATCTTTTGCTATGGTGGGAACGAGCGATTTTGTAAACCAGTCTGCTAGGAGCTGATCTAGAATAGGAGCTTTAATAAGACGTTGTCTCCTTCTCCATTCATGGATATGATCGGAAATATGAGTGGCGGTATTCTGACGGAGCGAGGTTAAAAGCTCAGTACTAGTCTCATACCATATAGGCAGCTGGAAATGCGTCAAAAAGTTCATAGCAAGAGAGTCGAAATAAGGAAAAGAGTGGGGTGGCAACTCGATGGACCACTTGGCAGCCGAACCGATGAGAGTCCTTTGAAACAATCTAAGACGAATTGAATCGTCCATTAAGGAATTAGATGAACACCATAAGTGGTATGTCATCACATGGTTTTTAGGGTCTTCACCCGGCTTGCCGTCAAACTTGGGGATATCGAACGAAAGTTTCACTGGAATCAGTGGCCAGTTAGATCCGTGGTAAATAGGATCGTTGGTTAAATGGGATAGGTTTGGCAGGTCCAAAGTATCCAGGAAGGGCAGCTGCGGGTTAGGCTGCGCGTATTGATAATATGGATAAGGCGTGTAAGGATCAGACTGACCGTAAGGTGTACCATGATGAAACTGACCGTAGGGGGGTGTGGTTCCCGTAACGTAAGAAGGTCCGCCACCATAAGGTGGTCCATTCCAATAAGGTGGAGGTCCACCTCCACTTCTGGGAGGGGGTGGAGGTCCGTCGCCACCACCGGGAGGAGGTAGGGGTCCGTAATCGTAATAAGGTGGCCTGCCACTGCTTACACCTGGAGGGGGTGGTGGACCACTTCCTCCACCAGAAGGATGGGGGCCCCCACCACCTCCGCCGCCGAAAAGATGAGGGTCTCCACCACCACCGCCACCACCATTGTAATTAGGTCCTCCACTGCCTCTGCCTGGAGGGGGTGGCGGACCACCGCCGCCACCCGAAGGGAAATGTCCTCCTCCCCCATGATAGGGTGGTCCCCCGCTGCCTCTGTCGGGAGGGGGTGGTGGAACATTCCCGCCACTGCCGGAGGGGTGAGGGATGTTGTAGGAAAAATGAGGTTGGCCTCCACCAATGTTAGGTGGGGGCCTGCCGCCTCCAGCAGGAGGTGGGGGAGGACCGATCGGGGGTGGTGGTACTTGAGGGATAGTCGATTGAGGTCCGTGTTGCAACATAGGTTGTTTCCCCCATAGAGTGTATGGATTCCCAGGATAAGGTATCCCGTATGACGTGTTTCCGGGATGAGGTTGTCCTGGCACAGGGTTAACGGAACCTGGATACGCTTGACTCCATGAGGGTTGAGTTACATTTGATGGGCCTCCAACATGAGATAATCCCGTGGTGGACGGTCTAGCGGGTTGAGAAGGTCCAATGGAAGGTCCGTTGGGGATTCCACCGCCTACGTTCTGGTTAGGAAACAGGGGTTTTCCCCCCAGCCACCACAGGTTGACCACTATTCAAAGGTTGAACCAACGTAGGTTGTTGACTAGCTACCATGGTAATAACATTACCAATAAGATAATCCGTGGGAATGGAATACCCTCCCTTCGAATTCTGAGGTGGGGGAGGAACTGGTAAAGTAACCGTGGTAGTGACAGGTGTGTTGGATTATCGTCTTTCCATCGATTGGTTCAGTTGAGGTGTAGGACTGGACTCTTGTGAGGGTTGACCAGTCTTGTTAGTGGTTACATGGTGGGGTGCTTCAGGTGATCCGAAGGATATCGGATGAGCTGGGATGGGTTGGTAAGGGGGTAACGATGGGTCCTAAACCCGTCGTTGGAGACTTGACTGCCGAAACTCTTCAGCCATGGAACGAAAGTGAGCCAATTGGTCACGAAAGTAGGCTAAAGTGTCTTCCGGAGTAGTCTCACTGGGTGAGGATGAGATGGAAAAATGAGCCACTGGGTGGTTTGTAGAAGATGTCCAATAAGTTGTTGAAGGACCAATAGCTGCTGTAGGGTCATCATGGGGTCGGTTTATCCATTCCAACGATCCAGGTTCTCCTGGGATGACAGGAGAAAGGCCTTGTGAAGCGGGGATCTGTGCTTCTTCATCCTGCTGGGGATGAGAGGCAGGTGAATCTGGTGGAAACAAAAGTCTGCCAACATTCAAAGTTGGGTTCTCCACTTCAGTAACTACGATCGCATTACGCTGATCCATTCTTACCCTCAAAATAAACTCTGGATTAAGGGGATATTCAGGTGATAAGTTCAACATCCTACGGGACCTTCTCCAGGGAAAATCTGCCAGAGTATCAACAAAAATCAGCCAGAAAGGCTGAAACAATGTTTCTCCTAAGGGTATGCGAATAGAAAAGCTGTCCAGAAAAACCTACTCAAACTAAGGCAAACAAGCAAACTTATGTGACAGAGTGGATTCAAAAGTCTGGAACCTCACGGGATTATCAAGGCATCGCAAACCACGATATACTGCAGGGTCGAACAATATGACACGACAAGGAGGATTGGGACCGTACCCTTGCCTGCATACCCGATTACCTGGACAGTACGTGCGTGCTAATCTCTCAGAGTGCTGTTCTCGGTGTATTTCTTTGCCAAGATGGCGAAATGGTTAACTCAGTTGGTTTGAGGAATCCTAATGGTGTCTCTCGATATACGCAAGGTACGTGGGAGCTCAAATCCGTAGTGGTGCTGTCTAATGCATAACCGTTCGGCAAGAGACCTTCCGATATACGTGTCGAGTACGTGATACACCCTTCGATATACGCCAAGTATGGATTATGGTACTTGGTGGGTACGTGAAGGAGATCGATATATCGATGTACGTGGAAGACTACAATAACCCCAGGATACAGTGCTGGAAAATAACGATAGCTACCACGCTTAACAAGGCCGGAACACGTCTCTAACTTACACACAAGTTGCTAAAATTTTTACCTAGTTCTACCGTTAATTTTATCTTGGACGGTTAGATGAATGCATGAGGTGAGTACATAATTAGAAGCATAATGCAAGCCCTGACTACATGCACGAAATATTCTTTTCTTTCAATGAATTCTAGATACGGGAAGGAGAAAGATTTTTCCCAATGGTATTGCCAAAACAAACTCAGTGCAACACAATTCCCAATGCAAACAAATTTGACAATGAAAATATTCTTTTCCTTTTCAGCAAAACACAAAAGTACACAACTCTACTAAACCAAATCAAAACAACTTTTTTATTTTCTTCTTCTTTTCAAAATAAAATGACACTAAGTGATGAAAAGAGAGGATTCTGAAATGAAATATGCAAGCTTTTCAATTTCAATTTCAATGATCTAAAGGCAACAAAAATTAAAAATGCATCTATCTTTCCTTAGCATGGAATTAATTTTGCAAAAATCGAAGTGTGCTTTTAGCTTTTCGAGAAAATGAGCGATTCATAATTTGAGAAAAACACAATAGATCATACATTCATTCAATTTTTCCAAACTATAAACAAGAATTTTCCAATGATAACAATCTTTCTTCAATAATTTTTTGAGAAACAACGGGAAAGAAGCACTTTTAAACTTTTCAATGGATGCATCAAAGAATAAACTTGATAACGACTCTTCTTTCAGACCTAAATGACTGAAAATAAAACACTACTCGCAGCACTCATACATTCATAGAAATCAAGAAAAGACAAGCACTCAACCAAGCTGAAAAACACACTTAACTCAAAATCAAGGAGCAGCAAGCAAACTAAGCAAGCAAAGCTCAAAACAAATGTAAATGACATTTGGAAGTTGATTCAATGCAATGATCAGATCGGGGATGGAAGGAAGGGTGTGTAAGAGTGAATGGATGAAGGCAGAGGAGACTAGAGTATCCACCACTACCTGTCTCAAACTTGTCCAAGACGGAACCCAAAATCAATCCAAATGAAACCAAACTCTCAACACACAAATCATAAATGGGGTCTCTGGCTAGATCTTGCAGCACAGAAAGACTTCATACATCAGACCAAGGTTCAAACTATCAGATGAGGGAATGGGTGCCAGTATGTTAACTTTTGATAGATCGGCGCACTGTGCCTTTACACACAGTGCGACGTCGCAGTTTGCCTTCACGGGAGGTGCGATGATGTCGCAGTATACCAATGTAAAGGATGCGACGGGTGACTAACAGGTGAAGAACAGAGATTCATAATGACACAGTGTCGCTCTATTTCCACTACCCATGTGCGACAGGAGAGGTCTAGATTAAAAAATGAACCAGATCTCTCAACAATGAACCAAAAATAGGCTTGAAAATGAGTTGTATGAACTCAGAGGAAGCAAATCAGAGTCTTCAATGTGAAGATCTGATAGTGAAATCAAACCTAAGAAGTAAATGGCAAAAATGATAAAAGAGGCTTGTGTCAAGTAATCAACTAAAAATGACTCTCAGATCAATGACGACTAAACAAGACAAACACTACTCCCCAGTATGGTCGCCAGATTTGTTATCGGACAATCCACTCGAGCGGACGCGAGCCAGATCTCCCTAGCTCAATGCAATTCTAGAACAAATAGAACAGACTACAAGTGCATTTCCTAGATCTACTTAAGGACCAAGTACTAGATGTCTTAGCTTTTTACTACGCAATCCTTTCTCCTGAACGTTGATCCATGTCTCACGGTCGTCAGATCCAAGCTGCAAGACCTGTCAAGACAAGAAACAAGAGAAACCAGTAAAAGACATCTATACAATAAGCGATCTAAGTAAATAGTTAAGCATGTAAACTACACAATATCATTGCACATAAGAACAATATTGGTGGAAAGCATTTGTATTACTGTAAATAGAGGAGTACATGATAGAGATATAGAACTACAACCAAAGACTTAATGCAATAGCCCTTCTCTAACCAAGCCAATTGCCAAGTTCTTCCAAGGAAGTATGAGCTCTCCAATAGGTGAATGGAGATGTCTTAAGAGAATTATCACCAGCATGTAGATACCATAGTCTTCCTCCCTTTGGGATGGGAGTGAACCTCACTTATATAGGACTAAGTGGATAGGGTATGGATAGGATAGGTTGAGAGATGGTAGGAGAGAGATAGGGGATCCTCCCAAAGAGTTAGGGGTCGAGTACCAGCTCCCCTAGAGGTCAAGGATAAGCCCCTAAATGGGAAAGTTTCGAGAAGGATCTCGAATAGGCTATTTTTTCCCATTAACATACCTCGTCGCACCCTGCAGTGGAGCAGGATGCGACATCGCATGTTGCTAACGTGCAACCTGCGACGACCTCTCAAAAGATTGCAGAAATGAGTGCAAATCCTCCTAGATGAAAATACTTAATCCAGGTGACTTCAGGGATGTATACACTAAATCTAATGATGGGTAGATTTTAGGTGTAATACCGAACCAGAAATATTTGCAACTCGTGTGACACACCATAATGCCAATAGATCCGCCTTCATATTACTACCTCTGCCACAATTCATACGGAGAGTGTAATAGTGTTTTGAATTGAGGAAAATTACCCCACCAGTGCCACAATTCCCCAGGTTTGCAGCCCCATCAAAGAAAAGAAGAAGATCATCAACAATAAGTTGAAAGTTTCCAATGTTTCGATGAACAGGATCAGCTTCCATCCTCTGGAATTTCATGTAATTACAAAGCGCAACATTATAAAGATTATACAGGGGCGAGTTAAAATTTTCAAAGACAACCCTGTTCCGTGCCATCCAAATGGCCCAATAGATAAACACTGGAAATGTAGCGTAAGATTTTTCACTGCTAATCCAAGTGTGTAGACAGTCTTCCACATAAAAACCAGTCCAATTCACAGAAAATTTAAAATTGAGGACAAAATTCTCCCACAATTTCTTAGTAAAGGAGCAATGTATGAAAATATGTGTAGCTGTTTCAGAAGCTTCCCTACAAAACACACACTGGCTGGGGCCAATCCATCCTTTAAACAAAAGGTTGTCCCAGGTTTTGAGCCTACCCTGTAACAGAAACCATAAGAAACACTTAAGCTTCAATGGGAGATGCCAATACCATATGACTTTATACCACCAATGGATCGGATAAATACAACGTCGCCTGATCATGAATGCATAAGCCGTGCTAGCAGTCACCTTTCCCATTGCTTCATTGCCTACCTAGATAACCGAATCCTCTTCACAGCTCAGACGTATGCCAGCTCCATTTAAAGCATTTATATATTAGGTCCATTCAATAGCACACTGACCAGGTAGTTGGAGCTCATTCGCTTTGAGCCAATAACCCTGTACACTATTAACAACAATGGAATTTAAAGTATAATATCCAGCATACCTTAAAATCTGTAGTAACTGTTCAGACAATTTGAAGCTGTCGTTTAACCCAACAATGGGGTCAATACTAATGGCGACCAAGTTTCCATTTCCAACTCTCCAACAAAGTTTGTCAGCAAGCTAGCAATATAGTTTTAAAAACCCGTTTCAGATTGGAGAAACACCTCTGACCACCTTCTTCGGCTTCCTCAACCAATGTGATGTTGTAATTTTCACATACTTCCGGTGGATAACAGTCGACCAAAGAGAATTCCCAAAAATATCCCTCCAAAGGCTTTTCAGTCGCAATGCAACACTGAAAATAAAAAGATCTTTTATCCCCCAACCACCTGCAGCAATAGGCAATGAGATTTTTTCCCATTCAATCATGGATAAATAAGAATTATTCAAACCACCCATCCATAGGAAACTAAACATAAGTTTCCTAAGAGTATTCAACACCGAGCATGGAACAGGAAGAAGAGAGAACCAATATACCTGGGTTCCAGTCAACACAGACTTTACTAATGTAAGTTTTCCACCAATAGACAAAAGACGCTAAGTCCAATGTGAAATCCTGGCCTCAAAATTTTTAATTAACCAGTGCCAATATTTTACCAAGTATCCATTAGGTTTTAGATGATAACCCAAATAAGTAAACCCATCAGTGATTTTGCAGCAATTATAGGGCACCACAGCTCGGATTAACCTTAGTCTATCCTTATCAACCAGATTTTCATATAAACAAGACTTCAATATGCTGACCTTCATACCAGACGCTTTACAGAAAAGTTCAATGATATCCTGATAAGATTTCCATTCCTCCAAGGAGTCAATCCCAACCAATAAAACGTCATCCACAAACAGAATATGGGAGATATATAAATCTTTGGCTATTTTCAGCCCTTTAATCTTGCCATCATTAAGGGCCAGTTTGATCAATCTGCTCAAACCTTCAATAATTAGAAGAAATAAAAGCAGGGACATGGAGCAGCCTTGACGGAACCCCCGAGAGAAACTGAAAAAAGAGGTTGGAGAACCATTAACCAGTACAGAGAAGTTCATGGATTCTACACATTCCATAATCCACCGAATAGCAGGTGCAGGAATACCGATCTGGATCAATACTAGTCTCAGAAATGCCCAGCTAAACCGATCATAAGCTTTTTCTAAGTCCATTTTTAACAAAATTGCCCGCTTCTTCTTACATTTGATGGTATGTAATAATTCCTGGGTAATGCCTACAGCATCATGGATCTAACGGTTCTATAAAAAACCAAATTGCTCCAATGTGATAAGCTTTGACAACACAGGCTTTAGGCGCCCAACAATAATTTTTGAGACCACCTTATAAACAAGATTGCAAAAGGCAATAGGACGGAAGTCACCAGAGGAATTAGGATCAGTAACCTTTGGAATCAAAGTGATAAAGGTTGCATTTAAAGCTCCAGATACATAACCTTGCCTCCTAGTAAACTCTGCCATCTCCAAAATATCAATCCCCATAATATCAAAGAAGTGCAGAAAGATCTCGACTGACCAACCATCCGGTCCAGGACTCTTCTCCTTTGCAAAGGATTTAAGAGTACTTTCCACTTCCTCCAGGGTGATTTCCTTATAAAACTCAGCAGCCTCCTCCTCATCAAAGAACCTGGGAAAAAGTGTAGCCACCCGAAGCTGTGACAATAAATCACATCCATGATCATCAAAATATATGTTACAAAAGTGGTTTTTTGCCAATGTCTGAAGATTCAATTCCCCAGCCATCTCATTACCATCCCCATCCCACATTTTCCATATAGTGTTCTTATTACATCTAGACGATGCATAAGAATGAAAAAAACGTGTATTCTTATCACCCGAATTTACCCATAAGGCACGAATTTTCAATCTCCATTCCATCTCCTCCTTTAAATAAATACATTCTCTCTCGACCTCCAGTTTCTTTAATAAATTAAAGCTTTGACAGTCTAAAGGAGCTTCAATATTATATGAGTACAGAGTCTGCAGATGTGATTCAACCAGGCTTAAACTCTGTCGATCAGACTTTTTCTTTGTATGGATCCAATGTGTAACCTTTCCCTTAAGTTCCCGCAATTTCACACACAGCCTGTCCACAGGATTTAGGTCCCTATCAAAAGATAAATTCAACCAGGCATCTTTCACAAAAAGAACAAATGCCTCATTTGTAAGCCAGGAACTGTTTAATTTGAAAGGATAATTCCGAATGTGCTCACAATCATCCATCAAAAAGAAAATAGGTCAGTGATCTGATATTTTGTTAGAGCCGACCCAAGACCAATATCGACTACAAGCTTCCATAAAAGGCCTTTTAATGAGAAAGTTATCCAATATTTTGAGTATGCAGTCCCATCCACCTCTGCCATTAGACCAGGTAGGGGAAAAAGGACCTGTACACACATCAATAAGATCATTTTTAATTAAAAAATCAGAAAAAAACCACCCAATGTATCCATTTTAGCATCTCTCCCCCATATATCCTGCGATAACCTGGTAAAATTAAGGTCCCCGGCCACAATGATGTTATCTCGACTCAAAATGCCAGAAGAGTGTAATCCATTCCAAAACTATACCCTATTTTTTTTAGGGGGCATAACATTTCAGAATAGAGAAAGGTGTGTCATCGGACCTGCGCGAACCCTCCATCAGAATACCCCAGTCAGATTTATAAACCATAAAATTGTAATATCTTGGATCCCAGGCTACTAGTAGCCCACCCGACATCCCAACTGAACTCAAAGCAGAGACTTCCCACCCCCCAAGCAATCCAACAATTTTTGAGATAACTGATAAATCATCAGACATAGTTTCCTGCAAAAGTTGTACCCCTGGACGAGTAGTAGAGATTACGTCAGCTAGGGCCCTAACTCGTGTATCCCTACCCAAACCACGGATATTCAGAGAGCAAATAGACATCAAGAAACCTTATTTATAAGGGAAATTTCTCTAAGGCCCCCAAAAAGAACAGTGTTCTCCATCTTCCCATCCACCGATTCAATCCTGTTTGAAACAAGAATATAACCCTGAACCTCATCGTCATACATTCCCCCCTTCTTACGACCACAATTTTGGGATTTCCGAATGGTCACATTCTGGAATCGAGCGGCATTCATAGATTGAACAGAAGGATTGGATGATGGGTTTTTTGAAAAAATAGGTAATGGGGTAAGGGCTACATTACACTTAGAATCCCATACCCAGCTTCCCTTATAAGGATATCCTCATCAGGATTTAGACAAATACAATCATCCACCCCCTAGCTCAACAATTCCCCCCCCTCATCAACAACAACCTTACAAGTGGGACTATGATTCGTCACAGGAAAATAATCGAGAGCAATACCCACTTCCACCAAGTCAGGGTTCACACCAAAAAGATCCCAGGAAGCATGAGATTTATCAGTATGGGTAGCATTACCAATCCCACCAGGGGTATCAACATTATTCTTCAAATTCAGCGACAAATTTGTGTCATAAATCATATTAAGTGCATCATCAGGAGTCTCAACAAAATTATAATTAGGGTGTGCAATCGACTTACCCTTAAACACTGGCCCCTCCAATGCATCAGCAGTCGGTTCCAAATCAATCGGATTCCTGTCACATGGGGAAGTCCGCGTATGAACAACACGAACATGAGTAGATGACCCTGGACAATGTATATATTATATATTCCTTTCACATTTTTTCATAAAATAATATTTTTATCATTTTTATATTTTTAATTTTTAATTATATATTCACTCCATTTTATTTAATATTATAATTTTAAATTAATTTATAAGCATATATATCCTTGTACTTTTAAAATAAATTGAATTCATGAATAATATTAATATGAAAAATGTATGTTAGTTATGCATATAAATGAAATTCATGAATGATAGCAATATGAAAGAGGTATGTCAGTTATACAATAAAATAAATATCCCAAAAAAGTTTATGATTTTGATATTAATTTACCAATATAGATTTAATGAATAAAGAATAATAATAATAATGCAATGTGGATTATAATAATATTATTAACATTTTACATGTAAATAAATTTTCAATTAAATCACATTATTTTAAATTGATGAGAAAAGTACTAAATATAAAAAATCAACATAAATTCAAAAAATAGCTCTTAAAAAATGTTTTTTATTATTTAATTTCATTTGCAAGTTCAAGACAAATAAATGCTAAAGGAGAATAATTTTTTGAGAATTTACAATGAATTTTAGTCACATCAATGTAGAGTTATTTTATTAATTTTATTTCTAGGGAATTTTGAAAAGTAACTCAACCATGGATATTTATATTGTGCATAGAAAATAGTGTAGGAGGTGATTTGTCATATATACCTACCCCATAAAACCCCTAACTCATAATATTTTAATATATCTCATACTTTTTTAGTACATTTCTTAGGAGGCCATTTTTTGACCTCAAAATCTCTCTAATGTCTAACGCATATGTTTACAGAAGATCCATTCTAAAAAACGAAGAGATTCGCAGACAAATTCAAGATTTCATCAACAAAGGTCATATCCGACCCAACTCCTCTCCTTGTGGAAGTCGAGTCGTCCTCGTTCTAAAGAAAGACGAGACTTGGCGCATGTGCATCGACTACCGTACCCTCAACAAAATTTCGGTAAAGAATAGATACCCTCTGCTGCAGATAGACAAGCTCATCGACTGTTTGAAAGGTGCTAAATTCTTTACTAATCTCTACCTCAAGTTAGGATATCATCAGATTCCAATCGAGCCCTTAGATGTATGGAAAACTGCTTTCAAGACCAAGGAAGGATTGTTTGAATGGTTAGTCATGCCTTTCGGCTTAACCAATGCACCTGTGACCTTCATGCGGTATATGGATAACACTCTTTGACCTTTCATCGGAAAATGGGTCATTGTCTACCTCGACGATATATTGATTTTCAGTCGATCATGGGAAGAACATGTCGGACAACTTCGACAAGTCCTCGACACTCTCCAGCATCATCGACTCTAATTGAACGTCGACAAATGTTCCTTTGCGATGAACAACATCAAATATTTGGGGTTTGTAATTGACTTTGCAGGCATTCACGTTGATCCAGACAAAGTACAAATCCTCAAATATTGGCCCATTCCTCAAAGCGTTCATGAACTAAGAAGTTTTCTTGGTTTGGCGAATTTCTATCAACCATTCATACTCGGCTTCAGTCACATAGCCTGGCCTTTGAATTAGTTAACCAAGGGAAATGGGAAAACTGTCTTCAAATGGACATCGACACAACAAGCAGCTTTCAAACAACTCAAACACAAGCTTTGTACTACACCAGTACTTGTGTTACCTGATTTGCATCACCCCTTTGAGATTGAGATGGATGCATCAGACTATGCCTTGGGCGCAGTGATCACCCAGTCGCTTTTCATTCCGAAAATTTTAACAACACTGTTAGAAGATATTCAACGTATGAAAAAGAACTGTATGCCATTGTGCAAGCTCTTAAGCAATGGAGACATTATATCCTTAGCAAGGAGACGGTCATTCTCACTGACCAAAAGCCTTTACAGTTCGCTCTGTCCCAGTCGAAGTTACAAACAACTCGAAAAATCAAGTGGATTAATTACCTACAACAAATTTAGTTGGTAATTAAGTATCAAAAAGATAAAGCCAATGCCGTCGCCGATTGCTTGAGTCAACCACCCATTACTCTTCTCCTTACAGTGATGAGTATGCAGGGTTATGACACCACCATTTGGCCTCAATTGTATCAGGACGACAAAATTTTTTCATCAGTCTATCAACAACTTCAGACTGACAAGTCGTCATCCTCCGACTATTTCCTGAAAGACACCTTGCTATACAAGCTTGGACAACTTTGTGTACCGATAGGTGAGCATCGACAATAGCTCATTTGGGACGTGCACTACAACAATATTGTAGGACACTTTGGAGTAGCAAAGACCCTCACCTTTATCCATAAGTATTTCTTTTGGCCTTCACTTAAAATTGGCGTCAACAAGTACATTCGATCATGCGTGGTTTGTGCCATTGCAAAACCGCCTAATCGACGACATGGATTGTACACACCTTTTCTAGTTCCTAGTAGACCATGGGAATCTATTTCTATGGACTACTTGACAGGATATCCTACTACAAAAAATCAACATGACGTGATCTTAGTAGCAGCCGACATATTTTCCAAGATGGCCATTCTCATTCCATGCAAGAAGACTACGACAACGTAGCAGACCGCTCAGCTCTTCTTTGAACATGTCTGGAAACATTACGGTTTACCGAAAACCATTATTTCCGATAGAGATGCTAGATTTGTCAGCATATTTTGGAAGACTCTTTGGAAACAGCTCTACACAAGACTTTCCTTATCGACAACTTTCCATCCTCAGACAGACGGACTTGATGGTAACTAGACCTCAAGTCAATCTTTGAGAACACCTTTGCCCCTCTCATTTGATAAAAAAGATCATCAATTCGAGGCAAGGGGTACTTGTTCTTCACTGTAGCCTTGTTAAGCTTCCTGTAATCAATAAATAACTTGAGCATTCCATCTTTCTTCTTCACAAAAATTATAGGTACTTCCCATGGAGACACACTTGGCCTTATGTACTTATTTTGCAACAACTCTTGCAGTTGCATTTTCAGCTCTAATAATTTTGGTGTACTCATCCTGTAAGGAGTTTTGGAAACTGGAGCAGCTTATGGAACAAGATCGATTGTAAAATCAATATCCCTCTTTGGAGGAAGTCCTGGAACTTCATTGGGAAACACATCCTCGAATTCTTGCAAAACAGAATGGTCTTCCAACTTGGGAATTTCATTTCTTGTTTTCTCCAAAATATGGGCTGCATATAATTGGCAAAATTTTCTACAGAATTTCTTCAACTGCATGGCTGAAATATGCCTAACAGAAACTACCTTTAGAATGCCATTTACAACCCTTGGGTTTCCAGGCTTCATCAATACACTCAAAATTCTTGATGTAGCAATCAAGTTTAACTCCATGGACTTCCAACCAGCCCATTCCAATGAGAATATTATAGGAACCAAGTGGCAAAACATTCAGATTTGAAAAATTGGAGTCCACCCATTTCCAATGGACATTTCTCCACAATTTCGCTAACCTTCGTCTTAGTTCTGGTGGCTAGTTGGACTAACCATGATTTATTATGCTTTGATTTATTAAAAGTAAAAATCTCAACAATTTTTGGGATGATATAACTGTGAGTAGATCCAGGGTGAATCAAAATAGAAATAGATTGCTTATCAATCTTACCTTCAACTTCAACCACAATTGATTGATGGTGTGCTTGGTGGTCCTCTAGTGTTGCATAAATACTAGGGATGGTACTTGCCACTTAACCCACTGTTTCAGCTCCTTGGATGTTGTGAACTTTCTTTTCACTCCCATTCTGACATGGGTAGTTCCTATGTTAGATTTTAAGCATTAATTCAATATGCTATAGGATCTTTATTGAGAGAATAACCTGTACAGTATATCAATGCATAACAATCATATCAAGCATGTCTAGCATCACAAGAATCAAAAGCATGAGACAATAGACACACAGAGTTTCTGTGGGGAAAACCCTAAGGTGAAAAACCCCACAACTTCCTCAGAGATAGATAGAGAAATGGCTCAACCAAAGTACAACCAAAGTACAATAGATAGTCTCCTACTAGGCAGCTGATCCTCCTCCTTCAATGTGTGCCACTTTCCAAGTGAGATAAGAGTGAGTTCTGAGATAATCAAAATAGAGAATCCCGAATCTCTATTTATACTTGTCATGACCTGCCTAAATACTTATGGGGCCAACTTGTCTAACTCAGCCTAATAACCCCAGTTACATATATTCCGGGCCGACACCCACATCAGGTAGTCTAATAACCCATCAGCAAGTTAACACACTTGCGACACTTGTCAATACAAATGACGACACTTCCTTATAGACGAATAACACATCTCTTATAAGGATACAATAAATATATATATGAAATACATTCCGAAGTTACATATACATCAACACTCCCTCTTAACTAGAAAGGTATTTCTTGACACAGATCATCGGGCACAAGTCTTCTTCTCTGGATCATCGTCATCGAATCATCATCATCATCACAGCTGCTGCTATCTTGTCCAATCTCTGAATCTACTCATCATAGGAAGTTCTAGAGAGCCAGTCCTTTTTCATACTGGATGTAGGCCCACCAACTGTAGGTCTTCATCATCACTGGTCATACTGTGGAATCCTCAAGACTCATCACGTGCGTCTGTGAAACCTCGCAAGAGCATCTTAGGCATTTTACGAGCACACAGCTCAACCTCTCGAATCTCCCAGGATATTTTACATGCCATTGCACAACCTGTCCACGACCATAGAGTACCTGATACTCACTATACATCCAACTGATGTATATCATCACATGATCAACCTGATCATCATCATCATCTACGAGCACGCCATCGAGTAGGTACACCTCAGGACTGATTACACTGCTTCTGCAAAACCTGCAAGATCTCTCGGGACTGATTACACTGCCTCGGCAAAACCTGCAAGAGCATCTCAGGACTGATTATATGCCTCTGCAAAACCTGTGTACCAAACTGTCACATCAATGTCTTCAGATCACCACGTAGTCCACGGAGTACAACCCAGATGTACACACACAACACTTACACTCACCAGCATGGGAGGACCAACCTACTACCATCTGGGAAAGGCTCACAGCACTTACATCAATGACCATGGGAGGACTGACCTTCCACCATGTCGGAATGGCACAACACTTACATCAACGAACATGGGAGGACCAACCTACCACCATGTCGGAAAGGCCCAACACTTACATCACGACCATGAGAGGACCAACCTACTATCATGTCGAAAAGGCTTCAGCACTTATATCATGACAATGAGAGGACCAACCTACCATCATGTCAGAATGGCTCAACACTTATATCTCACCATGGGAGGACCAACCTACCACCATGTGAGAATGGCCCAACCATTATATCTCACCATAGGAGGACCAACCTACCACTATGTGAGAATGGCTCAGCCCTTACATCTTACCATGGGAGGACCAACCTACCACCATGTAAGAATGGCTCGGCCCTTACATCCTGCCATGGGAGGACCAAACTACAACCATGCAAGAATGGCCCGGCCCTTACATCTTGCCACGGGAGGACCAACCTACCACCATGCAAGAATGGCCCAGTGTGCATCTGTGTCTCCGGACTCATCACTTCCCTCTGGAAGGAATCTCGATCTGAAGTACACCAAGTATCCCTCTGAAGTATTCAAACTTCACTATGGCAAGCGGCTTGGTCAACACATCGGCTATCTGCTCGTCTGTCGCAACATACATGAGCTTCACGGCTCCTCTCTGCACCATATCCCTGATATAGTGGAACTTGATCTCAATGTGCTTTGACCTGTCATGGAACACTGGGTTCTCTGAAAACTTCACACAACTCTGGTTGTCACAATATATATAGGTAGCACTCAACTGGAGATCAAACAAATCAGACAGTAGCTTCCTAAGCCATACTGCCTCACAACTAGTTGAACAAGCTGCGACATACTCTGCTTTAGCTGTACTCAGTGCCACACAGGACTGCTTCCTGCTAAACCAAGAGATCACACCTAATCCCATACTGAAGCAGCACCCCGAAGTGCTCTTCCGATCAATGGCACTGCCTGCCCAATCCGAATAAACATAACCCTCCAGGTTAAACTTTTGATTCACCTAATACTTGAGCCCATAATCCACTGTACCCTTCAGATACCTCAGAACATGCTTTGCAGCTATCGGGTGAACATGTCTCGGATCTGTCAGATACTGGCTCAAGGTGTTCACCGCAAAGCAAATGTTTGGCCTCGTATTCGTCAGGTACATCAAAGACCCAATCATCTGACGATACATCGTAGCATCAACCGGCTCAAAAGAAGCATCACATAGAAGCTTTAGGTTCGATGCCATAGGTGTGGCCATGGCCTTGCAGTCCATCATCCCAAAACTCTTCAGGATCTTTACTGCATACTTCCCTTGTCCAAGGAAGATTCCATCTGCACTCTGCCACACTTCCATACCAAGAAAGTAGTGCATCATACCCAAGTCCTTCATCTCGAACTCAACATCTAGCTTCCTCTTCGTGTCGGCAATCGGTCTATTCTCACCTGTCAGAAACAGGTCATCCACATACAATAGTAGTATCAATGGATTGCCCTCCTCAACCTTGTAGTAAAGGTTGGAATCCGCTTTACTCTTGGTAAAGCCCAAACTGGATAGGAAGCCATCTATCCTGCCATACCAGGTCCTTGGTGCCTGTTTCAAACCGTACAGACTTCCCATCTGGTCTTGGGACCACATCATTCTTCATGATCGACGGATCATGGCATTCTTCCAATACTGCATCCCGGATCCTCGGAACTTCATGTTCTTCAATATCTTCAATAGATAGCTTTGTTGCTAGAACAAATGTTGTAGACCTTCTTTTGTAGGTGATGGTATACGATCTTTCCTATAGGACAAGTTAAATTGCATGATTAGAAACATCTCATAGTTTTTAGAACAAATTCTTATACATTAAGAAATATGTCATACAGTCATGCAATTATTTTAGCCAATGTTTCAATACAACATTTATCCATATCCTGTAACTTTCTAGATGCCTTCCATCTCTACCAGAACATTGTTAAGAGTTTGCACTACTCCCAACATGTCGGCAAAGAGGTTTCATTCTAGATAAGTAGCAATGGAATGTTGTACAGTTCCATAGGCCACTTACCCATCACTATATTAGTAGTATCTTGTTCATTAATGCAAATACCCTAATATGCATAATACACATCCTCACTTTAGGAACATAAGTATGTACATAACTGAACAACAACATATATATAATAAATAACAATTCAAATACTTATCTTTGTTTGTTTGTTGGGTGGACTCCCTCTAAGCCTTTGCTTCCTTGCAGGATCTGCTGGAGTCCTAATCTGAAGTAGCTTCTTCTACTCCTTTCTGTTGTGGATTGTAAGGAGTGGTCAACTCCCTCTTAAATCCTTGCATAACTTTTGCAAATTACTTCATGCTTTGTCTGGATTTCAGGAAGACCTTCTACAGCTTTGCTTGCAATTGGTAATGCCTTGTTATGCATGTGAGCAAGCCTTCTGTTCCAAAGTTCATTTGGCTCTACAGAATTATGGACCATGGCTTGTTCTGGATGGCCCTTCAATTTGTATAATCCTCCCTCTTGCTCTCCAATCACAACTGCATCATTTATGGTCTTACCCTTTGGCCACATTAGGACTTGGCCATCTATAAATGCAACCCTCATGCCTTTTGCATCCAATGCAGATATTGAGAGTAGATTCTTCTTGAGACCTGGAACAAAGAGTACATCTTTCATCTTCATAGACTTTCCAGAGTCTAGTTTATAGGAGGCTTCACCACTCCCTTTTATGGGATACTGGTAGTCATCTCTAAGCTTCACCTTGTGGGGTGAATCATGTTCAGATAGATTCACAAAGGATTCTTTGAATCCTGTCATATGTTTAGAAGCCCCACTATCTATGAGCCAATCATTACTTCCACGAGTAATGGTTCCAGTGAGAGTAGAAATCAAAACATATTCTTCATCACTTGAAGAATCTTCACTATCTTCTCTAGCCCTCTTCCTGGGAGGTTCATCATCCTCTGCAGCATGAGCATGCTGTCTTCTTTTGAAGTTCTTCTTCTTGTGAGAACCTTTTTTCTTATTCTTAGCATGATGTCTTCTTTTGAAGTTCTTCTTCTTGTGAGAAACTTTTTTCTTATTCTTAGGACAATCTCTGGCATAGTGTCCCTTATCATCACATGTATAGCAACGAACATGGGACATGTCCCTTCGATGTCTGGGACTACTTCTTTGATTCGGATATTTTCCTTTCTTGCCATGATGGTGAGCTTTCTTGTCACCATGCCTTTTGGAGTGAGCTGTGAGTGCTTGGTCTTCACTCCCCATCTTCTCTTCTCTGGCTACAATTCGAGCTTCTTCCTGTGAGCATTCTTCCCACAGTCTACTGAAAGAGATAAGTTTCTTTCTAGCACAAATTCCTTGGATGAAGGAATCCCATGACCTAGGGAGGCCATTAAGAGTGGTCATCACCACTTCTCCATTTTCTACATCTTCACCCACAGCTTCAAGTTGTTCTTTTATCTAGGAGACCCTTGAGAAATATGATTGCATAGTCTCTGCATTCTAGATCTTGATATTCTTCAATTGATTCCTCAGGGTCATCTTCCGATTTATGTTCTTGCCTTCAAATAGTCTGGTCAGGGAATCAAACATCTCTTTTGGTGTCTTTAGGGATGACACACGAGGAATGAGATGATATTTAATAGAATCAACAATGATCCTCTTTGCCTTAACCAAATTCCTCTTGTGAAGAGCCTTAGCCGCTTCTCCCTCTGGGACAGGGACCTCTTCACTTATATAAGCATCCAAATCATTTTCTTCAAGGATTAACCCAATTCTATACTTCCATGCTCAGAAGTTATCAGTTCCTTCAAGCTTATCCTCAAGCTTGGTGTGGTGAGACATCTTTAAAGAGTACTTCAAATGGAAATAGAAAAGATTTAGGTCTTACCACTTGTTTGCTGAAAATTGGATTTGGTGCCGGATTAGGGTTTGTCAGAGAAACCTGTTGTTGCAGCAACACCCCTCCCCAAAATTTTGTACATGTTGGGGCCCCTCCTATACTTTTGTATAAATTTGCTTGAGAAGCCATCCCAGCCGTCAGCCCTGTTTTCAGCATAAAATTTTGCTTCCCTGCTGAGCAGCTTGCCGTCAATCCTACCATGTTCTCCCCAGTGAGCCAAAAGATAACTTAGTTTTTTGCCCAAACGTTTTGGAGTGATCCGGACATAGTCCCGAAGCCGCGGAAGTCAAGCGTCCAACCTTTCCAAAAAGAAGACTTAGGTTTTCTTTGCCGAAAGTAGCGGAAGCCATTGGGTGAGACCACCCGAAACGGCGGGAGCTTTCGCCCAAACCTTCCGCAACCACGGAGAAATTCGAGTTGTTCTCCCGAAACGGCGGAACAATTCAGCTCTGCCTTCCGAAACGGCGGAAGCCATTCGGATAAACTCGCCGAAATAACACCAAGGAATTCATCATTTTCTTCCGAAGTAAAAGACTTAGAAAATTTTCAATCGTTGCTTCTGCGGAACGGTTCCAGCTCCGAAACGACTTAGCTCCCGAAACGGCGGAGCCTTTCACTCAAACCTCCCGCAACCGCGGAAAGGTTCCGGCTTTCCTCCCGAAACGGCGGGACTCATTCGCCTTAGTCTCCCGAAAAGGACTTAGATTTCCTTCTGATTAGAAAATGCGGGAACAAAGGACTTAAAGAATTTTAGTTTCAACCTTCCGAAACGGCGGAAAATTGAGTGAACCCTCCCGAAACGGCGGGAGTTTTCGTTGAACCCTTCCGAAACGGCGGAAGTTTTCATAAAATCCTTCCGCAACGGAGGGGGAGTTCAGGGAACCCTTCCGAAACAGCGGAAGCCGCCGCGATATCTTCCCAAAAGAAACTAGGCGGAAACTTTTGATGAAACCTTTCCGAAACGGCGGAAGCCATCTCCATAAGTCCCACGGGGAGAATTCACGATCGCCTTCCGAAACCATGAAAAGGACTTAGATTTTTCTCAAGAAGCTGTCGCGGGGGCCTTCAGCTTTTGCTCCCGAAACGCGGAAGCCTTCGGGCTACCCTTCCGAAACAGCGGAAGCCAATCACTTACCCCGACCGGCAAAAGGACTCCGAAACGATCCCGGGTGAATTTGCGGAAAATATAAGTTTTGCTTCCGAAACGGCGGAAGCCATTCCCAAAAGCTTTCCGAAACTAGCGGGAGCCTTCGCCAAAACCTTCCCGAAAATCAACAAGACCTTGAAGTTTTGGATCGCGGAAGCTTTCGCAAAAGTCTTCCGAAAATACCGGGAGCATTCGCTATACTGTTCCGAAAGAGCAGAAGCTTTGGCGTTATCCGTCCGCTACGCGGCGGTCTCTCGCGGAAGGCTTCGAGCTTCCTTTTCGCATTAAGCCCCGAAACGTCGGAAGCTTTCGTTGAATCCTTCCGCAACGGCGGATACAAATCACAAACTAGCCCCGCGAATGGCGGTCGCACGGAAACCGAGGTGCGTTGACGTGACCGCTACGCGCGGCGAATTTAAACCCCGTTTTAACCACGCCACCTACCGAATTAAAGGCTCACACGTGCCCATTCTTATAAATTACGGTGGGGGGCTCGACCAATGCACCATTGTTTCTGTCAATCGGCCAACGACGTGCGATACCGTGCAAAACGCTCCAGCTCACCTCGCGCATCCGTGCTCGCAGCCACCTTGCTCAAGCAATCCCCACGGTGCCAGGTAGGATCTTCACCTTGTTTTTCACTACTGAGTTGTCCTTTTTGGGAAAATATTGGGTTTTAGTGGGATTGTGACGGGCAAAACACCCGTCGAGGGCTATGTTTTTCCCGTCAGGTACAGTGAACGGAGTTTTCGTTTCACAAAATCGTCATGGGCCTTCGTAAAAAACGTATATTTTATGTTGGTGGGTGCGGGCGGTTAACCATGCCTTGTTTTGTTTTAAACCCCGGGTCGCGCCCCTCGTCGTGGGTTAAGTCGTCGAAACCCTACGGGCTTTCCATGTCCCGGGCCGATAACTCAGACTCAAAACCCGGGCCCCTTTCATAGGCCTTAGCCCCTACACACGAGCCGAAGCTTAAAGCCACAACCGCCCTAGCACTCCCCGTCAGCATATCCCGGCGCCGTTACCTCCGCCCGGACTAAAATCTCCCGTACTGACTCGGCGAGTGGCCGCGCATGATGATAGCATCCATAGCCCTCACCGAGTCAACCCGCGTCTTCCCCGCCTTCGACCTCTCCAACCGCAGCCATAGCGAAAGACTTCTCCTTCCGCGAGGCGGAACCGGAAGCCGATTGCTTCCGCGAATCACCTATCGGTCCAATAAAACCAATAGCGCCCGCAACATAGTTTATCCCATACTCATCTTTTAAGAGCTTCAAGTGTTTCAATGTGTGTCTTATGATTGAAATAATGTTTTACTTCCTAAGTATTTGCTTCACTGATTTATCTCATTAAAACGATTTTTGCTCTCTGCTAAAACCATACAACCTGTTGCTCAAACTCATGATGAATTGTATATGGATGCTATCAGGGATAATTCAAGATGCCAAAACCCAGTAAGAAGAAGGCGAAGATGACAGAAAAGAAACCTGCCCCTCCTAAGATTGAAGCCTCGCTCCAGGACACTAGGTGCACCACAGGTGTCCCTCCGGAAATCAGATGGGGAGACATCCACAGAATGATCCGGGACCAAGAAATCCCAGATATGCTGCTAGAGGAAGCACCAATCTATCAAAATATCAGAGCCTCAGGCATAACTAAGGCCGCTACCCGCCCTGAGCTGTTCCCCTGCGCTGAAGTAATCGGATGGATACTCCAACATGCCGATGCTGAAGGAAGAGTGATAAATGATAGCGGGAACATGGCTATCGCCTCATTTCAACCCGCATATCTGGCGGCAACCTACAGGTTCCCCCGTGCCCAGCAAGCTCTGACTGATGAATGGTTAAGCCAGATGGACAATGTCGAGATGGCCAAGAAGCTACTGGTGCAAGGGAGACATTTGAGGAAGAAAGGGAGTGAGGAGTATGACGTACAGAATCTAAGAGCTCCTTATAGATTGATCGCCCTGATGCTGTGTAGAATCTTCGGCATGCCCGATGGCACAGTATACAAGATTCAGTGGGTCCCTATCATCCACTATGTGGCATTTCAGGGGACAGTTTTTGATTGGGCCACTATCTTGTCAGATAGTCTGGCCTCAATGATAAGTGCTGCTAAGCCCGGGCTGGCCTTGAAGAAGGCTGAATTCTTCATGTCTTCGTACCTGATAGACTGTATCTTGGCCAAGATAGAATTCCCCGGATTGGGGTGTACATGGGATAGGACCACAGCCCCGGTCTACATCGCATTCAAGATGTTGTGGGCTCAGAATTACAAGCCCAGCTACAAACTCATCTGTGAGGGGTTCATCATGCCCCTATACGAGAAAATATTCAAGGAAGAACCAAGTTGCCTGTCGCAAAACGCTTTGGAAGTCCTCGAGGATTATGGGGACTTCTACTTTTCAGAACAAGGCACCTACTTGAGAATGTTTGGAGGGACTAAGCCCCCATACATATTGCCGCAGTATGCCACAGACTATGTGGTGCTCAAGGAAGCAGTAAGACAACTCTTCTTGGATGGGATTGGAGCGTTCCTCCACAAGCTACACAAGGCTTCCTTCCCCCCCTTACCTTTCTGCATAGGTGCTTACAAGTTTTCAGGGGTGGCCTCTGCCGACGAATTTGTTCAAGAGTTGAAGGCCTTCCATTTCGGTGAGGTCATCTTCCACAGGAACGACAGAAAGGGTAAAGTGGCCGAGCATTGCAAGGGGAACTATGCGAACTTGGAATATTCCCACTACCCCGATGCCGAGGAGGAAGCTTTCAGAGGCATCAGCAACATGGCTGAGCTACGGATCTGTCGCCAAAGTACGGGAGCGAGCTCTAGCTCAACCAAAGCCCAGAAGACCATCCAGCAAAAGGAGAAAGAAGCCAAGGATGCCCGAGCTCAGGAAGAGCTCAGATTAAGAGAAGAGGCAAGGTTGCAAAAGGAAGCCGAGGAGGCAAGAAAGCTACAAGAGGCTGAGAATGAAAGACTGCGGAAGGAGGCTGAAGAAGCCCAAAAGAAGAAAGAAGCAGAAATTGAGCAAGCTGAAGCAAGGAAGAAGGCGGAGGAAGAATTGAAGGCAAGAGAAGATACCCGGGTAGGTGGGTCCGGTGCGCAGGACATGGAGATAGACACCTCTCAGGCAGGTGGCTCTAGTACCCAAAACGAAGGAACAGACCCCGCTCAGGAAGTCCGGACCCCACCTATGGAAGAAGACATAGACATCATAAACCGACCAATTGTACCGTACACTCCATCTGGGAAACGTACGGTGTCCAAATGGAATGAGTTTGTCTATGATAAGAAAAGAAAAACAATGGTCCTCCAATCAGAAGAGAGGATTAAAAGTCCCTTCCATGACGACATAGTTACTCACCGAGAGGTCGCTGTCATGCAGAACACAGATGTGGATCCCATTGCCATGGCCTCCGCAGTTATAGCAACAGCACAAGCATCATTTGCCAATGTAGGGGTTATAGTCAAAGAAAATATATTGACAAAGAAAAGAGCACGTAGCTTGCAACGAAATGTGGCTAATGAGCAAGCCCAGAGAGACCTGATAGTAAATAAATACAATTGCTTGTACGCTGAGCACAAGGAGTTGGCAAACAAGCACAGCTACCTGGAGGAGGAAAAGGACCAGCTAGCACTCCAAATAATGATTGCAGAAGCGGAGAAGAGTGGAGCAGAGGAAAAGGCCTCCCAGCTAGAAGCAGACAAGCAGGCATTAGCTGAGCGTTTAAAGCAAGCAGAAAGCAGAACCTTGGACATGTCCCCCTTCCACGAGCTGTCATGCAATATCCTACAGCAAGTGTGTGGCTCTCAAGAGCTAATCACTGATGAGGTATGCAAACTCAAGGCCATGACCGGTAGGCTAAAAGAGGTCAATACGGAAGCCCACAGGCTCAAAGCTAAGAATACCCGTGTCAAGGCAAATGTCATAAGTCAGATGGCATGGAGGGAAGGGAAAGGAGGTTTCCCCCCGCATCTCCCTTTCAAGACCGTGGAAGATTTTAATGAAGATATAGCCTTGTTGGAGTTTGGCCGGAACTGTGCCAATAAGCTGATGGCCAGTGTGCAGAAGACCACAGATAGAATCAACAACCTGTACCAAAAGCTCAAAGAAGTCCATGATAACTGCTCATTGAGTTTCCCTCAGACCCTAGAAGACTTCCCGGGAAAGGAGCAGCGGTTATCTCAACTGAAAGAAGAGCTAGGCGTCCAGATGAAGTATGTGAAAAGCATTGATGTCCTTGCCATGGATGATCTCCAACATTACATCGGTTCATCAACACTTCACAATCATCTGTTGAAAGAAACATACCAAGTTGCTGAAGCAGAAGTACAAAGCATTAAAATAGAGCTCGGGAAGAATGTAACTTCTCAGAAAATCCTGTTCCCTGCTGCAGCAAACATAGTCATAAGGGATACAGGTGTGTGGCATAGCTACATAGAAGAGGAGGTCAGGAAAGCTGCAGCAGCAGCAGAAGCATCAGTAGACCCAGCAGCCTCTTCCCCAGCAATGGCAGAAAGTCTGGCCAGTCCCATTCCCCCTTCCCAATCAGGGGCAGCATCAGCAGGGGATTCGAAGACCTCTTCCCAGGCAGCACCAGTGACAATCAATTTGGGCGACCCTTTGCCACCGGAAGCTCACGCACAGGAATGAAGCAAACTGAATTCAGTGAGCCACTCGCTTCAGCCAGACACGTGCCCAGCAGGGAACGCTTTGAGTTTAGCAAAATTTCTGTTATATGTAAGGCGTAAGCTGTGGGACAGCTGTCCCTATTCTTTTTGTCAAAATATTTTGTAAATGAAGTGACCATTTTTTGGTGATCGATTATATTAGAAATCCCTGTAAATGACAGGTGGGGGAATGCTAGGTGTCAGCCCAGAGGGCAAATTTGTAACTATAAATAGAAGCTAGGAAAGATTAGAAAGGACTTTTGGCAGGGAATGAAAATTTTGGGCAAATGATATGAGCTATCTTGTATCGGCCCCTGTAAATTGAATTTTTCTAATAGAAGCCACGGGAGATGAACGTTTTGCTTGGAATGTTGGGTTGCTTTATGTTGGGCTACTCTAATGACTGCAATTCTGCAATGTGAGATCATTCTTGACTTCTGAACTATTTCTTTGGATTAATGATTTTGCTCTTATCTATTCATGCGTTCTCCCTATTTCATGGACAATGAATGCGTTCCATATTAAATCAGGAGCTATCTGCTGATACTTTTATCATTGCTGTAGATTTTTCTTCTAGATCGAATGGCTAACTGTTCTTTCTTCAGGATAATTCGTATGGCTCATTGTTCAAGCTTTTAATTGCTCCTTGCAGGGATCTTTTAGTTTAATTCTAGTTTCGTTGCATCTAGATCTGTTTCTTTATTCTTGTTGTGTAGATTAAATAATTTTGATTTCTTATATTCATAAGCAATAGATATATTCTGTAAGCCTCATTTCAGATCTGTTTCTTTATCCTTTAACGTTCCTCTGTTCTTTTTGAGCAATAGATGCGTTCCATTTTGAATGGGAAGCTATCTCCTCAAGATCCTCATCTCGCTGTAGCTTTGACCGTGAGAAATAATAGCTATCTGTTCGTTACTTACGATATCTGCTACAGCTGATTGCTCTCCCCTTGAGCGTGTTCCCCTGCAGGGATAGATAGATGTGTTTCTGTTCCTAGATTTAGATCTGTTTCAGTTGCATTTAGACTAAGTATAGTTTAGGCATGTGCATTTCATATAAAACACATAAAATCCAAAAGAAAGGTGGATCGGGCCATAACCGGTAAAATCAGATTTAAAGTCCAAAACCACGGTTGCCGGAACCGCTAACCGGACGGATTCCCTACACCAAACGGGAGACAGTCTAATTGGGACCGTCTCTCGGGGAGAATCCCTTTCTGATTGATGCTACGATATCCGAGGCATCAACAGTTTTTGGCGCTAGAAGGAGGGCCTGAAGTGCATGGCTGATAGAGGAAAATCTTCCACGGTCATAGATAACACTGAAAACCCGCTTGAAGAAAACTTTTCAAACAGCCCAGATCTTGGATTAACAGACCAAGAACACCTCATTTCTGACCCTGAGCCTCAGGAAGCTTTGTACGCTGTTCCTTTTGCAGAAATAGAGGACTTGAGAAGACATACTAGATCCTACGTTAGACAGCTAGGTGGTTTAAACGCTGTCAACTTCCTCCCTAAGAAAACTACACCCAGAAAGGAGCCGCAATACACCCGTGATTCGATCCTTGTTCAGAGTTTTGAAGAACTGGTAAATCTGACGTTGGAAGAAATCTCCGGCACTCTTAACAAGACAGACCAAGAAAATCCCGAAGAAGGTACCACTCCCAAAAGTACTCCACAAGATTCACCCTGCACTTCTCCACCAGGGTCTCCACGTCCAAACCCAAACATGGCTGTACCTTCCTGGAGAGCAAGGGGAGCACTGAACCTAGCTGGACCATTCCATAATCTCCCTAAAAACCCAGAAAAGGTCTTGCCTAAGTACGATCCAGGGAAAGCCATCTCGGCGGAGGATCACCTCAAGAGTTTTTACCTAGCTCTGAACCTTTTAAATGTACAACATGAAGACGTAGTATGTAGGTTGTTTCCGTACACATTCGAGCCTAAGGTATCATCTTGGTACTTTAGCCTTCAACCCAGCTCAATCTCTAGTTGGGATGATTTCGAAAAGTGTTTCCTTAAGAAGTATGGGAACCAAAAGACTGTCGCCACGCTTATGAAAGAACTCCTATCCATGAGAATGGAGAAGAAGGAAAAGGTTCAAGACTTTAATCAAAGATTCACAACGCTGTTAAATAACTTTAGTGAAACTAACAAACCCACAGAAGAGTCCTTGATCGAATACTACACAACAGCTCTTGAAGGTCCAATCGCAATGTTTGTAAAACGATCCAAGAAAACGACCCTGACAGAGAATTTTGAGGAAGCTCGAAAGGTTGAGGAAGAGGCTGATAGCATTACTAAACATGCCTTAGATGTGGAAACGAAACCACCAGCTAGCAAGAAACCTTTGCTCCTTACGAGAGGTAAGGAAGAGCCATCTACGGATATGGAAAATATAGTTAAAATGATGCAAAAATTATCTAACAAAATCGTAGATCTCGAGAAAGACAAGGCTGCTAGTACAGCTAGGAAACCTTTTAAGCCATTCTACAAAAGAAGGGAAGACGGGGAACAGTCTCATCCACCAGTGCACACTGCCCCTGTTTTAAATTTGAATGAGATTGGTATGGAAAATTTCTGCACCTTTCACCAAGAACCACACTCGGAGAAGAGCTGCCCACAATGGATCAATTCCATGAGCTTGGTCATGAACCAGGTGTTAGATTCTCAGATCCCAGACCAGGATATTCCTCCAGAGGAGTCAAGCCCTGAGCTACAGGAACCAACCCCTGACACTACTATGGTGTTGTGGGATTGGGTACCTATGACTGAATTAGGAGAAGAAGATCACGAAGATAGCTCTCCTTCTACCATAAATGTTGCCACTCGCAGCAAGGGCCCAATTGCGGATCCCGCACCAGTTACCATTCCCCATAAGCCTAAAATTTCGAAAGATCCGCCTAGGAGGCATATACCAATCATCCCACCACAGCCCAAAGTAAACCAAACAACTGCCAAACAGCCAAGCGCTGACAACACAGTTCAGCCACCTAAAGTCACGATGAGCAAAACCGATCAGCCAAGTAGAATTGGGAATGAATCCGATATAGGGTATGACATTATCGAAGATATCAAGAAAGTTAAAGCAAACGTATCAATATTTGACATGTGTAGCTTGCCCCATCAGCGAGACAAACTACTGCATGTTTTACAACCAAAACCTAGCACTACATTAACAGATTCCCAAGACAATCCTGAAATTAACGAGGCTAGCATTGGTGGGAAATCCAAATCCCAAACATTGCCATTTCTGTTGACATTTGAAATTTTTAATCACAATGTTCATAACTGTTTGGTAGATTCCGGAGCTTCTTCAAACGTTATGCCACTTTCAATTTGTAGGAAAATTAATGGGCAGCCCGTACCATCTCCATCTCAAATCATACAATTAGACAGGACTGCTGTCAAGGTTATAGGGGAGATGAAAGATGTTCTAATTAGACTGTCAGCCGATCCTAGAGTCTGTCAATTTATTGACATAATGGTGGTCGATATCCCTGAAGCTTATGGGCTGATTTTGAGTAGGGATTGGTCTACCAAATTGAGTGGTTACTTTGCTACCGATTGGTCTCATCTATGGCTGCCTTATCAGAACAGGCAGAATCAGATTAAAATTCTTAGGGAACCTCATATGAAACAAAACGTAACCCAGCTAGAAGAAAAGAATGAGGCTGTAGCTTTCTCTTCCTCGGTCCTGGGAAATTACTTCTTAGAAATGGATCCGGGTAACTATCAATCTGAAACCTTTTGCCATAAATCAGACAAACAGTCCGATCTCCTTCATTTTTCTCGGACTGATGAGATTGATTGTAACATAGTCAATTTAGTTGCTAACATAGACCACAAAGAAACTAACTTAGTTGAATCTAAAGATACCTTTTGGACATTATACTTTGATGGCTCTAAAACTCTGGAAGGATCCAGAGCCGGTTGTGTTCTGATTGATCCAAAGAAGAACAAGTATTTTTTGTCTTGTAGATTAGAATTCGATTGTACTAACAATACCGCTGAATATGAAGCTTTGGTACATGGTTTAAAGAAGGCCATTGGCTTGAATGTTAAGTATCTGAAGGTTTTTGGTGACTCCGAGATAGTTGTCAGACAGGTAAGGGACACCATTCATTGCCTCTCCCCGCACTTGAAAGGTTACCAGGCTGAGGTATGGGATTTAATCATGTATTTTGACGCTTTCAATATAAAATCAATTCCTAGACTGCAAAATTCTGCTGCTGATTTGTTAGCAACATCTGCTTCTAGATTAGTACCGTCAAATAATAAATGCTCTATTGAATTGATTTTCAGGCCTTCCATTCCCGATAACATCACTAACTTCAGAGTCTTCGATGATGATGAGCAAATTATCAGCTTCCTGACAAACGAAGACAGTTTTCAAGGAGCTGCAATAGATGAAGAGGAACATGATGCGGATTTGATGAGGAAGGAAGAGGAGAAAGGAAATTTCATGCCAAAAGGGGTAAGGTCCCTCGAAATGCTTTTCGATCTTCAAAATAAGTTCAAAAGACTAGCTAATACCAAAACTAACAGCTCATCAATGCAACATGAGTTGGTTAATCTGGGTACCGAGACAGAACCAAAATTTGTCAACCTTGGCAAATGTTGTTCACCAGGAGAAAGAGACAGGTTCATTAAATTGTTTAAACAATACAAGGATGTGTTTGCATGGACCTATGAAGATCTGAAGACATATGACGTCCGCATCATTCAGCATGTTATACTAATGAAAGCGGGTGTCAAACCATTTCAGCAGCAGTTAAGAAGGATGCATCCCACTCTTGAGCCGCTGATCCAAAAGGAATTAAAGAAACTCCTGGACGCGAAGATAATCTTCAAAGTTAGGCATTCCGAATGGGTTGCAAACTTGGTTCCCGTGAGGAAGAAATCAGGAGAGATTAGGCTATGTGTAGATTTCAGGAATTTAAACAAAGCCTCAGATAAAGACAACTACCCCGTACCTTCAATGGAGCATATCCTACAAATGGTGTCTGGATCTGAATTGTTTTCTCTCCTCGATGGTTTCTCTGGCTATAATCAAGTGTTAGTAGCCGAAGAAGATCGTCTCAAGACTACCTTCAGGACTAAGTGGGGAACGTTCGCTTACAGGAGAATGCCATTTGGTCTGATAAATGCTGGAGCTACATTCCAAAGGGCGATGGATATTGCCTTCCGAGGATTGGGTGGGCAATGCGTTGTTGTCTACTTGGATGATGTGACAGTCTTTTCGAAGAAAAGGGAAGATCATGTGGTGCATTTGAGGCACATCTTTGACCGTTGCCGGAAGTATGGTATTTCTTTGAATCCCAAGAAGAGCGTGTTTGCTGTACCCGAAGGTAAGCTCTTGGGTCATATCATCTCCAAAGGAGGAGTGTCTATCGACCAGGAACGAGTCCAAGCTATTGATAAGATTTCGATGCCTCACAACAAAAAATCTATGCAGTCTTTTATGGGCACCATCAATTTTGTCCGCAGATTTGTTCCGGATTTTGCACAAATCGTTAAGCCATTACAGCGGATGGTTAAACAAAGCACACAATTCAAGTGGACAGATTTGGAGAAGGACGCATTTAGAGATATCAAGGCAGCTGTAGCTAAATCTCCTTCCTTAAGAAGTCCAGATTTTGATAAGGATTTCATCTTGTATACCTTCGCTTCGGATGACTCTCTCGCAGCTGTACTCACACAGAAGGTGGAGTTGGGGGATGAATACCCAATTTCGTTCATGAGCACTGGTCTGCAGGGGGCCGAGCTGAACTATCCCGTGGTGGACAAGCATGCCTACGCGGTCTTCAAAGCAGTCAAGCAGTTTAGGCCATACATTTTGAAGAACAGAACTAAAGACATAATTCCCCATCCAGCTGTTAGATCCCTGTTCGTTCAAAAGGAAATGGGAGAGAGGAGAGGGAACTGGGTCACAGCTCTGCAGGAGTATGATTTGGAATTTAAACCTGCTGCAATCATCAAAGGACAAGGTCTGTGCAAGTTACTGGCGGGAAACTCGACTAATGAAGAGCAACATTGGAAGAACGAAGCCGAGCTCAATTCGGTTGAGGTATGCCATATCTTCACAGCTCCCCAGTCATGGTACAGAGATCTAGTGCACTATTTACAGCAGGGATATCTACCCGAGCACTGGAATTCTAAACAAAGAAGGGCACTCCGTTTGAAATCAGCACCCTATCAGATCGTTGATGGGATTCTCTTCAGAAAGAATTATGATGGAGTCCTTCTGAGGTGTTTGGAAAAGGAGGATGCAAACAAAGTTGTCAAAGAATTGCATGATGGCCCAGCAGGTGGCCATTATTCAGGAGAGACGACAGCGCACAAGATACTGAGAGCTGGTTATTACTGGCCCACCCTGTTTCGAGATGCCCACACATACGCACGAAACTGTGATGTATGTCAAAGAAGCGCTGGGAAGTTACCTAAGGCCGCAGGCCCATTGCAGCCTGTCATCATCTCTGAACCTTTTGAGCAATGGGGCATAGATGTTATCGGAGAAATAAATCCAAATTCTTCATTACAGCACCGATACATTCTGACAGCTACCGACTACTTCACCAGATGGACGAAGGCCACCCCGCTGCGCAAGATCAATGAAGATGCAGTTATCAGCTTCTTGAAAGAGAACACCATAACCAGGTTTGGGGTTCCAATTTCCCTTGTTTTTGATAATGCTACTTATTTTTCATCTTGCAAGATAAATGAATTTGTTTATGAATGGGGAATTAAGTTGCATTATTCAGCCAATTACTACCCTCAGGGAAACGGATTAGCTGAATCCTCAAACAAGAACCTGATTCGAATCCTTAAGAAAACTGTGATAGAAAACCAGAGAAGTTGGCATGTGGCTCTCCCAAACGCCTTATGGGCAGATAGGGTAACCCCGAAGAATGCTTTAGGTGTCTCCCCTTTCACTCTTGTCTATGGCAAGGAAGCCATGCTTCCCCCAAACATCTTGCTGCCATCCTTGCAATTGTCCCAAGCCTCTCGGGGTTCTGGTAGCCAAGCCTTACAATCCAGGATAAACACCCTGCTTCGACTGGAAGAAGCCCGACACAAAGCTAAAGACCGATTTCATCAACACCAGGACATAGTTAAGAGATGGTTCGACAAGAGGAAATCCGGCAAGAGGGACTTTGAAGTTGGGGATTTAGTCCTGAAATGGGACCATAATCACGAAGGCAAAGGAATGCATACGAAATTTCAACATCTATGGGTAGGCCCGTACCAAATTTCTGCAAAATTGGGCCCATCCACTTATAAATTGACAAATCTCGAGGGAGAGGAAGTAGCCCTTCCACTCAATGGCCTCGCCCTGAAACAATACTTCGCGTGAGTCTCCTTGAAACTTCCTGTACATAAATAAAGTTGTCTGTTCGCTTTCGCTTTTAGCTGTTTTATTTTTTCGGCCATGTTGTTTCCTGTTTTGTTATTTGAACTTTTCAATAGGTTTTTGTTTTCTGAAGCACCCTTTTGTTGAGTCTCCCGCTGAAGGCAGCTCCCTCAAAGAAAACTTGCAACCCATGAGTCTGGAACCCTGCTCAGTAAACCCGGTCTGCTGTGCTCTCGCTGAAATATTCAAGAGGGGGGAAGCCTACCCTGCTAGTCACATTAACCCTTTCAATAACAGAGACACATGGACATCTTCACTACTATCATTGGGCTCCACCCACTCTCACACTTTAAAGGCATCTCAAGAAGGTTACCCAAGTTGGACCCATGGAAAGTGGCACCTCTCGAGGACATGAGGTATTGAAATGACTCCGTGCTGCTGATTTAAAAGCCAAAATGGCCTACATCCAAGAGTCTGTTTTCCAGGGATTCTCGCCTCAATTAAAGCATGGCTGAGACAAAAGCGAAAGAGACATGTAAAACCTAAAAGGCTGTCCAAAAGAATCAGCTCAAAATGGGCTCCTCTCCGTCCGTGAAGTTTGATAAAATCAAATCAATAAAATTCTAACTCACACAAAAGGACACTATGGATTGAGGAGCCCAAATCAAAGATCTGTCCAAAAGAAAATATCCCTGGAAGGCTCAAACAGCTAAGCTGTCCAAAGTACAAGCATCCCAAAGGGTGCCAGCAGCATGGGAATGAGGAACAAGAACAATGATGTCCATGAGAAAGTGTTGCAAATCCTGTGGAGTCCGGCAGTAGTGACCATTTGAGGGATGATCCTACTAAAATAAATCCCATATGCTGGCCCTCTGAGAGTGGTGAAGATGCCTCGGTCGAAGCTCCCCTTTCCCCAATGGCTAGCAGGAAAAGTGCTCCTTTCCCCGCATGAGTCTAAAATGCTCAGCTGAATAATGCACCCGAGACGGGGGTTTTAATGGGGTTCCGGACCATGTAGAGTATTTTTTCAGAGATCTGTGTTCGCCAGCGACTCGCCATTGTTGTTGCAGCAACACCCCTCCCCAAAATTTTGTACATGTTGGGGCCCCTCCTATACTTTTGTAGAAATTTGCTTGAGAAGCCATCCCAGCCGTCAGCCCTGTTTTCAGCATAAAATTTTGCTTCCCTGCTGAGCAGCTTGCCGTCAATCCTACCATGTTCTCCCCAGTGAGCCAAAAGATAACTTAGTTTTTTGCCCAAACGTTTTGGAGTGATCCGGACATAGTCCCGAAGCCGCGGAAGTCAAGCGTCCAACCTTTCCAAAAAGAAGACTTAGGTTTTCTTTGCCGAAAGTAGCGGAAGCCATTGGGTGAGACCACCCGAAACGGCGGGAGCTTTCGCCCAAACCTTCCGCAACCACGGAGAAATTCGAGTTGTTCTCCCGAAACGGCGGAACAATTCAGCTCTGCCTTCCGAAACGGCGGAAGCCATTCGGATAAACTCGCCGAAATAACACCAAGGAATTCATCATTTTCTTCCGAAGTAAAAGACTTAGAAAATTTTCAATCGTTGCTTCTGCGGAACGGTTCCAGCTCCGAAACGACTTAGCTCCCGAAACGGCGGAGCCTTTCACTCAAACCTCCCGCAACCGCGGAAAGGTTCCGGCTTTCCTCCCGAAACGGCGGGACTCATTCGCCTTAGTCTCCCGAAAAGGACTTAGATTTCCTTCTGATTAGAAAATGCGGGAACAAAGGACTTAAAGAATTTTAGTTTCAACCTTCCGAAACGGCGGAAAATTGAGTGAACCCTCCCGAAACGGCGGGAGTTTTCGTTGAACCCTTCCGAAACGGCGGAAGTTTTCATAAAATCCTTCCGCAACGGCGGGGGAGTTCAGGGAACCCTTCCGAAACAGCGGAAGCCGCCGCGATATCTTCCCAAAAGAAACTAGGCGGAAACTTTTGATGAAACCTTTCCGAAACGGCGGAAGCCATCTCCATAAGTCCCACGGGGAGAATTCACGATCGCCTTCCGAAACCATGAAAAGGACTTAGATTTTTCTCAAGAAGCTGTCGCGGGGGCCTTCAGCTTTTGCTCCCGAAACGCGGAAGCCTTCGGGCTACCCTTCCGAAACAGCGGAAGCCAATCACTTACCCCGACCGGCAAAAGGACTCCGAAACGATCCCGGGTGAATTTGCGGAAAATATAAGTTTTGCTTCCGAAACGGCGGAAGCCATTCCCAAAAGCTTTCCGAAACTAGCGGGAGCCTTCGCCAAAACCTTCCCGAAAATCAACAAGACCTTGAAGTTTTGGATCGCGGAAGCTTTCGCAAAAGTCTTCCGAAAATACCGGGAGCATTCGCTATACTGTTCCGAAAGAGCGGAAGCTTTGGCGTTACCCGTCCGCTACGCGGCGGTCTCTCGCGGAAGGCTTCGAGCTTCCTTTTCGCATTAAGCCCCGAAACGTCGGAAGCTTTCGTTGAATCCTTCCGCAACGGCGGATACAAATCACAAACTAGCCCCGCGAATGGCGGTCGCACGGAAACCGAGGTGCGTTGACGTGACCGCTACGCGCGGCGAATTTAAACCCCGTTTTAACCACGCCACCTACCGAATTAAAGGCTCACACGTGCCCATTCTTATAAATTACGGTGGGGGGCTCGACCAATGCACCATTGTTTCTGTCAATCGGCCAACGACGTGCGATACCGTGCAAAACGCTCCAGCTCACCTCGCGCATCCGTGCTCGCAGCCACCTTGCTCAAGCAATCCCCACGGTGCCAGGTAGGATCTTCACCTTGTTTTTCACTACTGAGTTGTCCTTTTTGGGAAAATATTGGGTTTTAGTGGGATTGTGACGGGAAAAACACCCGTCGAGGGCTATGTTTTGCCCGTCAGGTACAGTGAACGGAGTTTTCGTTTCACAAAATCGTCATGGGCCTTCGTAAAAAACGTATATTTTATGTTGGTGGGTGCGGGCGGTTAACCATGCCTTGTTTTGTTTTAAACCCCAGGTCGCGCCCCTCGTCGTGGGTTAAGTCGTCGAAACCCTACGGGCTTTCCATGTCCCGGGCCGATAACTCAGACTCAAAACCCGGGCCCCTTTCATAGGCCTTAGCCCCTACACACGAGCCGAAGCTTAAAGCCACAACCGCCCTAGCACTCCCCGTCAGCATATCCCGGCGCCGTTACCTCCGCCCGGACTAAAATCTCCCGTACTGACTCGGCGAGTGGCCGCGCATGATGATAGCATCCATAGCCCTCACCGAGTCAACCCGCGTCTTCCCCGCCTTCGACCTCTCCAACCGCAGCCATAGCGAAAGACTTCTCCTTCCGCGAGGCGGAACCGGAAGCCGATTGCTTCCGCGAATCACCTATCGGTCCAATAAAACCAATAGCGCCCGCAACATAGTTTATCCCATACTCATCTTTTAAGAGCTTCAAGTGTTTCAATGTGTGTCTTATGATTGAAATAATGTTTTACTTCCTAAGTATTTGCTTCACTGATTTATCTCATTAAAACGATTTTTGCTCTCTGCTAAAACCATACAACCTGTTGCTCAAACTCATGATGAATTGTATATGGATGCTATCAGGGATAATTCAAGATGCCAAAACCCAGTAAGAAGAAGGCGAAGATGACAGAAAAGAAACTTGCCCCTCCTAAGATTGAAGCCTCGCTCCAGGACACTAGGTGCACCACAGGTGTCCCTCCGGAAATCAGATGGGGAGACATCCACAGAATGATCCGGGACCAAGAAATCCCAGATATGCTGCTAGAGGAAGCACCAATCTATCAAAATATCAGAGCCTCAGGCATAACTAAGGCCGCTACCCGCCCTGAGCTGTTCCCCTGCGCTGAAGTAATCGGATGGATACTCCAACATGCCGATGCTGAAGGAAGAGTGATAAATGATAGCGGGAACATGGCTATCGCCTCATTTCAACCCGCATATCTGGCGGCAGCCTACAGGTTCCCCCGTGCCCAGCAAGCTCTGACTGATGAATGGTTAAGCCAGATGGACAATGTCGAGATGGCCAAGAAGCTACTGGTGCAAGGGAGACATTTGAGGAAGAAAGGGAGTGAGGAGTATGATGTACAGAATCTAAGAGCTCCTTATAGATTGATCGCCCTGATGCTGTGTAGAATCTTCGGCATGCCCGATGGCACAGTATACAAGATTCAGTGGGTCCCTATCATCCACTATGTGGCATTTCAGGGGACAGTTTTTGATTGGGCCACTATCTTGTCAGATAGTCTGGCCTCAATGATAAGTGCTGCTAAGCCCGGGCTGGCCTTGAAGAAGGCTGAATTCTTCATGTCTTCGTACCTGATAGACTGTATCTTGGCCAAGATAGAATTCCCCGGATTGGGGTGTACATGGGATAGGACCACAGCCCCGGTCTACATCGCATTCAAGATGTTGTGGGCTCAGAATTACAAGCCCAGCTACAAACTCATCTGTGAGGGGTTCATCATGCCCCTATACGAGAAAATATTCAAGGAAGAACCAAGTTGCCTGTCGCAAAACGCTTTGGAAGTCCTCGAGGATTATGGGGACTTCTACTTTTCAGAACAAGGCACCTACTTGAGAATGTTTGGAGGGACTAAGCCCCCATACATATTGCCGCAGTATGCCACAGACTATGTGGTGCTCAAGGAAGCAGTAAGACAACTCTTCTTGGATGGGATTGGAGCGTTCCTCCACAAGCTACACAAGGCTTCCTTCCCCCCCTTACCTTTCTGCATAGGTGCTTACAAGTTTTCAGGGGTGGCCTCTGCCGACGAATTTGTTCAAGAGTTGAAGGCCTTCCATTTCGGTGAGGTCATCTTCCACAGGAACGACAGAAAGGGTAAAGTGGCCGAGCATTGCAAGGGGAACTATGCGAACTTCGAATATTCCCACTACCCCGATGCCGAGGAGGAAGCTTTCAGAGGCATCAGCAACATGGCTGAGCTACGGATCTGTCGCCAAAGTACGGGAGCGAGCTCTAGCTCAACCAAAGCCCAGAAGACCATCCAGCAAAAGGAGAAAGAAGCCAAGGATGCCCGAGCTCAGGAAGAGCTCAGATTAAGAGAAGAGGCAAGGTTGCAAAAGGAAGCCGAGGAGGCAAGAAAGCTACAAGAGGCTGAGAATGAAAGACTGCGGAAGGAGGCTGAAGAAGCCCAAAAGCAGAAAGAAGCAGAAATTGAGCAAGCTGAAGCAAGGAAGAAGGCGGAGGAAGAATTGAAGGCAAGAGAAGATACCCGGGTAGGTGGGTCCGGTGCGCAGGACATGGAGATAGACACCTCTCAGGCAGGTGGCTCTAGTACCCAAAACGAAGGAACAGACCCCGCTCAGGAAGTCCGGACCCCACCTATGGAAGAAGACATAGACATCATAAACCGACCAATTGTACCGTACACTCCATCTGGGAAACGTACGGTGTCCAAATGGAATGAGTTTGTCTATGATAAGAAAAGAAAAACAATGGTCCTCCAATCAGAAGAGAGGATTAAAAGTCCCTTCCATGACGACATAGTTACTCACCGAGAGGTCGCTGTCATGCAGAACACAGATGCGGATCCCATTGCCATGGCCTCCGCAGTTATAGCAACAGCACAAGCATCATTTGCCAATGTAGGGGTTATAGTCAAAGAAAATATATTGACAAAGAAAAGAGCACGTAGCTTGCAACGAAATGTGGCTAATGAGCAAGCCCAGAGAGACCTGATAGTAAATAAATACAATTGCTTGTACGCTGAGCACAAGGAGTTGGCAAACAAGCACAGCTACCTGGAGGAGGAAAAGGACCAGCTAGCACTCCAAATAATGATTGCAGAAGCGGAGAAGAGTGGAGCAGAGGAAAAGGCCTCCCAGCTAGAAGCAGACAAGCAGGCATTAGCTGAGCGTTTAAAGCAAGCAGAAAGCAGAACCTTGGACATGTCCCCCTTCCACGAGCTGTCATGCAATATCCTACAGCAAGTGTGTGGCTCTCAAGAGCTAATCACTGATGAGGTATGCAAACTCAAGGCCATGACCGGTAGGCTAAAAGAGGTCAATACGGAAGCCCACAGGCTCAAAGCTAAGAATACCCGTGTCAAGGCAAATGTCATAAGTCAGATGGCATGGAGGGAAGGGAAAGGAGGTTTCCCCCCGCATCTCCCTTTCAAGACCGTGGAAGATTTTAATGAAGATATAGCCTTGTTGGAGTTTGGCCGGAACTGTGCCAATAAGCTGATGGCCAGTGTGCAGAAGACCACAGATAGAATCAACAACCTGTACCAAAAGCTCAAAGAAGTCCATGATAACTGCTCATTGAGTTTCCCTCAGACCCTAGAAGACTTCCCGGGAAAGGAGCAGCGGTTATCTCAACTGAAAGAAGAGCTAGGCGTCCAGATGAAGTATGTGAAAAGCATTGATGTCCTTGCCATGGATGATCTCCAACATTACATCGGTTCATCAACACTTCACAATCATCTGTTGAAAGAAACATACCAAGTTGCTGAAGCAGAAGTACAAAGCATTAAAATAGAGCTCGGGAAGAATGTAACTTCTCAGAAAATCCTGTTCCCTGCTGCAGCAAACATAGTCATAAGGGATACAGGTGTGTGGCATAGCTACATAGAAGAGGAGGTCAGGAAAGCTGCAGCAGCAGCAGAAGCATCAGTAGACCCAGCAGCCTCTTCCCCAGCAATGGCAGAAAGTCTGGCCAGTCCCATTCCCCCTTCCCAATCAGGGGCAGCATCAGCAGGGGATTCGAAGACCTCTTCCCAGGCAGCACCAGTGACAATCAATTTGGGCGACCCTTTGCCACCGGAAGCTCACGCACAGGAATGAAGCAAACTGAATTCAGTGAGCCACTCGCTTCAGCCAGACACGTGCCCAGCAGGGAACGCTTTGAGTTTAGCAAAATTTCTGTTATATGTAAGGCGTAAGCTGTGGGACAGCTGTCCCTATTCTTTTTGTCAAAATATTTTGTAAATGAAGTGACCATTTTTTGGTGATCGATTATATTAGAAATCCCTGTAAATGACAGGTGGGGGAATGCTAGGTGTCAGCCCAGAGGGCAAATTTGTAACTATAAATAGAAGCTAGGAAAGATTAGAAAGGACTTTTGGCAGGGAATGAAAATTTTGGGCAAATGATATGAGATATCTTGTATCGGCCCCTGTAAATTGAATTTTTCTAATAGAAGCCACGGGAGATGAACGTTTTGCTTGGAATGTTGGGTTGCTTTATGTTGGGCTACTCTAATGACTGCAATTCTGCAATGTGAGATCATTCTTGACTTCTGAACTATTTCTTTGGATTAATGATTTTGCTCTTATCTATTCATGCGTTCTCCCTATTTCATGGACAATGAATGCGTTCCATATTAAATCAGGAGCTATCTGCTGATACTTTTATCATTGCTGTAGATTTTTCTTCTAGATCGAATGGCTAACTGTTCTTTCTTCAGGATAATTCGTATGGCTCATTGTTCAAGCTTTTAATTGCTCCTTGCAGGGATCTTTTAGTTTAATTCTAGTTTCGTTGCATCTAGATCTGTTTCTTTATTCTTGTTGCGTAGATTAAATAATTTTGATTTCTTATATTCATAAGCAATAGATATATTCTGTAAGCCTCATTTCAGATCTGTTTCTTTATCCTTTAACGTTCCTCTGTTCTTTTTGAGCAATAGATGCGTTCCATTTTGAATGGGAAGCTATCTCCTCAAGATCCTCATCTCGCTGTAGCTTTGACCGTGAGAAATAATAGCTATCTGTTCGTTACTTACGATATCTGCTACAGCTGATTGCTCTCCCCTTGAGCGTGTTCCCCTGCAGGGATAGATAGATGTGTTTCTGTTCCTAGATTTAGATCTGTTTCAGTTGCATTTAGACTAAGTATAGTTTAGGCATGTGCATTTCATATAAAACACATAAAATCCAAAAGAAAGGTGGATCGGGCCATAACCGGTAAAATCGGATTTAAAGTCCAAAACCACGGTTGCCGGAACCGCTAACCGGACGGATTCCCTACACCAAACGGGAGACAGTCTAATTGGGACCGTCTCTCGGGGAGAATCCCTTTCTGATTGATGCTACGATATCCGAGGCATCAACAAAACCCTAAAATTTCAAACTTTGAATTTCAACTTTCTGAAAGGATAGAAAGATGCGCCTTGATGAACTGATCGGCCTGGTATATTCATAAATTTAGATCTGCAAAGTTTCACCCTTCAGAAATGTCTTTTAGTCTTCCTGCATTTACTAAGGAGAACCCTGAATTAGGGTTTGAGTTTCTCGGAGATCTACCCAGCCAAAAATCTCGATCCAAAGCTCTAAAATTTGAGTTTTCCAAGGAGCTTCCAGCTGTGTCTTCAGATTTCAGAAATTCCTATTTTTGAGGAAACCCTAATTTTTAGGGCCAAAACTGAAAGTGCTCAGAGATGAATTCTGATAGGACAGATAGATTCATCTTGTTGAGGAGAGTCAATCCATCATATTTATTTTCCAAAATATGTGGAGAGAAACCCAAAAACAAGAAGCCATAGCTTCCGCAACTGCATAGTGTCTTCTTCTCAGGTTAGCTTTGATACCATGTTAGATTTTAAGCATTAATTCAATATGTTATAGGATCTTTACTGAGAGAATAACATGTACAGTATATCAATGCATAACAATCATATCAAGCATGTCAAGCATCACAAGAATCAAAAGCATGAGACAATAGACACACAGAGTTTCCGTGGGGAAAACCCTAAGGTCAAAAACCCCACAACTTCCTCAGAGATAGATAGAGCAATGGCTCAACCAAAGTACAATAGATAGTCTCCTACTAGGAAGCTGATCCTCCTCCTTCAATGTGCATCACTTTTCGAGTGAGAGAAGAGTGAGTTATGAGATAATCAAAATAGAGAATCCCGACTCTCTATTTATACTTGTCCTGACTTGCCTAAATACTTATGGGGCCGACTTGTCTAACTCAGCCTAATAACCCTAGTTACGTATATTCCGGGCTGACACCCACATCAGGTATTCTAATAACCCATCGACAAGTTAACACACTTGCGACACTTGTCAATACAAATGACGACACTTCCTTATAGAGGAATAACACATTTCTTATAAGGGTACAATAAATATATATATGAAATACATTCCAAAGTTACATATACATCAACATCCTAAGCATGTGGTCCCCTCCACATCCCCAACATTGAAGAGGCTCTCTTGGATCTCTTGGCTTGGCTCCTAACATCCTAGCTGGCTTAGTCACACCTTGTGGTGGCTTCCTTGGATGATTTATGAATTGAGGAGGCTTGAATCCCTTCTTCCTTTGGTCAAACTTTTCATTTCTCTTGTCCTTCCATGACTTATGGAATTCTAGTTTGATTTTGTTTTGATCATAAGAATACTTGGCCTTTCTTATGGCCTCCTCTAGAGTTCGAGGTTCATCAAACACAATTCTATCTTTATATGATTGGGGCAGTCCACTTAGAAAACGCTGAATTTTTCCCTTATCATCCCTGATATATTTGACATATCTCAACAACGCCAAGAATTTGTTTGCATATTCTTCCATTGTCATTTGTACCAATTTTAGCTCATGGAACTCTTTGGTTTTTCCATCATAGTACCTGTCAGAAAGGTACTTTTCCTTGAAGTACTTCATGAAATGCTTCCACACAATCTTCCTTTCATTGACCCTCTTTACTTGCCTAAGGTGTTCCCACCATATAGACACTCTTCCATTCAAATTGAATATGGCCACTCTTGCCTTCATATTTCCATAACAGTCTTGGACTTGGAGATACTTCCTCATCCCAAGAAGCCAAGCCTCAGCTTCTTGACCATATTTAACCTCACCATCAAAAGTAGGAGGTTTGGTCTTCTTAAATTCTCCATGAGAGTTGTTCTTGGAAGACCTCTTCCTTTTGTCTCTATGAGATGAAGAGCTTGAAACTTCAATGGATTCTTTATAGTCAAATGACTCACCAGAAGAGATTTATGGAGTATATGTCTTGTCTCTAGAAATCCCTCTTGAACTATGGGATCTCTTGTGGGAATGCCTCCTTGAGCTACCCCCACACTTTTCCATATTTTCTGAATTCTTCCCATAGTTTATCTTTCTTTGAATGTCTATCAAGATTTGAAGCATAGCTGCATTCAACTGATTCTAATCCTCTTGGGCTCTAATCATCCTTTCATTGTCTGCTCCACAACTTTGCGATTCCACCCTTAGGCTCCTCATGGTTTCTGCAATGTCTGGGGGAGTTGCTTGGTTTCTTCTACCATTAGATTATGTCTCTGCATTCTCAACCTATACATTCTCTCCCATTGCATATTCCTCAACCTCATAAGGATCATGTGCATCCTCCATGATGATACTCTTCTTCTTGGTCCAACCAAGATAAAAAATTCCCAACTGCACTATACTGAAATGCTAACCCTTAATTGCCACTGATAGGATTCTGAATCTGCAAAAGTGTTTATAAACACATTTTTTAGATTTGTTACAGTCTTAGAAAAGTATAACATTAATATTCATGCAATGTGGGAACAACCCATATTGACAATCACATAACTTTCTCACACTCAACGACATATGAGGGGGACGACAGGGGTCAAGGTGGCTTTTCCCCTTGTGGTGCATAAGATCGACTACATTTTTTGATCTCCGGTACCAGAAATTCCACTGTGAAAATGTCGCTTTTACCTTGATCCGCACCCTTCAGATGCCGCCTACCTTGCCTTACCACTGTCAGGCGTAAGTGGTTTCAGGGCCCCAGAAGAGTGGTTTCCTGAAACTGCTTTTACGTGCCTGAATGAACAAGAGAGTGACATGTGGCTAGGGTGGTTTTCTTTCAGGGTTGAAAAAATAAATTAAACTTCGTGCACCTTAATGTGCTTGAGTCAATATTGGTTTGCGTGATCTCCAACACTGACACGATCACCACGGGTCCCGTTGCCCCTGACACCTTCGTACTTGGTGTCTAGATCCAACATCGCATCACTTCTCATTAGGCCAAAAGTGGTTTCAGGGCTTGAAGAGAGTGGTTTCCTGGACCCGCTTTTGCGAGCCTGAATGCACGAGAGAGTGACACATCATCGAGCGGTTTATCACTTCAGGTTCGTGTTTCTCTGTTATCCTTCATGCATGTTCAAAACCTTGAAACAATGTGAGTCGTTGATCTTGATCTTCATGATATCCCACAACTGACATGATTGACGAGGGTCCCATTCCTTCTGACATTACTGCATGTCACATCTCCCCATGTCACGTCACTCCCTATTGGACCCAAAAGGTGGTTTCAAGATCCGCGAGAAGTGGTTTTCCTGAGACCACTTTTACAAGCCTGAACGCACCAGAGGACAACACGTGGATACAACTGTTTTCATTTAGGGCCGCAAAAACAAGTTAACTCTTGCGCACATTTGCGAGCCTGAATCACTATTGACCGTCGATCTTCCTTGTTGTTCAACGGTCAGATATTCTCTGCATTCACACACCATCACTAACGATCATTTGCGCACACATATCTAATGTGGTTGGTCCACATCGCACCTTCTACCCACACAGCTTCGCCATGTCGAACCTCTCGCCTACATGGCTACTCCACGTCACCTTGCCACCTGGCAATGGTGGGGCCCAACTAAAATTTTCCCAATTTTCAAAATTTCGGGGTTTGTGCAAAGTTTTCATTGGTCAATAAGGGGAAAGTTTCAAAATTGTTTTTGAACTTACTCCAATCCTGTTAACTGCCATTTTACAGAAACGGGTTTCTACAACACCATTTCTTATTTATGCCTGTAAATCATGATTGCTGGCCCATATAGCTCCGGTATTGCAACCAAAAGCTCTAATACCACTCTGTAGTGTCCCCCTCACCCAATCCAATCATCAGGAGGGGACGCTGGCCAAATCTGGGCTCTCAAATTTCACCGCAAGTCCATAATCCAATTTTCAACAAATGCAATGTGTGCAGAAATGTAAATAAACATGCACAACGAAATTAAAATCTATCCACAACACATATATCATGCAAATACATATAGCATGCAAATACATAAGCATAAATATTACAGGCATGAAATAAAAACACTTCATAATCAATTGCAGAAAAATACTTATATTTATCCAACGTAGATCCAAGCAACTAGTTGTGTAAGAGTGCTTTTCCACCCAACCATAGGAACTCCATCCTGCATATACTCTTTCTGTTGGGAGGCCACCCCCAAGTTGGGATATGAGGCCACTAGGGCGAAGGAAACACCTACAGGATTCTATCTCTCAGCCCACAACCCATTCTGCTCTATGTGCTTAGCCAAATGCTCATACACAGCTCTTCAGGAGTCTCACTCAGCCCTCATAGCCTTGGATTCCACAATACCTATCCCACACAACACCCTTCTAGCTTAGGCATCCCCTTCACCGATTCACGGTTCTCTTGGGCGATACATCTTACTGGGTTCTTCCAGTGTGTGCATAGAAGAAGTCCAACCTGATATTGGCTACTATAGAACCACCTATAGCCTCTCAAGCAACTACGAGCAGCAGAATTCCATGGGTAAGGGTTCCTAGCTTGCCCAACCTCTATGCTCACCTACAACCAACTATTTTCACTTCCCAATCTACATCATGGTCTCCCAATTCGAATTTCTGGGTTCAAAACATCATGGTAAGTTCATGGAAAACAAGGGAGAGCTCAGCATCTCTGAATCTGCGTGAAAGAATAATGAGAAAATGAGGGTTGACTCCAAGGGATATGGGAAAATGGTGAAAAGACAAATTGACATAACTTCTGACAGTAGAAAAAAGGACTCCTAGCAGCTGTAGACTGAATTATGTCATGATAGAACTGTCACAAAAGTGCAGTCAGTCCCATGCTTCAATAACTATATGAGGTGACTTTTCCCACCAACCACACACATGCATTAATGATTGGAAAATGGACAAAAAAGGAGATAATTGGCTTATTCAAGGCACATGACAGAATTTAGTTGTGAGTTCTAAGGTTGACACTTGGCAACAAGGATTTAGTCACCCATGGGACCCCTTTCCTCTTCCCCTCTGATGGAATCATAGCGCTTTTGGTGCTCTTTACACAACTAGTCTTGGACCATTTTATTATTTATGCACATAATATTTACATAATATTCTAAATTAGCATAAGAGCCAACCGAACAGTCCAAATAAAATATAAACATCATACATGCTTAGACATTCTCTAGTCGGGCCTTGACTTTGGGATTCTTCCTAGGAATTCACACTAGCATATTTACATCATTTACATAATTTTGGATAAATACATTCCAAGTCAAAACTAGGGGTATTACAATGTTCATTTTGATTATGGACGGTTTGAGCATAATGGTCTTTGAAGCTATTTCAAATGGCATGTTAAAGGGTTTTTGCATGGGTGGAAATGTCACTATTTCCCACCAAAGACATTCTACTTTTCTCTGATGGCTCCAGGGGAGACTCTACTAAACTCTATTCCATTTTGAAGACCTTTACAACAGCTACAAGTATGATTTGCAATACACAAAAATACACCATATCTTTCTTGAATGTTGATCCTTTGGAGGCAAACTATATCACTACTCTTTTTGAATTTGAAGTTGTGGATGTTTCACTTGGCCTGAAATACCTTGGATTTGTGATAAATCCTAATGACTACCATTGCAAGGAATCGTCCTATATCATTGCCAAATTTGAAAAGAGGATTAATCTCTGGTGTAACCAGTGGTTGTCTAGGGGCAGTAGACTGGTGATGATCAATTATATTCTAGAAGCTTTACCTGTGTATTGGTTTTCTCTATCATATGTACTTGCAGGAATACTAGACAGTCTTCAAAAACTCTGTCATAGTTTTCTTTGGAGAGGTTATAAAACTGATAATGAATTTCCATGGGTTGCTTGGAGGAGGATCACCCTTCCCAAGGAATTGGGGTTCTGGGGTATTAAGCATTTTCCCAGTTTTTCCAAAGATCTTGCTACAAATGGTGTATGACGAATTCTTAAGGGAGAAGGTTTATGGGTAAGTGTTATTTATCAGAAGTACATTCATCCTTTGACCATTAAAGAATGGTTTAGAGTAAAGTGCAAGCCTCTAAGAAATGTATCTATCTTCTGGAAGTATACTCTCTCTGATTTTGAGATCATTGGTGACTGGTTAACTTGGGTCATCGGTGACGACATGAAAGTTAGGTTCGATCAAGATCAATGGGTTGGTTGTGAAAATTTCCAACGAATTTCGGATGGCATGATCAACTCATTGATTGATAGGGGAATTCTATCGTTGCACAAAATTCAAGACCATACGAATTCTACTTAGATTAGGCAGGCTTGGACCTTAGCTGATGAGCTGGGTTTCTTTATGGAGGAAAGAGTGCACTGGAACAGGTATATTCGATCTCTATCTAACAATCATGTTTTTTCTGTAGAACAGAGAGGATCATATGATTTGGGATAGGAATGAATCTGGGGGTTTCTATGCACCTAATCAAGTTTATATGTCCATCAGAGAGGATGAAGATGTTCCTCCTTCTACATGGTGGAACAAATCCATTTGGAACATAAGTTGCCCCATGAAAGTCCAATTATTTTTTTGGATTTCACTTGATGACAAGGTGCCAGTCTGGGACAACTTGACTAAAATATATGCTCGTGGACCTAGCAGATGTCCATTATGTAGATCTAAAGGAAAAAATATCAAACATATTTTCATTTTTTTCCCATATATGCAGAACATGTGGTTATATATGTCCCAAACTGCAAGTTTACTCTTCCACTGGAATGGCATTTGACTACAATAATCTCTACAGTGTTGGCTACACAGTGGTGATTATGTGGATTTTAAGGCTTTACCTACCCTTCATATTTGGGGTGCATGGATTTCCAGGAATAAATCTACTTTCCAGAACATCCATGTCCCGACACAGGTTTAAGCTGCCAAAATTTTGGCTATCCTTGAAGATTTCCAATAGGTCGATCACAACAAGAATCCGAGGATGGTTACTGAAGAACTCATTGATAAATTGGGCATATTTTGATGGGGTAGCTCAAGGTATGCCCTACACATGGGGAGCGGGTGGTATTATATTTTCTCATGACAATTAGTTGCACCATTTTGCGGCTGGTCTGGGGGATTCCACCAACAAACAAGTTGATCTTCTTGCTGTAAAACTTACCATGATCGTGGCACTTTCCTTGGGTATTCAAAAGATCCAGTTTTTTGGTGACTCCAAGTTAGTCATTGACGACATGAAGATTGGGAGGGCACCACATAACATTTACTTACTACCTATCTATGAGGAAATATGTCGGATCAAAGGTTCCTTTCTACAGATCAACTTTCAACATATCCTCTATGAACGCAATGACATAGTAGACCATATCTCTAAGAAAGGACCAATGCTTGCAAAAGGCAACCGAGAAAAATGGATATGCACTAATGGGTGCATTAATTATCTAGGCATTAGTTCGTATGATTAATGTTATTACCTAACTAGAATCTAGCACTCTAACCTTTGAAAGACAACATCTGATGTTGATAGTTGATAGATTTCTAATTGGGATCCTTGGCTCTGGTTTGGTATCCCTGTTTACTATTTTTATAATATTGAGTATTTGATATTTGAACTTCGCATGGCCTGGGGACTATTAATTGGTAACCTTGTACACACTTCTGATGATTTTGAGTATTCCATACTCAAACTATGTATGGCCTAGGGTCTAGTATACAATGTGGTTTTATATAAATAGAAACTATGATTTTTTTCTAGGGAAAAAGTAAGGTTTAACTTTTTGTGGACACCATTCTCAATATTGAGATTTCTTTTGAAAAACTATATTTACTAATTGTAGACACAATATTTTTAATACAAATTATAACTCAAAATCGAAAGATCCATAAACAACAAACTAAATTTAGAATATCCACGCATATTTAGAAGGAGTCTAATTAATGGGTTCTATTTTATGTGGCTATAAGTAACTCTCACAACTTCTGGACTCACTCTCCTCACCCATGGCTACCAACACACATCCAATTTTCTTGATATACTTTTTCCTATTTGGATTTGACCACTTCAAAAAAGGTAAGATTGGCAACGACATTTATTTTAGTTACAATTTTGTATACAGTATCATGCATATGATAGTGATATTGTTATCTATGACTTTTAGTTTGCCTTTTTATCTAAGGTTTTAATAGGTCTTGCCATTATGAACCCTCCATTGATTTTTTCCAATTGGGTCATTGAATTAAAAATATTTGAGGTAAATTGAGGTTGATTTTGGGAATCTTGAGGACATAAATATAGTCTTGATCTCAAGTTTTAGCAACTGCAACACTATTTTCTCACATTAAGGAGTTGTAGTCCTATAGATTTATCTCGAAAGGTCTAAAAATTGAAAATTTCAAAGGCAATAACAAGGTTTTTAAAAAAGTCACCAAAACTACAAGAAATCTAAATTTCTCCTTTTATTTCCATCAAAATGCTTCATGTTGCTTCATGTTTAATTTATTTGGCAAGGGAATGGGGGTTTCTAATTGGTCAAAGGAAGTTTTTTTCCTCGTTTGTTATGTAGTAGACCTAAGAAGGGGTTCCTTTAACAACATAGTCATTGCCTAAAAAAAGTCATCAAAACTTGGAGACACAGTGTTTCTATCCCACAGTTCACCACCAACTACAACGAAAACCCAAAATATGAGCTTTAACAACATTATTTAAGCGCCCAATAAGAGTAATGGACATGCAATGCAAGTATTGAAGGCCTCCCTATTAAATTGCAATGATTCTTGAGTTGTAGTATCAAACCCTAAATAAACATAAAATAATGGGATGAATGAAGAAAGTACAATGGGAACAAACCATTTCCAAGTGGGAGTAGAGAAATCCATAGGGTCTTAGAGAGGATTTGCAAATGTTGTATACAATTAATGAGTAATATCGTGATAAGCAAACAATTACATACATAAATGCTCCCTAAGTAGAATTGGAACAATAGTCCCTTGTAAATGTAGAATGATGATGCAAAAGATATGTTGGAGTTTAGCGTACTTTTTCATTTTATTTTATTTTATAAAAAATAATACATTTTTTGGGGGCACGGGCAACGAAAAAGTCTGTCTCGTCAATACATCTTGACCAATAAAAAAATTAATTAATTTTTTTTTATTGTTATTTAAAATACAAAATAAAAATATATATTTAACCTTTAGATAACTTTATATTTTTTGTACCCAGGATGCGGGTGTTAGTACGCATGGTCAGGAGGTCATCATTGCGACAGATGGCAAAGATGTTCCCACGCAAATGGCATATGGGAGCTCTGAAGGGCAGGTGGAGGAACTGCAGTGTAGGAATTTGGGAAAAATCCCATCCGTCAAAATTGACGGTTTCGACACTAAATACAGATGTTTCGTTGTTTTCTTTGTTTTTATTGACGGTTAATATGAAATATAAGCCGTATTTGACGGGCAAAATGGCCCATGACGGGCATTTTGCCCGTCAAATTCCAGCTCTGGGAGGAACTAATGCAGTTAAATGGAGGAAGGAATACGTCGAGCGTCACACGAGGAACATTCAAGTGATTGGATAACTGTGAGGATTTTGAGGTAGACGGGGATACAAGCAGTATCCTGGATTGTACATCAGTAATCATGGATTCTTACGGGAGGAATGTCGTTAAATGGAATGACAGGAGGTCGGATTTAATAACCATAAGCAACCTTGTGCTTGTCATTTCGACTGTCGCTTCTGGTTCATGGTGTGTTTTCTGTATTGGTCGTGGGGTGTTTATTCTGAGCTTCGAGCGGGATGGAAGAAATAAACCTGGGAGGTTTGCGAACAAGGAGAAAGCATTGTATCTGAGAATCAGAGGTAGTATGGAGAACATAGGGGGAAGGAGAAAGCATTGTATCTGAGAATCCTTTCTCTGCTAGTGGATATGCTTGCTCTATAGTTGGGATTGTCTTCCGAGTAGCAAGACCCGACCAACGAGGTACCACTTGTCAATGATTGGCCCTTCGTGTCCTCTGTTGTAGAACAAAGGGAGTCACAAAGATGACTCATTTGACTAAATTGTTGCTTTGTTGATGTAAATATTTGTTTGTTAATAAATATATCATGTATTTACAAAAAAAAGGGTAAGGACATGCGAACCGAGCACAGTGTAAGATGCAAGGTATACCATTAATACCATTACAAGGGAAAAATGTTGGTGGATTTATAACTTAATCTTATACCTTTGTATCTATGGCCTTTGATACCGAAGCTATATTTTTTGGCAACACTCCTACACAATGAAATTAATGCTCACCAAACCCATTCTATGTGTCCTCACTCAACAAATATCATTCACTATGTCTATGTCATTAATACCATGGCAATTGCTTTCGTCAGTTCACGCCTTTAACATATGTCTAGTAGAAAGCAAGGCTACTTGGCATACCCGTTCTTTTACATTCTAAGTTCTAACATATCATTGAAGGATTCTTGTCCATCTATTCAATTGAAACCATAATAATTGCTTTCTTTTATCTATGTTTGGAAGACCTTGACAAGGAAAAGAGAACTATGGTGGAGTCGAAAAACAAATGCTCCTAGATACTAGAAAGTGAAAAAAGAATACAATTATGTATCTATTTTGTAATCGATGACATAGATAAACAACTCATTTATTAGGGAATTAGATTTCTATGGAATGATCCTTGCTCTCCTTGTAGCTTGAGTATCTCGGTCTCCTTGGATGGCCTCCCTATAGCTCAAGTACAATGGTGTTTTTAAAGTACATATCACTTGAGTATCTAAATATCCCTAGGTAGTCTCCTCGTAGCTTGAGTACAAACATGTTATTAAAGTACATTTCGACAACAACATAGACAAGACTCCACTTGGAGAGCTGAACAATACCTAAATCATGAGGGAATTTGGAGTGAGAGGAGGGAAATCACATCATATAATGAAGTAGGGGGTTGACCAAAATTATTTGAAGGGAATAGGGGATCGTTGCTTCAAGGATTTGGCTCGGGATTGTCTTTCTATTGTGAAAAGTGTCATAAGTAAATTATCAACTTGAAGTGAATCATAAATAAATTATCACCTTGAGGTGTGCCAAGCATCCATACAACCTATGCAAAGTGAATGAAAAAAATCCAGCACTTCATAAATAAATTATCACCTTGAGGTGTGCCAAGCATCCATACAACCTATGCAAAGTGAATGAAAAAAAACCAAGTTAGTGGGAAGGTGAGTGGTAAACTCTGAAGCCTGGACTCCCTTCGTATATTATGGAGGGATCTTCCCTGGTTTGGTATGGTTTAATCTCATTTATCAATTGGTTAGTCTCACTGAGTTGATATTAGTCTTAAACTAATAGTGTTGGCCCTACTATTTTGATTTAAGAAACTTTAGTATTAGTTGATAGATAATAGGGAAAGGTGAATAACATCTATATACACGCAAAGGTGTAACATGTTTGAAGAAGCAACTAGAATGTAGAGAAAATACAGATTGCAATTTTGTGTCCCTAGAAATAAAATTTACCACATTGAAGTCTTTGGAAATTTTTAAACCCACCATATCACCAACGATATCACCAAGTGGATTGAGAAGTAGGAAGGTAAAAATAGAACGAAATCAAATGTTGTAAGGGAAACTACAAGCCCATTGCATTTGATCTCCTAATTGGAAAAACCAAATGCCATTGTGATAAGTTTAAGAATTTAATATTAAAAAAAATAATAAAGATTGAAATTTACATAATCTACTTCCCTTATAATAGATAAATAGTACTACAAAAGACTAAAATTGACACAATCTGCTTCATTTTAAACAGTTACATCACTATATTCAAGATTGAAATTTACACAATAATAGCTAAACATTAAAATTTATAAAAACCTATTTCTCTTTCAACAACTAACTAACTGTAATAAATATTGAAATCCACACAATATGCTTCTTTTTAAACACCTAAATAGTTATGTTAAAGATTGAAATTCACACAATAATAGCGCAATAGTAATAACGTTACACATTCTCTTTCTCTTTCAACAACTAAATAGCTATAATAAAGGTTCAAATTTACGCAAGTTTCTTGCAAAATAGATATGCTAAACACTGAATTTTACGTGATCTCCTCCCTTCTAACAATTAATGCTTGTACTAAAGTTAACCTTTAACAAAAAAATCCAAATCTTTGAAAGAAAACAAAAGTGTTGTGATATGTAGTTATTTCATATGTTTTAAAATTTCAGAAACTTTAAGTTTAGATCACTTTAAGTTTAAAATAATTAAACCGCAACAAAACTTTAGTTCAATATTCTACAGTGTCTTCGCCGACGACATATGAACATGCAAACCAACAGATCCCGCGTACAAAGAATTAAAGAAGCAATAACTAGCAATTGCACCTTGGGGTGCAATAAAAGAACACCGTACTGCAAGTGAAGCAAGGAGATGGAAGATCTGCATATGTTTTTCTTTTTACATACGTGTTGGTTGCAAGTGGCTCGCCGGTTTTTATGTAAAATTTCAGAAATTGTAATAATGTTGTTGTGAATTAATGCAAGATTGAAAAAATTGTATATATCATCGACTGTCTTCATCACAAACTTCAAAACACACATCTCCATGTACAATGGAGAGTGCAGGTACACAACATTCCCACTATTGATGCACAAAAACCAAAGGTTGGAGTGTCTTCATCTTATAATTTTACAAACACAAATAATTCAAAATGTCTTTAAATTGTACACCCAAAAACTACAAATTTCATGGGCAAATCTAAAAAATCAGTTATTGCTTCTTCCTTGAGTTCTCCAACAGTTTATGCTATTGGAAATGTAGTAACAATTTTAGTTTTTAATATAAAATTGATTTAGATTCATTAAAACAAAAGTATTATTAGATATGAATTCTACCCAACTACATGTATCCATTATATTATGGAAGAGAGTAGCATAGTGTCGCGGCCTTCGGATTGAAGAGATGGATCCATAAGTGAACTATTGAATAGTAGAAAACTATTTATTTAATTAAAGAGAAACATAGGAAAGCAATCATCAATCACCTAGGACATGATTTGTAGGAATACCAAATGATTGGCATTTTCGCTGCCATGTTGCATCTCTACCACTCCATACAAGAGATTTTTGGTAATGGTTAGTTCCTTTAAAAAAATTCATTTATACATGTATGTGTATAAATAGATTAGTATTATAATTCTTAACTTAAAAAAAATACCTATCACCACAGATTAGGAAAAACATTATTTGAAAATTAAAATTTAGAGTTTACAAATAATTAATATATATCTATCTAACCATAAGAGAGGCAGGAAAAATTTAAGCAAGAACTAAGCAAGACAATTGGCACTTTCGTCTCCTTTTTCCTTCCGGGCTTGCGAAACTAAAGGAAGTTCCCAGGACTACTGTTAAGAGTTGTCGTTATACTCCCCAATATTGTTGACCAAGCTGAGTGGAACTTTGCAAAAGATGTGCACAATTTGCAGGAAATTCCTGCAGTCAAAGGCATTCGAAAGCTTAAAGATGCTGAAAAAATGCAAAGTTTTAAGGAATTTATGAGAACAAGGAGCGTGTTTCTTTGATAGTTTTTGTCCTTTATTCTAATGTAGCTCCCAATGCCCACGTAAGTACAATGATAAGAAAGACCATTGAACTAAATCCAAAGTCTTTCATAGAAATGAGCTTAACACATATTAGGGCAATTCTAAAACCCAAGAAACAATGCAACTATCTAGAAAGGTGTGTTAGATCTTAAAATAATAAAATATTATAAAAAATAAAATGTCTCCTCAAATTAGATTTAAATCATTTAGGAAAGCATATATATAAAACTACATAAATTAAAACCATAAACATTTCATTACACACTTACACACTTAAATAATGACTAGATTGCAAATGTTGATGAAGAGTTTGCACCTCAAAGAGATTTGATCCCTCTCGGACCTTGGTAGATCCCCTTTAAGATGGATCTATGCTGGTTTACGACTGTGAATGAAGATGAGTAACTCGCCGTGACAGTTGAAGATTACATGATAGCTAGTTATATTTGTTAGAGAAAATGTAGGTCAGAATCCCGTTGCAGTGAATGTTGTGCTCATTTAAGTAACATAAATCATTTGTTGTCTTTGTTGGAACCAAATTGAGATGCCTGAAACATTGTCAATTGTTGTGCCCGATAGAGAATGTGTCCAAGCCATTAAATGATTTAACATAAATGTGATAATTGATTGCCTGCACGAACTGATAGTATGCTAGTTCATCATTTGATTATGATGCATTTGTTCTTTGTCAACTTCAATCCTGTCAAAAAACTTGGGTACTCTCGTGCCAACACAGATTTTTAGGTCTAATGTGGAAATGTATTTGTATAATTTTTGGGATAAATATTTTGTATTTTAGGTTTGGACATATATCCTTGTGTGTTTGTAAGTTTAGAATCAAAGTATTGAGAGGTCTTCTCTTAAATATATGGACTTGTTCTTTAGCTCCCAAATAGACCAATGTTTCCACACTTTCCAGCTCTCAATAACTTACACGCCTAACTTTTGCTCCGCCCATATACCCTACTGGATGCGTAGGATTAGCTTGCTGAAGACCACCATCTCAATGTGGTTGACAACATTCTCCTCAATTCGATGTCTAAGGTAGAGCAACAATGAGTGTGACATCTAGTCGTGATGATAATTGAATGTTATGGCTCAATGCAATACAGTTTGAATTAAAAAGGGAAACTTCACACGATTGTTTTTTTTTTCACAAAACTGTGAAGTGGTGCTAGCCCAAATCGATGTCAAAGCTTGATCTGTGTAGGGCTTTGTAGCTGTAAAAATTATTCTTGTAAAAATGGCTTCTCTCTTTTCCATGCATTAATAATCTCTGTACTTTTCAGCATGTGAGTCTTTTAATTTTTTCCATATAGGTCAAATAGTTTGGGCATGTGAATAGTGTATCATCGATTTTATTCTGGAAGAAACTTAATTAAATGTTTTATTGATAGTTTCTTTGATGATGATGTATCTCATATCTCCCAATAAACATAATTTGATATGATTCAAGATGTTTAATTTGTTTTATGACTAACCATTTTAAAATTCTCTTTGAATTGAAGAATTGTAAGTGGTTAATATACCATTGTACATTTTTCTTGTTTAATGATGGAGGTGGGGCGTAGTTACTACAAATCTTTGTTGAATTTTAAAAAGTGCTAAGTGCGATTAATAAAAATAATATTAAAATTATTACTAAGAAAAATAGTAAGCACAAAGAATTAGGGCGATAAATAAAAATAATATTAATATTATTGCTAAGAAAAATAGTAGATACAAAGAATTAGGGAACGCTGACACAATAATATTCAGACTTAGGTCATGCTAATGTAGTAATATTCAGATTTAAGATATACATCTTTGCAAGATGGCGTGTTTGACTTAATGATGTTATATGTTCAATGAATAGTGGCGCCTTTGGTTGTGCCTGAATAATTTCTACACAGGATAATCAGAACTACAACATTGAACTATGCCATTTACGAAAACTTTCAAGGTGTAGTGAGTTACAGAAGAACTGTACTTTCATCATTTATGCAGAAGCAAAACAACATGTTGCTCCCATACCCAAACATGAAGGAATATATCTGATGACATTGAAAATATGTGCCAAAATTTGCTCCGTAATGAACATAGTTTGTGGCTAGAAGGGTAGAAGTGATTGGATTGAATCAACACCGAAATTCTATAAGAAGATCCTAATAGCATTTTTAAAATGCGACTTCAATTTAAAGGCATCTTGCATGCCCAATATTGGCATAGTTCAGATTTCATTTTGTATTCTCTGGACATTGAATGCATTTCCAACACATCAACAAGGAACTTGTTGATTGCTATAATGTTAGAACTTCAATTCAATATATATGACGTTAACTCTTCTTTTCCAAAAAGCATGTCTACTCTGAAATAATTCGTTTTGCATTCACTGTAGGTAGTCTTTTATAATGAGTAAAATACCTAATGGACAACCCAAAAATAAATTTAGATGAGTAAGATAACTACAACAAAATCAAATTGCAGAAATTCTCCATTTTTATGTAGCAACAAATAGAAGATATACAACAAGAAATGGAGCCGTGTCAAACAATCTCTTGGAATAATTGTGGAAACGTGATGAGATTAAAAGAAAAGCAATTGCCAAAGGGTGCCCAAGGTAGCTACCATATCTATTATTACCTCTGTAACATTTTGATTGGTGTTTGCAGCGTTTGTTCTATGCATTCTGGGCGTGCACTTTACATAGAAACAAAGTGCTTTTGGTGCAATCTTGAGTGAAGGCACCCAGTATCTTTGACCCACTTCCGGATAGAAAGCCATAGAAGTCGGGAGACATAGAGAGCACGATGGCATCTCCTAAATCATATACAAGGCGGGCCACTAGTTACATTTTAGGGGAGGAGCGGTGGCCCATTCGGTGCCTTGCCTGCACAACCCCGAGATTTTCTTCTTGCTATCACCACAAACATCATTTGTTGGCAGTGACATCTGGAATTATGGCGGTTATTGGATTCTCTACTCAATGATCATTGCTGACCATGGAGAAAATATTATTCAGATCTATGCTCCGTCTCCTCTAACAATCATACTGGAGCATTGAAAAATCTATCACAGCTAAAAAAAACAAACTGAGCATTGAAACGAAAAAAGACAAGCTGAGCATTGAAACGAAAAAAAAACAAGCTCAGCATTGAAAAATCTATCACAGCGATAAAAAAACAAGCTGCCAACAACATAGAACAATCATACTACGTGCTTACAGTGCTGGGAAACAATGGGAGTCCGAATAGTTTATAGGTGAACTGGGCAAAAGGAATAGTTGAGATCAAGCGGTTGAAGCAGATGAATGAAGGCGATCGGTTAAGATGATGCGGTGGATGTAGATGGATGAAGGTGACCACCATGGCAGGGAAGAGACGGTCAAATCGGTGGCGGTCGAAAGTAGATAGATGAAGGAGATCACGATGACATGTAAGGGAGGGTCAAATCGTTCAGAAATCAACGACCTAAAACATTTCAATCGTCGGACGCTTGATCAGACGGTGTAAAACATATCACAACAAAAATTCACGGAGTCGTTCTCACTTAAAGAAACGCCTTACGACGTAATTATGTAAATAGGTATGAACATAGGTAAATGAGACAATATCATTGACTTACTAGTGGTTCCTGGTGTGAAGCCAATTCTAGAACAAAGGTTCCAATTCAATTCCAGAACAATATGAAGCATACAAATGGACCACAAAATAAAACAAATGAAAAAAAACATGTAACCTTTACCGCTTATTAAGGATGATATCCAATAACACGCAATTGCTATTTCCTTGCCATGTGTTTTTAACCTAACAAATGTAACTACATGTGCCACATGTTGATCATGTCTAGCTTAGTGTAACATGCACTAGGGGCTCTCCTGCCATCTGTCCATAAGACATTTCCATGCATTCCCAAGATGAAAAAGAGATAAATGTTGATGTGTTCTAGTATAATAGTTGACACATATTTGAACGGGATCAACAAGGGTGCTTTTACTTGATCACCCAACACGAGATCTTGATCCATTATTAAGTGAAACTGTTATAACAAAATAATTTGTTGGATGGTTATGAAACATATTCTTAGGAAAGGTAATATATTCGTCAAAGATTTATTAAATGTTATCACCAAAGTATTGATTTGAATATACTATATAAACACCTTCCCAAGCATATCAGCTTTGAGGATCTCAATTTAGTTTTCTATCATGATTTTGTGGCATAGTTGTATTTCATTACAATCTTTCTGATCATTAATTGTAATTAGTTGCATCATGATGAAGGTCTTCACATTCATGAGTTTATTGTTTTCTATGTTGCTTGCAGTCTCGCTTAATATTAAAGGTGCCCTGAATCTAGAGTTCAATTCCTCTTTGAATAGCAATTATGACTTCGCTGTAGCTCCCAGAAACATAAATGAATCCATGGAAGAAGAAAGTCTTATGAAGCCAATTATGGAAACATCTTAGCTTGTGACAAGATCCACGACTTATTTCATCAGATCGACTACGACCATGTTTCGTTCTTGATGTAAAGTTTTAATGAAATGATGAGTGCTTATTCAAAGTAATGGGAGTATGATAAATGATGCCACCCTGAGATTGGGCTTTCCAAATCCAAATACAAATGAAGATTGAGTAGTTAGATATTGAGGTCAAGATCCAGTCCCACTTGCAGCAGAGATAAATTCAACTGGAGTTCGAGTAGATTAAATTGCGGATCAAAATGCAGTTATTGATTCAACAATTTCATAGCTAGTCACTACAAAAAAAAGAGCTTCTAGCGGAGGCTTTTAGTGTTACAAGATTGGAAAAAAATTTCAAAAAAACCTTCCACTACAACCTCCGCCAATGGTAGCGGTTGTTTTAATGGAGGTTCTTACAGATAAATTTTATAACTAAAAAAAACTCGAAGGTTGGATGTTTTAGCGAATGTTTTTTTATCGGTGCACTTAGTTCAACATAGATGCACTGGTGCGTTACATAACACAATGCATTGGTGCTATAAAATGTAAAGTATCTACACGAGTTCATTCAAACAGAATGAGCACGGGAAATAACAGAATTTCAACGCCACACTGGTGCTTGCATATATAATATACGCATCGGTGCTTGCGTACATCACAAATGCACCGATGCGATATGTTGCATCATATGCACTGTACATTTTTTAATATTTTGAAAACTTTATTGGTGCGGTCGACTGATATGAGTGCACTAGTGCATTCAATTGTGTAATGCACAGGTGCTTATAAATGATCAAAATCACTCGATGCATTTAAACAACTAGAACACACTGGGGTGCTTAAACACACCTCATGCGCCGGTTCGTATAATATTTCATTGTTATCGGTGTGTATAAACCATTGACATGCAGCCGTGCGAAAAACAAATGAGAAAGCACTGGATAAGGCGTCCGGCACGTGGAATCTTTATTTTAAAATTTAACGATGCAGTTGATTTACGTAAACGCACTGGTGCAAAGTGTTCGTGTAGACGCACCAATGTGTCATCCATTACCAAAAGCACTATATATGTCTTTGAACTATGGTTATTGACATTGCAGTCAAATATATATATTATATTTTTTTATTTTTTTTATTCCATTATTCGTATGAAATTGAAAGACTTTTTTTATAGTCCTATTCATTTCAATTTTAATGATTGCGTTTGTGAGTTTTATTAGTGTTCGGGTAGACACACCTGAGCGACATCAATTATCAAAACCACTACATATGATTCTTTGAACAACGACTAATGACATTGCAGTCAAATATATATATTATATTTTTTATTTTTTTAATTCCATTATTTATTTGAAATTGAAAGATTTTTTTATAGTACTATTCATCTCAATTTTAATTATTGGGTTTGTTTGGATTAATTTCTTATATCATAGATGCAAGCATCTATTGTAATATTTAAGCATCCATACATTTCATTACGAAGGTACCGTTTCACATGTAGCTTTTGAAAATAATATTGAAGAATGCAATAGAATAAAAAAGTTTATTTTATTATATCAATAGCAGTGCCTTTGTCATACAAAATAGGACAACATAGAGATAACAATAATCAAAATGTCAACATGCATGTAATTGTTACACTTATTGGTAACCCATTGTTTTTCAATTCGGACACTATGTACATTACATTATTATACAAAATGTTTGATTTTCACAGACAATTATTTCAAAATATATAGCAAGTTGTAGCAGCTAATTGCATTAACATCAAAATTAAATATGGATCATCATTCTTCGTTGGAACTGTTATCGGTATTGGAGCCACTTGCATCAATTGGGTTATTTGGCTTAATGTTTTGTTGATTGACTCAATTGTTTTCCTCTTCCTCAGCTTCCATCTGCAAACATAAAAATAAAGTGCATTGAGTGTATCTACATTTCCATGAATAATGAAAAATAAAATAGATAGTATACATGAATGTAAATTAAAAAGTGACGTACCTGCATAGTAATAATTGAGTCATGAATGATACACCTTCTTTCAAAACCAAATCGCATGCCATCTATCAACAAGTCTTATGTTGGATCCACTCCATACTTTGTTTCCTGCAAGTTTTATGCCCTATCACAAATCATAGATTTAATATAAATGAATTTTGTTGTTTTATTAATTATAAAATGATAGAAGTAAAAGAATATAGATACTTAAAAAATCCACAATTAGTTTTTGATACGCCAACATATACTCAAAACCCTTGCGTAAGCCAATGTCAATTAATTCTTCTAATGGCTCCTCTTTGTATGTTAACACATGTTTCAAGACTCCAATGATTTCCAGTGAAAACAAAAAAATTAAATATACAAATCACAACCACTACGAAATATTAATTTCTTACAAGGAAATCACAAATACTCACAAACTTTGCTATCAAGCCCTTTTTTCCTTGTTGTCTTGTCTTGTGTGCTGATTGGGTTCCATTTTCTTTTCTTTTCTACAACAAAACAATTGAAAATTAATATTTAATGTTGAATTAAGTAATGAGATGTACATAATCCTAAAAATCATTGATTTTATACATTTGAAGCACATTGATGTTGAGATGGATCCTCCTGCGATGCAATTATGTCCAGTTCCTTGACCATCTCCTTGTACACTTTCTTGTACATCCCTACTGGAACATTTTGCATATCACCTCATTCTTCCTTTGGTATTTTCATAATCTTCCTGGAAATGTAAAATCACAATAAACTATTTTTCTGTTTATAAGAAAAATGAATATAGCATAATTAAGATTATTGAAGGAATGACGCTTTATAGTAGTCATAGATACATATTCTATATAAACATGTTTAGGAATATTACTTTTTGAATCATTCATTTTTGTTGTTGTATGTTTTTGCAATTGCAAGTCTGACAGGTCTCATTAACCATTGCTTTGGGAATGCCTCTTGTAGTTTAGCTATGACCTGATTTTTTGAATCATTTGATTGGTTTTTGTATTGTAAGTGAAAACTACGTCTGTACAATCTTTCCACTATATCCCTCATAGTATTATAAAATTCTTTGCCCATTCTATTAACTTCCAACACCACACCAGATGAGCTAAGGACCAATTGATCATCATTTGCATCTTCCATAATTTTTTTTTCTTATGATGACATTGAATTCTATTGCTATCAGTCCCTGCATAACATTCAACATATGTGAATTAGATTAACTATTTGAAACATATTAATTGTGAATATTCTTAGTACATTATTACTCAAATTTGAAGAAATAATTCATATTGACTTCTTTTTTATTCACCTGATTCATCCCTTTGCAGCCTTTCCATCAACGTTTTACACTCTTCTGGACTTAGATTGGTAAGAATCTTATCGAGCTTCCTCATTTTTTGGCAATGCATGTCACACATTAACTAATACATATTAGTGAAAATTACAAATAATTCAAATAAATTAATTTAAATATAGAAATTAATTAAAACCACTTGCCTTCTTCGTAATTCTAGATGTGCTTTCACCATGTTGACTAGAGTTGTTGTTCATTGAACACACACCATGCATTTTCTATCAATAAACAAACTGGACCATTAAATACAGAAGTTATCAATATATTATACAAATAAATTACAAGCCTTCAAAATAGAAAACAAGACTGAGAACGATGCGCTCTGTCAAATAAACGTCCTGGTGCATCTATATAAATAAACGCACCGACGCATTACAACAACACAGGTGCACCACGAATGGCTGAAAATTATTTACTGCTTTATGGAAAAAAATGGTACATTCCTGCCATTATCGATGCTATATTTGTATAAACGCACGGATAATAGAGAACCGAGAAACGAAAAATGAGAAAATCATTGCATGTCGCATGTCATTACCGGTGCACTCTATTGCAAAGTGCACCGGTGCATTCCTATAATACAAACACACCGATTTTGATGCATTTGTTTTTTTATAGAAAAATTTTAAAAAATAAATTCATTTTTTTTACAAGGCCGACACGGTTACATATTCGATCCAAAAAATGGCTCCTTATCACCCTACGATATCTATATAAATTCAGAAGCTCAGCAAATCTAAAACCCCAAAACAGTGAAATTGTAATTGTGTATAACAATTGGGGGATTTAAACACTAATTTAAAATTTTGTAGCCACATAAAACAAAAATAAAGCAGCGAGAAAATAAGGGTTGCAACATTGAAGGTGAGTATGAAGTTTTTTTTTCTAAATTTAGTTAAATTCCAAATAACATAATAAGATCAACAGTAATTTTTACTTACTTGAAATTTTTACTATTCAGGGTTTTGTTTGATTCACCATACCTAAAAAAAATTGATCCTTAGAATAATCTAGTTGCTCCAAACACCTTCCACGTAAGTCTCTTTTCCAAAGATATCCCCTGAAATTTTCGGCAAAACAATGAATTAATGTTTAGGTTTTTTGCTTTTAAACACAATTTAGAATTGGTTTTTCAACTTAAAATTGCTGCCCTTTTTTCAGTTTAGGGCAAAAATAGCTTGTGTGATTTTTTTAAAATTTTGATTTTTTGGCATTTCAGTGTGCCTGTGTACATGCCGCACCGATGCATTAATATATACAACGCACTGGATTCCTGAAACTTTAAAAATCTCATGCGTCGATGCGCGTATACTTATGATTCCTGATGCGCTTGCATTTACTAATCTCACCAGAATGAAAACTGGTGTAAAAATGCAGGTATAAATATCCGCTACCAAATGCAATAGATATTTTCTACTGTGGGGGTTCTTTCACGGTGTGTTTATCGATGTTAAGCACCAGCCTCTCACAACTTTAAAAAAAAATCACATGCATCGGTGCGTGTATACATATGGCACACCAGTGCGCTTGGGATTACAAAATGCACCGTAACGAAAAAATGTGTAAAATGCATGTTTAAATATCCACTACCAAATGTAGTGAGTATTTTCTACCGCAGGGGATTTTGCGGAGGTTTTTTAACAGTGCATTTAACGTTGTTTAGAACCGACGCATTTAATCTATTGGAGCTCACTGGTGCGTGCATATTTGACTTGGCGCACCGATTTAATTTTTAAATGCTGTGGTTTTGTGGGTCCACTTAAAACTATATATTCATCTCAAATTTTCTTTTAGTATTCAACCACACCAATTACAATATTTCATAGTATATTTATGTTTCTTAAACTCACCTTATTCTTACAAAATGGTTTCCAAACTATATTGGAAGTCAGATTGTAATATAGTTCTTGAAAAAAAATTAGGACTGTAGAGTTGTGTATTGATTGTTGATTTGGCTCAAATGCAGGGAGAAAAGTTTGTAGTATCGAATGGCCATTTCTTCAGATTCTAGCTCATTCCATCATGTTCAAAGTTCAACGATTTCTCCCTTTCCATCTCGAGTAAGTTCAGGTTTTATTTATATTTTGATTATTTATTTGAATTTATGTTACTTATCCATGTGAATCTGAATATCAATTTATTCTTTATTACAGGATCCCGATTCAAGTTTGAGTTCGGATGCACAAGTCTTTCCAGCAGCTTTGAAACGTCGTAATCTCTTATTAGGAGAAATATATCGCAAGCAGTTCGTAGATGAAAATGGGCAGCCACTTTACCCTGCAAATTGTAACATGTCATCTTCAAGCCGCAATCCTGGTTCATCGAAGGTAATTTGTCATGAGCTAGAACTCTTTTTTGACACCCCAGTAGTTTTTCGTTGTTCAAAATGTCCAGGGTTGAAGGAGAACCCTCAGCGTGTCACACTCACCCATTACACCAATGATAGATTACCCAATGTTGATGGTATGATACCCCCTACTGCAGTGAAAAATCCAATAGGTGATATAGAAAAGACACACATGAACACTTCCCTATGCTATTTTTTGAAAAAGTTGGAAGCCAAAACAACTATGTATCATCCTAAATTAACGAACCCCTCTACTTATGTTTAATCAACTGAAATTTCTAGTGATCCAAAGTATGATTTGAATGCCACCCAACCCATATCTACTAGAAGATCCAAAAATTTGCATGAGTTGAGAGAAAAACTATCCAAGTACACACCAAGGTTCGTCCAATTGTTGGAGGGTAGCGATTATTTCTCCCTTCCTGTGAATTTGCAAAGTAAATATCAAACTTCTTACAACCACGCTTTGTATGGCACTTGGTTGTCTTCTCTACTTGTGCCTGATGTTGGAACCAAATTCTCCTTTTGTGGTAATTATTTTAGGATTTCCAAGTCAAATATCGATGCCGTAAATCTTGGGTTGTTTATTCTTTCACATGTACTTGCTCCTCCCAAACAGTCGATAACACTTATGCCATTTTGCGGTCCTATCTATTGTCGGCCTGATTACTTGAATATTGTTAAATACAAGCATAGCATTTCCATGTATAGTATGTGCATGAATGGTTATGTTTCTGGAAACTTTAACAGGAAGAACCTAGTATATATAGGTGGTCATCTAGACACTCATGGGAACATTGCAGGGTTCATAAATAGTTCTAGGCGCTCTTTATTTTCTGCAAATTGTTCATTTGAGGAACACTTCAATGACTACGAGTTCTTTATGAAAAGGAAAGCATCAATATTTGTTGTTGTACATGCAATACGTAGTTTGTCTCCTAGTGACGAGTTGTTAATAAACTACAACTTTCGTAGACCACCAACTGCTCGTCAAAGACGCCTCGCATTGGGATTACCCTTAGAAGTTCCCTTGGGGCGTAAGACAAAAAAAGATTGATTAATTGTATTTGTGAATTTACAATGGGAGCCATGTTAATGTATTAGTTTGAAATTATGTTTTATAAATTGTTAAGTTAATTTATAAATTCAATTTGGAAATGTGTTACTCAATTTTAAATTCTTATATTTATTAATGTGGAATTGATGTTAATTTATCGCTCAATCTAAACATTTGCTTTATAAATTGTTTGCAGCTTAACATATTCTATTGGAAATGATTATCGTGCTTCTGTAATAATTGTTTTGTGTAATAATAGATCAAACCAATTGCATTATGCTTACTAACATCATCGATGTAATGTTGAATATTTTTGAAATCAAGATTCTGATGATGAACGACCTGCCTACTATCTTCCGTTGCACCCCAGTACAATGTCAAATTGAGAGAAGACTAAAAAAAGAGTGCAACTTGGAGAGGAAGCATACTAAACATGGTTGAATCAACCACCTATTCAATTTCCACTGCATCCATCCTCACCAATTAGGAATTCCTACAGTAATAACAGTTCTTCACATGTTGGCACTAGAGGCAATGAAGTAGACGTTGTCATGGATGAGTTATTATCACAAAGGAGTGCCATGGATGCAATGTTGTTTCATACATTCCAGGAAAATGATCTAGGGGATGACGCTTATATCATTGAATCCTTCTTTGAAAGCCTTAAATCGACAAACAACACACATCTCTTTGAACCTGGCCAGTTAAAGTCTACATAGTTGGGGACAACAATGTTACTGTACAACTTGAAAGCAAAGTATGGCATGTTAGACGCGTGTTTCTCAACAATGTTGAGGTAACTAGCTATCAACTACATTATATTTTGAGGAATATTGTGACACAATAATCATTGAAAATGGTGGGTTTTATGAACGCTAGATGACATTGTACATTTGTATATCACACTAACTGTAGGTTATCCAAAGATAAGGTACTTCTGAATGATAATTTCTTGCCTGGAAGTTGTGAAGAGGCAAAGAAAATGTTGAAAATGTTGGGTGTTCAGTACATATCATATCATGCGTGTCCCAATGATTGTATTCTATATATAGGCGAATATGCGGACAAAGAGATATGTCCAAAATGTGGGAATGAGAGATACAAAGAATCGAATAACAAGGCTAAAGCACTTGGTCCTCCTCGTAAGATATTGAGGCAAATTCCTATAATCCCAAGGATTCAAAGGCTCTTTCGTTGCAAAGAATTAGTTATGCTGCAGGGATGGCATGCATCACACCAAAGCGAGGAAGGAGTTATGTGAATCCCAACAGATTCCATAGCCATGAAGCATACAGAGGATACATGGCCCGATAAATTCAAGGATGAAGTAAATAGCCTCTGATTTTGCATAGCCATTGATGACGTCAACCCACATTCCCAACCAAACATAATCTATATTGTTTGGCATGTAGTAGTGATCAATAACAATACCCCCCCATGGTTTTCCGTGAAGAATGAACATCTTATGTTGGCTTTTATATTCCCTGGTAAAAGACAAGTGAACAATATGGATGTTTACCTACAGCCATTGATCAATGAATTCAAGGAATTATGAGAAGGGATACAGGTATATGATGTGTCGATACCCATCCCATCACAGAGGATTTTTACACTGTATGGCATATGTGTGTACACCAGACATGATTATCCAGGGTTAGGAGTTTGCTCAGGTAAATATGTTGTTTGATTTGTTTTTATATTCAAAGAAATATTTTTTGACATATTTAATTCGGTGCGACTATCTTCATCTTCAACACTAACGTGCTCTCTTAACTATAACACCGCAAGTCTTCTAACAAAAGGTTATTGTGGATGTAAATGTTGTGGACCTTCAATGAAGGCTAGGTGGTCCAAAGACCTATGAAATTCAGTGTATGAATTCTCAAGGGTATTCCTCCCAAAAAACCACTCTTATACAAGAGAAAAATCCGCTTTCAATGGTAAACGAGAGAGAACCCAAAGGCCTAAAATAATGACATTGGATGACTGGCTTAGGGCATATGACAAAGAGAAGGAGAAGGAATACAAATAGATGTTCGATTCAAATGTGCAACTTGTGATCGATGATCCTGGATTCTTCAACACCTATGTTGAGAAAATTCCCAAAGGGATGAAAAGGAAATTGATATTTTATGAGCTCCCATATTGGGAGCATATTAAGGTTTCCCACTTACTAGATCCCATGCATATATTTAAGAATGTTTCATGTTCTTTGTGGCGTCACATATCATCCAAAAAAAGTGACAAGATGAAAGTCGAGAAAGATCTTATTTCTTCAAATACTAAAAAGAAGCATTGGCCAAGACAAGAAAATAGAGGAGACACTGACCCCTCTTTTTCATTTAAAAAAGGCGATGTCCCATGGATTTTGAAGAAAGATGATCTTAATTTGGAAAATGAATTTATATTGGGTGTGAAGGCACCTTATTTTTATGGGTCTACTCTATAACATTGCTTCACTGCAGACAAAAAGTTGTCAGGTTTGAAATCACATGACCATCTCAACCTTATAAGGGTACCTATAAAGCCAAAAAAATGTTTTTACTATTTATTTATATCTTTTACCACAAAAGTTAAAATGCAATTAACTTTTTGTGTTTACTTTGTAGTGTCATTATCTGTTGTTCGTGCGTGGGTGTGTGAACCATGACTTTCCCGATGACCTACGACGTGCCATATCTAAACTATCTGCATGTGTATGATGGATCACATCAAAGGAGATTTACATCGCTAGCATTCCATGCTGACGTGAAGAGATAGTTGAGATTGTTTGTATGTTTGAGAAGGAACTATCGTCGAGTTTCTTGGACTTGCAGGTTCATCTCCTAATTCACCTAGTTGATGAGGTTGAATTAGTCAGGGTGGTATCGTGTCGATGGATGTTCTTCTTAGAGAGGTTCATGAAAAAAGTGAAGGGACTTGTTCGACAAAGGGAAAAACCCAAGGCATCTATGGTACAGGGGTACATATTATATGTGTTTTTCTATTATGCTAGTGAGTACATCAAGCAAATTGACCACACACCAAGCAGAGTGATTTGGGACAATGAACGTGATGAGGACAAAAGAGAAGGGGAGGTACTAGAAATGAACGGAAAAAGGTGCATGTTAAAGAGTAAGTCACTTATCTTTCGATCTTCAAATTTCCACGTAGTAACTATTCATAACAATCTTCAAAATATATATTTGATCCCATATGTAGTGAATGTGGTTTTGTTTCCATGAATACAACAACGAATTCAGAAATTGATGTAATCAATAAATTCATTCTTCACAATGTAGAGGAAACACAACTGTGGGATGCATTGTATGAAGGGAAGAGGAGGAAATGGGACATTGACATAAAAGAATTCAGGACATTGACATTGAACATCTGGATGGATGTCTTCGGGTTCTGTTGTCTGCAAGTCATTTTGTTCCAGTAGTGGTGCATGGTATGGTCAAAGTAGGTCCACATTAAATACTAGATGCAGAACCAGGCATGAAGGAATGTCGAGCTGGAAAGCATTTTCTACAATCTACTCAAGAATACTGTATGGACCATATCGCAAAGGCTTCAGCTTCTTATATGGATCAGTGAAGCGTTCCTTCTTGAGATGCAACCAAACCTTATCCACAATTTGAAATGAATGAGGGATGCGATTCTTATCGTGTCGGGCCTTAGCTTTCGCATTAGCTCGTTGCAACATGTCCTCTGCTTGTCTCTGGATGTCGCAGATTTGATCTCAAAACTTCAATGTTTTTTCAACTTCTTGTCGGTTATAGTCGGTATCGTTCGACTATGTCGAGGAACTAATAAAGTCAATAGGCGTCGAGGGTTAAAATACATAACAGATCTCAAATGGACTCTTGCTCATAGAGTTGTGTTGAGCACGATTGTAGATGTGCTGTATATATGGAAGACTGTCATCCCATGTTCGTCGATGCTTGTGGTTGTACATGCGAAGTAGTTGTACTACCAAGCAATTCACAACTTCTGTTACCTGCTTCAAATCTGACAGCAACTTCCTTGAGTGGAGAATATGCATCCCCTTCTCACTCATGTTGCCAAGCCTATGATGCCACAATGCTGTATTTGTTCCCGTGGAAGCCAAAGAAATAGAATGGTCAGTATTATGAGGACATAAATACAACGTACCTACCCTGTCTCCTTTTTCTATAACCATTGATCCTTTAGTGATCTTCCATCACATTTCTCCAAACGTAGATAGACAACCGCCATCTCCCAACTGCCCTGTGGAGATCAGATTTATTTTCATGGCAGAAATACGCCTAACATCTTTCAACAGCCATTCAGTTCCATTCTTAAATTTTATCCATACCTTACCCATTCCAATAATTTTACATGGCTCATCATCACCCAATAAGACATGTCCAAAATCACCTGGAACATAATCATGAAAATATTTCCTATGGGGTGTAGCATGACATGAAGACCCTGAATCTACTACCCAGTAATCACTAGTATTATATAAATCAAGAATCAAAGCATATTGTAACACATCACCTGATACATTTGCTTCCTGAGTAGTCTCCTACTGTCCATCTCCTTTATTCTTTAGAGATCTAAAGTCTTTCTTCAGATGTCCTTTCTTTCTACAGTTCCAACACTCTGTTTTTCCCAGTCTGGACTTGGATCCACCCGTTTTAGACTTGCTGCGATTACCTTGGCTCTTTCTTTTCTCCCTTTGTCTTCCCCTACTCTCCATGGTCAATGCATTACCTGATGTCTCACATGTGCTTTTTCTTCGCATTTCCTTGCTAAGAATAACACCAACAACATCATCAAATTTCAAGGTGTTTGAACCAGAGACAAAGTTACTTACATCCATGACCAAGCTATTCTAACTTTCTGGCAATGATCAAAAGATTAGAAGAGCCCTAACCTCATCATCAACGTTCACACTTACAGAACTTAGTTGATTTGTAACCGTATTAAATTCATTTAAATGATCAACAACAAATCCACCTTCAGACATCTTCATATTAAATAAATGCTTCATTAGAAATACCTTGTTTGAGGCCGAGGGTTTTTCATACAGCTTACCCAATGTTCTTATCAAACCCTCTGTTGTATTTTCTTTTGAGATATTGAAAGCCACCGATGAAGCCAGGGACAACCGTATTGTTCCCAGTGCCTTTCTGTCAAGAACCTCCCATTCTTCGTCCTTCATAGTCGTCGGTTGCTTTGCTCATCCTCCCAACGGTAGGAATAGATCCTTCTGGTACAGATAGTCCTCCATTTGCATTTTCCATAACTGGTAGTTTTGGACATTAAATTTCTCGACCTTAAAATTTTCTTCTTCCTCCATTGCTCCCACTCGAACCAGAAACCCTAGTTTCCTGCGGGTTTATCTGCCAAATAGACCTTTGGCTCTAATACCAATTGTTGGAAAAACAGGATCTCAGAGCAATAAACAATAAACAAGATGCAAATACAATCACACAAACATATTACAAGACAGACACCAATATATCGTGGTTGCTATGTCCATACTGAAATTGCCAGTCCTTATTATTATACCATCCAGCAAATGAAGGGATACAACCTGCAGCACATCCGCTGCACTTCCTCTTCACTGTATCACAGTATCTCGTTTCGATCTCAGAGATCTTTACAATGCATAATACCTAATACATTAACCTTAGCCATACTACAATGTCTTTCTTATAAAGGGGAATACCATGGGTTACCCCAGCCGGGGGTAATTACCCCCGGACCCCATTGGGGGGGAGGATTCGCCCCCCCCACACCCCCCCCGCTGGGGTGAGTGTACAGTGCTTTTGTATATCATATAAAGCTGGGGTAAAAACACGATTGAATAATAATATCTTTGAATCTGGGAGATCATCCTCCACAACCAACATTTTCCTGATTTTTGTTTTCCTGTTTCTGCGTGATTTTTCTGCAGCCTATTGCGCCCAAAGCACGACTTTTCCCTTCACGGCTGCACCCTTCAACTCTTTTTTCCTCTTTTCTTGACCAACAACCTCCTGTTTGTCTACACCCATTTTCCATTGGTATTGTTCTTCTTTTTTCTTGCTGTAGCATTTGAGACATTTCAGTTTGCATGCATCCTTACTGCATTGCTATATTTTGTATTATATTTCAGCGAGTTCATTTATTACATACATACCGGTGAGTACTTTTATTTTTGTTTCAGTTATTTATTTTTCAGCATTTCCTTTTGGAAATATTGATTTTACACCACTTGTGCACCCACACACACATTAATTCAAGTCAGACTAAAATTGGCTTAATTAAACACACATTAAACCCACTTGGGGACCCAAAAACAACTTTGTATCTAGGTAGGACATTGGGGTTAGGAATCCAAATAACACCCCCTTTGTCATACACATTTGAGACATAGTTGTTGTCCTTTAGGGATCCAAAATTCCCTATTATTTATTAGTACGGTTGACACTGATTTGTCGTAGGGACTCTCCCTTAGGAGGGAAAGTGGCAAGACCGGTTCCAGAAGTTTGAGTGGAATACCGCTCTCCATTGTGTATTGAAGGAAACCGACCCGTTGTTCTTTTCGTGTATGTTGGTGCCCATACCAGGTGCACGACGGACAAAGAACTGAAGTCGTGGGACAACTTTCTGGATGTGCCATGAACGGGGTATATTAGTTTCCATTCTTCTAGGACTCTTTTACATGGAGTCCCTCTCGGTAGAGGGATATACTTTAGCCATTTGGTTCTACATTTCATATTGCTTGACTGTGGATTTCATCACCCTGCAGAGGATACAATTTGTGTGAGCTTCCATATATTTTAGATAGGTGTTTGCATGCTCCTATACCCCCCTAGGTTAGTGAGTCTTTTTTCTTTCTAAGAGTGTTTCTTGTTGTCATTCTGACCATTTTATTGCCACTCCACCTGTTGTAGCACGCTGTTGCAACAACTGTTTTTGAGCCTGTTGTTAGCCTAAGTTTCATCTTTTTAAGAGCTCTCCTTTTGCATGCACGGTTGCACTAGGATTTTTGAGCGTTTTATCCACCACATATCTTTAGCACTTTTACACCTATCACCATTGATTCACCATGACACTCTCATCACCTACGGGGGAAATCCCCGCAGTACTTTCCATTGGACCCCACTTGTCACGCTCCCTTGAGACACACATATTCGTCGTCGGACCTTCATCCTGACACCCCTTATTACACCTCTGAATCTGAGTCATATTTACCCATATACACAACTCCATTTATCCCCATGGTCGGTGTGAATCCCAACACATTTTATGACAGAATTGTTGGCAGTGGTTCTACCACTGGCCCTGCTACCACTTCAACACCCATCCCTGCTATGCCAACTACAGGACCTATGCCCAGCACTACAGCCACTACCTCTATATTGATCGGTAGCGGACATACTCAGACCACCGTTCCCTTCATTACCATTGGTCCCCTTGGGGGAACCAACCCCTCTTTTCAGATCCCTTCACCCCTTACTGGCGGTCCCTCAATCCCAGTCATGACTCATGCCATTGCACCACCGCTTGGCGGAGGTGGCACCCCACGATCGCTGCCATTCTTAGCACGTAGGCCCCTTTGACTATGTCACATCCTCCTTCTAGTTTGTCATTCATGCCCAGTCTCAACCTACGTAATCTGGCCCGATTGACTAACGATCCAATCCGACATGACCCTACTTGGCCTCCCATGCCTACCAAACTCCCTTTAGACATCCCAAAATTTGAAGGGAAGGGTGGTGAGGACCCCCCAAACCATATCATGTCCTTCCACTTATGGTGTTCCTCCAACTCCATAGTGGACGACTCAATCCACCTAATCCTTTTATAGACAATCACTGGCGCTGAAGCTAAGTGGTATATTGACCAACCACATGGGATGCACCCCACGTTCGCTTCCCTTGCTTAGACTTTCCTGTAGTTCTTCCAACTCCCTGACTGCTATGAAGTTGGTGTTGAGATACTCCTATCTTGCAAACAGGACATGGCTACCCACATCACTAACCATATCCATGAGTGTCGTCGTCGCCGTAGTTTGTGCAAGATCAAATTAGATGACCGTATCAGTTATCGCTAAGGATGTGGCATTTTAATGGCCCCAAATCGAAGAAGAAGCCATACTTAAATCCCGACAGTTTGACCTTATCTATGCACAGTCGGGCTACCTTTACACCATTTTACCTGATGCTCCTTGCAGTGATTCATCGAGGAAGGATGCATCGGGGAATCCCACGCTGTTGATGAAATTATTGGACACATTTCATCTACCAGTCAACCATATGTCCATATGCATATCGCCTTCACCCCTTCTTATAATCGTACGCCTAGTTCCGCTCCACCCACCATGAGTATTGGTCCCGACATTTTACGTGCCACGACCTATTCTGGAGCAGCACCTTCGTATCTTCCCCTATCCCAATCCTTTCATATACATGGAAATTCTTGTCATTCGCATTGTTATGGTCATACCCCACCAGCCTATGCCCCCCCTACTGCACCACCTGCCTATTACCATCCACCAGTTGCACCGACGCAACCTCCAGCACCTCCCGCTTACTATCAACCGTCGGCTACGCAATCACCCTCCCAACTGCAACATCCTCACGTTCCGGAAGGGAAATTTTATGCCCAACAAAACCAACTGCAGAACCAGCCTTCCCAACAGAACCAACAAGGATAACAAAATAGAGGATGTGGACGTAATCGAGGCAATAACTAGCCTCTCGGTAGAGGCGGTCCACCACCGAAACCCCCTGATAATAATGGTGCCGCTTCGGCTAACCAAAATCTTGATCGACCACCTTACCAAGGTAAAAACCCCAACTTACGTATAAACCACCTATGTTCTATTTGTGGGGTCTATGGCCATTATACACACAATTGTTCCCATTTGATGCGCGCTCTCCAACTCTGGAGTGAGGACACCCAACGTCAAGGACATGTTACACCTCCGACACCACCAAACCCCCGACAACCCCACACACAACCTATGGTGTTACAAAAACCCCTACCCACGCAAGGGGTAGTAGCCACCCAACCTTTGTCTCCCCCTCAAGGGCCTGTCACACCACAACAGCCAATTACTTACGCTAATGCTATTAGTAAACCCATTGACTCAGGTACTCACCACCTCTTAATGATGTCTTTGGCTGATATTAACTTTCATTCACGTCGTAACTAGTATGGTTAAATTACCGAGACCATTCCCGCGGACAAGGCAGCTACCACTCTTCCCATAGATCAGTCGTTACTCCTACCTCCACCGCCACTTGAGCCCCCCCCAAATCCCCTATATTTCCTCTACGTTGCATCAATAAGAACCCCAGTGCTCATGCTACCCCTAACTATAATATCGTGGATGACTTAGCCCAATCCCCTGCGGCTATGTCATCCTTAGAAGTTTTAAAGAACTGCCCAACATAGTGTAAAACACTATTATCTACCATACGTGCGATTGAACCTTTTGACTCATGAATGATGGAATTTGACTTAGACCAATTTGAACCCCACATGCCTTCCACCCTAGCATTTCAGGTCTATGTTTCAATATGGAACCTTGTTATCCATCAATGCATTATCGATGAGGGTGCCTCTACATGCATCATGTCTACATTCGTGTGGTAGAAGCTAGGATCCCTTCCCTTACAACCATCCATAACTTCCCTACAATATTACGATGGATGCTCATCTCAGCTGCAAGGCCTTCTGGCCAATGTCCCAGTCCAATTAGTTGGAAAAAATGTCCTGATTGACAATGAAGTCGTCAATGCATAGCTCAACTACAACATACTCCTAGGATGAAGCTACATGTACGCCATGAAATTTGTTGCTTCATCTGTGTTATGGCTTATGATGTTCCCCCATGAGGGACAGGTTGTCAAAATAGACTAGGTCACTTACTATGACCCTAATGCACCCGCTACACCCAAGAATGTCCTCCCCATTGTTGAACAACCTGTATTTGGTGCGTCTACCCCTTTGAATTCCCCCATTGGGCATGGAATTTATTCGGAGACACCAATGGTCTCCACCTTTCATTCCTTACACGCTCCTCCTCCGACCATTGAGATCTCTGAATTATGTACCATTTCTTCAAGTAAATCGGTCTCTAACCCTCAAACGCCACTTCAATATCAACCACCATTCATACCTATCCAAGTTGGAGCCACCCTGATCCACACAATCTCGTTCTTATTCCACCTTAAGGGGTAGTAAGTATGCCCTTCATGGCCACACTAAATCTCCTCGGATTTAAAGTAGGACTTCTAGTATGGTATTTACCTGCACCTAATCCCACTCCTACGCCACGAGTCATTCTTCAACCAGTCCAACCGATCACCACCGCCAATCATCCACCTCCTGGTGATTTGGCCACATCTACCTCAAAAGACTTCCCTCAACCGTCCAAGAATGATGGGGGCAAATCCACGCAAACTCATACTGCACCCAATGCGACTAAAACCATGAATCCCCCTCCTCCAGCACGTGCACCTCCCAAGTGTGCCTTGTGTGATGATTTGGGCCATGCCACCCATAACTGTCCTTATTTACCCAACCTTAAGGAACACATGAAGACATTGGATGATGACCCAACTATATTGGTTGTCAAACTACCAACCACCCCCCCACTACGTAACAAATCATTATGCACCAACCACTCCTGCTCCATATGCAGAGTCTATGACCATTACTCTCATTATTATCTCGACTTACCTGAGTATCGTTTGGTGCTTCACGAAATGTGTCAATATTCTTTATAATCATCCATTACTACCATCGAGGATATTCACCCACCCGAATCCTCTTCCTCGGCAGAGGACAACACTATTTACCTAATTTACACAAGTAACGATCCAACCATTCCTCTGACCTCTAGCTCCACCTCGTCTGATATTTCCACACGATGTTTTCGCAATGATGAATAAATCCTTGAAGCCCTAACCACACCTGAATTCCCTTGGGATGACATGAATCATAGATCCTACTTCATTCCCAAGGAATCCACTTCTATTACAGCCAACCAACTTTCGACCGAGTCAAAATACTTCATCCATAACTAAGTGGACTGGTTCAAGATCCCCATCCCAGCTCCTGTTGCCTTCGAAGAAGGTAACATGGCTAACATCTCTCCCACCATAGAGGTCGATATTTCCGTCACACCTGGTATAGTTGAGAACATTACGTTGGGCGCATCGTGTACTCTTGATGAAGTGGTTTCCTATAAGAATCTCTTCCAAGAGTTTTGTGATGTTTTTCCTTGGTCATATACTAATATGGCTGGTCTTGACCCCACCATTGTTGAACACTGTATAGATACTTGGCCTGACATCCCTCCTATCCACCAAAAGCAGCGGCCTATTCACCCCTCAAATCTATCTGCAATGAAGGCTGAAATTTAAAAATTACGTCAAGCTAGGTTCATTTACCACATTGCTTACACCACATGGGTTTCCAATCCAGTGTCGGTTAACAAAAACAGGACACCATTCGCGTCTGTACTGATTTTCGTGATCTGAATTTATCCTGTCCCAAAGACAAATTTCCTATGCCTTTCATCGATGAACTCGTCGATGCATGATTTAATAGTCTTGGTATGCATCTGACTTGCTCAAAAAGTTCCACATGGATGATTGCAAAGCAACAAATTTCCATTTCCTATCTAGCATCAGATTGGAAGAAGGTGGTTCTACTCCTTTGGTAGACAACACATTGTTTAGGTGGCTGATTGGTACCTTATTATACTTGACCCATATGAGACCATATCTATCTTATGCTATTAGTGTTGTGGAAAGGTATATGCAGAATCCACATGGGCTGCATTAGAAGGCAGCAAAGAGATTCTTGCATTATGTGCAGGGTGCAAAAGCGTTTGGGATTCATTATTCTACTGGTGCTCAGTTAGGTTTGGTTGGTTTTACTGACTCAAATTGGGCTAGAGACAATACTAGCAGGAAATATACTTCAGGGTACGTGTTCATGTTGGGATAAGAACCAATATGTTGGTCAAGCAAGAAGCAAGCAACACTCGCACTCTCTTCAGCAGAAGCATATTACAAAGGGGTTGTGAATGCAACTATTCAGGCAGTTTGGTTACATGGGATCTTGATAGAGTTTGGAATTCACACTTCTCCTTCAGTATAGCTTTTATGTGATAATAAAGGTGCCATAAATATCTCGAGTGATCCAGTTCAGAAACAAATAACCAAAAATGTTGAGGTTCACATGCACTACATCAGGGAAATAGTGCACAATCGGACCATCACACTGCATTACTGTCCTACAGAGGATCAGAATGTAGACATTTTTACAAAGTATTTCACTTAGAAGAGATTTTCCTATCTCATATCTCTACTTGGTGTGAAGGCTGTTTGAGTTTCTTGTTGTTCATTTTTATGGGGGGTATTTTTTTCGTGAGGTTTTTCCCCATTTCCTTAGTTTCATGAGCAATTATTTTTTATTATTTGATTGTATGGGTGACCTTTGGTCTCAGTAACCAGGGCCCAGGATGTCTAATTTTGTATTAAGGGGGTGTGTTAGGATAATTAATACTCCAACCTTGTCCACCTTAGTATTATTAGTCTTTTCCTAGTACTGGATAATGTCATTGGCCCCCTAGTGGTGTGCAGATGTCATCTAGGACCCATTAGCCACTTGATGCACCCTGCATACATGATTTTAGGCCATCCATAGTCACCCCCCTACATTTTAGGAGCTAACTCAGTGATCTAGTTCAGTGCACCTGAGTTCATGACTCTAGTGGGGGGTTTAAGCCCCGATTGCAACTAACTGTGATCAAATGTGCCCTCTCTAGCTTGATTGCATGAGATTTTAGATGAAAAACTCACTAATGCACCTTGCATGGTTAGTTAACTAACAGTAGCTTCAGTTCACCGAGTCTCAGTTGAGTTTGGTAGCCTCGGAGCACTATAGTGTTGATATTTCCTATGCTATAGTGACATGGATTCGAATTCTCCTTGGATAATCAAATTCTCTCAATTGTAAGATATCTTTTGAATATATTGATTAATGGAACATGACACACTTTTCTATGCACATCTGATTTTCTTTGCATTTTTTATTTTACTGCTCAATTCACTGCAATTCTTCTTCCTTGCTAATTCTTTCACTGTGATATTTTCTCAGGCTCAATGATCTGATGTGTTACAGAATTTCACAGACAGAGGGTCTAGCACCTTACTAATATATCAATGTTGGATAGTATTTGATTCTAGAAGGATGTGTTTGATGTTTGAAGGCTTTGCTTGAGTTGTTAGTGATCTTTCTGAAGTAGAATCAACAGGAAAAGGTTGATTAAGGGTCTTGTATTTTGCTTTTCAGTCTATGTTGGATAGTGTTACTTTCTAAAAGATATCAGTTAATTGCTTTCAAATTAGGTAATTGATTTGGTGAGAGGATTGAGGTGTTTTTTATTCATTAGATTTTAAATCACTTTAAGTACTTTCTCTGCATATACTTTGCACAGTACCTCACAAATCTACAAACCCGAATTGATAATTAATGTTCCAAATTATGTCATATAATTTGCCCCAATATTTTGGCGTCATTGTCGGGGATGTGCTAAAATGGATTGTACTAGAGTGCTTTTTTGTTTTGTTTTGTAGTTCCATCATTTCAGACTCCAAGGAGGAGGAATAGTAAGATGAGAGGTAAGAACATGCACATATGTTGTAGACAGGTTCCTCCAAGCCCTTGTGATGCCATATGGTAAGTAAAGTTTGTTTGGATTTTTTATGCATATGGATTTTTAATGCATAGGTTACATGAATAGAGTAGGAATAAATAGAGGTAGAAGAAAAACAAAATCCTATTATTTAAATTAGTGGTGTTGTAAGCACCACCCATCCTACTAACCAACTGGAAGGAAAATTTGAAGAGGAATATGTGGCAATGGAAGATCAAGAAGGAAAAGGTTGTAATCAAGAGGAAATTGTTACTTTCGAATTCCCTAGTAGGAATCCTGGTGGGACTACCCATGTGAAAATAATTCCTCCATCTGCCTTACTGAATTTCCACGGTTTGGAAAATGAAGATCCAAATGAATTCTTATTTGAATTCAATGTTCTTTGTAGAATTTATGATTACGCTAATTCTCACAAGTTGAAGTTGTTTCTAGATACATTAATAGGTGCATCACTCTGATGGTTCATGTCCCTTGGTGGAAATTCCATTTCAACTCAGGAAGACATGAGGAATGTGTTCTTGAAAAAATATCAGGACTACTGCAGAGCCAACGAAGATATCTTCAGAATGACACAATGGGAGGATGAAAGTTTGGAGGAGTATGTGGAATGGTTCCAATACAACCTTCAAAGATCAAAACAATGAAAACTTGGCAAAGAGACCCTACGAACAATCCTACTCATAGGAATCTGAAATGAATCTTTAGAAATAACAAATCTGATGGAAAAAGGGGATGTTTACTAGTTGGCATATGAAGAGATATGTGAGTTATGCAAATGATATTTAAGAGGGAACTCAAAGGCTGGGTGGAATTCTATATTTATAAAATCTATTGTAGAAACAGGAGTTATAAGAGCTGAAATTGGTAATTTATTTGAAAATTTTATTGATATTCTTAGCTATCTAAGTTTACAATTAGATGTTTTGCAGGTTAAGAAAAAGCAGAAGGAATACGAAGGAGCTTTATTCATATTTTTCCATCGGTGTCAAAGGAAACATCCCATAATGGAATGTCCTTTGTATATTCTTAAAACTTATGGAATATGTGACTTGAACCATTCCACAAATAATTTCCCTTCCTTACCCAATATTAAAGCGACATATCAAAGAGATCTAGAGGTTCCAAGTTCATTTTATTGATCTTCACCACAAAATCCATGCAAACCTCATCCTACATGTATGGTTGAAAACTTTACCCCTCCATTTTCTTATTCTCATAATCAATCATGTAATACTCTTGCACCATGGAAGCCATGGCGGCCCCAATATAACCCCCACCAACCTTGCTAAACAATTTGGCATGGCCCATTTTACGATGGCATGGCTATTTCCCTCATCCTGCAGCACAAACATATCCTACATACCTCCCACAAGACATTCAACAAACTAATCAGCCATACTTACCACAATTTCTTGCCCATCAAATCCTTCATGCCTTACACAAATTCTTGTTCAACTCATCCCAAAATATAGTAGCAATAAAGCAGTTCAATCTGCTTACAACACTAATCTGCAAAATTTTCGCACTTTCCTTGCCTATTCTATCTCACCTGCGTTGTTGCAGGAAGACTACACGTTGCTGCAAGAAAACTGTGCATTGATGTAGGAAGCTTGCATGTTGCAGGAAAATTGTGCGTTGTTGTAGGGAGACTGCACACTGCTACAATAAATATGTTTGAGGTCTGGGAAGGTCTTAAAATAATAATAAAAATTAGAAACCATGGAAAAAAATGAAGAGGAGGACTTTGAAGTTTCTTCTAATCCTTATCAACAAGAAGACAAGATCAATGAATCATGCACAACATCTGATAAAGAATAAGCACTTGAACTAGAGATTGAAGAAGTACTTGCATCTTTGTCCTTAGGTCCATATCTCTTATGCATTCAGGAATATCAAGATAAATTTCTGAATAACTTCATGACATGATACGTGCCAGAAGTTAGCGAAACAAATATTATATTGAATATTGGTTCCAATCAGTCATTAATTTGCAGCATCACTCCATATTTCAACAATTCTTGGCACCATCCTTACAAGAGAAACTAATATCTCACATTCTGGTATTCATTGAGTTACATATTGCAGATTTGGGTATGATTACACCTGAGATCATGTTACACAAATGGTTTCATTGGAAGTATTCTTATACTTGAAAGATATTCTATTTTTCAAGTAGGATAGTGTAGAAGAATAAAAGAATAAATAAAATAGTAAAGAGAAAAATAAGTCCAATTGTGAAAACCAATTTACTGAAACAACTGGACATGAGCTTTGCTTGAAAACCAGGTTACTGGCGGAAAAATTTCTCAATAACTTTTGTATCTTGTTGTTGGTTCTTTAAATCATAATTCTTCAAAATTATTTTGTCATGCTTGTGTTGTATTAATAGAAGATTCCTTAAGGCCTTCCTTCCAACAACCTTGACCCATCAAATTCAACACATCATTTGGGTCCAAGATCAGAGACTTAGTGATTGCTTAACGCATGTATGCCTCAATGATAGGTTTCTTTCTAACAACAATGGGGATACATCAATGCCTCATGATTGTTGGATCCTACAGGGGGTTCAACAACAACACATATATTCACACCTGCTAGGATGCATCATTGTACCTTTGTACTCATTGTTATTATTGGTGAGACACCTCCCATTGGTTAACATCATCCATTAATTATTAGTAATCCAATGAGTCCTCTTCACATTCGACTTCAGGAAAATCTATTCATGTGAACAGGACTATACAAAAATGGGGTGAAGACAAAGACTTTTAACAATTTGCAGCAGTTTGCAGAATTTTGCAACAGGATACATAATTTTCCAGTAAGTGTGCAAGTTCCTTTTTTTCTTTTAGATTTGTTAATCCAGTTCAGTAGATGATTCCCAAAATAAATAGGAGCAAGGGGTCCGGACTCTTAGCATGATTTCTGATTTTTGTTCTTGCAGCAACATGATTTTTGTTCTTGCAGCAACATGATTTTTGTTCTTACAACAAAAAAACAACCTTTGATCCAAATAACATTAGCAGAACCTTCTCATTAGCACCAACACCAACATCAACATCCAGTGTTCAACAAAATCAACAAAGAAACCAATCATTCTAAGTCTTGCAAAATACTAATGCAAATCTTCTTGCAGTAGATCTTCCTGTAGTAGCTTTTGATCCACAAAGCTCGTGTAAACATCATATTTTGTCTCCTTCATTTAGAGGGAAGCATCAACAAGTTCAATTTAATCTTCTCATGTTGGCTCGGCACATATAGTTTCAGATCGCATACCAATTTTATCCTTCTTGCAGACCAAGACTTCACAGAGGTGAACTTGAGGTAAAATCATTTTTAAGACTTTTTGATTTGTTAAGAATGTTGGAAATAATGATAAGAGACTACTATGAGCTTGACATTCCTATCATTTCACTTTGCAAAATATGTTTTCTTTCACCCTTGAACCTTTGTGATACCATTTTATTACCCTACTGTGCTCATATTCGATCACCTTGGCTACCATACACAACATACGCATCCCATCAAGTAGATAATGTTAGTGTGGATCATGATATCATCCATCTACTACATCTACATGAGAACATGCTGAATCATAGGTGTGGGGGAGAAAGAACTTGTTAAATGTTTTTGGAAAATAAAGATGACAACTATTTTTCAAATTCCTTTGTTCCATCCCACATTACGATTTCATCTCCTATTCAATTGCGAACCACCTCTCAAAATTACTATTCTCTCATCCTTAAACATCTCATCATTCTATTATACCATTCCCTTCATTCATGAACCTTTCCATTTTCACCTAGCATGATTTAACATGATGACACTTCAACTATATTAAGTGTTATAGAAAGTTTTGTTGCTTATGATAAAACAAATTAAGAAGGATCTTACTCTATTGGTTGAGATTCATAAAGCACATCTCTTCACCATCATAATATATGTCAAGAGTATGGCTGAACAAAATCAATATAACAACATATACAATGTCATATTCATCATGTTATTCAAAGTATCACCAAATACATGTCAAGATGAGAAATAAGATTTCGTGATGTTTTTAAAGTGGGTCCAAAAAGGATGAAATCTCAGTTCTATGAACATAAGTCTCTTAAAAATCACCTTATTAACCTACCATGTCCATGTGAGATCACTTTTTAACTATCATTCAGAGTATGCTCAATCCATCAACCAAGTATAGTTAAAGTGGCTCAGGTTTGCTTGACAATGAGATAATCGGTTTCCTACTTTAGTGGCATGAGGACATGCCAAATATCAGGTGTGGGGGAGATGTTGGGTTGTCAATTTATGTCATCCTTTTCACCATCTACAATAATTTATTTTGACCATTTTGGCATCACCTTTTCACATGTTTACTACCATATGCACCATAATCCTTCGTAAATGTGTCTTTCCAAGCTTATAAGTGATTAGAAGTTAATTATCATTAATTTCCTTCATTTTTAATGAATTAAAGAGAATTATGATTGTTCATGCAACAAGTCATTTACAAAATTTCCTACAGCAATAGCAATTACAGTTCCTGTAGCAACACGATCCCGCAACACCATCATTTCTCCTCACACTTCCACGTGTCCAATGGAGAAACAGACACATGGACATGATGTATGGATGTGTCCATATGGTCATATTTCCATTAGATCATGCTGAGGTCATAAGTATGAACCTCCAACTCATGATTAACATTTCCAGTCAAAATTATGTCTAATTTCCAACAAACAATATTGCAGGCTCGATTGTGAACAAATGAAGATAAATATAAAAAATCTACAACATGGGTTTTTTCTAGAACATTCCCAATTTAGTGCACAATAAGAAGATTTTCAAAAATCGTACTAGTTTGGGAGATCCGTAGGTTTTTCTAAACATGAATTTTAAATATTTTTTGTTACAACTGTTTTCCAAAAATGTGAAGACAGATGGAGTGTCCAATGAAACAGAGGAACGAATCAAGCTATATTTTGATAATTTGTGTTATGAAGAAAATATGTAATCAAATCACACCTTATTCTTCCAACAGTGATCAATCAAATCATTGTTATATCCTTTGTTATTCATATCATGATGATAGTCCTAAAATTTGGGAAATTGGTTGTGATCCACCCCATCACTCCTCTGTATAAATACTTAGCTAGACTCATAACTTGGGAGAATTAGATTGGAGATTGTGCATCTTTGTGACCTGATTGAAAGAGAATATTAGCCTCAACTATTATTTCTTTTTATATAAGTTGGTTCATATGTTCTGCTAAATTTTTTTATTAAAGTTTAACAGTTAGTTTGGCATGTTTGTGAGTGAAGGAGGGCCCCCTTCTACTCACAAACGGTAATGCCCGCCTCGGTACTTTAACTGATTAGACTAATGAGGGTACTAGTTTTGAAATGAATCGGCTAAGTAAAACACGAACCATTTGAATTTACTTTGAGAATGCTTTAAAATGAAAATGAAGAATAGTGTATATGCTCGACTGACTGAGACATGATATAAATGATGAATAATTTGTATGCTCGACTGATTGAGATACTAGAATGCATGATGTAAATATTTAATATAGTGCAGCGCTACTAATGTGCGCTTGAGTGTGTGTAGTGGCAGGTAAGACGATATACCGACTGACCCACAATGGAAATTTAGGGGTCGTAAGAAAAGAAAGAACACATAGGGGTACGACGACTGACTGTCGACCCTGGATTAGCAATCCACGCACAGGTGAAGCTGCTTCAGCTCACCCAGGGAAGCGTATGCCATACGGGCAAGGCCATAATGATTTGGTCGTGTACGATGAGTTGAGGGGCGCGCAATAAGGAGAGCCTTATCCCTCAACATCCCTTAGTCTCCAAGGAGCGTAGTTGAGATATTGCGGTAACGGTTCCCGATCGCTACACAGTACTCCCCATAAGAAGGAAGAAATGAAACTGTCAGAAGGGCCCGCCGAAGAGGTACCTAGACAAGAACGAGAGGAATAAAATTAATCAATGGTATAAATGAAAATTTCACATAAGATTTAAGAAACACTTTATTTCATTTTGTTCTATTTTATTAATTTGAATAATTCTATTCAAGATTTTATTTTAATTGATTTCATTAATTTGAATTATTAATTTTAATTGATTTTATTAACTTGAAAAAGAATTGAAGAGATTTATTTTATTCAATATTAAATTTGATTAATTATGCCGATTGAAAAAGATTAATAATAAGAGAATTATTTTTATTCAAAAATTTTAATTTAATGGATTTTATTATATTGAATTATCTTATACAAATTCTATTCTTGATTTCATTAATTAAATTTCTTATTTTAATTAATTTAATTTATTCAAAAGATTTTATTATTTTAAATCATTCTATTAAAGATTATATTTAATTGACTTCATTATTTTGAGAAAGAATTGAAATAGGTCATTAATAAAAGAATTGTTTTCTTTTATTATTATTCAAGATTTTACTTTAATTAATTTTATTATTCATTTAAATTATTTTATAAAGAGGAAATTTAAAATAGATTATACTTTTAGTAAAAGGAATCATCTTTTAATTTAATCTTAATATTATGAAAAGAAAGAAAAGTAGAAAGCAATAAGTCTAACTAAAAGATTGTTAAGTAAACTAAATGAGAACCAAAAGAGAAGTAGAACTCTTCTACACCTAACTCCCACTGATCTAGGGATTTAGGTGCACATTAAAGACATTAAGAAGACACATGTGTTTGAGAATATTGGAAACTAAAGTATTAAATTAAATTAAATATGTGCATGAACAGACACATGGCACACAAGATTTTGCTATATAATGAAGGAGGAGAAGGAGAGAAAGACATCTCTTGCTCCCTAATGTTGGATGGTCATCATAATATCGGATTATGTTATGATCCTTGGAGTTGGGATTAGCCAGAACGGGGATTGGGAGATCCTTTCGGGAGGGTAGCTTGTGTGTTCTTGCGACCCCATTTGCTCGGGGGTTCGGGGTGAAGAAGAATAACCCTGATACGGTAGGGAGGTCAACCGAGGGGTCACTCGGTACTTCGTCGGGAAATTTGATTGGATCGTGAGGGAACCACTTCAAGGACTCCATCGGTTCACTGGACCAACCGTCGAAAACAGGTTTGAAGTATTTAGTTTATTTATTTTGTTAATTCTTGTGGTGGAATGAATAAATCTGGGTATATAGTTTTATTTATTTGACATTCATGTACTGCAATAGATAAAACTAGATCTGTGGCCTCTATATCTTCTTTTGAAAAATCGTACTGGAAGTTCTGCAATTAATTATACTTATATTTTCAAATTCCGTGGAAGTCTTTATGGGGAACCCGAAATGGGGGTCCCTACACAAACACAACCTATGTGTGGTGTGCATCTTTTTATATGATTTTTTTATGTGAATTATTTGAATCATGATGCTTTGTTAAGACATTTAAATATGAATTTATATTTCATGTTTCAAATTTGTTTCCTGTAGTGGCTTTTATGATATTGCAGAAAACTAAAGGCTTGAAATTTAACCATTAACAAGTAGATAATTTCAAATTGCATGCTTTGAGATGGTGTGATTTTATTTCTGGTTTAATTTAATCCTCTTGGAACTTTATATCAAAGATCAAAGGTTCACAAAGAGTCTAACACTACGCTTCTATAACCATGTTGCATAGTATTATGTTCTAAAGGAATGTAATATTTGTTTGAATAATTTCCTTTCACTTCACTTTGGTTTTATTAGATCCTTTTTTAAATCAAACATCAATAAGTCAAAGGCTTACAGATTTTCTAGCACCTTTCTCATTGTTATAGCTACAAAAACTCCCCTGCATTTTCAGCCAAAAATGAAGGGTCCACTTAAATTTTTAAAATCAATAATTTCCCTTCTTCGATTTAATAGATCTTGGCTCAATACCTTTTGGATTATGTTTCTATTGATCAATGCATGCCACAATTTTAATTCCATCTCTAGTTTGATGCACATTCATAACCTCCTAGTCGATATCCATTTGATTCGGTTCATTCTTCAATCTACCATGTCGACCCAACTTCGTCAGGGTTATGTTTTACTTAAAGATTATCCCCTACATCTATGATCCCTACATTCTTGTGGATTTCGGATATTGGAATGCTCATATCGGGAAAATTTCTCATTTCATTCTATTCCCTGACATTTCACTCCCAAGGCTATCATTTTCGATGTTACAGATCTGATGTCCACTCTTAATGCTATTGTAATATGTCCACGGGTCCATCACTGCAGACCAATTTTATTGGATCCACCACTTTACTTATATTACCTTTTCGACATTCTGATCCCCATGTTTCATGTCGGATATCAGATGTCAGGATTCAAATTCTTATTGTTTATTTGGATGGTCCCATGTTCTGAGACCTGAGGTTTATTCATAATTTATGGTTCAGGTTTGTTCCTTTAGAGTTGATTTTTTGAGATATTTTGGATATTCATCTGGTTTATTTCTGAGGTTTCATTGCTATGATTTGATCTTTGGATCTGCCATTTTTTAACACCACATGATTCATGATGTTTCCATGTTTTTCATGGTGTGATGGTTGATGATTATCTCCATTGATTTATGGGATTTTGATTGATCACATGAATTTTCTTTTCTCAATTCTAGATGTTACATTAGTCTTACATTTGAACTTGATTGAGTCTTATTTTTATGTCTAGAACCATGACATTTTGTAAATAATTATATTATTTTAAAAGATTGTTTGTTTAGTTTTGTTTCATATTTTGGATGTCTAATTTGAACTTATTGGAATCATTTTTAATATTCTTGATCATGTTTTGGTTTTCATTAAACTTATTTGCATGTTTTCAAAAGATCTTTTTATTTGTGATAAACTTGCATAATTTAATTATATGAAACCAATGTTCAATTTAACTAATTTAAATTTAAATTTCTTTGTGATTTTGAAATTTCAAAATTCTTCGGAAATTATTGAGATTAAGATTTAATATTTGAAAGCATAGAAATATTTGATCATCAATAAGTTTTTATTTTCAAAAAGATTAAGTTGATATTGAAAATATACTATTTAATGTTTCCCATATTTTCTCGGACATCGAAAATTGAAAAATTTATATTTTTAATATTTCATTTCCGATATTTTTACCTGCCTATATTTTTCGTTTCCAATATTTTTAATTGCCTATATTTTATATTGACATCGACAATTCACATTTTAATTTCCGAGATCTGATATTAGTTACATATTTAATTTTAGGGATTTAATTAATTTTTTGGGTTTTATTGGTTGGCAAAATATTTAATGTGGGCCTTATGGTCTATGTCTTCCATACCTTTTTCTACAAACTATTGTGGAAAATGCAATATAAACACATGAAACTGCTTTTGCGCAATGCATGTGGGGCAATGAAACTAACATTCAGATCAACATACACAATCCTTCCAATAATTTAATCAATGACTGCTGACTGTTAACTTCCGGGAGCCATATCTTGAGATTTATGAGGCCAAATTGAGTCTGAGATAGCTCGTTGGAAAGCTAGAAGGATAAGGAATGATTTGGGAAGATCACTTTTGTCGAATGGATAGTTTAACCATCCCAAAAATCTGCTTGAAAAGTGAATCACGAATTTGACTTACATTTGTCTATTTTGGTTATGATTTGGTTTGCAAATAAACTTTCATTGATTTGGATTTGTTTCATTTGATTTGAAATATTTCTTATTGCTTTTAATTTCTCTTTTGAATTGTATGGGTGTGGATTTGGACTTGAAGAAATCCATTAAAATATCATATCATAAGGAATTAAAGATATGTCAAGTTGAAAGAGTAGTGATTTTCAAACAATTTATGGAGTGATGAAGATGAATCTGAAAAATCCGAGACATGGGTTTTGTGCATAATGAGCCTAATTAATTGACCCTCGAACATAATTCTTATAAAGTGCATCATTTGGGAGATCTGAATGGTTTTATAAAATGGATTTTCCCGGATTTCATGATTGTGGATGGATTTGCTAACTAGAACGCTCAGTTAGTTAGCTCAGTGATTAAAGGAAATTATATGATCTTCTTTATCATTCATTTTTGTATAAATACCTACCTAATATACAAAGAGAGGGAGGGGGATATATCCATAGATAAAATGATCTTTCTTCTCTGCAATATAGATTTGTCAAACATTTTTATGCTTACATTTCATAGCTTGGATCTTTATATGAAACTCTGTAATGTCTCTCAGAGCTAGTTTATTAGATTCAAAGATCTTATGTCACATTGGTACTAGTTCATTAACAAATAGAATTTGTTTTTGTATTCTTAATTCTCATTTTCTAATTCAATTTTGCAATTTATTTCCAGAACACGTTGATTGTTATCTCTTGTTCATATTTTGTTTCCTATGTTTAAACTTCAGAAGCTATAATCGATTACAGTATTAACCATATTTAATTTGTGATAAATAGGATCCCTATGTCTTCTTAATCATTGTTTATCACATAGATTTTAGTTTGTCTAACTTGTTGATTGATTTAGATATGATTTATCAGTCTAATCATCAATTACACATTTTGGAATATTTTCCAGAATACTAATTGTTACAATTTCTCTTTAGAATGATCAATTTATAAAAGAGCATTTTTGCTTTCATTTTTTCAATTTATCTAAATGCACATATTTGTCATTTATGATAGATTGGCAAAATGATATAGGTTGACTATAATAGATTCAGATCTCAATAGGATTTAATTTGCATCTTAGATTAAAAGTTAGATTATATTAGTATTGCATTTAGGAATTAGTTTCATTTATGATGGAAAGTATCCTCTTTGAGGAGCAATCCATCTTGCAGCTAACAGGGCTTTGATATCCCTTAGATGCAGTCATGCGAAACGACTGAGAACTAGGAAGACTCTTGCGCAGGGTTTTCTGACACTCTTGGATCAGACTGGTTTCCCTTATGTTGGTGTGCATGTCAAATATGCACGTCAACACTCACATAGCCATGTTGGACAGTGTTTGATTCTAAAAGGATGTGTTTGATGTTTGAAGTCTTTGCTTGAGTTGTTAGTGATCTTTCTGAAGTAGCATCAATAGGAAAAGGTTGATTGAGGGTATTGTGTTTTTCTTTTAAGCCTATGTTGGATAGTGTTAATTTCTAAAATATGTCAGTTAATTTATTTCATAATTGGTTATTGATTTGGTGAGAGGATTGAGGTGTGTTTTCTTCTTTAGATTTTGAAGCACTTTAAGTACTTTATTTGCCTATACTATGCACAGTACCTCACAATTCTACAAACCCGGATTGATAATTAATGTTCCAAATTATGTCATATTTTTCCCCAACAATACCACTAATCCAACTGACGTGGAAAGGTTGCGAAGACATTAGGTATCCCATAATAAATATATTGCTAGTTGTCTCCAAGTGTATTATTCTCACATATTGGCTTCACAAAAAAATCCAGTGTTATCTGAGTATCATCCCTAACGAAATGAATAAGTCAAATACTTTCATTCCAAGGATGGGTAAGAAGGAAAAGGATTTTAGTAATGTTATGAATCTTCCCATATCATTGATTGGTATATTGACTCATGGGCACAAGGCTGGGAGATTTAGTCCTTTCAATCTCTCATTTTTAGAGATGGGATCAAATTTCACTGTGGCATCCTTGGCTAAATGCTTAAGAGTCTTGAGGAACCAATGGTTGATATATATATGGGGATTTTCTTTACAAAAGTGGAACATCTAAGCACCAATTGCATGATGCCATGTTGCAGTTAGAGTCATATTGTGAAAAGTGAGTGATCTACAAACAAGATGCTATGCAATGTGTTGATGATACAAATCAATGCATGCCAAATAAAAAACTACCACCCATATTATTGTTGCAAATGGATAAATGTTCGGGTTATAACAAAAACCATTTTGTCTTTAAATTTTTTATCTCTTTTAACAACCATAGGAGAGTGTTTGAGAATGTTGAACTTGGATTCCTCCTGGTTGGACACAACCATGAAGACATAGATGGAAATTATGGAAGGTTATCAACAAAGCTAATGTGAAAGTATATACTTTCACTGTCAAAGATTATGGATACATATAGGACATGTGAAGATCAAAATTTCTATGTACCTTATATAATTGATGAATTTTTTATTTTAAGGATTTTGTGAAACCACACCTTTTGGACGCAATGCCAAGATCATCAATATCAAAAAATGTCATTTTTTAGATTTCAGCTCATAGATAACATTTCAATCATGCAATGTAGGGAATCACTTCGAGATGTAAAGTGGTACTCTCCTATTCATAAGTGGTGTTCATTACCAGATGTTCATGCAGACTTATCGGTGGGGTAGCCTAGATTATTAAATCTACAAATAAAAAGACCTTCAAATATGGACTAAATAAAAAAGGAATAGAAACATATATTTCATTCTGGAAGCGAGGGGTTGAGAAGGGAGGTGAACAATTTTGGTGTCCCAAGTTAATTTATTGGGAGGCTATATATAAAGCTTTGGATAGTCCCTTCGAGAGTGTTGATACATTGTCAACAACTAATTTTTGGCCATCGAAAAGACAAGATATACATAATAGTGCACCTACAAAATCTTCCCATGAAATTATAGATTCCTACTTGAAATAATTGTTCTTGCATTTGAGGATTGCTATGTTGGACCCATTTGCAACAAACCTAGAGATGAATTTATTCCAAGAGTGGATGTTGTAAAGGGAAAAATGGTCATTGTGCAATCACTAGAGCCAAATTTTTCAATATGGTTGGGTAAGGAGATTGGTGATATTTACCAGGATTCAAATGCTACTGTTGAGTCTTACAAAGTAGAGGAGCAATGGTGGAAGCCAACAAGAGAATCAAAGGACTTCAAGGTGTTGTATAAGAATTGTTTAATAAAAACCAACAATGGGTTGTTGGTGCAAAATAAAATATGATCATCTATGTAAACAACATCATATGGGCATGGTCACCAAGGGTAGGATGGACCAAAGAGAATAAAAATAAACGAGAAGGGCCTTATGACAGTTAAGGCAGAACGAGAGCAGATGGGGGATAATGTCGAGAGTGGGATGGATGTTCATATGGATAGAGGTTGATGGGTTCTTATCCCAACAAACTATTTCAATTGTTTTATTACTGCATAAATAAACTTATTTTAAATTGTGTTCAATTTTTTCCAAATGTATTATTTTCACATATTTGCTTAAGACATGTGAAGATCACAATTACTATGTACCTTATTTAATTGATGAATTTTTGGAATCCATGTATTTCTATTTTTTTGTTTCTAATGTTTTGATTCGATGTGTTTCTAATTTTTTGAATCCATGTGTTTCTCTATTCGCTATTTTGTTGTGTTTGGGTATTTGAATCCCCTCATTCCCGGTGTTATGGCACCTCCTGGTAGAAAGTCTCACCCTTCAATGGCTAGTTCAACTCGTGTGGCCAAGGCTGCTATGGAAGAAAAAAAATTCTACAAGACAGAAGTCTCAGGCGAGGAGTAGGCGGTTATGGACGTGGTGGAAGAGGAGGTTAATTTCATTGGGGCCTACTATTGATGATGAGGTTGAGAGGAATCTTCAAGGGATAATTTCAGACTTGGGATGCACTAGAATAAAAAAAATCAGTTCTATAGGACTCTGGAGCTCTATTGGCACGCAAAATCTATGGTACCCCTGGGTATGTGGCCTAAGGGAAAATAATTCCACCAACTAAAGTAATGAATGGAGACATTAGAGGATCCGACCGCCTACCTCCTGAAATTCGTGTTAGGAACCAGTGTCAACCCTTCTCTTTACTTTGTTAGTATATTGTTGTTGGACGCATATGCTTTGTAAGTCGTCTTGTAGTATTTGTTGATCCATAGTTTGTATTAGCCCATGGTATTGACCCATAGTACTGGACGCATATGCTTTGTAAGTCATCCCGTAGTATTATATGTTCCATGGTATTGACCCATAGTATTGGGCATAGACTTAGTATATAAGTGTGTGTTGAGGCCAATGAAGGCACCGTCAAGTTATTTGTATTGAGCTTGCTCAAAGGAGGTTGCCCCCTTGAAGTGGCCCGCAATCAATAAATCGATTATGAGTTCTGTTATTTATTCTATATCATGCAGTTTCATTAATTAATTGTTGCAGGTTCCTCACATCTGGTATCAGAGCACTTTCTTGGGATTGTTGGGTGGAATTTCTGCCAAAAAAAATTTCGTATCTGTTGCAGGTTCAAATCTGGGAATAATCCCTATCCGCTTAACTGTGGGAATTACTTGGACATAAGCCCTAAAACTCATTGTCAGGAGTACCACAGGAACCCCAAAGTAGCTGTCCCATTGAGAGGACTTGCCAGCAAAAAGGGCAACGACCCCTACCTGATTGACTAGTTCCCACCCGTGAGGTAAACCGAGAGCTGTCGTTTGTGGCCAAGCGATTATCAGTTTTACCTGATCCGTGGAGTGAGGGGTACTGGCCCAATACACAAGTCGTCAGACATCATTGGTGGCCGAGTGAATCCCCTAAACCGTTAGGAAGCCGAACATACACGAGGTCCATATCTATTTCTAGCTGCTAAATCGCAGATTACATCTATCGAGACCAGTTTCCGATCACTTCTGCACCGTTACAGATCCATCTGTTTCCGATCACTTCCGCGCCGTTGCAGATCCATATGTTTCCAATTACTTTCGCACCATTGCAGATCCAGTCCGAAAAAAATAAATTTAAAAATAAATAAATAAATAAATAAATAAATAATTTGTTTTTTTGCCATATCTCCTTTGTTTTAACTCTGTTTCCCTTGAAACTTCACTGACATCTTTGCAATCCCATTCTGCATATTTCATTCCTGAGGACCCTATCCCAAAGCCAAAAATCCCACATTTGTTTATTTTTAGGGTTTGCCATAACTTCTTCGATTTTCACCCAATCGCCTTCAAATTTTGCCACCATGTTCATTCCTTATTTCTGCTTCTTTGTCCCTCTCTGACAATTTTTCCCATTCTTTCACCCCACTTCTGAAATCCTCATTTTCTGCTTCCCTGTCCATTCAAAATGTCCAAAACCTAATCAAACCCCAATTTCCCATCAGAGTTTTTCCCCAATCCAAATTTCCCTTTACTAAATAAGCTTATGTTTGTGTTTTTCTACCCATTCACACAAAAAAAAACTCCTGGTTATGGTTGTCACCCACGCAGGAGCACAAATCATGGAGGAAGAACTTGCATCCCTCAAAACCAAACTCCAAGATTTGGATGAAAATTTTCTCAGCCTCCATCTTCAGCATCCAGCCATGAACACTGGGTTCTCTTCTTCCAGCAATTTTTGTGGGCCGAAGCTTGATTTTCCTCGCTTCAATGGTAATGATCCGACTGGATGGATATACCGAGCAGAACAATATTTTAGTCTGCATAATACTTTTGATGTCCAAAAAGTTCCACTTGCATCCTTTCATTTGGAACAGGAAGCCATTCAATGGTACCATTGGTACATCAAGGCTCATGGTGAGCCAAAATGGACAGATTTTTGCCAACTCCTTTTGCAACAATTTGGTCCTAATGCTTTTGATGACTTCACAGGAGCACTCACTAAACTTCGCCAAATTAGCACTATGAGAGAGTATCAGACAAAATTTCAGAAACTAGCCAATCACACTGAAGGATTGTCTGATGAATTCTACAGGAATTGTTTTATCAGTGGTCTTAAGAATGAAATACGCTAAGAGGTTAAAATGTTATGTCCCAACACAATGATGGAAGTCCCAGGGTTGGATAAGTTGGCAGAGGACAAGATCACAACCCAACAACTCTCCAAATCCACTTTTGTTCCATTCAGAAATATGGTTTCCCAACGACCTCCCATCACGCCAGCTCCTCGCACAACTCCTATCAAGCATTTGTTTGAATCAGAGATGCAGGCACGTAGAAAAAAAGGGATTTGTTATAATTATGATGAGAAATTCACTCGGGGACATAGATGTGTTGGGAAACAACTCTATCTCTTAGATGTGGATTCTCTGCTTGCCTCTGAACTTGGTGTAAAATATCTAGATACACTAGATGATCAGGTCGACATTCAGCAGCCGCTTATTGACCCTCTGTCTCCGGATGACCACCTAGAGATATCTCTCCATGCTTTAGCCGGAGTCACCACCCCACAAAAAATGCAGGTCAGGGGTTACTTAAAAAATATCCCTCTTACAATACTTATTGATTCTGGTAGCACTCATAACTTCATTGACCCTCGGATCACTAAACAGGCTGATTGTTTTGTCCATCCTTGCTCCAACTTCGAAGTCATGATTTCCAATGGGGGCACCTTACCTTGCAAGGGGAAGTGTCACAATGTGCGTATCTCTAAGGAAGATTATAACCTATGCTCTAACATGTTTTCCTTGTCCTTAGGCGGATGTGATGTGGTTTTAGGCGCTCAATGGTTATGCACACTTTGCCCCATCTTATGGGATTTTGTTGAACTTTGGATGCAGTTTTCAGTCAATGGTAAACAACACACATTTATGGGCTTACAACCAGGGTCTCTCCACATCATCAATTCACATCGCTTGGAAAAGATCCTTAAGAAGAATGCATATGGTGTCATCACTCAGCTCCATTCCATTCAGATGCACCCATCAATAGTCTCCACTACTCCCTTGGATAGATATGCAAGTGTCTTTGCTGAACCAGTGGACTTGCCGCCTTCAAGAGACCTTTCCGGTAAGAATTTGGCCGCATCTACATCTGAGAAGGAAATGATGGCTATTTTGCATGCAGTACAGAAGTGGCAGCCATACCTATTAGGGAATTATTTCTACATCAAGACTAGTCACCAGAGTCTGAAAAATTTCCTAGAACAACAGGTATCCTCCCTAGCACACCTGAAATGGGTTATCCAACTCATGGTTTATGCCTATGAGATCACTTACAAGAAAGGTAAAGACAATCTGGTGGTGGATTCTCCTTCTCGCACATTTGATTCCCAAGTTTCTCTTTCAGCTATTTCTCTGCTTGTTCCAAATTTGTTGCAATCTGTTCAACAGGGCTATGTCTTCTATGAACTCCATGCTTCTCCATTGGTAGGGCACACTGGGTTCCTCCAAACGTATGACCGGGAACAATGTAACTTCTTTTGGCAAGGATTGAAAATGACAATTCAACAGATGGTGGTTGACTATGATACTTTCTAGGTCATTAAGGGTGAAACGACACTCCTTCCGGTACTGCTCAAACGCTTTCCCATCCCTACACAGATTTGGACATCTATTTATATGGATTTCCTTGAAGTGCTCTGGTGGTACAATACCCCATCTAAAATGACACCATATGAAGCAATCTATGGACAAGCACCGCTAGTTATTATTCCATACACCTTCAGTAGTTCCCCAGTCCAGGAAATTGGATCGGTTCTTCGAAACCGCGATCAGATTCTTCTCATTTTGTAGGACACTCTTCACATGGCAAGAATTCGAATGACACAACAAGCCGATCGACACCGTTCTTAGCGCACTTTTCAAGCAGGTGATATGGTTCTTCTTCGTCTACAGCCTTCTAACCAATCCTCTATGAAACTCAAAAGGCATCTGCTTATCTCTCAATCTATCACAGAGGTATGAATTCAGTGGCATGGAATGCAACTCGAGGATGCTACAGGGGAACCACTCCTTCAATATTCCGCATCAATTTCCACATCTAAAGATTTGAGGACAAAGCTTTTTCTAAGGGAGAGGGGATGTTAGGAACCCGTGTCAACCCTTCTCTTTACTTTGTTAGTATATAGTTGTTGGACGCATATGCTTTGTAAGTCATCCCGTAGTATTTGTTGATCCATAGTTTGTATTAGCCCATGGTATTGACCCATAGTATTGGACGCATATGATTTATAAGTCGCCCCGTAGTATTATATGTTCCATGGTATTGACCCATAGTATTGGGCATAGAATTAGTATATAAGTGTGTGTTAAGGTCAAGGAAGGCACCGTGAATTTATTTGTATTGAGCTTGCTCAAAGGAGGTTTCCCCCTTGAAGTGGCCCGCGATCAATAAATCAATTCCGAGTTCTGTTATTTCTGTTATCTCGTGCATTTTCATTAATTAATTGTTGCAGGTTCCTCACAATTCGTTAGATGGATGTATGACAGATTTGGGGGACCGTTCAAACATCCAACCAATATGGTTCGTTGATTTGGGGGATCCTTAGAACATCCTGGTGATAGGAGGCCCTCAGAAGCTTCTTGCTTGAATGTTGCAAACCGGCCTCCTTCCCGGGTTTTGCAACCCCGAGACTAGTTTGAATCTATTTTTTTATGTTTTAGTGTCAGGATACTTTAGTTTATTTTAGTTTCTTTCATATATAAATCTAGTTTTTTATATTCTAGTTTCTGGGATATTTTAGAGCATTTAGTTATATATTAATATTGTTACTCCTACTTTAAAAAAATTATGTGTGGAATAAATAAAGTGTTATGTGTGGAATAACGAATAATTTCAAATCAAGTAAGGAATATCTTTGAATAGTATTTGTTGAATGTAGATTCTTCAAATATAGGTTTTTCTTTTGGCAACTTGATCTATCCAAAAGATTTGTTGGAAATGCATTTTGATTCGATTCAAGATATCTATGCAAAAGATGATGATTTTTTATACATTTCATGTGGTTGAAAATATCCCTTCGAGTAGCCTATATATATATCGTACCGGAAATAGCTTCATGTAATAAATGGATGAGGTTTATTGTAGACGTTGTTTATTCTTCTTCAAAGTGCATGTTTTATCGTTTTCCTATATAATATTAGTGTAGGGCTTGGCAGTACAAGTTCTTTTTATCAATGGGAACATGCTATCAAAGAATCCTTGACAAAATGGTATAGGACGCACACTATTATAGACATTGTTAAGTATAATATGGATATTGAATATTATAAACATTGCACTGTTCAAATTCAAAGATTGCACCTTTGGAAATGAAAAATGCACTTTTTGAATTGAAATTCACATTCATAATAAAAAGGTGCACTTTCAGGGTTCAAAAGTTGTCAAAAAAACAAACTATTAGAATAAAAAAATACACTTTTAAAACCAATTATTGTCACTTTCGAAACCCAATTTTTCACTTTAGAAAGGTTGATATTGACACTTTGAAAGGCTAAATTCACACTTTTTTAGTCCATATTTTGCCTAAAAAATCCAAATTTAATTACATAAGCATTATAAGGAGGATTTTTTTTTTTACATGTCTCTTAGTGCCTTTGCCTATAAAAGCACCAATAAATAGGTGATTAGCATGGTAGTGTCTGTAAATGGAGAGGATGAGGGAAGATCTGAATACACGAGCCTCCCTCATGCATAGGGTCAATCACCATTGATCTTGATCTGTGGAGAAGATGGAGATTCCATAGCCCATGGAATGATTTTTATTTTCATTCCAAGGAAACTAACCCAAAAAAAGAATAGGAAGTGTACTTTAACCCCATAGTTTATTTCGGCACGCTAAGACAACCTAACCTTTAAAGAACCTATTTACAAAGAAGGATCCACTTAACTAGTAAGTGGGACAAGTTAAAAAGAAAAATCATCCAAAACAAGTTATGAAAGGTTTGAGATAATTTATATGGTTAATAACATGCTCAACTCTTTGAATATAAAGAAATGTAAATACCTCATTTAATCATTTTGCATTATATTCACTTGTCTTATGCATTTAGTGCTAATTTTCTACTCTCTACTTTAGAAGTAGAGTGCTTATTTGAGTTGATATAGTTGCTCCTTAAGTAAAATGTCATTGTGTATGCATATCAAAAGAACACTACAATCTCATCAATGACAATTTCTGCAATCAAATCCTTTTGTATCTCCATTCAAATTCCGCATTCAAATTAATCGATTTTGTTTTTTTGGAATTTATAGTGAGAAATTGTCTTACATATTTTCTTATTTTATTTGTTTGATCTCTTCCTATTATGTCCTAGCATTTATTTTAGCACTCTATGTACTCTTTTATAAAATATGTGTGTCCTTTTGTAGGAATATTGGAGGTGTTTTAGCACTCTCAATGTCCATTTTTTTGTAGTACCTTATACATTCCCATTGGTTAAATTTGACCGTTAATGGACACTTACGTTTTTTTTAAATCATTGGTTTCTCTAGCAACCAATTGTGAAGCTTTAAAAGTTAGCTAGCTATTTTACTATTGAGAAACCTAGTTCCTATGGGCATTGTCCTAATTAGTTGATTAAGATTCCAAGGAATAATAAAAATGTTGGAAATGTCATAAGAATGACATTTCAATGCAATTTAGAAATTTCAGCCTTTTTTCTAGAGGGTTTCTTGGATCTTAACCCCAAAACAATTTAACCTAAGACTACTGTAAATTAAAGTAGAAAATAGAAACTAAAAAAGTACAATAATTCACTTTCAAGCTATGTAGCACGGGAACCGCTCTTGAATTTTAGGAAACTCGTTTCCAAAGTTTCGACGTTCTAGGGAACTTGGGAACTTGTAGGAAACTTTCCAAATCCATCAGGAACTGTTCCGGATGGTTGGGAACTTACTGGGAACTTTTACCCTCTAAAATCGATAACTTGGGGACTTTTTTTTTCCGCGTTTCCTTCACTGGGAGCTTTCACACATTCATGTTTGCCACGTAGGTTGTTAACAACATTCCTATTTCCTCACGACCATACTTTTTACATGGTTGACTCATAATTTTTTCTCTCGAAAACTAAGTTGCAATAAAAGTCTATTTCGCACCAACCTTGTCAAGTTGGTGCACTGATCTTTGTCTACCGCCCATGTTAGAGTATTCACTTGTCCCTACAATGAATTGCAATTACCGCTAATCAATAATAAATGTAAATCTAATTTAATTGTTTATCTATTAAATAAAAGAAAGGGAATTTATATATTTTACTATTTACTTTATGAATAAAAAAATAAAGTTTTAAATAATTGGAAATAGTTTTAAATCTTACTTTAAAACTAAATTCATATATTACATTTAAATAAAAATTATCTTCATTTTTATTTTATAATAATTTAAATTTGATTGTTTATACACCTTTGCAAGTACCATAGCATAGAATGTCTTGTAAACATATAATATTCTAATACATTTTAATTATAGTTGACACAAAACTGAAAACTTACTCTATACATATAGCCACAAATATAGGGACTATAGCTTCTTCTAAAAGTTTCCACTTTAGAAAAACTCTATCTTATATAATCAATGGCATGGATGGTAATCTTGATTTTATTGTCATTTCCATCTGCTAAGAGGTTCTAGTTACAACCGTAATATAAGGAATAAGCTAAGTCATCTGGTTTGTGCTAAGTCATTTGGTTCTCATGTTTTTTTAATTATTATATTTTTAATACATATTATTGTTGTTCCCAACCTGTCGTTTCCTACAAACTTGGGGGAACTTCTACACATATCTGATACTCGTACCCACGTTCCATACGTTCCCGCGATCCGGAAACTTGTGCAACATAGCTTTCAAACAACCCTAAACTTCCCAGCGATTGAGAAAACACGCCAACCAATGAGATAACTTTTCAGACCTTCTAAGCCAACTTATTAGTCAATATTCAGATATGAAAATATAATTTTATAGCAAAAATAATAACAATATTATAACAATAAAATTGACCCCTTTATATTTTTATTTAGATGTCAAGTGAATTAAAAAAATTCCCTTTTACTTATGTCCAATCAACGAGATAATAAATCTATTAGAATAGAAAAATATCAAGAACACATGTAGCTAAAATCAAATATGTAATTAACACAAGATATGTATGGCTAGAAACTCTGTATATAAGCTCAATGATGAAGTACATTCCATAACATCTTCTCAAGGATAATAAATCCAACCATAAAAATACCCTATCTAGGGTAAATCATCAAACCCTAGCTCCACCAAGAATAAAAAGTGTTAAACCCACTCCAACACTATTGACAAGGAAAGACATCCTCCTCTTCTTTTCTTCTTCACAAGTCCACCCTAGGGTTTTCTCCCAAAACCCTAAACTCCAATATCCAAGGGTAAAACCTTAACCCTTGAACTCCAATATTCTCCAACAAACTCCAAAGAGACCAAGAAACTTGAACACCTAAGAGAGAGAGAGAGAGAAAACAAGTACAAGTGAAGACCTAGTGAGTGTTGATGTATTTGTAACTTCGGAATGTATTTCATATATGTATATTGTATTCCTATAGAGATGTTATTATTCCTCTATATGGAAGTGTCGTCATTTATATTGTAAGTGTCGTAACTTATACTTGATGGGTTATTAGACCACCTTGATGGGGTCGGACCTGTATAAGTCATATGGGTTAAAGGGTTATTAGACCACCCTATTGGGGGTCAGCCCTATCAGCATTATGTTAAGTGGTTAAGTTGAGGCCGACCTAGTAAGGTTATGTGAAGGTTATTAGGCAAGTCAAGTCAAGTATAAATAGAGTGTGGGAGGAACTCTATTTGATCATTCACTTTCTCACTCATATACTCATTGGAGAGTGGCGTACTAGTGGAGGAGGAGAAGCTGCTGGTAGGAGACTATCTCTTATGCTTGGGTTTTGTATCATTGCTCTATCTATCTCTGAGGAAGTTATTGGGGTTTTTCACCTTTATGGTTTTCCCCAAGGAAACTCCGTGTGTCTATTGTCTCTTGTGATTGCTTCTTGTGATTGATATGCTATACATGTTATTCTCTTAGTTAAGATCATAGATCATATTGAATTGATGCTCAAAGTCTAACATGGTATCAGAGCTAACCTGAGAAGAAGACACTATGTAGTTGCGGAAGCTAGGGCTTTTTGTTTTTGGGTTTCTCTCCACAAATATTCAAAGGCAGGAGGCTAGATTGACTCTCCTCAGCAAGGTTCATCTTTCTATCCAATCAGAATTCAATTCTGAGCACTTTTAGTTTTGGCCCTAAAAATTAGGGTTTCCACAAAAAGTGGAATTTCTGAAATCTGATACCATGGCTGGCTGATCCTTGGAAAAATCAAAGTTTAGAGCTTTGGATCGAACTTTTTGATTGGGTGAAGCTCCGGTAAAATCAAACCCTAGTTTGGGGTCCTCTCTAGTGAAGCCGAAAATTAAGGCTTCTACAAAAATTGGAATTTCTTAAATCTGAGACCATGGCTAAATCTCCTTTGAAAAATCGAAGTTTAGAGACCAAGATCGAACTTTTTGGATGGATGAAGCTCCAGGAAAATCAAACCCTAATTCAGGATCCTCCCTAGTGAATCCGGAAGTTTGAAAAGCAAATTTGAGGGGTGAAACTTTACAGTTTTCAAATTATGAGTATACCAACTTGACCAGCTCATCAAGGCGCATCTTTCTATCCTTTCAGAAGTTTGAAATTCAAAGTTTGAATTTTTAGGGTTTCTCTAACAAACCCTAATCCAACTCTAGATCTAGATTTCTGCAAATCAAGTGGTAAGACCTAAATAATTTCTATTTCATTTGAAGTACTCTTTAAGATGTCTCACCACACCAAGCTTGAGGATAAGCTTGAAGGGGTTGATAACTTCCGAGCATGGAAGTATAGGATTGGGTTGATTCTAGAAGAGAGTGAGTTGGACACCTACATAAGTGAAGGGGTTCCTGTCCTAGAGGGAGAAGAGACTAAGGCCTTACACAAGAGGAACTTGCTCAAGGCTAATAGGATTATTTTCGATTCTATCAAAGACCATCTCATGCCACATGTGTCATCTCTGAAGACACCTAAGGAGATGTTTGATTCCTTGACCAAGCTATTTGAAGGGAAGAATATAAATCGAAAGATGACCTTGGGGAATCAATTGAAGAATATCAAGTTCCAGAATGCGGAGACCATGCAGTATTATTTCTCAAGGGTCTCCCAGATAAAAGAACAACTTGAAGCTGTGGGAGAAGTTATAGAGAATGGAGAAGTGGTAATGACCACTCTTAATGGCCTTCCTAGGTCATGGGATTCCTTCATCCAAGGAATTTGTGCTAGGAAGAAACTTATCTCTTTCAGTAAGCCGTGGGAAGAATGCTCACAGGAAGAAGCTCAGATTGTAGCTCGAGAAGAGAAGATGGGGAATGAATATCAATCTCTCAAAGAACATACCAAGAAGAGGACACTTTTCCTCAGGTTGTCTTAAGAACAAAAGGAACAACAACAACAACTACTACAAGCAATCTGATAGGTATGACTTAGAGGCATGTTTTGAAATATGTTCATGATTAAGTTTATAATATGATTGTCCTCATGTTATTGATTTTAGTAACAATCTTGTTTAATTTTAGACTTGTCTTATCACCCTAGTAAAAGTATGAATGCATGATAGAAGACATTCATTGATTAGGGCTATGACACTTATGATTGTATTATGTTTGTACTAATGCACTGTGGTGTTGTATGAGGAGAATATTATCCGCTAACATGAAAGTACAAATCAAGTCCTAGATCAAGACCATGGTGACATGAAGACAAAGACTCATCCATAGTCATGGATCACATAGAGGTATGTATAATTTGGTTCTACAATGGTTAACTTATGAGTTATGTAGGTCATTGAAGAGAACAAGAAAACATTACTAGATATAACTACCAAATATGATGACCAGGTATGGTATAATCCTACCCTATGTTAGGATCTTATACTTTTGTATATGATTATTCATGAAGTTAGAAATTTAAGTAATCAACGGTTTATGCATATTATGTCTCTTACCTTGATTGATGATATGACTAACCAGAAGAGTTCTATGGTAAAAAATGAACATGCATGAGTAAGAGAAGTCTTCCCTGAAAACCTTGAATACTAATGTTTATTATCTGTGTTTGAAATGATCATGACTATACATGTTTAAGATCATTGTGTTTTGATAGTATTAATATTATACTAATGAATGTATGAGATCTTGAGGGTAACACAATGATGATACTAGTAAGCATGCATAGTGATTGAGGATGGATATAAATTCAAGGACAGGTAATCCAAGAAGCAAAGATCAAGAGGGAGCACACTCCAGTAGTTCCTACAAGGAAACAAATATTGAGAGGGAGTCCACCCAACAAACAAACAAAGATAAGTATTTGAATTATCATTTCTTGTGTGTAAATAATATTGATCAATGATGTATATGCTTATGTTCCTAGACTTAGGTTGTGTATTATGCATATTAGAATAATTGCATTAATGAATAGTATACTATTAATATGCATATGATGGGTAAGTGGCCTATGGCACTGTACAACACTCCATTTCTACTTATCTAGAATGAAACCTCTTTGTTGACATGTTGGAGTTGTGGACACTCTTAACAATGTTCTGGTAGAGATTGGAATGCATCTAGAAAGTTACAGGATATGGATAAATGTTGTATTGAAGCATTGGCTAAAATAATTGCATGACTGTATGACATATTTATTTGTGTAAGAATTTGTTTTGAAAACTATGAGATGTCTCTGAACATGCAATTTAACTTGTTTTGTAAGAAAGATCGTATACCATCACCTACAAAAGAAGGACTACAACATTTGTTCAGCAACAAATCTATCTATTGAAGAATCTGAAGTTCCCAGGATCCGAGATGAAGTAATGATGCCATGATCCGTCGATCATGAAGAATGATGTTTGGGATGTGGTCCCAAGACCAGAAGGGAAGTCTGTTGTGACTTCCAAGTGGATTTATAAGATCAAGCATGCTGCAGATGGCAGCATAGAGAAATATAAAACAAGTGATGAAATGGAAGATACACCAAATGGATGTCAAGATAGCCTTCTTGAATGGTGTAGTTGAGGAGGAAGTGTATGTGGAGCAGCCACTTGGTTTTGAGACACATGACAAAGAGTCATATGTGTGCAGGTTGAAGAAAGCCTTGTATGGATTGAAGCAAGCTCCTAGGACTTGGTTTGGTAGGATAGACAACTTTCTATCCAGTTTGGGCTTTACCAAGAGTAAAGCGGATTCCAACCTTTACTACAAGGTTGAGGAAGGAAATCCTGTGATACTCTTATTGTATGTGGATGACCTGTTTGTTACAGGTGAGGATAGATTGATTGTCGATATGAAGAGGAAGCTTGATAGTTCGAGTTGAAGGACTTGAGTATGATGCTTTACTTTCTAGGTATGGAGGTGTGGCAGAGTGCAGAAGGAATCTTCCTTGGACAAGGGAAATATGCAGTAGAGATCCTGAAGCGGTTTGGGATGATGGACTGCAAGGCCAAGGCCATACCTATGGCATCGAACCTGAAGCTCCTATGTGATGCTTCATCTGATCCGGTTGATGTCACTGTCTATCGTCAGATGATTGGGTCCTTGATGTGCCTAACGAACACCAGACTAGACATTTGATTTGCGGTGAACACATTGAGCCAGTTTATGACGGATCCCAGAAGTGTTCACCTGGTTACTGTAAAGCATGTTCTGAGATACCTGAAGGGTACAATTGATTATGGGCTCAAGTATGATACTAATCAAAAGTTTAACCTGCAGGGTTATGTTGATTCGGACTGGGCAGGCAGTGCTGTAGATAGGAAGAGCACTTCTGGGTGTTGCTTCAGTATGGGATCAGGTGTGATCTCTTGGTTTAGCAGGAAGCAGTCCTACGTAGCACTGAGTACAGCCGAAGCAGAGTATGTTGCAGCTTGTTTGGCTAGTTGTGAGGCAGTATGGCTTAGGAAGCTACTATCTGAGTTATTTGATCTCCCATTGGATGCTACTGGTATATTTTGTGACAACCAGAGTTGTGTGAAGATGTCTGAGAACCCGGTGTTCCACGACAGGTCGAATCACATTGAGATCAAATATCACTATATCAGGGATATGGTGTAGACAAGAGCAGTGAAGCTCCTGTATGTTGCGACAAATGAGCAGGTTGCAGATGTGTTGACGAAACCACTAGCCAGAGTGAAGTTTGAGTACTTCAGAGAGAGGCTTGGTGTTCTTCAGATTGATGACACTTCAAGGAAGAAGTGATGGATACATCTACAGGAGCCATTCCAATCATGGTTAGAGGAAGATCCGTCCCATGGCTATGGATGTAAGCGTTGTATGATCAGCATCAAGATGATGCTACAGTTACTTCTATGTATATGCATCATGTTGGATGCTTGATATGATCATGTGGATCATGTATGTGTATATGTATTAGGTGGATACATTGTTGATCAGTATGATCATGTGATGATGTACATCAGGATGATGTATGGTGAGTATCAGGTTGATACTCTGTGGCCGTGGATAGGTTGGGCTGTGTGCCCGTAATAAGTCCTGGGATGCTCTTTCGAGGTTGTGCCATGACCACATGTAATACTGACCTGGGAGATCCGATAGGTTGGGATGTGTTCCCGCAATAAGTCCTGGGGTGCTCTTGCGAGGCTGTGTTATGATAAATTCTAGATGTTTTCTAGGTCACATCCAGTATGAAAAAGGACTAACTCTATGGTGATAAATCTTAGATTTGTTCTAGGTCACATCCAGCATGAAAAAGGACTAGCTCTGTGGTGATAAATCCTAGATTTGTTCTAAGTTACATCCAGTATGAAAAAGTACTGGCTCTGTAGATATGTTACATCTAGTATAAAAAGGACTGGCTCTGTAGATGTGTTACATCCAGTATGAAAAAGGACTGGCTTTGTAGATGTGTTACATCCAGTATGAAAAAGGACTGGCTCTGTAGATGTGATACATCCAGTATGAAAAAGGACTGGCTCTGTAGATGTGATACATCCAGTATGAAAAAGGACTGGCTCTGTAGATGTTGATACATCCAACATGAAAAAGGGTTGGCTCTGTAGATGATGAAGACCTGCAGGTGGAGGGCCTACATCCAGCATGAAAAAGGTCTGGCTCTGTAGAACTTCCTATGACGAGTAGATTGGAGATTGATTGAGATAGCAGCAGCAGTGACGATGATCCAGAGAAGAAGACTTGTGCTAGCATATCTGTGTCGAGAAAATACCTTCCTAGTTAAGAGGGAGTGTTGATGTATTTGTAACTTCGGAATGTATTTCATATATGTATATTGTATTCCTATAGATATGTTATTATTCCTCTATACAGAAGTGTCGTCATTTATATTGTAAGTGTCGTAACTTATACTTGATGGGTTATTAGACCACCTTGATGGGGTCGGCCCTGTATAAGTCATATGGGTTAAAGGGTTATTAGACCACCCTATTGGGGGTCGGCCCTGTCAGCATTATGTTAAGTGGTTAAGTTGAGGCCGACCTAGTAAGGTAATGTGAAGGTTATTAGGCAAGTCAAGTCAAGTATAAATAGAGTGTGGGAGGCACTCTATTTGATCATTCACTTTCTCACTTATACACTCATTGGAGAGTGGCGCACTGGTGGAGGAGGAGAAGCTGTTGGTAGGAGACTATCTCTTATGCTTGGGTTTTTTATCATTGCTCTATCTATCTCTGAGGAAGTTATTGGAGTTTTTCACCTTTATGGTTTTCCCCAAGGAAACTCTGTGTGTCTATTGTCTCTTGTGATTGATATGTTGTACATGTTATTCTCTCAGTTAAGATCCTAGATCATATTGAATTGATGCTCAAAATATAACAGTGAGAAAGAGAGGGAAATTTTCCTCCTCTTCTAGGTCACATCTCCAGACAAGAGTGAGAAAGAATGACCACACAATTCATATGAATGAAATACTCTCTCATTCCTCTATTTGTATGAGCGGTAAGGGAGGATGACAGTACTATGTGGGAATAAGCCCTTAGGTACCTACATGAGCCCTTGTAGGACACACAGGTGAGACAACCACTCTAGATTATATTAGTGCCATGTTCCAATGATGATCTGGTGCACAATAAGGATCCAAGGTGATATATCTACACAAGGAAATTCCACACTAATCCATACCCTGCCTCAATGGAATCCATCTATCCTCCAAAGGAAAGTTCTCCACTAAGGAATATTCCCCATATAAGAACATTGTCAAATCCCCAAGTGTCCTCAAGCCATCTCCAATCCTCTAAACAAGAACCAAGCTACCACATGCATCTAGGGATTGAATTCCTCCTCCATGATGCATAATAGTCCATGTCCTCTATAGGGAATTTTCCCACCAAGTAAATCTTCCATGTGACCATCATGAAGTACGTCCACCATCCATGCAAGAGATCTCTAACACCCAAGGGAAGAACATTGAACCGAAAATCAAATAAGGTCAAGCACCCACTAACAAAGCTATCTCAAGTGTGCATATCCACCAGGTACTATCTATCATGTTGCAATCCATATCAAACCATCCAAGGGGTAAACATACACCATGCACCCCAAATATCATGAAGCAAAGCCAAACATGGTATAAATACTTTTAGAGTAACCCAAAAATATAGCATTTCCCCTTTATAAGGAAAGAATTCACACCAACACCTATCAAATCCCTTTTTTTATAATTTTAGGCTACTCTAAAAGTGTTTACACCACATTTGCGGTGCTTCATGATATTTGGGGTACATGGTGTATGATCAACCCTTGAATGGTCCGAGATGGATTGTAGCATGAGAGATGGTTCATGATGGATATGCACACTTGTGATAACCTTCTCATTCGATGCAAGACCTCATATGATCACTGGTTCAATGTTATTCCTACGGCATTGGAGATCTCTTACTTAAATGGTGGACACCTTACATGATGATCACATGGAGGATTCACTTGGTGGGAGAATTCCCTACATGATCTAAGGAGTGTTGTGTATTGTTAAGAAGAGATACAATACCTAGATGGCATGTGACATTTTGGATTCCTATTTGAAGGATTGGATATGGATTGGGGATGCCTATGTCTTCAATAATGTTCTTGTAGGGGTTAATTGACCTAGCGGATTACTTGGATTTGGAGGATGGATGGAGCCCATGGAGGCTCAAGATAGGGTGATGTGGACTTTCCTTGCTTAACTACATCACCTTCGGCCACTATTGTGCACAACATCATCATTGGAGCTTGACGCTTGTGTTCTAGGAATGGAGCACTTCACTTGTATGTGGATTACTTATGTTTAGCAGGCCCTCTTGTAAGACTTGGGACAACCTATGTTATATTTTTGACCTCCCTTACCCCTCATATAAATAGAGGAAGGAAAGAGTCTTTCCAAATACATCACATCACACAATCATTTGTATCTCTTCTTTGGAGTGCTCCCTTAGTGATGTGTTAGGTTTCATGGGAAACCCTATAGGAGTATATGAGGAGGAGGTGGGTGATTTCTCTCTCTTGAAATTATTCTTTGTACATTTGATCTCTCTTTCGTGGGAATTAAGATTTCCTGGTCTCTTGAAGCATATTATATTTTAAAGTTTGGGTTTCATCCCTAAGAGGCTAGAGATTAGGGTTTGGAAACCTTTGGATGTCTCCAAGGAAGAGGAGGAGGATGTCTTTCCTTAAAGATAGTGTTGGAGGGATTTTTTCACTTGGAGGAACTAGGGTTTGTTGACAATGATAGTTTTGGTAGCTCAAAGGTAATTTCATACCATGTGCCTAGGTGCAAGGGTCCGAGCACATGTATCTCACTTAAGTGAAATAAAGTACTTTATGATATGTTTTTGTAAAGTTACTTTATGATAGTAACTTTATAAAGTTAAAGGAGTTGTAATTTATAAAGTTAAAGTGTACTTTTTATTATTTTAGGATTAAGTGACTTTTTGAATGAAAAAGTTATTTTATATAGTTCTAACTTAAGATATTTAAGTGAACTTGAGATTAAATCACAGCCTTTAATCATGTGGGCCAAGATAAAATCTTGGTCGTAGAAGACGAAGAGTCAAGGTAGTTACCCTAAAATGAATAATAAAAGAAGTTTTAGTGAGACTCATTTGACACATATTCCAAGAGAGTTGGAGAGATGTGTGAGAGACACAATTTCCAAGAGAGTGTTTTCTTTTGTGAGAAGATGAGCTAGAGAGAAAGAGAAGGAGCATACATTCCAAGGAGAGAAGAGAAGCAACTAGAGGGAAGGCACACAATCCAAGGTAGTAGTGTTGTCCATACAACAATGAAAAGGGTGCACTTTTCGAGGAAAGGATCACACTTACCGAGAAAGGGTACAACAGTGCTATCAGTCTATATAGAAGTCATTTTGGAAGTCGTACAATGATTTTTGGACAGGTTGTACAGTTGCTTGTTGCACAAAAATCGAGGTCATTTTTTGGCTTGAGTTTCAAGGTGTTTTGCCGAGTTTTTTGGGACTATTTTGGTTGTACAATGTTAGTACTGCAGACTGGATCAAATTCCAAGGGGTGAAGGAAACTACAACATTCCATACTGCTGAGAGATAATGTACAGTAGACTGTAATGTACTTATGGGAACTGTTTTCAATATTTTCTAGAAAATTGTGAGATAAGTACTTGGATATTTATTGTTGATGGTTTCTAGCTATGTACTCCTAAATTTCTGAAGAAGCTCATAATAATAAAGATCTCTCTCTTCGATAGTTTTCCCCTTAGGGGTTTTTTCCAGGGTCTTGGACCAATTTCCTGTGTTGAAACTTTCTATTCCATTTTGATGTCATGTGTTTATTTCCGTTGTTAAAGCATACTTAGTATTGTATATTAGCTTATCGTTCATGAAAATGTATGCTAGTAAAATGTGGTTGTTTTACATGCCTTTAGAAGTCTGGTATCAGAGTTGTACTGAGTATTTTTGGTTGAGTTAAGTCTGATTTTTAACAGACAAACCCTAGCTAGGGCATCTTGGGTCGTTGGATTTTGTCCTAAATTTGAGAAGAGGCTATGGTACATATGTACTTTATTCATTGAGCATATATATGTAAGAATACGATATTTTCAGTTGTCCACATATTGTGCATATGACATATTTGATTTCATCGTTTTATCTTCTTGGATTGGTTATTTCCAGCTCTTAATTGTCTTGTTGATTTGACTCACTTAAGAGAAAATTGGCAAGGGACTTAACACTAAGATTGAAGATAATACTACAACCATCTATTGTTGTTTTGTTTGTTGTTATACATATTGTATAAGAGTTTTCAAGTCTGGTTTATGCATGTGAAGTTTTCCTATAGTGCTACAAACTCATTAAAATGGTTGTTATCTCTTTTCCTTGAATTACGTTGAATTTTGGGGCTACTAGAAGTGAATTATTGTGATTTTTCATTATTGTTATAGAAATTAATTTACAATAGTCCTAAAGGATAAAAATTATAGGGTTAATATCCAAGGAAGCTTCTCGAAAGAAGGTCAATTTTCATATTTCTATTAACTGCCCAGTGCAAATGAAATTTCAACATGGTTTTAGAGTGGTTGTAGATGAGATCACTCTTGAGTAAGAGGAATTTGTATTTCAGCTAGTGATTGCCTAGATAGGTACTTGACCTAGTTAAATTCATTGGGTATGAAACCCTAGGTTTCTTGAGATAAGCACCTTCACCCTTCGGAGGATTATTTTGTTTACTGCATATACTACTATTTTTTGCACTTTAGAATTTTTCAAAGGTTATTCTTGGTTTAAAAACGTGCGATAGGTTGCAAGGGGCTTGCAATTTTTTTCCATGGAAGCTCAAGATTCATATTCTTATGAATTAAGATGGTATTTTGGAACATGTATTGAAGGAGATCCCAAACCTACCAATGCAACACAGATGGATGCTCATGGAAGGAAGGAAGCCAAAGTGAAGAGAATCATTTGGTTGATTCTGTGAAGGATCACTTCATCTCATGCATTGTTGATAAGATATCAAGTAAGAACATGTTTGATACTTTGGTTAAGTTATTTTAGAATTATTGTTCCTCTCAACAAATTCTCTTGTGAAACTAGCATTTAGTCATCTACATGAGCAAGAAAGATACTAAGGTGAACTACTTGACAAGGATCAATGAATCAAAGAATCATTTGGATACCATTGGAACTAAGGTAGAGGAACAACAAATTAAATATCACCCTTAAAGATTTTGTTCCTTCATGGACACCTTTTGTTTAAGGAATTTGTTCTTGGGAGAAACTATCAAATTTCCCGAATCTTTTGGTTTCTATTGTGGAGGAAGAAATTAGACTCAATTGATGTTTAAAACAACATGGGTAAGTAGATGTTAAATATACAACATCAGGAGACATTCTCCAAACCAATCTTGTGTATTCAAGATTGATTGATCCTCCCGTATAGAGGTGAGCACTTTGATTGTATTCCGTGTAAAGGTTATTCCTCCCATATAGAGGTAATTGATCAAAGTAATGATGTTGTAAAGTCTTGTTGGACAAGGCTCCAGACTTGTGTGTGTCAAGTCATGATTATCATGTGAACCTTCTGTATAAAGGTATCCATGAGATGGACCTCCCGTATAGAGGTGGACCTTCCATATAAATATCATGCTTTACTTGTTAAAATCATTTAATGTTGTGTGATATATTATTAACCATGATCACCAGATTGCTATTAAGTCTCCTTTAGAGATTGATCACCTCTAAAGTGAATTACTTTAGCATATGATCATTTGGTCCGTAATAATATAATATGATCACAACATCAGATAATTCTTTTTAGTATAATGTAATGTGATGGATAATTAAAGTTAGCACATATTGACCATGCAGTAAGAGATAAAGAAATAAAAGATGAAGCATAGAGATCCAGAGAATTTGAAATTGCCCATGCAAACACTACAACTAATTAAAGAGAACTCGAATTATTAAAGATCCAGTTATAAAGCTTCAGTTAAAGCATCAGTTAAAGATATGTCTCAGTTAACTAAAGAACTCACAGTGGTCACTTCAGTTAAATCAACCAGCATGATTTCAGTTAACTAAGTGTTAAATAAAAGGGACTAGTTAACTAAAGTACTTACACTTTAGTTAAACTAAAAGACGACACTTCAGTTAAAGAGATGATCTAGTTAACTAAGTGTTATTGCATGACGACACTTACATTAAACTAAAAGATGACACATGAGTTGTGACACTTGCATGTAGACACTTAAGTTATCCACCTAATTAAGTGGGAAATTTTTCAGTTACGAGGTGAGTTCATCCTAAGTGACAGCTAAGTGAGATGAAGCACTGCATGAGAAGTGGGGCGCACCACTCCATGCAAGATTAATACATCCAGTTTGAGGGAAATTTTATCATGATGTTAGAAGTTAAAAATAGAAGAGAAGAATGTATAAATATGATATACAGGATTGTTGAATCCAGTGTGAAGCGGATTCTCTTCTCCATTGAAGGAAAGGAGCTTCTCTTTGTGCAGGGTATTGTTCGTGCTTGTTATTCTTGTGTTGAGCACACATCTGATTGATATCTCTTCTCTATTGATTTTGTATCTTCACCAAGAAGTTTGGTGATCTCTTATCTTCCGAAAGCAATACGCTATGTTGTAAAAGAAAGCATTATCTAATATCCAATATATTATACTGAGAAGAATTGCTGGGGGTTTTGTTCTCATAATTTTGAGGATTTTCCCCAAGGTATATCTTGTGTTATGGTTGTATGAATTTCATGGATTGAATTGTCTCATTGCTTCAAGTCTCTGCATCTAAAAGAATTAAAGATCAAAGATCAACCAAATTTCAACATGGTATCAGAGCTTAGGGCATGAAGGAGCTCAGTTTTAATTTCCAGCTAGAGCCTACGTAGATCCTGAGAAGTTGAGCACAATATTTGAAGACTATGGCATCAGTCTCTATACGACCGAAAGAATGTCTTGAGGGCACCTCAAACTTCAACACTTGGAAGGCTGGGATTCTCAACATCCTAGAGGAACATGACTTGGATGGCTATGTATCCACTGTGGTGGAGGAGCCTACATCTAATGCAGGGCGCATCAACTTCAAGAAGAATCAAGCTAAGGCTAAACAGATCATCTATGATTCGGTAAAAGATAACTTGATGCCCATGATCACATCGTTGACTAGACCGCGAAAGAATGTTATGACACATCGACTAATCTATATGAGAAGAAGGTCCCAAGTCAAAAGAGGGCATTGAAGAATAAGCTTCGGAACTTAAAGATGGATATGGATGAGATAGTGGCCTCCTTCTTCTCCAATATCTCTCAGCTAAGAGATCAACTTGCTAGTATTGGAGTAGTGGTGGATGAAGATGATCTTCTCCAAACCGCTATTGATGGTCTCCCATCCTCATGGGAGACGTTCTTGGCTATGGTAAATGGCCGAGAGGTACAACCTAAATTTGAAAGGTTGTTTAATGACTTCCTCGAAGAGGAGGGGAAAATCCAGAGCAAGTTAGTGTGCATCAAAGAAGAAAATATTTCCCTCGCGGCAAGAATGAAGAAAGGAAAGAAACCCTTCTTCCAAAAAAGGTTCTCTCATACAAAGAAGAAGGAGTTCAACAAAGGCTTTGACAAGTCAAAATCTAGATGCTTCAATTGCAACAAGAAAGGCCATTTCTCAAGAGATTGTAGAGCAAAGTGGAAAGGAAAGTTTCATGCTTCTACCGCCATAGAAGATGAAATCGCTCAAAAGAATGCATCCGAAGAAAAGGAGACAAGAATGGAGTATTATCTTGTCTCATCTCTTTCGGGATCCATCATCACAAATGCAAACACATGGTTGATTGACAGTGGTGCATCCAAACATATGACTGGTTACAAGAGTACCATCACCGATCTAAAAGTGAAAGAATTCACATGCATGGTATATTTGGGGGACAACTCAACTTATTCAATCCAAGGATTTGGATCCACCTCATTTCAACTGAGCACCTTTGATATTCTACATGTGGAGGACATTCTATATGTTCCAGGCTTGAAGAAGAACCTCCTCTCAGTTTCGGTTCTTGAAGACAAAGGCTTCTGATTTATATTCATGGATAACAAAGCACTTTTATGGCCGAAGAAAAAAGCCTAGAATTTGCTACTGTGATTGGAGTTCGAGAGGGAGGACTCTACAAGGTACCCAGGAATTACATTCAAGTTATGATTCACCACACTATAAGTACATGCGAGCTACGGAACCGAAGGCTTGGACACCTACACTACCAATCGCTACTAGGACTTCAAAAGATGGTAAAACATATGCCCATATTTGATTTTGAGCATGATAGTGTATGTCGGGGTCGTGCACTTGGGAAGAATGTTAGGAAAATATTTTCTAGCAGTTCTACTAGATCTCAAGGGATTTTATATTTAATACATTCCGATGTATGTGGTCCCATGTCATCCCCCTCCCTGAGTGGCTTTGTATATTATGTATTGTTCATAGATTATTTTTCTAGGAAGTCATGGATTTATTTCATGAATGTTAAAAGTCAAAATCTTAGCAAATTTAAAGAGTTTAAATCCCTAGTTGAAAATCAGAAATAAAATCACATATGTGCATTAAGGTCTGATAATGGAGCTGAATTTGATTCACATGCATTTAATGAGCTATGTAGTGATGCATGAATATATAGATAGTTATGAGTTCCATACAACCCTCAACAAAATGGGGTTTTTGAAAGAAAGAATAGAACCATATGTGAGGCTGCAAAAGCCATGATGCATGATCAAGATATGTCTACCTCATTATGGTCAGAAGCCACCCGTACAATTGTGTACATCCAAAATAGAAGCTTGCATGCCATTCTAGATGAGAAGAAACTAGAAGAAGTGTTTACCAGTGAGAAGCCAGACATCTCACACTTGAGGATATTCGGGATCCCAGTATACATTCATGTACCGAAAGAAAAGAGAAAAAAGATGGAGCCTTCTGGAAAGAAAGGCACATTTGTGGGTTATAGTGAGTCATCCAAAGCATACCGAATATATGTATCTGTTCTGAGAGACACATTGAAGTCAGTCGATATTTTAACTTCCATGAGGAATTTTCTTTCAACATATCGAAAGAGATTCAATGTGATTTAGATATGGATGATCTCGAGTATGATTATTCCCCTTCAGAGTTAGAGAGGGAGAAACCAGAAGATGCCTCAAATTTGCTAGCTCCTAAAGAACTAGTAGAACTGGTTGAGAGGTCACCTGATGAACCTCTCACTAAAATAATATATGCTTGGTGCCGACACATATTACAAAATGTAGAGAAACATGGAGCACCAACAGGCTCATCCAGAGAGTGCAAGCAACCTGAAATATATTCAAGGTATGTTGCACTGATGAGTCACATCAGTGATTCTGAACCATCCTCATATGAAGAAGCTGCAAAGTAGCAAGTTTGTAAAGATGCAATGATAGAAGAGTACAACTCTATAATGAATAATGATGTTTGGGAGGTTGTTCCCAAACCTAATGGGAAGTCCATTGTGACTTCCAGATGGATTTACAAGATAAATCATGCTACGGATGGTAGCATTGAGAAGTATAAATCCAGATTCGTTGCCAGAGGTTTCTCTCATAAAGAAGTCATCGATTATGATAAGACCTTTACCTTTTCTCCTGTGGCAAGGTACACCACAATCCGAGCAATGATTTCACTTGCATCTATTCTAGGATGGAAAATTCACCAGATGGATGTGAAGAGAGCCGTTCTCAATGGTGAGGTTGAGGAAGAGGTTTATATTCAATAGCCTAAAGTGTTTATGGTGCATGGGAAGGAGTCCCATGTTTGCAACCTAAAGAAAGCTCTATATGGGCTTAAGCAAGCCCCTGGGGCTTGGTACTCCAAAATTGATAGCTACCTTCCGAAACTGGGTTTCTGTAAGAGTGAAGTTGATCCAAATTTGTACTTCAAAGTAGTGAGGAACCTATCGTTGATATTGGTTATTTGTATTGATGATTTGTTTCTCACAGGAGAGGAACATATGATTGCTTGGTGCAAGAGGGATCTCACCTCAGAGTTCAAGATGAAAGACTTAGTTCTAATGCACTACTTTCTTGGTCTTAAGATCTGGCAAAGAAAAGATGAAATTTTTCTATCTCAAGGGAAGCACATTGTGGATATATTGCACAAGTTTGGCATGATAGATTGCAAATCTATGACTACATCGATGGTTTCCAATTTGAGGAAACTTCATGAGTCAGGATCTGGATTAGATCTAGTATATCCCACTTTGTATAGACAGCTTATAGGCTCGCTAATGTACTTGATACATTCGAGGCCTGATATATGTTATGCTATGAGAATTCTAAGTCAATTTATGTCTGATCCGAGACACATACACTGGACAGCTGCCAAGCATGTGCTTAGGTAGCTTCGAGGTACAATTTCATATGGACTCATATATGCCTCCAGTGGAGGAATCATGTTACTTGGTTATACAGACTCAGAATGAGGAGGAATCATTGTGGACCGTAAGAGCACATTCGGCTATTGTTATAGCCTAGGATCAGTTATGATATCTTGGTCCAGTAGGAAGCAGGGCACCGTAGCCCAGATCACTACCGAAGCAAAATACATAGCTTCTAGTGTTTCCTACCGAGAAGCAGTGTGGCTCAGAAAGCTACTTGCAGGGTTGTTCGGTGAAAAGCTTGAGCCTATAGTTATTAGGTGTGACAATCAAAGTTGCATCAATCTTTCTGAAAACCCAGTGTTTCATGACAACTCGAAGCACATTGAAATAAGTATCACTTCATCTGATACATGGTCCAGAAAGGTACAATGAAACTTCAATACATTGCTATTGATGAGCAGATTGCAGATGTGCTAACAAAGCCTCTGTCAGTGACGAATTTTAGGTACTTTCGATACAAGCTTGGTATGGCAGAGAATGCCTCCCTCACTGAGAGGGAGTGTTAAATATACAACATCAAGAGACATTCTTCAAACCAATCTTGTGTAGTCAATATTGATTGATCCTCCCATATAGAGGTGAGAATTTTGATTTCCTTCCATGTAAAGTTTATTCCTCCCGTATAGAGGTAATTGATCAAAGTAATGATGTTGTAAAGCCTTGTTGGACAAGGCTCCGGACTTGTGTGTTTCAAGTCATGATTATCATGTGAACGTTCTGTATAAAGGTATCCATGAGATGGACCTCCCGTAAAGAGGTGGACCTTCTGTATAAAGGTCATGCTTTACTTGTTAAAAGCATTTAATGTTGTGTGATATAGTATTAACCATGATCACCAAATTGCTATTAAGTCTCCTTTAGAGATTGATCACCTCTAAAGTGAATTACTTTAGCATATGATCATTTGGTCCAGAATAATATAATATGATCACAACATCCGATAATTCTTCTTAGTATAATGTAATGTGATGGATAATTAAAGTTAGCACATATTGACCATGCAATAAGAGATAAAGAAATAAAAGATAAATCCTAGAGATCAAGAGAATTCGAAATTTCCCATGCAGACACTTCAGCTAATTAAAGAGAACTCAAATTATTAAAGCTTCAGTTAAGTATCAATGCTTCAGTTGAAGCATCAGATAAAGATATGTCTTTCTTGACTAAAGAAATCACAGTGGTCACTTAAGGTAAATCAATCGGCATGATTTCAGTTAACTAAGTGTTAACTAAAAGGGACTAGTTAACTAAAGTATTACACTTTAGTTAAACTAAAAGACAACACTTCAGTTAAAGAGAAGATCTAGTTAACTAAGTGTTATTGCATGACGACACATGAGTTGTGACACTTGCATGTAGACACTTAAGTTAGCCACCTAACTAAGTGGGAAAGCTTTCAGTTAAGAGGTGATTTCATCCTAAGTGACAGCTCAATGAGATGAAGCATTGCATGAGAAGTGGGGTGCACCACTCCATGCAAGATTAATACATCCAGTTTGAGGGCGAGTTTATCCTGAAGTTAGAAGTTAAAAATAGAATGGAAGAATGTATAAATATGATATACACGATTGTTGAATCTAGTGTGAAGCGGATTCTCTTCTCCATTGAAGGCAAGGCACTTCTCTTTGTGCATGGTATTGTTTGTGCTTTTTATTGTTGTGTTGGGCACACATCCGATTGATCTCTCTTTTCTATTGCTTCTGTATCTTCACCAAGAATTTTGGTGATCTCTTATCTTCTGAAAGCAATCTCCTATGTTGTAAAAGAAAGCATTCTTTGCTATCCATTATATTATACTAAGAAGAATTGCTGGGGTTTTTGTTCTCATAATTTTGAGGATTTTCCCCAGGGTATATCTTGTGTTATGGTTGTATGAATTTCATAGATTGAATTGTCTCATTGCTTCAAGTCTCTGCATCTAAGAGAATTAAAGATCAAATCTCAACCAAATTTCAACAGTAGATGCCATTGCTCTCATCGGAAAGACAAAGAAGAGTGCAAGAAATGATTCAAGAAGAAGGATAGGATAGATACAGGCAAAAAGGACATCAATAAGGTCATGTGCTTTCAATGTCATGAGATGGGACATTATGTAGGACAATGTCCTTTGAAGAAGAAAGTAAAGGACATGAAGTAGGTCCCCACCAAAACGATAGTAATAGTAGAGGAGATTACCTCCCACTTTGAGACTACATTTTCCATGGCTACTTGTTTATCTACTAATAATATGTCTAATGTTGGCTTGTACATGGACAATCGAACTTTGAGACACTTGGCATATGACCGATCACTATTCACTGAGATTCATGAGAAAATGGGAGGCATGACTGTGGAGCTTAGTGATGATGCCATGCACCCTCTGAGAGGATTTGGATCCATTTAATTTTGTATTCCTTTGGGTGATTTTCTTAAGCTTAGTGATATTTTATTTGTTCCAGGTTTGAGGAAAAACCTCCCTTCAATTTCTTGTATCATAGATATGCATTGGAACGTTTATTTTGAGGGATTGTAGTGCACCATCAATGAATGTAGTCTATCAATTCTGGGAACTTTGGCTAGAGGTGTGTAAGAGGGTGTCCTTTACACATTACTTGTTGATCCAATAGCACTCACACATTCTAAGTGGTTGGTAGGGACTTCTATTTCTCAGAAGGCACATGCATAGCCAGATTTTGATCTTTTTTGTACTATGATTTTGAGATCTTCCAATGCACATGGTTCTCCTCCCATGATTAGGGAGAATATGGAGATTGTTCTAGTGGCTCAGGAGCAGGTAGGGGTACCCACCACTATATATATATAGCATTGGTTTGTTCCATCCACGAGACTTCCAATTATACATAGGAGGTGAGGTGTGATGATGAGAATGGATTCATCCAAGAGCCTTCTAGTTATTCATTGGAGAGATGTGATGCCTTGATGGAGGATGTTGTCGATATTGATTACATAGTTGAAATTGATGGGAGTATTATAGGGTACAGAGCTAGGATTTCTAGATTCTCTCAAACAAAGGGAGTTTCCCTTGATGATACTCTTACTTCAAGATTCTTTCAAGATGAGGGAGTTGGCCTAGTTCATGATAGTTTAGTTGTTGGAGGATTTGAGGTGCGTGAGAGGTATTCTCATGATGATACGTTGATGATGACCTTCCATAATTCGATGACTATAATATTATCTTTGCATACTAGGATCAATTTGATCTTAAATGGATATATGATTATCTTTGTGGGTTATCCTGGTCAACTTATGATGTGGTAACCATTGATGTTAGGGATGATGGAGGTTGATATTTCATTGTTTCTCCAAGGATACATTCATATATATTAATAGGTGGTCATTATTCATTAGATGATCAAAATGTTATGATGGCATGGTTGGCAGTTTTGCTGCAGCTAACAATGGTTGATTATGGGACCACGATCAATTTCAATTTGCAGACAGGATATTTGGTGGAGTTTCAAAGGGAGTTGATAGGTGTTGGTGTAAACACTTTTTTCATAGTGATGGAGTGGACTTTTGGGTTACTTTGAAAGTGTTTATGCCATATTTGGTGTGCTTCAAGAGGTTTGGGGTAAATAGTATATGTTCATCCCCTGAATGGTTTGAGATGGATTGTAGCATGAGAGGTAGTCCATGATACACACTTGTGATAGCTTACAAAGTGTATGCCAGACCTCAGATGACCATTGGATTAGTTTTCTTCCCTAGGGCCTTGGATATCTCTTTCCTAGATGGTGAACACCCTACATAATGGCCACATGGAGGATTCACCCAATAGGAGAATGCCATACATGATATGAAGAGAATTGGGCATTGTGGAGGAGAGACGCAAGCCCTAGATTGCATGTGGTGACTTGATTTCGTATTCATAGGATGGGAGATGGATCAAACAAACTTGGGGTTTCGACAGTGTTCTTGTCGGGGGTAGCTCCCTAGTGGATGACGTTGCTTTGGAGGATGGATAGAGTCTGTGGAGACTTGAGATGGAGTGGTGTGTACTTTGCCTTGCATAGCTACATCACCTTGGGTCACTATTGTGCATGAGATAATCATTGGAGCTTAACACTTATACTTTAGGAAATGAGTGCTTCACTTGTGTGTGGATTACTTATGTTTAGTAGGATTGCTTGTAAAGCTTAGGATGAAATTTGTTATAATCTTGGCATCCCTTACATTTCATATAAATAGAATAAGGAAATAGTCTTTCCAAATAGATCATCACATCACACATTTATTTGTATCTCTTCTTTGGAGTACTTTCTTAGTGATGTGCTAGGATTCATGAGGAAACCCTAGTGGAGCATATGAGGAAGAGATGGATGGTTTTTCTCTCTCAATGTTCATCTTTGTACATTTGATCTTTCCCTCTTGGGTGCGATATTTTCTTGGTCTCTTGGAGCATATTGGGTTCTAGGGTTACGGTTTCATCCCTTGGAAGCTAGAAATCAGCGTTTGGAAATCCTTGGATGTATTTGGGGAAGAAGAGAAGGAACAAGACGTGTTTCCTTGAATATATTGTTGGAGGAATTCTTGCACTTGGATGAGCTAGGGTTTGCCATGACTAACCCTAGGGAGAAGGTGGATGATTTATGTCTCTCAACATTTTTCTTTGTGTTTTATCTTTATCTCTTGGGTGCGAGAGTTTCTTGGTCTCTTAGAGCATATTGGATTCTAGGGTTATGGTTTCATCCCTTGGAATCTAGAAATTAGGGTTTGGAAATACTAGGATGTATTTGGGGAAGAAGAGAAGGAATAATATGTGTTTCCTTGAAGATAATGTTGGAGGGATTCTTGCACTTGGAGGAGCTATGTGTTTCCTTGAAGATAATGTTGGAGGGATTCTTGCACTTGGAGGAGCTAGGGTTTGTTGTCTAACCCTAGCTAGAGCATCTTAGGTAGTTGGATTTTGACATAGATTTGAGAAAAGGATATGGTATGTGTGCATTTAATTCATTGATAATATATATATTAGATTCCTAGTTGTCCACATATCGTCTATGTTGTAGATTTGATTTCGTCATTTTATCTTCTTGGGATGGTTATTTCTAGCTCTTAATTGTCTTGTTGGTTTGACACACTTAAGAGAAAATTGTTAAGGGACTCAACACTAAGATTGAAGATAATAGTACATCCATCTATTTTTGTTGTGTTTTATATATATATATGTGTATAAGAAGAGTTTTTGGGTCTAGTTTATCCTTGTAAAGTTTCCCTAGAGAGTTGAAAACTCATTGGAATGATTGGTAACTTTCAATCCTTAAATTGTCGTGAATTTCAAAGCTACTAGAAGTTAAGTATTGAAATTGTTCCATTTCTATTTTACACATTAATTTACAACATTCCTAAATGCTGAAAATTCTAGGATTAAGATCCAAGGAACCTTCTTGGAAGAAGGTGAATTTACATTAATTACCTAATGTTAATGAAATTTCAACACCTTTGCAACATCAAATCTAATATCTGCAAATCATCACTAGTTGTGGTCCTAGAATCAACCACTATCATCTACAACAAGACTATCAACCATGTTATCACAACATCTCAATCATTGAATAAATAATGACCACTTGTGAATATATAAGAATATATCCCTAGAGCAATAACCAACTACCAACCTTCGCCATCATCAACATCAGATGCCATCATCAAGTAACACCACATCATGGACTCTCCGGTACATCCTGCAAAGATAATCACATATCCATACAAGATCAAGTTGTTCTTAGAAGGCAAGACTCATGGTATAGTAATCAAACTATGCAAAGTCATCATCAACCTATCATTATGAGAATCCCTCTCATGCACCTCAAATACTCTGGAAATTGGACTATCTTGGATTAAGCCAACTCTATAATACTCACATTAGTTGCACCTCTAGTATCAATCTCAGTATCACACCTCTCCAATGAATAACTAGAAGGTTCATAGATGAAGTCGATCTCATCATCACACCTCTCCTTCTCTTTACAATTGGAAATCATATGAATGGAAAAAACCATTGCTATATGAATAGCATATCTCCTAGGCGGTACATTCACCCTCACTAAAGATCTAAGTGCTCCTGCCTTCTCCCTAGCAATGTCTTTGCAATCCATCTTGGTATCCTATATGTTGGGGTGGATGGTGAGGGCATATTTGATCCTAGCCTCATCTCATCTAAATCTAGCTCATCGTGAGCCTTGGGCTCGGTATTTGGAGCATCATTTTTCTCGACTTCTTCAATCATTGAAAGAAGGTCATGTAAACTAGAATCCCTCTCATCAAACTTCACACCTTTGTTTACCATAGTCTTCCTCTAAGACAAAATATAGACCATATAAGCTTTGGAAGAGGCATTTTATCCAACAACAATACCCTTCATACTAGAGGGTTCCAACTTTGTTCTCTTCTCCTTGGGAACATGAATATAAATTGGACTACCAAACACACGAAAATTATTGAAAATTAACGAGGAATGTCCTCATGTATGTTTTTGTCTTTTGTCATTGGGGGGGACATAAGCTATGTTTCCTAAGCATGTTATAAATGTAAAGTGACTTTTATTTTAATAAAGTAAAATGTACTTCAGTTGTGGGACCCAAATCATTTAAAGAGCATTTATATTATTTAAATGTAATTATGAGCATTAAATGAGAACACTCAGATCAAACTCATAATAGCCATTTGATCAGATTGGTTATGTAAGTTAGGGTTAGATTGGGAAATGAAAAGTACAAATACATGCTTAGGAAATAGAGAAAAACAGAGAAAGAAAGTGCAACGATTTTGTGAGAGAGCACTTCAGTTTGAGAGAGAGAAGTAGTCAACATACTTTGAAAACAATATGCACGCTTCCCAAGGCAAATCTAGTGTATTGTACCAGTCCGTATAGTACGAATTTCAGAGAGAATAGTCTGTACGATCAGCTGGTTGCACAAATTTTGAGGCAAGGAATGCATAGATCCTAAGGCAACAGGTATACACAGATTTCAAGGAATATTTTGGCACAAAAATCGAGGCTGATCGCTGAGCATTTAATGTGTAGTCCATACTGCATTCTGGGTGTTGTTTTCGAGGACAGAAAGTCAGCATTTAATGTAAGCATTGTACCTATCTGTTGGCACGTGTGGGGGGTTTTCAGACTGCTACTTTTGCTGAGATAAGTGTAGTGATTTTTGTTGCAAGATTGCATTTGTAAAGTTCATATTTGAATCATATTTAATAAATAAAGAAAATCTCTCTCTCAAGGGTTTTCCCCATCCTGGGGTTTTTCCCTAGTCAATTGGACCAAAAATTAATGTGTTAATTTGTTGATTCTGAGTGTTTTTTCAATTTAATCATTTGGCATAAGTATTTGAATTTGTTGCAATCTTGAAATTAGTGCATTTATAAATTTGAAATATCATAAATGCAAAGTGTTTGACAAAATATATAAATGAGAGATTGTTATTTTGTCATTTAAAAATATTCATGGCATCAGAGTGGGTTCTTTGAGAAGGGTAGTGAGTAGAGTTTGGGAAAAAAGTGGTTTCAAAGTTGGACAAGAATGTTGTCTTGCTACCAGGAAAAACTAAGGGGAAGAGGGAAGCAGTGAATTGGTGAAAGATGACTAGTGTCGAGCAGGTTGAATTTTCATTTGCTTCCAGTTGTGACAACGAGAGTTATGAGTATGACCATACCTAGATAGTTGACTGTAGGTAGACCAGTCATATGACGAGGATGTTGGACTCATTCCTATTTATTTCAAATATTGGTCCTAGTCACTTTATGGTGAGGCGAGTCGGCAATGTCAGATTTCTTCTTTATTTTGAAGAGACTCTAGAGATTCAAAGAGTCTTATTTGTTCCATGGCTGAGGGATAACCTCCTCTAAGTCTCGGCCCTGTAGGATGCAGGGAATATGGTTACTTTTGAGCGTGGTTATGTTCACATTCATGCAATGGATGTGTATCCTATCAGAACTATTCTGATTGAAGAACGGAGAGGCAAAGACTACACAGTGCTTGGTCAGCATGTGTGGGGAAGGTCTAGGCGGTTAATAGAATCAGATGAGGAGCAAGAAGTTCATATGATCGTAGGTGCACCAAGAAGACAATCCTCAGTTCAGCAGGGAGACCATGCAACTCTATCTAGTACTAGTTGAAGGTTAAATTGGTTTGACATGATCCAATCAGAAAATGCTCAAACACGAGATGTGACTTCTCAAAGCATCAGAAGGAGGCATAGTTACACTGAAGAGAGTGCAGGATCAGTTGATGGGAAGCTTCCAGGTTCAGAGGGAGCAGGCACTGCAGACAACTTGGATTATGAGAATGATCCTGGAGGTGGAAATGCCAAGAGGACCTCCCTTGTTAAGAGGGAGTGTTGAAAATTAACGAGGAATGTCCTCCCGTGTGTTTTTCTGTTTTGTCAATGTTTTTGTGTTTTGTTATGCGAGGAGACATAAGTTACGTTTCCTAGGCATGTTATAAATGTAAAGTGACTTTTTATTTTAATAAAGTGAAATGTACTTAAGTTGTGGGACCCAAATCATTTAATGAGCATTTATATTATTTAAATGTAATTATGAGGAGCATTACATGAGAACCCTCATATCAAACTTATAATATCCATGTGATTAGATTGGTTATGTAAGTTAGGGTTAGATTGGGAAATGAAAAGTACAAATACATGCTTAGGAAATAGAGAAAATACAGAGAGAAAGTGCATCGATTTTGTGAGAGAGCACTTCAGTTTGAGAGAGAGGAATAGTCAAAATACTTTTCAAACAATGTGCACGAATCCTGAGGCAAATTTGGTGTACTGTACCGGTCTGTATAGTATAGATTTCAAAGAGAGAACAATCCTTACGATCTGTTGGTTGCACAAATTTTGAGGCAGGGAATGCACAAATCTTGAGACAACAGGTATACACGGATTTCAAGGCAAATGTTGGCACAAAAACTGAGGTTGATTGCTGAGAATTTAATGTGTAGTCTGTACTACATTATGGGCATTGTTTTCAGGGACAGAAAGGCAACATTTAATGCAAACATTGTACCTATCTATTGGCATGTGTGAGGGGTTTTCAGATTGCTACTTTTGTTGAGATAAGTGCAGTGATTTTTACTGCAAGATTGCATTTGTAAAGTTCAGATTTGGCTCAAATTTAATAAATAAAGAAAATCTCTCTCTCAAGGGTTTTCCCCATGCTGGGGGTTTTCCCTAGTCAGTTGGACAAAAAAACACTGTGTTAATTTGTTGATTCTTAGAGTGTTTTTTCAGTTTAATCATTTGGCATAAGTATTTCAATTTGTCGCAATCTTGAAATTAATGCATTTATCAATTTGAAATCTCGGAATATCCAAGTGTTTGAAAAAATGTATAAACGAGAGATTTGTTATTTTATCATTAAAAAATATTCAAAAATGAGATAAATCTAGCTTCACACTAATAAATGCCTCGGATAGTGTCACGTCTTTCAAGATCCAACAAGCACACATGTTCAAAATATACATTGTTGTTTTGCAAGTCTCAACCCAAAAGCTCAAGGACTTAGCAATCTCAATGATGGATCAGTTCTTACTCTCAACAACCCCATTCTATTGTGGGTTGTAAGATGCAGACAACTTCCTTTTTGATCCCTACTTCGCAACACGAAGTGTCAAACTTCGCAGATGTATATCCTCCTCCGTTATCTAAGTGAAGCACTTTGATATTTCTTCTTGTCTAATTTTCAATAAAGGCCTTGAATTCTCTAAACTTATTGAACACTTCATCCTTGGTGTTCAAAAAATAAATCCAGGTCCTGCAAGAGAAATCATCAATAAAAGTGATAAAATAACGTGTAAGAATCTCTCCAACACTACCTCAAGGTAAGACATCCTCCTCTTCTATTCTTCTTCACTAGTCCACCCTAGTGTTTTCTCCCAAAACCCTAATCTCCAATCTCCAAAGATAAAACTCTAACACTAGAACTCCAATATACTCAAAGAAAGTCCAAAGAGACTGAAAAAACCCTAGCACCCAAGAGAGACAAAAGTGCACTCATCTTCTAGGTCACATCTCTACACAAGTGTGACAAATAATGAACACACAAATCATATGAATGAAAGACTCGCTCCTTTCTCTATTTATATAAGAGGTAAAGGAGGTCAACAATACTATGTGGGCACAAGCTCTTAAAGCAACCTACATGAGCCCTTTCCTACCATACAAGTGAGACGTCCACTCTAAAGTACAAGTGTCATGCTCTAATGATGATATCAAGCACAATAAGGACTCCAAGGTGATGTAGCTACATAAGGCAAGTCCATTGTTGTTAGAAAGTGACAACAAGGAAGGTCTTCCTGCATGCATGTGTCCTTGCATGCAAAAGACTTAAATTGGAGAAGCCAATAAAAATGTATTTAATTTATTTTTCCTAAGTTTACTTTGGAAAATAAATTAAAGTGATCTAATTATTTATTGACTTAATGAAACACTTTCATAAAGTGTAAGTGAGAATAATTAAAGTGATGGCCAGATCTAATCTTAGCCATCCAATCTCACTAGAGGATCTCATCCATAGATCTATTAGTGAGATTAGGGTTTTCGCTTAGCATTGAGTTATAAAAGAAAGATCAATTGGTGGAGAGGACACACAATTGCATTCCGACAAAGACAGAGAAAGAGAAGTGTGAGAGAGAGAGTTTTGGCTAAGAAGACAGAGGAGCAGCCATTCGGAGAAGGCAGCACAGAATTCGCATAGGAGAAAGACAGGAGGACTCGGCAGAGGTGACCGTACAACAAGCACTCCGTATAGCCGTACAACAACACGCTCGTACAGTCCGTATGGATTCCGTACAGCAGGTCGTACAGATCCGTACAGCAGTAACCGATGCCCATTCACAAGTTTTTCTTAGTGATTTTTGTGTGGTACGATTTTTCCAATTAGGCAGAATCGGAATTCTAAATTGTACCGCTCTATATTTTCTTATTAAAATAAAATCTCATAATGCTGCACCGGTTTTCCCATCTTGGGTTTTGTCTGGGGGTTTATACCCAAAAAGATTGAGTTGTCTCTATTGATTTGATTGCTGCTATATTTCTTTCAGTATTTATTGTTCCACTGCATAATAAAGAAATCCATGTGTGGTTATTGGTAGCAATTGATTGGCATGCTTTTAGCCCTAGTTCGATTTTAAGGAAATTTACATGGTATCAGAGCTCTTCTGAGTAGACTGAGAGAGAGCAACAAGTTGGTTGGATAGATCACTGCATATCTATCCAAGGGTTTACAGGTACTATTTACTATGGCCTTATAGTTGAGAGTTGAGGATAGACTCCAGGGGGCACAGAACTTTCCTACTTGGAAAGAAAGGATCATCGGGATCCTAGATGTCAGTGATGTTGAAGAGCACATTGATGATCAGAAGTCTTCTCCCATAGATCCGACAGAATTGGCTAAGTGGAAGAAGATAGATTCGAGAGCTATGTTGATCATCTTAGATGGGGTGAAGGACCACATAGTCCCTCACCTGTCTGGGAAGAAGACCGCATTAGAGATGTGGAAGGCTTTGGAAAGTATTTACCAGAGCAAGAATGAAAACCGGAAGATGGTGCTGCAGGAGAGATTGCGCAGTACCAGGATGGCCAAGGGTGAAGGAGTGGTGCCTTATCTTACAAGGCTCACACAGATTAGGGATGAGCTTGGAGCAGTGGGCTCTGACTGAGGATGAGGAGCTAGTTCATATAGCTCTCAATGGCTTCTCTAAACCATGGGACATCTTTCTTAAAGGCAAGGTGGCTAGGGAGAAGCTCCCTGACTAGCAGAGATTGTGGGATGACTTCGCACAAGAAGAGACCCGGATGGGTCAAGGTTCAACTTCATTGAGCGGTACTACATAGATTGTGGATGAAGAAGATCTAGCCCTAACAAGCAAAGGTAATGGGAAGGCAAAGAAGAAGAAGGGTGGCAAGAAGAACTTGGACATGGAAAAATTCAAGTGCTTCATATGCCACAAGCAAGGACACTTTGATTCCCAATGCCCAGAGAGGAAGAAGAAAAACAACAACACATGGAAAGTTCTGTAGAGGTGGATGATTTCAGCAAGATTTTTGATGAGGACTTTTGCTTGATAGCTTCCATGGCAAGTTCCATAGACGGCAGTATCTGGTATGTGGACAGCAGTGCATCTTGTCACATGACATGACATAGGTCTTTCTTCAAGGGCTTGAGGCAGGGTGGATTAAATCTCCATATTGAGTTAGGAGATGATGCGCGGTATCAGCCGCAAGGTGTTGGCACTGTTTCGTTTCAGAGGGAGTCTAGAAAACCTATCAGCTTTGTTGATGTGTTATATGTCCCAGGGATGACCAAGAATCTCATATCAGTTTCCACACTAGAAGACAAGGGTTTTCTAGTGAATTTCCGAGACAGGAAAGTATATATCAGGCCACACGGGTCAGATCAGAGATTGGACAGGATGATTGGGGTTTAGAGTGGGAAGGTTTACAGACTACAGTTTGAGCCTACAAAGGCTCTGGTTAGTAGTAGTAGCAGTGATTGTGAGTTGTGGCATAGGAGGATGGAACACTTACGCCATGGTGCACTGAGGCATCTAAGACAGGCATTCATTGGAGTTCCTTCAGTAATGGAGGAGAAGCACAACCACTGCAAGGGTTGTGCATTGGAAAGAACATCAGAAAGCATTTCCCACATAGTGAGCACAAGTCTGAGGGGGCCTTAGACTTGGTGCATTCGTATGTATGCAGACCGATGAGCGTCCATTCTTTCAGTGGTTACAGTTACTGCGTCACATTCATTGATGACTATTCCAGGAAAACCTAGATCTATTTTCTGAAGGCCAAGTCATAGTTCTTCGATCGGTTCCAAGAGTTCAAGACTCTCGTGGAGAACCAAACAGGGAAGAAGATCCAGATATTGAGGACAGACAACGGTGGTGAGTACATTGGCAGAGAGTTCATGGAGTATTGTGCATCAGAGGGAATCAAGAAGGAACACACTGTTCCTCATACCCCGCAGCAGAATGGGGTGGCAGAGAGGAAGAACATGACACTGGTGAGTGCATCCAAGGCCATGTTATTTGATCAGAGATTACCACTATTCCTATGGGCCAAGGCATTTCGGACTGCAGTATATGTCCAGAACAGGTGTCCCCACACAGCACTGGGGAAGAAGACACCTGAGGAGGTATTCACAGGTACTAGACCATATGTGAGTCATCTATGCATATTTGGGAGTATCTACTATTGTCACATTCATGCTGACACTAGGAAGAAGCTGGATCCTCTAGAGAGAAGGGGCTTCTAGTTGGGTATAGTGAGACTTCCAAGGATTATAGAGTATATGTCCCAGCTCGCAAGAGGATCATTATGAGCAGGGATGTCCAGTTTGATGAGGACAGAGCCTTGAGAATATCTATGGACTTACTAGCACAAGATCAGCCAGCTGCGGACTCGGGAGGAGTCAAGTTGGAGTAGTCACAGGTACAGGTTCCGACACAGGGCATAGGTTCTGGTAGTCAGAGGGAGTCAGGTGGACAGGATCCTCCTATCGTTGATGAGGAGGATGAGCAACAGCAGGAGGAGGATATCCAGCAGCCGCAGCAAGCAGACACTAGGCCACGGCCTAAGTGGTATAGGTCCACAGTTCAGGATTCCAGATAGGTGAGTCTTCCACAAAGATCCTTTAGACGGAGCGTACCACCAGATAGACTGAGTTATATGGCAGTGATGACAGAGTTGATTGACTCTCAACCTTCTAGTTTTGAGGAGGTTTCACAACATGATGTGTGGAAAGAGGCCATGGTTGAGGAGCATGACTCAATCATGAAGAATCAGGTATGGGAGGTTGTTAAGAGGCCACAGGATAAGAAGGTGGTAGGATCTAGATGGATCTGCAAGGTAAAGCATGCAACAGATGGAAGTGTGGAGAATTGCAAGGCAAGCTTTGTGGCGAAGGGGTATTCGCAGAAGGAAGGTATTGACTATGAGAAAACCTTCGCCCATGTCGCTAGGTATTCTTCTATTCAGACTATCCTATCATTGGCAGTAGAGATGGGTTGGCGCGTTCATCAAATGGATGTGAAGATAGCCTTCCTCAATGGAGTTATTGAGGAAGAGCTTTATATTGAGGAGCCAGAGGGGTTTGAGGTTGAGAGCAGGGATTCGCATGTATGCAGGTTGCACATAGCTCTTTATGGGCTCAAGCAGGCACCTCGAGCATGGTACTCGAGGATTGACATTTATCTACGAGAGATGGGTTTCTAGCGGAGTGAGGCAGACCATAACCTGTACTTCTTGGCAGGTGAGGTACCTCTCATACTGGTTCTATATGTGGATGATCTCTTTCTTACAGGAGATGAGAGGTTGATCAGGGGTTGCAAGTCCAATCTTGTAGTGGAGTTTGAGATGAAAGACCTTGGGTTAATGCATTACTTCCTAGGTTTGGAGGTTTGGCAAAGAGATGGGTGCTTCTTCATTGGACAGGGGAAGTATGCAGTAGAGATCTTGAAGAGATTCACGATGGAGAACTGTAGACCTATGGCCATACATCTAGTTTCCAACTGGAGGAAGATTGATGTATCGGGATCATAGGAGTTTGATCCTACAGTGTATAGGCAGCTTATCGGGTCGCTTATGTATCTAGTCAACACTCGACCAGACATTAGTTTTGCAGTCAACTCTTTGATTCAATTCATGGTGAACCCTCGAAGAGTACACTAGATAGTTGCGAAGCACATACTTTGCTACATCAGAGGTACAGTGGACTATGGTTTGGTTTATGAGCACAATGGGAGTATACAGTTGGTAGGGTTTACAGATGTTGACTCGGCAAGATGTGTAGAGGATCGGAAGAGTACTTCAGGTTGTTGTTTCAGCATTGGATCAGGGGTTGTCTCTTGGTTCAGCAGGAAGCAATGTTAAGATTCAATATGCTAAGATAGATAACATTAGTATTCAATTCAATTTCACAACAATAGCATAAACAAGATCACTGAAAGAATAACAAGCACAACATAAACACAAGAGACACAATTTATCCTGGGAAACCCTCATGGGGTAGAAAACCTAGCAAAACTTCCTCAATATAGATGATCAAAAGTACAAAGATGAAATCCCCAAACAAGAGCTCCTTCTCCTTCACAGATATATATCTCTCTCCTAATGCGCAATCCACAAGTGAGTGTGTGTCCAAATGAGGAGCACGACACTTTTATTTATACTTTAAATTTCACTTGACATTTACCCTAACTAGGTCGGCCCCTAACAAATTAACCTAATGCTGACTAGGTCGACTTTACTAGGGGACTTAAATACCCCATTACAAATGGCTCAAGGGGGTCTATTTCCCCGACTTACATGGGAGGATTTACCTCGTTGACTTTACATGATCAAATACAATAATGGCATCCCGAAGGAGGAATAAAACATCTCCGAATAAATTACAATGATAAAATACAATAGAATATTCTTCGAAGTTACAATATTTCAACACTCCCCCTTAACGAAAAGGGTATTCTTCTGACTACAACAACATCAACTGAAGGAGCAAGGAGAGAGAGCATCATCAACAACATCAAGGTGATACATCTATAGATCATCGAAAGTTTTCTTCAACATCATCAACAACTAGAACAACTACTGGTATATCTTCAACATCTTCAATTCTGGAATATCATCTTCTACAGTACTGATCCTTCGTCTTCTGCAGCACTCGATCACTCGATCATCTACAACAAAAACATCAACATCTGGATCTTTTGATCAGCAACAACATCATCATCTTGATCTTTCGATCAACAACATCATCATAGCAACATAACCTGCAACACACATGATCCAATTACAGGATGATCAATCCCTCTCACTTTAGGACATAAGTCCAATGATGATACAATCCTCAACCACAGTGCTAGTCCTTTTTCGTACTGGATGTGACCTAGAATAAATCATAGTATTTACCACCACAAAGCCAATCCTATTTCATACTGGATGCGACCTAGAATAAATCATAGGATTTACCACCACAGAGCCAGTCTTATTTCATACTGGATGCGACCTAGAATAAATCATAGGATTTACCACCACAAAGCCAGTCCTATTTCATACTGGATGCGACCTAGAATGAATCATAGGGTTTACAACCACATAGCCAGTCCTATTTCACACTGGATGCGACCTAAAATAAATTTAGGGTTTACAACACAACATCATCACATTCTCGGAGACAAGAGTCTACAGATCTCTTTTAGGACATATGTCCAGGGATGATACAATCCCACTGCAACATCATCTCATTTTCGGAGACAAAAGTCTACGGATCTCTTTTAGGACATATGTCCAGGGATGATACAATCCCACTGCAACATCATCATCAACATCTTTCTCGGAGACAAGAGTCTACGGATCCTTTTAGGACACGTGTCCAGGGATGATACAATCCTACTGCAACATCATCATCAATATCTTTCTCGGAGACAAGAGTCTACGGATCCCTTTACGACATGTGTCCAGGGATGATACAATCCCATTGCAACATCAGAATCAGCATCAACACTGATCCCCCTTTCGAGGAATGTCCTTTCGAACCACACCAAGCTTGTCACAGAAGTACTCAAACTTCACTCAAGACAGGGGCTTAGTCAACACATTAGCAACTTGCTCATCAGTGCTCACATACTCGATATTTATAGCTCCTTTCTGTACTATACCCCGTATATAGAACTACCAGATTTCTATGTGCTTTGATCTGTCATGGAAGACTGGGTTCTCCGTCATCTTTATACAACTCTGGTTGTCACATAAAATAACTGTGGTATCCAACTCCAGGTCAAACAAACCTGACATCAACTTCTGAAGCCATATGGGCTCACAACTAGCAGAACAAGTTGTTATATACTCATCTTTAGCTGTGCTGAGAGCTATACTGGACTACTTCCTACTAAACCATGAGATCATGGTGGATCCCAAACAATAACATCCACCTGAGGTGCTCTTCCTGTCTGAGACACTTCCAGCCCAATCTGCATCTGTATAACCATACAATCTATAGTCATGATCTCTAACATAGTATAGACCAAAGTCTATCGTACCTTTCAAGTACCTCATCACATGCTTTGCAGCTACCAAGTGAAAATGTCTAGGCTCAACTAGATACCGACTCGGGGTGTTCACAACAAAGCATATATCTGGCCTGGTATTCGTCAAATATATCAACGAACCAATCATCTGTCTGTAAACTATAGAAACCACTATCCATCATCTCAGATCTCTACTTCACATTTTCCTTGGCTAAGGAAAATTCTCATATGATCTCAGCCACATATCTAATCACAAGAATCATGGCAAGATTATTTAACTCTGATATCTTCCCTCTGAAGTGGATTCTTCCACATCTGAGTATTGTCCTCCCTCTATAACACACTCTGCATTGAGTGATATTTTGCATATCTATCCGTGCCATCTCCCGTCAGATGGTTCTACTGATATGAGCCTCAAGATCACTCGAACTCTATGGTGAGTTCCTTCTTGCATCCATCTGAGAGAAGCATGTCATCTGTATATAGCAATCATCTTCAACCTTGTAGCAAAGGTTGAAATCCGCATCACTCGTAGTGATCATCAAGCTCATCAAATAACTATCGATCCTGGGTACCTGTTGAACCCGTACAAAGCCTTCTTCGATCATGTGATTTTCTTTCAAATCTTGGGAATTTGTTCGATATGCACTTCTTCTTCAATTACACCATTCACGAGAATGTTCTTGTCATCCATGGGTGTAATCTATCTCTGGAAGTGTGTCTAGCCACTGGAGCAAACATCTCATCATGATCCTGAGCCTTGCTTTGTACTTCTATAGTATGTTTGATTTGTAAGTCTTCTTGTTGAACAGTCATCACTTCTTCTTCGGAACAAGTGTTCATCATCCTTCTTTTGTAGAGCATTGCACACGATCTTTCCTACAAATCAAATTCAATCACATGATTAGTAACACTTCATAATTATCAAATCATGTCAATTATATCCTTTTATGCATATTGGTATGATTCACATAGTTATGCAACTATATTGGCCAATGCTTTGGCACAACACTTTTCCATATCCCGTATGCATACAGTGACTATCTAGATTCCTTCCATCTCTACCAGAACATACTATCAAGAGCGTGCACTGCTCCCAGGATGCTAGCAAAGAGGTTTCATTCTAGACAAGCAACAATGGAATGTTGTCCAACACCATTGGCAACTTACCATGAATATTAGTATTACATTGTTCAATGAATGCTTACCCTATGCATGATACATTTCCCGATTCTAGGAAACAAATATGCATACAACTATTAATATCATTAACTATTCAAAGATTCAAGAAGTAATTCAAATACTTATCTTTTTATGTTTTGTGGGGTTGCCTCCATCTGGATTTTTGCTTCCTTCTTGATCTCTACTTCCTTTCCATGTCATGATAGTATCATGAACTTGTGTCTTTGAGCTTTTATCCATCCTGTAGCACTATGCACCCTTAAATGTGCACTAGTTTCATCATTGTGTCATCCTCAAGATCTCATGCATAATCACATATTCATTAGTATAATCTCAATAAGATTAAAAACATTATAACCCTAAATAATCTTAAACAAGTACAGTCATAATCATTAATCAAACTATGAAACATTATATGCATAAAGCCTTGATTGGCTAAACTCTATTTTTCAAGAATAATCATTATCAACCATATGAAAGTATACTTATCTAAGATCCTAACACAAAGTATGATACTAACTCGATATAGGAAAACATACCTCGATTAGCATGCTTGCTAGTTATGTCTAACATACCCAAACAATATCTTCTTTGTTCTCTTCAATGATTTAGAGACCTTGTGCTAGTAACCTGCATATCTCATAAGTTAAGCATAATAGAACCAACTCATACATACCTTGTAAGTAGAGCTTCTATGTGATCAAAGACTATGGACGAGTCTTTGTCTTCATGTCATCATGCTCATATATTCTTGATCTAAAACTTGATTTGTCTTTCTTGATGTCCCTTTCATGTTAACAGACAACATCATCATCATACAACACCACAAGTGCATTAGTACAATCATAAGTGTCATAACTCTAATCAATGAATGTCTTCTATCATTCACATGCATTCATACTTTTACTAGACAAATCTAAAACTAATCATGATTGTACTAACCTCAATAATATGAAGACAAACATATCATGAACTTAATCATCAATTAAATGAAACAGAGTTCAAAACATACCTGCATCTCCTCAAGTCATACCTGTCGAGATTGCTTGTAGTCTTTTCTATAAGGGTAAAACCCTACTCATCCAAGGTAGATCACTTGTAAACATCTTATATAGGTTCATGGTGTTAGGATGATAGAATATCAGTGCCATTTAAACCGCCTTCATTGCTGCCCTATGAGTCTCCCAACCTTGCTAGGGTTTCTTCTTACTTGGAAACCCCAATTTTCAATCTCCTTCCTCCCACAACATTTTGATGGAAGATCAATATCTATGATGAATGGATTCCAAATCCATTTTCAAAGTTTCCAATGTTGCATCAAGTGTCTCCAACATTGTATCAGGTCATGCCATACGTAAAAAATCTGAAAACCCTAAGTGAGAGCTTCTTCCTCCTCTTCTTTGATTTCCTTCGTTTAGCTATTTCATATGTGCTTTATTGTTTTTAGTGTATCTCTGAAATTTCGGATCGTCAGGGTCTGAAACTTTGATCTATGGTAGCCTGACCTGTTATCTTTCCAACCCCACATATTTTAGCTTCGTTGGATTCTCCATGAGAGATATATGCTAAGTTTCCGAACATGACATGTTTGTGGGATGAAACAGCATAGCGAACTTGTACGGAGTGCCACGTGTCATTGTTTCAACTTCGGCCTCTGATACTCGGACCTGTGAAACTACAGTCTGTGCCCTAACTGACACTTTTTATGGAATTCCATTTGGAGCTTCCTAGCCCGAGATATGACATTTTTTCCTAGGTCACATGTTTAGGGCTGCATTCTGGAAGAGGCAGAAACCCTAACTTGTATGGATCATATCCCACAAAGTACAACGAATATGAGGCTGAAACTTGGACACAAGGTACAGGAACATGTCATCTTCGGCCTATCCAAGTTTCAGATCCTGAACCTTCGCCAAAAGTTATTTATAGCGAAATTTCCACGATGACTAGGTTTTGCTATACAAAGCCCTAGCTTTCAAATTGTTGTAAGTGAAACAAGTGTCGTAAATGCCATACATTGCCTTCCTTCAGGCTAGCTCTGAAACCATGTTAAGATTCAATATGCTAAGATAGATAACATCAGTATTCAATTCAATTTCACAACAATAGCATATACAATATCACTGAAAGAATAACAAGCACAACATAAACACAAGAGACACAATTTATCCTTTGTAACCCTCGTGGGGTAGAAAACCCAGCAAAACTTCCTCAATATAGATGATCAAAAGTACAAAGATGAAATCCCCAAACAAGAGCTCCTTCTCCTTCACAGATATCTCTCTCTCCTAATGCGCAATCCACAAGTGAGTGTGTGTCCAAATGAGGAGCACGACACTTCTATTTATACTTTAAATTTCACTTGACATTTACCCTAACTAGGTCGGCCCCTAACAAATTAACCTAATGTTGACTAGGCCGACTTTACTAGGGGACTTAAATACCCCATTACAATTGACTCAAGGGGATCTATTTCCCCGACTTACATGGGAGGATTTACCTCGTTGACTTTACATGATCAAATACAATAATGACATCCCGACGGAGGAATAAAACATCTCCGAATAAATTACAATGATAAAATAAATAAAATATTCTTCGAAGTTACAATATTTCAACAAGCAGAAGTCAGTTGCATTGAGTTCAACAAAGGATGAATATATGGCAGCCAGCATGGATGCATGTGAGGGGATGTGGTTGAGGAAGTTTCTCTTAGGATTGTTCGAGAGTGAGATAGAGACTACTATAGTTCACTATGATAATCAGAGTGGTATCAACCTTTCTGAGAATCCAGAGTTCCATGATAGGAGCAAACACATTGACATCCGGTATCACTTCCTCAGAGATTGTGTTCATATAGGAACCATTTGGTCGGAGTACATTCAGACAGATGAGCAGGTGGCAGACATATTCACCAAGGCACTTTGCAAACTCAAGTTTGTGAAGTTCAGAGACAAGTTGGGGTTGTTACCGAATCCCTTCCTCGTTGAGAGGGAGTGTTAGAAAGTGACAACAAGAAAGGTCTCCCTGCATGCATGTGTTCTTGCATGTAGAAGACTTTTAAATTGGAGAAGCCAATAAAAATGTATTTAATTTATTTTTCCTAAGTTTACTTTGGAAAATAAATTAAAGTGATCTAATTATTGATTGACTTAATGAAACGCTTTTCATAAAGTGTAAGTGAGAATAATTAAAGTGATGGCTAGATTTAATCTTAGCCATCCAATCTCACCGGAGGATCTCATCCATAGATCGATAGTGAGATTAGGGTTTTCGCTTAGCATTGAGTTATAAAAGAAAGATCAATTGGTGGAGACACACAATTGCATTCCGACAGACGCAGAGAAAGAGAAGTGTGAGAGAGGGAGTTTTGGCGAAGAAGACAGAGGAGCAGCCATTCAGAGAAGGCAGCACAGAATTCGCAAAGGAGAGAGATAGGAGGACTCGACAAAGGTGACCGTACAACAGGCAGGTCGTACAGCAGCCTGTCCGTATAGTCTGTACAGACCGTACGGATTCCGTACAGCAGGACGTATGGATCCGTACAACAGGTCGTACAGTTGTACAGCAACAACAGTACTGTTGCGTTGGGATCTGGCCCATTCACAGGTTTTTCTCAGTGATTTTTGTGGTATGATTTTGTCAGTTGGGCAAAATTGGAATTCTGAATTGTACCACTCTTTATTTTCTTAATAAAATAAAATCTCATACTGCTGCACTGGTTTTCCCATCTTTTGTTTTGTCTGGGGGGTTATACCCAAAAAGATTGAGTTGTCTCTATTGATGTGATTGTTGTTATATTTCTTTCAGTATTTATTGTTCCGCTGCATAGTGAAGAAATCCATGTGTGGTTATTGGTAGCAATTAATTGGCATGCTTTTAGCCCTAGTTGGATTTTAAGGAAATTTACAACTGCATCTCAAGCCTCCACGGCAAGTCCACTGGGGCAACTATCCTCTACAAGAACATTATCAAATCCCCATGCATCGCCAAGCCATCTCTAATCCTCTTAACAGAAACCAAGCTACCGCATGCCATCTAGGGATTGAAGCCCTCCTCCGTGATGCACAATAATCCACATCCTCTGTAGGTTGTTCTCCCACCATGTGGTCATCATGCAGTGCATCCACCATCCAAGCAAGAGATATCTAACATACAAGAGAAGAACATTGAGCTAGCAATCAACTGAGGTCAAACATCCACTGAGCAAGCTATCTCAAGTGAGCATATCCATCACAAACCATCCCAACGCTGAACATATGCCATGTACCCCAAATCTCATGAATCACTCTCAAACATTGTGTAAATACTTTCAAAATAACCCAATAATCTAACAAAAAAGCATCCTCAATTTTTCTGTAGGCATGTTTTGTGTTCTTTATATCCATTTTTCTCTAATATAGAACTAGTTTGAGACAAATTATTCAGAGTATGGCAACAACACAAGTCTACAACCCACATACAAGCTATCAAGGATGCTGAAGAGTTACGAATAAAAACCAATAAACTTATGTAAATCATTGTTGGAAGGGTTCGGAAGATTCGAAATTTTAAGTGATTGCACTTATAAATTTTGTAAATTGGGGAAGTAAAACATGCAAACAACATGAGAAGTTTGTACTAGACTTTCAATTGATTGCAATTGCCGATTGGAAAAACTAACGCTAAACCAATTATACCTTTAAAGTTGAATATAACGTGAACGAATTATAATTGTCAAAATTTTCAGTTTTAATTCCTTCAATAACCCGTGTGGCATACTTTTACAATTTCTTTGCTAACATACAACATATTCATGGTGCATGTGCGTTCCAGTATTAATCAATAGTGAGAATGACCCCCTTAACAACAATGATTATACCTCCAACCCCATGGCTTGGGCACATTTCCTTTGTCAACATCTCTTTGTTGGCTGCCACAAATTGAGCAGAACTACTAGAACATTATATATATATATATATATATATCATCTCACCAAATCTCTTAAGATTGAATAAGGTAAGCATGCTCTCACACTCTAACTTGCCTTTTCAATCCCCTCAAACTCAACTCTTTGTCCTCGTTTGAAAAATCACATAGTTGAAAAAAGAGTGATAATTATCATCCACGATCCATGGAAAAAAGCAAAATATTTATGGCATAAAAATTTGCAAAAATAATCCGCTACAAATTTTATCCTCATCTCTCAGTGTTTTATTTATCCCTAATTTTTGTTAATATATGCTCGTTACATTACTTTATTATAAAATTTATATGTAATACAAAATTAATATTAATATTTAAATAATAACAAAACAAATGATTTGTCAATTTGAGATTAGCTTGGTAGTTGTGGGATGGAGTGTTATCCTCCACACCTAAGTTCTATTCCCATAAGTGACATGTTCAGCTCATAATGAGTATTTTTGTAACGGCTTTGAGCCCTAATGTTGACCAAGCATTTTGCCCTAAATAAAACTTGAGTACTATCTTCAAAATGAGGGAAAGCACCTAAAGGTTTTCCCTAGCCATTGTAACCTAGAAAAAAAATGACTTGATTGACATGAAACAAATCCATTCAACAATGTTGTCAAACTCTACCTCAACAAAAAGTCTACTAGCTTGGGCTTGGCAAAATTCCACAACTCAGTTCAAAACTTGGCAAAATGCGACAAATAGAAGAAAAACACTCAATATAGTTAATTCCGTGGAACTTGCGACTCCAACAAATTTGCATTGTGTCTGGCATGTTTGTGCTGAGTCTCACGGGTCCTAACACTCTCGAGTGAGTCTGAGCTGCGTACTCATTTTAAACTTGGCTCGACCAGACTCGGAACCAAAAGACTCGACGAATCTTTGTCTAGACTTAACATTGCAAATTATAAGCAACATGAATTTATGAACCTTTAGCCAACAATCAATTTGTTAAGGGAAATGAAAGTCCATATCACAAGATATTCCACAGCCCACGAGAGGAAATATTTTTGTTATAACAAAGAAACTAGCGAAATCAATGATAAAGGGTGTACTTTAACCCTAGAGTAGTAGTAGAACTTACGACCTCAGTCTTGGCAGCAGTACCACAAGCCAATGCACCAAACACTTTTGCTTTAAGCAAAAGTGCCGAGATATTGTTAAGAGCACTACTAGCCAACTGTAGGCTACGGTGTATATGTGACACCAGGCGCATACCCTATTTTCTGGGCAAGGGAGTGGAACTTACGACCTCAGTCTTGACAACAGTACCACAAACCAATGCACCAAACACTTCTACTTTAAGCAGAACTGTCAGAGTTGCCCTTGATGCCCTAAGACCCAGCCTAACCACTAAAGAACCAATTTACAAAAATCCAAAACGGGGATCCAGTATCCACTTAAGTAGTATGTGAGACAAAGTAAAAACTTCAAGGAAATTATAAAAGGTTTAAGATAAGTTGTGTTCATGTTCAACACTATGCATACAAGGGAATCTCAATAAATCATTTAATCATTTTACATCAATTGATTTTGTCACATTTATTGCTAATTTTCTGCTCTAGAAACAGACTCAGCTTATTTGAGTTGAATTTATTCTAGAAACAGAATCAGCATATTTGAGTTGAATTTATTCTAGAAACAGACTCAGCTTATTTGAGTTGAATTTATTGCTAATCTTCTGTTCTAAAAAGACTTAGCTCATTTGAATTGATAGTGTAACAATTCTCCCTATGTAAACTTTTGTTGTGTATATATATCAAAAGAGCAGTATAATCCCATCTAAGACACATTCTGCATCCTAAGTAGTTCAATTTGGAACAACTATTACCCTGAAGTGAACAACATTTATGCAAAGACGTAAATTGAAAAATCCATTTTTAGTGTCATTTGTATACTCGTCCATTTTGTTATTTTGGGATTTCTAGGGACTGATTGTATCCCGTGTTTTTTCGTAAAGTTGAGTGCACTTCCCATGTACTTTTTTATAAATTATTTCTGTTATTTTCGAGGTTCACTCTCTATGTACTCTTTTATAAATTATTTTTGTTTCTTTTCTGGGTTTACTGGAGATAATTTCTATGTCTTTATAAATTATTTTTATTCTTTTGTAGGTTTACTGAATTTTGTCCCTTTGTACTCTAAAAATTTAACGAAGATACTTTAGCACTCTCAATGTCCTTTTCTCTTTGTTACAGTCCCATTGCTTTGTCCCGTTGTCAACTTTGATCTAAACCATGGCTCTCTCAATATCCACTCCTCTTTGTTACAGTCCCAATGGTCAAATCTGACCATAACTTTGACTATTAGTGGACTTCTCTTTGTTACAGTCCCACTGGTCAACTTTCACCATAACTTTGATCATTGGTGGACTTCTCTCTGTTGCAGTCCCAATGGTCAACTTTCAACATACCTTTGACCATTAGTGGACATTAATATTTTAATTTTTTTAACCATGGCTCTCTAGTCACCAGTGTGGAGCTTTACAAGTTAGCTACTACTTTATTTCTAAGCAACCTATATCTTCTAGGCATTCCCCTAATTTGTTGATTGAGATCCTAAGAGTAATCAACGGATCCTCGTCGGTCAACTTTGACCATTAGTGAACATTAATATTTTATGTTTTTCAAAACCATTGCTTTCTCTAGTGACCAGTGTGGAGCTTTACAAGTTAGCTACTTTACTAAGTAACCTAGTTCTTCTAGGCATTCCCTAATTTGTTGATTGAGATTCCAAAGAGTAATCCAAAGCATCTTTGTTTTTCTGTAATCCTGTTTCTTTATCTTTATAACCGTTTCTTATTCTTTATATCCATTTTTCTCTAATATAGAGCTAGTCCTGTTTATTACCCTTTATATCCATTTTTATCTAATATGAACTAGTGAGACAAATGATTCAAAGCATGGCAATAGCAAAAGTATAGTAACTACTTCCAATCTGTCATGGATGTAGAAGGGTTGAGAGTAGATATCCAATAAACTCATGGTTATGTAAATAACTGATGGAAGGATTTGGAAGATTTAAACTTTCAAGTATTTAGACTTGTAACAAATGTAAAGCCGAGAAATAAAACATTCTGCACAAGTATTTAAAAAAAAAATTAACTGAGACATAATATAGAAAAGATGAAAAACAACTTGAATATTCTCCATATTCCTGACAAGTCTCATTCGCACTTAAACTGGCCATTCGTAACCCACAAAGCCTGCTTGATTACAAAACAGATTGCACTCGTGACCAACTCACTATATTTGCAATCCATACGACAAAACATGGATCAAAGGAATATAAAATAATATTAGCACATCTTACTGACATTTTGGCTAAATTCCATGAGCATTATCCCCTTTAACTGTTGCAAAAATAAAACATATTACTTTTGAACATTCACATCAGGACTGGAGGAAAACGTTGGGGCTTCTGTCTGCTTAAAGAACTCTTTTGCATGACGTGCCACATCAGCCTCCAAAATAGCCTCCAAAACAACATCAGAGCCTGTTAATTCTGCAATGAAGGAGCAGTAGTCAACTTAGATGGTATACTGGATGACAACCAAATCTGGTCTGTTGGACCACAGTGCTCAAACACAATGATATTAAAGTTCAATTTATAATCTAAGTCGTTTAAGAAGAAAGAAGAATTTCTGCTGACAGAAAATTTCAGATTGTCAATTTAAGCTATTAATACCTTTGCACTTGGGCAAAAGCCCTGCACTTTCTGCAGAGACAGGCAGAACTATAGTCTGACCAGCTTTTGGCAAACTTTCAAGGCTCTCCTGTTGCTTAGAAGATTGAGCGTTGTCTGAGTCTCCGAAATATGTATCCTTCACACCTGGGGATTTTGCTAGACGTGCATAAGCTGCTGCTTGGCATTGTAATTGGACAGAACTTGGGGCCTCTGTATTTAAGACCTGCAATAATTGCATTAGTAAATTATAAATGAAACTACTACAAAAAGGAAATGTATCATGCATATGAGTCTATGACTGTTCACTACTATATTTTTAATAAATATTATTTTCAAACTATCATTTTTTCTAGCAACCAACCCTGGAGATGCTTTCCATATTCTTCTGAATCCCATCAATTGCTCTGTGAGTATGATCCAAAGTTGTTGAACCTGAAAGTCAATCAACAGTTCCAACCAATGAATGGCAGAAGTCAATGCCGAATAAGTTTATGCCAGGATTCTGAACATTAATGTGTGACTCAAACATTAAGTTTTTATTTTGTAAATATAAGACTTGATAGTATTTTCATAGCATCTGAATTTACACTGTCAATTCGAAGAAACATCAGCCCTCGGGTACTATGTTCCAATAACGAAGGTTCAGATATTTACAAGATCTGGATTTCGATTGTGTTTTCTGAAGTACTATTAAAAAGAACATATAACTTCTCCCAGTGGACTTCTGGTTATCAGGTTCAAAATGTTTGTAAGACTTCTTTTGCACAAGTATTCAATTTCTATTCATTGCACATCTCAAAACTTATGCTAGCTCTTGGAGCTGCATTTTCTATAAAAATTGGCGAAGCTACCGTTAAGGAGAATTTTAAAATTAGGAAGAGACTTTACCTCAGGTCCAGACAATACAGGCAGCACATTATCTACAATTATTTCTTTATCATATTATAACTTTCGCCAGGATAAGAGCTAGCATGTATATTTAACTCTGAAACATATAATTAACAGCGCTTACCTTTTTGTATGTGTTAGGTTCAAGAGCCAGAGGGAATCTTTGCAGAGTTGGTTCGAATTTGGGGCTACTAGCATGCTCTCAACAATTGAACAAAAGATAAAAATGGAGATAAGTAAACGAGGCTAACCAACATATGTTAAAAACCAATGTCGCTTTACCATAAAAGAAAACTGAAGAAACTTCCTACAGCAACTGAATCTGAAGAAAAAAAGAATAAGCAGAGGACAGTCAAGATAATTCTAAGCTGCAATAAGATTCACAGGCAGCTCAAAAACACAACCAGAGACCAAATTCCAACAAAGCATTGAACATGTCTGGAATGGATGGAACCTAATTCAAAGAAACATCCACTTCCTGTAGTAAAATCGCACAGCCTTTTTTATGATAATCTGTGCTGACTGTTAAACTGTAACCAGAAAAAGACATCAATTTAAGAATGGCCTAACCTGCAACGAAGGTGAAGAAAACAAAACCTAACAGAAAATAAGCATATAAACAGCACTCTTACTCCAAACACTTATCTCATCTCCTTAGCTATGGTCAAATTGAAAAGAAATAGCATGGCCCGAAGATTTGAAATACTTTAGAATAAGTCCGAAGATTTGAAATATTTTAGAATTAGATGATTGCTAAAGATTTGTATCTAATCTTTTTGTTAGTGTCAAGGCACATCAAAGCATAAAAACGTCTCAAACCCATAAACAGTAGAAACACCAAAATCCAGAATTTATAGTCTTTGCTTCCATATTTGCTTCTTTTTTAATCAATCTCTGCTGCAAAATTTCACATTTGAACAACTAGAATTAAGTCTCAAGAAAAGTAGTACGTTGATCTTGTCGTGGGTTGTCTCTGAGTTATAAAGGTCGTCTTTGAGCCTATAAATTATGGCCTATAGGATATTGTCATGCTTGTTGCCTTATAGGCCGAATACTATTATCAAGTATTATTCCTTTTTACCCTACGCCTTTTCAGAAGTTCCTTACAGAGAGGCTCAATCATCAATAAATAAAGTCAAACCCTGCTTTTGCTCCAAACATTACATCACTAGTTCCCATGCAAAAAAAATGAAAAAAAAATGAAAAATTAATGAAGAAGAAGTGAGTGTGATACTAGAGGTCATTAATGACAGTTTGATTGAGGGAAAACAAGGTTAGAAGGCAGCTCCTTTTGAGGGAAGCTCCTTCACATATGAGCATAATTAGAAATTGGCCAGCTCAACATTTAGGGACAAAAAAGGGATGGCTGGCTACACATCAGAGAGGCAAACAAGGATGGCTTAGCTACAGTCAGCCCACCTAAGCAGATCTTGGACATGATGACTTAGGGGGTAACAAAGCACTTCCATAGTGTAGATAAATGTCCAAATTCTTCATTTATTTCATTCATTCTTCTACAGTCTGCAATTATTTACATTTATTGCATAATATACAGTTTTGTACATCTAGAGTTACATAACTTACTCAAGTGTGTCATTGCAGTACATAGGTGATTTTTTGCTGACTTCAGGCCTATTCCTGCTCGGTTTTCTCTATGAAAGGGAATCGCACTCCATTTCGCTACGAGGGCCTCTTGTGTGGAGAATTTTGGACATTTTGTTGTAGTGGCATGAATAATTCTAGTACATAAAGGCACCTGCATTTGAAAGGCCTGGGAAACCACATAACACTAATTTCAAGAGACCTTTGGGGCAGCAACTCCCAAAAGCAACAAAATTCACTGAAGTTGGTTGCTTTTTATTAGTTTCAGCAGTTAGAATTTGCTGTTCTTGGTGCCCAAGTACAATTTTGAATCTCTTCTAGGTCTCCTCTACTCCAAAGTCCCAATTTCATGTTTTTTGGGTCCCAAAAGTCACATTCTCTACTTCGAAAACAGTAAGATCCATATTTTTGCTATAACTAATGTCAAGACAGCATCCTGACTTGGAATTCCATTACAAACTAATTTCTACTGCATTTCAACCATTTTGCAGAACTGGTACGATATTTTTATGTCATTTACTGTTAGAAGAAATATGCTACCTAAAGATGACATGATGACAATCTGATGAACAAATTACTTTCCATCTATGAAACAGGACACGTCCCTTAGGGGTTCCGTGTCCATATTTCACGTGACAAACATGGATAAGCTAGGACATGTGTCCTGAAACAGGACACCTGTCCGACACATGCCCTAGTTACTTTATGCGCATCTGAGATGTATCATTTATTTATCTTTCACTGCTTGCATGCATGTATATCAAAAGCCATAGATGTAACAGACCCTAGGGCATTGTGGGCAAGGAGGGTCATAGTGGGATCCATGCTAATCACATCTATCAACAAGCTGGTAGAATTGGTACCTAATACTTGCTTCTCTAGGATTCAAAATATGAACCTGTAGGGGACATAACCCCAAGGGTGTAGATGCCCAAATCACACTCACCTTGGTCATATGGGAAGAAACAAAATCCTGTTATGCATATTGGAAAGGGGAACCAAACCCTGATCTGTTAAATTATAGCACTCTCTTTGTATAGAACTAAAGGGTTTTGCACTAAAGGTGGCATGGACGAAAAATGGAGCCATGTTGAGCCACGGCAAAAAGTACACATCACTGACTCATGGATTGATTATTTAGAGTACCTAGGCAAGGTTGGGTGCTGGCCGTCTACCCTTCTATAAGATGCAGGACATGCCTGTGTGTATACAATGCATGACTAAGTTATTACACACCCTTAGTGCTTGAGTAGAGTTACAAGGCATGCTAACCTATATTGGAATGTCCCCTTCCATGGATTACCCAACCCACAGAATAGAGACGCGACCCAAATTCAAACCCATGAAAAACTCAAACACCATTCGACTTCATACATGTATATAACTAAATCATGTAGTGGAAATAAACATGCATAAACTCATAGAAACCATGGATTACATATATTTTTCATTCATAAACAAGGAATAAACATAAATTGCAAAATTATAACCAGAGAATGAAGGGCAGAGATGGAACACTTATCTTTCTTTGTTGGAAGATATGTCATATGTTTACATAAGAGTATTTACAAACAGAAATGCATGACTAAGTTATTATACACCCTTAGTGCTTGAGTAGAGTTACAAGGCATGCTAACCTATATTGGAATGTCCCCTTCCATGGATTACCCAACCCACAGAATAGAGACGCGACCCAATTTCAAAAATTCAAACCCACGAAAAACTCAAACACCATTCGACTTCATACATGTATATAACTAAATCATGTTGGGGAAATAAACATGCATAAACTCATAGAAACCATGGATTACATATATTTTTCATTCATAAACAAGGAATAAACATAAATTGCAAAATTATAACCAGAGAATGAAGGGCAGAGATGGAACACTTATCTTTCTTTGTTGGAAGATATGTCATATGTTTACATAAGAGTATTTACAAACAGAAAATAAAAAATGTGGAAGGGTATATAGAACGGAACTTATATCCTCTTCCTCAAGACTACTAATGCAGAAATAAAATCAGAATACATTACTGCATCTAAATATTTTGCATCTTTTATCAATAACACGCCTTTAGCCAACAACTGGTGGCATGCATCATCATGCCACATAGTACAAAAAACTGGCAAATAACTGCCCTCGCACTCAAAAACAAACCTACACCTTATCTTCCAAAGGTTAAATAGAGCAGAGACTCCCACACTGCCAAATCCAAATGAAAGAGGATTGAACTAGACAACTACAATCACCAAACAAGGCTTCCCACCAATGAAGCGCTCCCTGAAGGAGAACTGAATGTTGATCTTGGATAGAGATCTAACAAATCTTAGCAAACTCGCAATCCAATAAGATATGCTTCACCATCTCAAAATAGTTGCAAACAGGGCAAAGACCATCAAAAATCCCACTCTTTGATAACCTAGCCTCAGAGGGGATCCTGCAATAAATAATAAGCCATGCCAAAAACCCGTTGCTTATAGAAAAGCCAAACATACCAAACATTATGCAATCTATGCATCCACCTATCTTTTGGATCCACCAAAACCCACCTCACATTAAGAACAGGAGCTAATGCATGCCACTGATGTAACACCAAATAGATTCTTTGTGAATCATATTGTTGTTCCTCAGGCTACACCTCAACTGAAATGAGGTTTTCTTCGTGTTGACCACCAAGCCAACTAGGTGGCCAATCATGTACCACGTACCTTGAAGACGAGAAAGATGTACCTAGCAAAGTTTTTCAAGCGAGGCAGTTTTTCCTCTTTCTCTTCTTAACTCTTCTCCATGAAATTTCCGCACCCCTGCAGGGGATTTTGTAATGATATGTCAACATGAGGATCAATTTTTGTAAAGCTTAGTTGCCTAGGACTTTATCATTAGAGAAATCCTTTCATCGAGTGTTTTTTCCCTTGGATAATTAAAACTCATTTTTAGTGATTTGAATTATCTGAGATTTTCACTCAAAAATACCTCAAAAGTGGTGAAAGGCGTTCTAATGATCAAGTCCATGGGGTGATTGGGGCCTAAAAATGTTCTATATTACCATAATAGACATTATCCAGAGTCTTGCAGAATTTCATTAAGTTTTACTTAAGATTTTTTAATTTTTGGTAATTAGAAAATGTCCCTCAGCATAAATTGTTGTATTGTAAAAGAGGGATAAGTGGCACCTAGTGCCCATAAATAGGGGTATGGGTACTCAAAATCAATGGAAAGAGACCCCCTACACCATTGGACCAAGATTGAAGTCATTCCGTTGAGTTTTGATCAAGTTTTTGATGGATTTTCCTAACCCAGTCAAGGGAAATCAGGTAAATTGGCCATTAATTAGAATGGCAAAATTTTGTAAAGTGACTATAGTCACTTAGGGAGGGGAAATAATGCTCCCAAGTATTATGTTATGACCGTGAGGTAAAATTAAAGGAAAAAAGCGGCCCCCCAAGCAAGAGTTTTTCAAGTTTGAATTTGTCTCCCGAAGGGGGGAAACCCTCTCTCACTATGGGAAATGAGAAAAATTGAAATGAGCCAAAAGGGGGGGTCCCACCTTCATGATTCTCTCCCCTTGGCCTAGCAATGAAATATAAAACATGAGTGGGGGGCTTCCCCCCCCATTGTTTGTTATTTTTAACCCAAGGAAGTGCACCCCCCTTCATGGACCCCCTTTCTCTCCAAGTGACAAATGTCATTCATGCAAAGGAACTCTTCCCTCTCTCTTTTCCGATTTAAGGAGGCTCCTCCTCCTCATTTGGTTACAATTTTCTTCTTTCACAATCTCTCATGCTCTTGCATTCTTGCTCTCTTCTCACTCTCTTGCTTCCATTTGCTCCCATTTTGGGCCATTGTAATTTTCAGCCATTTGGCTTGGTTAATAGAATTCTTTGGAGGAAATATTGTATCCATTGTGCTCTATGGTGGTTTACTTCTACACTTGATAGCTACTCAAGTTTGGGGAGGTCAAACAAGCAAAGTTCTTTGCTTTGGTGAGATTTGTGGTATTTATGCCATAAGTTTTGTGAGTTTTTCATTCTTGTAGTTAAAAACTTCATATTTTTCTCGGTTGAAGTTTATGATTTCTTAGCTCATTATTTGGATCTCACCTTCTTTTTAGTTGTGTAGAAAATATCTCGCAAGTTGCATGTTGCTTTAGTTGAAGAGTGGAATTCCTCGGTTGGATACCCCACTACTTCAAGCATTGGAAGAGCAAAGAGCACAAACTCCTCCCTTCTCATTCAAATTTCTGCATTTTATTTCTGCATACATTCTCATATTAAAATCTGGTTTTAGACTTCATTTACAAGCTCTTTATTGTGCAAATATCACTTGTAAAATTTCAGAAACTTTTCTCACAATTTTTTACCTTAACATTAATAGTGTCCAAGAGTGATTTTGGGCATTTTCTGTGAAATATTGCTTACTGGTTTTTAGCAGGTTTTGTACAGTACAAGGAGTTATGCTACCCAAATTCGGCCAAAATCAAGTGTAATGGGCATCCACAAGTTGCCATCTTCAGTCCTTGGCAAGAAACGGGTCAAAAATCTCTCTTTCTTCTCTCATTCTTTCAAATATAAAGTGTTGAAATCTTATTTATTGTAACAAGTTCAAGAGAGTCTATTGAACTTGATTCTTCATTTATTTTCATTGTATTATTGAATATTATTTTCAGCCATCCCTTGCATGCAAAGGAAGTTGGTCTTGCCCACCCTTGCATTGCAAGTGAAGAGCGGCTAGGAGTTTGTACTTTGTTTATTTTCATCATTTGACTTCATTCATTTGCCCCATCTCTTCACTAGGAAGAGGATTGTGTGGCTAAGCTAATAATTAACTCACATTTTTTATTTTTTCCATCCATTGCTTACAAAGGTAGTTGGGTTTCTCCCACCCTTGCAAGCAAAAGAGAAAGGGTTAGGAATTGGTTTATTTCTTTATTGCATTGGTTTAATAGTTTGCCCACACCTTGCATACGAAGTGGTTTTGTCCATCCATGCAAAATCGTGCTGGCTAGTTTTGTTTAAGATTTTATTTAATTTTAAGTTTTAAATTGTTGCCCACACCTTGCATGTGAAGTGGCTTTGCCTTCCTGCAAAATCGTGCTAGCTAGTGATTCTTTTCAAGTATTTTTCTTTTCAGAGCAAATAAACATTGCCTCGCTTTTGCCCCGTATTCACTCCCCTTGCCGGTAAATCCGATCCTGGGTGACAAGAAAGGGAAAAAGATCGAATTGGCTAGAGTAATAGGCACTTTAACTGTTTATCTCGAAAATTGAGAAAAAGAGGATTGACCCAAGGAGTTAGTGGGGTAGAGGCTGTTGGGAGCCTCGTGGCACTTTGTGTCCTCCAATTGAACACCCGACAGTTTTCGGAATTGACTTGTGGAGCTAGAGGGGAACCTTGTGTTCTCTTGTTGAGCACCCAACAGTTTCTCTCAAGTTGAAGGATAAGTGTTAAAGGTAGTCATATTATTTAGAAAAATCATTTTGTTTCTTTTGCACTTTCAATACACTAATTCCCTAAGCTAAAGAGAGATAAAATCCTTTAAAACTTACAGGACCACTTGCAAAACATCTTATTGTCTTGCAACAGTAATTTCATTTCAATCTCTTTACTTTCAAAGCAATTTATTTCCAGTTCAAATTCATTTATTTGTCAATCAATTGGTTTTCTTTGCTAGCAATTGATTTTCCTCATGCACTTTTGAATGTTCTGATTTTGGGAAAGCAAATTCTTTCAAGTTTATTGTGTATCTTGTATTGTCCATTAAACAAGTTTTGATTTATTATTGACTCCATTACCCAAGTAGAATAGGCACTGGTTAATTGATGTTTCTTTCTTGTAACTTTATCTTGTCAAGTTTCAAATCAAGGTTTGCCTGTCATTAAACAATTTGCATATTGCATGATTGCTTGTCATTCAACTTGAATAAGTATAATCAAGTTTGAACTCCTAAAACTAAAACACTTTAAAACTTAGTAAATAGGGACTACCCCCCTTGACCTTTGAGAGTTGGGTATAAACGAAGGAGTTAAGAATCGAGGTGACAGTGGGTTCTCAACTCATAATTGCCCCTCAAGAACACACCTAATAGTTCGGAGACTTTTCTATGGTTAAGTATGTTTTAGGCGGCAACACTTTGGTAGTTATGCCCAGCTACAGATTTAAACATCAAATACATGGGAAATTCGGTCAAAATACAAAAGCCAGGGAGAGTTGTGCAGATAGCACCATCTCTGCGCCACTTTATGCCAGCAAGCCAATCCTCTGACCAAGGGAGGGTACCCTTCAAAACAAGTAGGTGTAACTCCCAGTCTGTCACCCTAGTTACCTTTCAGATATACATGCAAAACTTGATTGCATTTAGAACTGAAATATGAGGTGCTCGGGGGCAAATTTCAACCATGAAAAAAAAATATAAAATAAGTGTCGAGTAAAAAGGGAGGCCCAAATATCCCACAAGACTTCAAAATTGAAAATAAGTGCAGCTCACAAGCGCCTTAATCATGACTAGCTCTTAGAAAAAGAAGAAACAACAACATAACATACACTCAATTGACAAAGTATGTTTTAACTTCCCATTGCTATGCATCTTCAGTTGTTATTTAAAATTACACACGTGAGTAAATTTCAGATCCATGTAACTCTAGGCCACCAGACGAAGACTTGACATACTGCCTCAAAGGACTTTAAAAAATATACAAGACACTATTAATTCAACAACCAGTGGCATGTTTTCCTCAGTCCATGGTTTATTAAACAACAACAATCTCATACATTCATGAATGAAAACATTTTTAATTCAAAAACCCCAATGCCATGCTTGCCTCTGTCCATGGGTTATTTCCAAAGCAAAATATTATCATTCACGGTAAACATAAATAATTTACATCCAAAAACCCCAGTGGCATGCTTGCCTCGGTCCTGGGTACCTTAAGAAATACAAAGCCTCCATTTCTCTTGTACAAAAGAATACAGCAAGGGAGATTAATTCATCTCTGCCTTGGTCCTATTGTATATCAGATTGACAGAAGACTTTCAGCGGTCTATGACTATGAAGAATGAGAAAAAGAAGAAGAAAAGAGCCAAGCTGCCAGCTAATGTGATAGATCTGGGCGACTACTCTCAAGCTTCAAAACTTGGGAGAAAAATGATTGAACCCCCTCTGCAAATGAGGGGAAAAACCCCGTTATAGACTGCTCAAAGAGAAACATGAGACCAAAAATTAGGTCGGAATCTCTTTTTCCCTCCTCCAATGAAAATGCCTTCCTCCTCTTTTGTCATTTTCTACTAAAATGGCTGCATTTTTGGCCTTTTCCAAATTCATAGATAAATCTAGAGCTAATTTAGAGCTGTTGTAGTTTACTCTTTTGTTGTTCTAGTGGCTTTTTAACCATCCTTTGGAAGCTTTGATCCATTGGCTATCCAAAATAGTTACAAATCTGACTTCTTCTGAGCACTGTGCATTCTGTTGAAGTGAAAAATAATCAACCTGCTGAAAAAATGAGTCTATTTGATGCTCATTTGGTCCCCCTTTACCGTCAAATATATGGTTGTAGTTGCTGCTTGGAGTGGGTGACAATAGAATTCTCGACCTTCATTACCCTTTCATAAAAACTCGTTGCACTTTTCTTTTATAAAAACTGATTTTACTTTAATGCAAAAAACCCACTGACTTTATAAAATAAAATCACTTTACAAGGTGTAGTGTGATGGTTAGTTAAACCATTGTGGGGAATGGCGAGAATATAAAAAATAAAAATTTAAATCCCATGAAATGATCTCCACCATGTACTTTTCTTTTTTACTCACGTGAAGAGGGATTTGAGGTCCCATGCTTTTGTTATAACCTTTGTTATAAGCATGCCTTTGCATATAAGCACATAAATGGGGCATATAATATTACATATGTTAAGCCATGTTTTTAAAAACACAACCCCGTGTACTTTATTCACTCACGGGACAAGGCATTAAGCATGAAAGTATTAAGCATACAGTTATATGCTATAACTTTATTGGTTATGACTTGTGCTTCATACATACTCATGAAACGCGTGGCCTTTTTAACATTCCTTTGTAATCTTTACGAGAGCATTACTTTTTCAAAACCTTCACGTGATCATTTAGCATTCCATTAGAAGTGTACATATGAGCCTCCACATGAGCCCACTTACCATCCTTATGCTTCGTCATTTATGATCCCACGTGAGCATGAATCTTGTTACGTTGTACCAGTACCAGCTCACTTTCAGATATTTGCCCAGGGAGAGGGATTGTTTTTTTTTCTTTAGGGCCAAGATTGGGGTGTTATTTGCACCTTTTAAGGGGATGGTTATAGCCGGACCCCTTGATTCTTCCTTTAGGAGTACTATGGCTTAGTGGCATTGTTGACTGCCTCATTTTAGAGCTTGTAGGCATGAGGTTGATGTCCGGGGCTCGTAGGGGCAGGTCATTGGGTCACATGACCCCCCTACTTGATCTCCACACAGGTGACAACGTTCTACTCAGAGGCACTTGCCTCCTCTTCTAGTCACCCCAAGTACCCCTCCTAGCCTCCTTTCAACACAACGCCCTCTCTCCTTGTTGCCAAAGCAATGATGACATCATCCTTGATGCCCAGGCCTGCAAGCATTATTGAGGGGGGACGTTGAGGGGTTTTAAGCATATTTGGGGTTAGATGGGGCATGGCGTTTCCCCCCTACTCACTCCATCCTTCAGAGTGAAGCCATTTGTTCAATTTTAGCTATTTTCATCAGTTTTGGTAACTATGGGGAAAATACCCCAAGTTACCCATGTATTAGAGTATTTTAATATTACTTTTGTTTTAATTTCAAATTGACATGTAGGCTTGGATAAATTAAAAGTCTTCTGATAAGATGGGTATAAATAGACCATCTTAATTCCTTTGTAAATCACAAGACTTGGGATTAAATATGTTACTTCTTCTATGTCTCTTGTTATATGGGTTCATGATGTGATGCACACCTCTTGGAGAGTCTTTTCTTTGGCTTGTGAAGTGAAATGTGGATGATGCTAGGGTTTTTCTTTGCACATACATGTTGATGCTAGAATGGTTGGTTGAACTCATGCACAAAGGTGATCTAGGGTTTTGCTTTGTTCATCTTTATTGAATCTTGGTAAGAATTTCTCTATATCTATTGAATGGTGGTATGCTAGTGCATTCTATTTGTTGATTAGGGTTTAACTATTAAATTTTGTCAACATTGTATGGTTAGAAGACCTCTTGAAGAAGTCTTCTTTGTGAAAGGCCTTGGATCTCTACTTTGCTTTTGTTAGGCTCCCCCAACGAACCCTAGGGGTTGTTGGTGGATGCCCTAATCTTGCAAACCTAGAGGAACTCTTCTTGTAGGGATGCTAATCATCGATCCCTTATACCTTGGGATTGAGGGAAGGATCATATCCCCCCTCTTGTCAATCTTACTCAAAATTTCTTGCATTTGCATATGTAAAAAGTTTAATTTTCATGCTAGTTTAGGTTTGCAATTTATATTGGAAAACCCTAAAAAAGTTACAAAATTCTACAATCCAAAAAAAAGGGTAATTTTTTTGTAAGTTTCAGCCCTGCTCAAGGCTGCGGCCCTCCTCCACTTGCCCTAATAGCCTAGATTGAGCCCTCACAAGGCTGCTTAAACCCTCGACCCTCTCTTTTCCTCCTTCCTTTACCCTTGGCCTCCTCTTAGCAAGCCTCGACCACCCTTCTTTAGGCCTCAACCTACCCCTTCTCTCCTTCTTGTCTGTTGTAACCCTTTTTCAGACCTAAACTGTCTCAAACCCTTCTCCTAGCCCTAGTGCTACCCTCCTTTACCCTTTTCTCCCCTCAAGCATCCTCTTGAGTCCTAAAATGAGGCCTTAAGGGCTCTCTTGAATTGTCGTTTCTCAGCCCTAAGCCATTGTTGCAAGCCTAACCTCAACCCAACCAGTCCCTAAAGTTTACCTCCTAAAACCCTAGCGTCCCTTTCTTAAGCCCAGCGCTCTCCTATCTCACCTCATTCTCACCTTAAACAATCCTTCAAGCCTAGGATCGATCCCTTTGGGCCTTCTCATGGGGTTCTTCTAAGCCCTGAAGGTTGTTGTTCCTCCTATAACAGACCTGCAAAAACAAGAAATAGAGGACAATATACCTGTTTAACTAATGAGTGAATGCCATTTGGATGCTATTGCTAATAAGTGTGAATGGTGGGAATTGATTGATGCTTGTGCAATGTTAAATGCCTTATAAAGGTACTACAAACACTGTTATATCAAAGTCATTGCTGCTATACTGGTTCACTATTACATAAGTGATATATTTTGCAATGTTTGTCATACACACTACATGTTGATACAATACTGATGTGGCCTTATTTTATCTCTATAAATGCACTTAATACTTGCTACCAAATGTTGATCCTAAATGCTTGATGATAAGTGATCTATGATGAACTTGGAACCATATTATTCGCAAACTAACTTTTGCATATTGAAGGATAATGACATACACTTGGACATTGATTATCATGTTCATGCCACATTAATTGCTTCAAACTATTGCCTAATCAAAATTATGCTTGATATGTCTTCTTCATTCTCTACTTGACTCCATAAAGGCACTGATCTATACATGAGGTTGTGGAAGGTGGTTGGTGTAATTATTGATAGGCACACAGATAAGGGCTCTCCCCTTGAAGATCAAGACTCTCTGAAGAAGTTAAAACTTGTGATCGAGGTGACATTGGGTCACAAGTCCTTGCATGTGCTTACTGGGCACTAGCCCTGCTAGTTTGTCCGGTAACAAACATCATCACCGTTGATTATTCCATGCTAGACCTTCATCTTACCATTCACGGGAGGTAGGTTCTTTATGCAGGACCGTTAGATTGATTTGTGCGCAAGCTACATCCACCGCTGGAGGGGGGTGGATGTTGATCCCTTCCTTGATTTCCCCACCCCTTCAATAGTGGGGATTAAACCATCTAAAAAGTAACACTTAATCTTGGCCGTTGGAGGGTGGGTGCTTTAGACTTTGCCTCCCTTCTTGCAATTCCCTCCAACGGTGGAGATTAAACCTCATAAAATATAGAATTAAATCCTGACCATTGGAGGTCCCTCATTTGCCAAGATGAGTGAACGACCAGGATTGCATGGGCTTTGATCTGACGGTGGAGAAAAACTTGGAGGATTTGGGGTAGTTGAAAATGGCACTGTTATCACATCCATAGTAACCGGGCAACCATGATTGCAGAGCAGCTCATTGTATATTTTTGAGCCAGGCCTTTACACAGTTCTGGTGAGATCAGCCTATGATGAGCAGTACTTTTGATGATCACTCACATATCAGAGCAGCCCCAGATCAGACAACAATGAACCTTATGCCAAGACTGAGCCTCTTGACCTCAGATTTGATGACCGAGGTGACCTTTTATCCCATACAGAGCAGTGCAGTGCCCAGAGTTTCAGCAACAGTGTTTTCAGTGGTTACAAATGTTCCAGATAGTAGGTACAAGTATATGGCCCAGCAAGTATATGGTGTGCATTGGTTTTGATTATCTTGCTCTTTTGGTCATTTTGGTAAGCTTGATTTAGTATCTAGTGATCATGATCTGGCAGTATATATATGTATGACATGGATATGGCTATTATTGATTATCTAAATAGTTTTATTACTCAGAATTAGAAGCTCTTGTTTTATACTCATTGGTTTTACCCTCTTAGGAGTGTGGACATGATCATTCCCACCTTTATGGCTTGCTAGCTTAGGCATCACCTTTATTTTCACCATCCATCCGTTATCTCTCCCTTTTTGGTTTTCACCCCAACTTACACCTCAGCCTCTGATATGCAGGACCTCCCCACTTGTGCCTCTGTGTTGGATAGCATCCCTTTTAGTTTGTGTCTCGGCTTCGAGTTGGCAACAAAACTTACCAAAGCCTTGATCCTTCTGGGCCAGGAGTACCCATTGGTGTTGGTTCCTGAGCTTAGGTGAGTTGGATTTAATACCTTGATCACTCTAGTCAGTTGCCCCGATGTTTGGTCTTGATTGTAGAGAATCCCTATAATTGCTTGAGTTGTGTTGGCTAAAACCTGAGGCAAATTGTACTACCATCATTACATGCATATGGAAACTATTATATTATCTTTTGTGCAAGCCCATGGAAACAAATAAAACTGTGCTTCTTAGCACAATGAAAGAGGGCTATGGAAATTGAAATGAATAGCACCCTGGATGTGAGCTGCGATTAGTTGTGCTTCTAAGCACATGCAAAATCCAAAAAGGGTCATAAAGGCCTAAAAAACAGTGGTTAAATATATGCTAAATCCAAAGACTGTTGGCCAGAAATTAAATGTAATGATTAACTCCTCACGGAACCTACAGGTTGTGATGTGAGATGGAGTAAGGGACAACTAATTCTAAGTGTCCCCTAGAACCTCAAGTTACGGTTAGCTGAGCACCCAGCCATGGCGGTTCTAGAAAAGATCCTCACGGAGCTGTTTCAACTTGGATGTGAGTTGTAGACATTTTCCAAGGTTGAATAAGCACTTCTCTGAACAACTTATTCCATTTGTGAGACACTGCCATTCCCTGTGTGTTTATTATTCGACATATACTTAAGTGTGTATTCCCTTTCCCTTATCCAATGTATCACAGTGTTGAGTCAGTCAAGTCATCCCCTTATCCTAGCCTTGCATTCTTCACCCTCACCCTTTGCTAGCAAAATGTTCATGTCTACAGAATGAGTATATTCCTGAGGTTCTATTTTGAGTAAATGATTATTTAAACTTGTACTCGGTATAATTATCTATTAACTGCCAGTGAAATGATGCTTAATGCTTTAATTTTTGCTATTAGAATGATTAACGGATCATGCTTTAACCATTTGCACTTGCAGCATCAGGTATTTCTAGCCTAGGTCATATTTTGATCAGTCTTGACCTGGTCAAACCTAGTTTGACCAGGTCAACCTTGGGATCCATGATGAGTTGGACTTGTGATGTTATATGATGATGAATTATGGTTCTATGATACACCTTTGATGATTCCATACAGTGGACACATGTTTCATATGATGGTTGATGTATTTTTTTATGGTTATTATTATTTCCAAACCATTATTTTTATATTGTCCGGGTATGGCTGAGGCTACAGATGATCATATAGGTTTCCACAGGGTGTATGGGTACTCATCTTTGGTAGATTTGGACCTTCTGAGACCACTGAGACACTCAGTTATCAGTTACAGGCACTCCCAGTGATGATATAGTTAGATTTCCACTTTTGTCCAGTTTTGCCATGCAGAAATGGCCTGTCCAACAGTTGCATTGATCTAGCACGTTTTCCTAGGGTGCTACAGAGGAGATGGGGGGTCCAGCCACTTGTTATTACCATATTACCCCATCTCCATACATGTTGGTGCAGTCAGATTTTGTGTCTGGGACACCAGGCAGTGAGCTACAGGCATTTTGATGATTTTCCGATGGAATAAAAATGGGATAAAAAGGTCATTGAGGAAATCGATTTGGGCAATTGAGGCAAGTTTTTGGCATGAGGTTTGTTTAGAGGTCATTTGTGATGTATCCCACTCCTTCTAGATCAGCTTGCAGCAGTCAATGGGGTCCACACACTCTCTGGGTTGTGATTTGATGTATTATTCTCTCCTTGAGGGGGGCACGATTTGGTCATTTGGTCACTTTAACATGCTATTGAGTCATATCTTATGTTATTGTGCCATGGGGTGATGCTAGTGAAGAATATTAATACTCCTAGCCCCACCATGTGCTCCTTACATTTGTCCTAGTTATTTTTATGTGGTGCGGCCCCCCCTAGGGCCTCCTTAGTGAGTGCGCACCCCCTCTTAGTGAATTGATCCATGTATTATTGTCCCGGTACATCATAGCCGTTGATTATATTGTATCTATCTTTTGATCTCCACCACTCATTGTAAAGAGGTTAGGGTTTTGGTCTCTCTCATTCCTATTTAAGGAAGAGACCCCCCTATTGTAAAGGCATTTTTTGGGCTCTGAAAATACTGGAATAAAATATTATTTTGCAAATCTGCTTCTCATGCTTTGATGAATGTTCTTGTACATGATTATATATCTTTGTTTTAGACATCCAGGTTGTTTACAGGTGATTTTCAATAGTTACAGAGGGAGGCCGAATTCACTAGCTGCAGGGGTGCGAATTGCTTTGACGAAAGATTGCAGGGGTTTCCCACATCCTCCTTGGGCAGGAAGTTTTCATCTTGAAGGGAGTTTTTCAATTGTGCTTTGCCCATTAATTTGCTTCTTTTGATATGCCGTGCATAGATCTTGTTTTATCTGTGGATCAAATCTCACGTATGTAGTTTGATTTTGCAGGTGAAAGAGGACGTTTTTCCTCCTTGGGCTAGGACGTTTTGCTTGGAATCACTTGGAACTAGCTTGGAATTGTAACTAAACGCAAGAATCATCGATGCACTTGGTAGCCGTAAGCATTTAAGGTAAGATCTACAAGGTACATATTCATTTCCATGCATTTTACCTATTGGTCACTTAAAACCCCCATCATTTAAAACCCTAATTTTTAGATCTGATAGATCTGGCGATTATTTGGGCTTGAAACATAAAACCCACCTCATACCAATGTTGCACGACTCGAACTCGGCAAATACTCGGCTAGCATATGACTCGTAGACTCGGGAAAAACTTGAGAAGGACTCGGGACAAACTCGACAAGACTGGGCAAATAGGAAAAAACTTCAAATATGGTAATATTTGGGACACCTGGAGGACCAAGTAGTAATGACAAGGCAGTTGCTGCAACTGCGAAGTCAAGTAGACAAGATAATAATCTATGTCACATGGTTCAGGTTCGACAAGGTTGAAGTTCAATTCAAATTCAAATTTTCCAATAAAGTTCGACATTAAATTTGTCAGTATAAATATTTTATAAATTAACTTATCAAACATAATTTTATATTACATTTATATATAAAAAAAATTTAATATTTAATATAATTAATTGAGCAATTATGCAATATAGTATATTTATAGTTAATATTTTATAAATTAACTTATCAAATATACTTTTACATTAAATTTATATATAATAATAAAAATTAATATTTAATATAATAAATTGTGCAATATCATAATATCTTTATAGTTAATATTTAAAATATTTTATAAAAAAATATTTACAATAAACTATAATAAACTATGCAACTAAGAGTAAGCTTATACGCAGATTAATTTAGAACATTAGCTTTTTAAAACATTAAGGACGTTGAGTTAGTGGAACTTCGAACACCCTGTCCTGCATGCACATTTCCGGAGACAGTCGTGGGCGCACTCAGCGGCTAACTTATCGACTATCACAATGTGATTCAGCAATCGGAATACCCATCGGCGGTTAAGCAATTTGGCGTCCGCTCTATCATTTCTGTGAGGGAGTATGTTCCCTTTGACTCGGCAAGACTCGGGAAGCACGAATTGCACCTTCACGACCTGCACCTTCACGAATAGGAAGCAACAATAGGAATCACGAACAGGAAGTGGGCGTATGCAAGTTTTTCCCTCCATTTTTTATCAAGCAAATCACAATTGCATTGGTGTCTGTGGGCTTTCCCTTGCCGAGTTTCTAGACGAGTCCACACGAGTGTTGACCGATTTTGCGAGTTCCAGACGAGTGGACGAGTCTGGTCGAGTCAGCGAGTAGGTGGACGAGTGTTGGGCGATTACCTGGGACAGAGACCCAGTCGTGGAGACTCGCGAGTTCCTCCCGAGTGGTGCTTCACTGCCTCATACATAATTAATAAACCTTGGAGAACAAATCTGGTGGGAATCCGACTCCATTTACCCCTAGATCTAAGGCACTGGGCCTCTCCAAGGGAGGTCGCACTTGTGGGTGAGTAGGCTTTTTCCAGATCTATCATCTAGGTGTTGCTACTTTTTCCTCAAATCATCAGATCTGTAGTTTAGCAACCCTTCTAGTGCCATTCCAACTTTAACTTTACCTTGTGGGCCCCATTTTACTCATTTTCCATATTTTAAGGGTGGGCCACACTTGGGTTTTCTTGATTGGCATTAGATCTATCTAGATCTACTCAATTAAACTCACAAGTGGCAGATTTTATGTATGGTTGAGTATTTGTCCTTCGATAAGCCTCCTCAACCAAGCCCTAACTCCATTTGTCCACTTACCTTCCCTAGATCTAGATTCTTTCGCTCATGATCTCTCTCCTTTCACTTTCACATTTCCCTAAGAGGTCTTGAGTAGGTTTGCTAGCCTTCATTGGTTAGCTAGGGTCTCCCCCTTGGTCTTGCTTTATCTTGATCTAAAGTGAAGAGTGCCTCGATTAACGTGACAACCAACAATCCTTGGGAATCGTGGCTCTCTTGGGTCACCTCTTTAGTTGTCCAACGCCTCTACCATCCTGGATAGGATCACCTTTTGGGACAACTACAAGTTGTGTGATAACAGGCACCATGCATGCAGAATGGTACAAACCTGCTAGTGGGACCTTTAGGCACCGAAATTTTTCCCATGGAATTTAGAATCAGCATTTTTATGCACTATGGCTCTATGGAGAAAAGAAATGGCTATAGATTTCAGTTGGTTATTGTGGAAGATACAGTCCACCTCGAGAGATGGAATTTTTGCCACACCTCATCATCACCCTCATCAACATCCTCATAAAATTTCACACAGAATGATGGACCAAAGAGGGAGCACTGTCAATTAGAACTTTGCATGAGAACCTATCCAGACCATAAAAATTGCATTATTTGGTTTTTGAGAGTAATATTGATGTATCTTTTGCATACATAGTGAGAATGATGTATCGTCGGAGGGAATGCGAAGTAGACATGGGGAGCTTTCCAATGAGTGGTTGCGTGACATTTTTTTATGCTTCACTGATATACTTTTTTAAATCAGAAAGAACAACTTGGCACTTTTGCGGGAAATTTTTAATGCAAGATTTTGCACTTTTGGAGGTCGGAATTGAATTCAGTCAGCTCCATGGTGTTCAGTGACCCCAATAAACATGTATGAACCCTCCCTTTCCTTCAGATGAGCCATTATGCCTGTATGTCTAGTTTTGCTTAAGGCAAGCTTCTAGTTTTGCTTAAGGTGGGCGCTGTTGCATTTTCATACTTCTGCAGCTTAGAAATCGATTCTGTCAGCTCCCGCATGATCAATGACCTCAAAAACTCCTCCTCAACCACTCACTGCACTTGAATGACCCTTTGGACTTGAAAAAATCAATTTCACCCAAGGTGGGCCCCATGGGCCAAAACCATTTTTCCTGCTTCTAAATGTTGGAACTGAATTCTGACAGCTTATTGATGATTTATGAGCCCCATAAACCTGTTTAATCCATCCCCTGCATTCAAAACATGTCATTTGGCTGATTTGCAAAACTTGGCCCACGGTGGACCCCACCTGCAAAGCTAGCTTTTGGACAGTGAACTTTTTAGGTGACAACATCGGCTCCTTCTATGGGATGGCTTCTCCCTGTGAGGTGTCAAGAATCCAGATAAAATCTAGGGTGAGCAGACCAGTGCTTTATCTATTGGGCTATGGAGTCAAAAATTGGGCATGGGGTCAAAATTGGGCATGGAGTCACGAATTAGCTTTTCAAAACTGTTTTTCAGGACAGCAGATGGAAAATAAACAAAACTGGGAATGCTGAAAATGAAATACTGAGATTAACTAGGAAAACTAAAAAACCTACCTACCTAATCTAACTGGCAAGTGAGCCCACTGGGTGAATTGACACTTCCAATGCAACCATGCGCTGCAATACAAATTTGTTCTTCAGTGTATGTAGGCTCAGATGTAAGTGCAGAAGACAAATCGGATTCATTGTTGGACACCAAATCTGTACATTCCATGGCCTCCCAAGCAATATTCTCAACTTTTTCATCTCTGCCATCTTCTTGATCATGTTCATCTTGAAGGTCTAAATCTCTGTGCTTTGGATAATCTGAAATCATTATGTTTTGCAACTATCATTCTCACATAAAAACAATCTTTCTTCTTTATCACTACTGCTCTGAGAATGCAAATGTTCATGGAGGAGGTCTCTTTCATTTTCATGCTCATTTTCACCCAAAAGAAATGGAGGCTGAAAATTACCCTCATTAACAATACTATTATTCCAACGATCCAAAGATTCACCAATAAACTCATGCTCTTCAAAATTCACATGCTGAAAAATGTTATCTTCATGGTCCCTATCCTCTAAAGCAACCTTAGAATATTCTGAATATTCATTCACCACAATGCCTTCTAATAGCGAATAGGGCTGCCCAAGTGAATCATTCACTTCATAACCTGTAGGTTGCCATTTGCCAATTTCATTGCTTGCATCCTCTTGAATATGTTCCTCACCATCTATTGGCATCTCAAGTTCAATACAATCTAATGGCTTATCAATTTGAGAATGATGTTCTGTATGTTCAACGGACACTAAAAACTCATTTGACAGCTGATTTTGCAAATTGTATGAATATTCACATGTTTCCCTTCCATCTTTGGATTCTGACAATGTTGGGAGACCCTCATGTGAGCAAGAGTTAAATAGATCATAAACATGCCTTCCATCTTTAGATTCTTTCTCACTTCCATTTACTTTGGGAGGATGATACAAGGAGGCCAACAGTTCAGCAGTATGCATGTTATCTTCTAGCTCTAAGGCATCATCAATCATGGAGTTCAAATCTAGGGACTATTTTTCTTCAAGAAGTGATGAGAAATAAACATCATGGGCAGCAATAAAAACTGTCATAGTAACCACCTCTGAAGGCCTTACATTCTTAGGAATTTCATGATAAATTCTGAGAAATGTATCCCTAAATATAGTCACACTTTCACCAATGTCTTTGTTCAAAGAATAAAAGGATTTTAAGAGTCCTGTAAGATCTTTCCTCTTTCCCCATCGACACATGAAAGCATCTTGTAGTTGTTTCCAAGTGGATATAGAGCTGGTTGTCAAGTGCCTAAACCAAGATCTAGCATCTCCTTCCAAGGAATGCACAAAAATACGTATGAGAACATCCTCATGATTTATTATGAAACCATCAAGGTAGTCTTGGAACACAATGATATGTGTGTCTGCTGCAATTGGTCCATTTCCACTGAACTTTGGAAGGTGTTTCAAGTACCCATCAGGTAAAGGATTGAGGGTTTTAGGCAATATCAAGGGCTGATATCTTGCAACTAGCCAAGAATTGACATAGATGGGTTTATTGTTGAGGGTTTTAGGCAATATCAAGGGCTGATATCTTGCAACTGCCCAAGAATTGACATAGATGGGTTTATTGTTGACCATATTAGTAACAAATGCAAAAAATGGCTCAAGTCTTTTGAACAAAATGGACCATGGTCAACAGAGAGATGGGCAACATTCCTTATCTAAAATGAGGTCTAAAATATGCTAATCCCAAATATACATGTGACTTAGATATCATTAGCAAAATAACAACAGGAAACTTTAGCATGGGATTTATTCAAATGCATAAAATAGGGTCAGATTTCCAAACTTATAAAATGGTGTCACCAAGCAGCTAAATGTAGTAGAGATGTACGGGTTCCTAGATCTGTAGCATGCACCATTTCAAGAATTGAACCACTATGGAGTTGCCAGGTGAGATATTTTGCCTGGAGAGCTGCTACTTTCTTACCATAAGTAGCAAATACATTTGCAGCAGTGGGAATAGGGATTTTTTCCCGTTAGTAGATTCGCCATAAGATTTGTCGTTGCAATACCCTGAAGATATCTGAAAAATGTACAAAGACCTTCAAACTCTCCCCGGCAACGGCGCCAATTTGCCCTTATGTTCCTCAGGTTGCACCTCAACCGAAATGAGGTTTTCTTCAGTAGTTATGCCCAGCTACAGATTTAAACATCAAATACATGGGAGATTCGATCGAAATACAAATGTCAAGGAGGGATGTGCAGATAGCACCATCTCTGCACCACTTCAAGCCAGGAAGTCATTCCTCTAACCAAGGGAGGGTACCCTTCAAAACAAGTATGTATAACTCCTAGTCTATCACCCTAGGTACCTTTCAGATATACATGCAAAACTTAATTGGATTTAGAACTGAAATCTGAGGTGCTCGGGGGAAAATTTCAGCCATGAAAACAAAATATAAAATAAGTGTTGAGTAAAAAGGGAAGCCCAAATATCCCACAAGACTTCAAAACTGAAAATAAGTGCAGCTCACAGGCGCCTTAATCATAACTAGCTCTTAGAAAAAGAAGAAACATACACTCAATTGACAAAGTTTGTTTTAACTTCCCATTGCTATGCATCTTTAGCTGCTATTTGAAAATTACACAGGCAAGTAAATTTCAGATCCATGTAACTCTAGGCCACTAGACGAAGACTTGACATACTGCCTCAAAGGACTTTAAAAAATATACAAGACACTATTAATTCAACAACCAGTGGCATGCTTGCCTCAGTCCATGGTTTATTAAACAACAGCATCTCATACATTCATGAATGAAAACATTTTTAATTCAAAATCCCCAGTGGCATGCTTGCCTCTGTCCATGGGTATTTCCAAAGCACAATATTATCATTCACGGTAAACAAAAATAATTTACATCCAAAAACCCAAGTGGCATGCTTGCCTTGGTAAGGGCACTTCAACATAATGCACAGTGCTCAGAAAAAGCCAGATTTGTAACTATTTTGGATAGCCAATGGATCAAAGCTTCCAAAGGATGGTTAAAAAGCCACTACAACAACAAAAGAGAAAACTACAGCAGCTCTAAATTAGCTCTAGATTTATCCACGAATTTGGAAAAGGCCAAAAATGCCACCATTTTAGCAGAAAATGACAAAAGAGGAGGAAGGCATTTTCATTGGAGGGAAGAAGAGATTCCGACCTAATTTTTGGTCTCACGTTTCTCTTTGAGCAGTCTATAACAGGGTTTTTTCCCTCATTTGCAGGGGCGGGTTCAATCATTTTTCTCCCAAGTTTTCAAGGCCGAGAGTAGTTTCCCAGATCTGTCACATTAGCTGGCTCTTTTCCTCTTTTTCTCATTCTTCACAGTTACAGACCTCTGAAAGTTTGCTGTCAATCTGATAGACAATAGGACCAGGGCAGAGATGAATTAATCCCCCCTGCTGTATTCGTTTGTACAAGAGAAATGGAAGCTTTGTATTTGTGAGGGTTAAAAATAATCAACCTGTTGAAAAAATGAGTCTATTTGATGCTCATTTGGTCCCCCCTGCCATCAAATATATGGTTGTAGCTGCTGCTTGGAGTGGGTGACAATAGAACTCTCGACCTTCATTACCCTTTCATAAAAACTCGTTGCACTTTTCTTTTATAAATACTGATTTTACTTTAATGCAAAAAACCCACTTAGACTTTACAAAATAAAACCACTTACAAGGTGCAATTCGATGGTTAGTTAAACCATTTTAGGGAATGGCGAGAATATAAAAAATAAAAATTTAAATCCCATAAAATGATCCCACCATGTACTTTTATTTTTTACTCACGTGAAGAGGGATTTGAGGTCCCATGCTTTTGTTATAACCTTTGTTATAAGCATGACTTTGCATATAAGCACATAAATAGGGCATATAATATTATATATGTTAAGCCATGTTTTTAAAAACATAACCCATGTACTTTATTCACTCACGGGACAAGGCATTAAGCATATAGTTATATACTATAACTTTATTGGTTATGAGTCATGACTACTGCTTCGTACATATCCATGAAACGCGCGGCCTTTTAACATTCCTTTGTAATCTTTACAAGAGCATTACTTTTTCAAACATTCACATGATCATCTAGCATTCCATTAGAAGTGTACATATGAGCCCATGTGAGCCCACTTACCATCCTTATGCTTCGTCATTTATAAGCCCACGTGAGCATGAATCTCATCACCATTGATTATTCCACGCTAGACCTTCATCTTACCATTCACGTGAGGTAGCTTCTTTATGCAAGACCGTTAGATTGATTTGTGCGCAGGCTACATCCACCATGGGAGGGGGTTGGATGTTGATTCCTTCCTTGATTTACCCACCCCTTCAACGGTGGGGATTAAACCATCTAAAAAGTAACACTTAATCTCGACCGTTGGAGGGTGGGTGCTTTGGAATTTGCCTCCCATCTTGCAATTCCCTCCAACGATGGAGATTAAACCTCATAAAATATCGAATTAAATCTTGGCCATTGGAGGTCCTCATTTGCCAAGATGCGTGAATGGCCCGGATTGCATGGGCTTTGAGCTAACGGTGGAGGAAATCATGGAGGATTTGGGGCAGTTGAACCTAGCACCATGCATGCTAAATGGTGCAAACTAGCTAGTGGGAGCTTTTACGCACCGAAATTTTGCCCATGGAATTTAGAATCAGCATTTTTATGCACTGTGGCTCTGTGGAGAAAAGAAATGGTTGTAGATTTCAGTTGGTTATTGCAGGAGATACGGTCCACCTCAAGATCTAAAAATTTTGCCACGCCTCATCATCAACTTCATCAATGTCCTCCTAAAATTTCGCACAAAATGATGAACCAAAGAAGGAGCACTATGAATTAGAACTTTGCATGAGAACCTAACCAAACCATAAAAATTGTATTATTTGGTTTCTTTTGCATACAAAGTCAGAATGATGTGTCGTTTTGCATACAAAGTCAGAATGATGTGTCGTCGGAGGCAATGCAAAGTAGAGACAGGGGGCTTTCCAATGAGTGGTTGCATGACATTTTTTCATGCTTAACTGATATACTTTTTTAAATCAAAAAGAACAACTTGGCACTTTTGCGGGAATTTTTAATGCAAGATTTTCCACTTCTGTAGGTCGGAATTAAATTTTGTCAGCTCCATGGTGTTCAATGACCCCAATAAACATGTATGAACCCTTCCTTTCCTTCAGATGAGACATTATGCTTGTATGTCCAGTTTTGCTTAAGGCAAGTGCTATTGCGTTCTCATACTTCTGCAACTCGAAAATCAATTATGTCAGCTCCCGCATGATCAGTGACCTCAGAAACTCCTTCTCAACCACTCACTGCACCTGAATGACCCTTTGGACCTGAAAAAATCAATTCAACCCAAGGTGGGCCCTATTATACGGTACTAGTACCTACTCACTTTCAGACACTTGCCATGGGAGAGGAATCACATTTTTCTTCAGGGCCATGATGGGGGTATTATCAGCACTTTCTGAGAAGTGGTTATGGTCGGACCCTTTGATCCTTCCTTTAGGAGTACTATGGCTTAGTGGCATTGTTAACTACCTCATTTTGGGGTTTGTAGCCTTGAGGTTGGTGTCCGAGGCTCCTACGGGCAGGTCATTGGGTCACATGACCCCTTGTTTTCCGCACAGGTGACAGTGTTTTAGCTCGGAGGCACTTACCTCCACTTCCGGTCACCCTATGCACCCCCCTTTCCAGCAGAGCGCCCTCTCTCCTTAGTGCCTTTTCAGCGATGACGTCATCCTTGGTCACCAGGCCCACAGGCTTGTAGAGGGGGAACGTTGAGGGTCTTCCAGCACAGTTGGGGTTAGATGGGACATGATGATCCCCCTCTGCTCACTCCACCTTTCAGAGTGAAGCCTTTTGTTCAGTTTTGCCTTTTTTTAGCAGTTTTTGGTCACCTAGGGAGAAAATACCCCAGGTAGCCACCTCTTAGACACCTTTTAGATTATTTTATAATATTTCATGTTATATTTTTACATTGACATTATATCTGTCCTGTCGACCTGGTTGTTTTGTAAAAGTGAGTTGAAAAGACTATAAATAAGACTCCTCACTTCATTTGTAAATCATAAATCACGTGATAAATTACAATATGTTGCTCTTTTACCCTAGATAGTCTCTTGGAAAGTGATGTGCATCACTTGGAGTTTTCTCTTCTTTGCCTTGTGGATGAAATTGGATGCACTTCTAGGGTTTTGCTCATGCATGGTGGATGATAGGAATTGTTGGAACAACACAAAGCTCAGGTAAGTCTAGTTTTCGCCTTGCTTGGTGAAGGTAGGTGAGTTTCTTGTTTCTTGATGATCGAATGGTGCCATAGAGCTGCATTCTTTCTAATTAGGGCCTTCTTGTTTGCCTTCTATCTTCTTTGCATGGTGGAAAACGCTCCCAAGAGGAGGTTTTCCCTTGTTTGGCCTTAGATCTCTAATTTTTCCCTAGATTAGGCTCCTATAACGAACCCTAGAGGTTGTTGTAAGAAGCCCTAGTTTAGTAGTCAATGAGAAATTACTCCAAGAAGAAGGTTGGTCACCTTCTCCTCTAGATCTAGGGTTTAGGGTTATCAAAATTTCTTCTTTCTATCAAATTTTGCACTTGCATTTGTAAATATTGCATTGTCATAATGAATTAGGATTTGACATTTATGTCTGCAATTCATTTTATTTTTTTAATTAGGTTTGTTTTTGTATTTTTTTACTTATCATAAAAAAACCTAAAAATAATAAACTTCTAAAACCCTAAAAATAAACCCTATTCTATCCTTATTTCTCCCTAGCGGCCTTAATTTCTCCTTTGAACCCACGGCCTGCACCTTTTTTCACCTTACTGCCTTAGGGCTTCCTCTTTTCCTCCTCGACCTCCCTTGTTCTTCCCTACACCCTCGGTCCTCCTTCCTAAATCCTCGGCCTCTTCTTTCTACCCTAGGTCTGCCTTGAAACCCCCTCGGTCCTCCTTCCTAAATCCTCAGCCTCTTCTTTCTACCCTAGGTCTGCCTTGACACCTCCTCGGCCTACCCCTAGCAACCCTCCTTCCTTCTCCTTCAGACCTCGGCCTCCTCTTTTTTTGCCCTCAAGACCCTCGCTCTACCCTTGCTAACCCTCGACCTCACCTCCACTAGCCTCTCTTTACCCTCGGTCCTCGAACTTCCTTTCCTTTGCTTTTGCAGCCCTTCACTTCCTCTCTTTTAGGTTGTCCTTACAATAGTTCATCCAATTACAAAGCTCAAAACCAATCGATTTGACCTCTTGAAGGAAGATTACATCCAATTTGAATCTCTATAAAACACCAATACAATCTACTTATGAATGGGATTCATCATCTCTCTCACATTCTAGAATAGCAGGGAAAGCTTCATTCCAAAGGAAGATGAAGTCCAAAACTACAGCACCAGTTATCCATCACAAACCCCTCGAAAGCACAGGTACATTCATAAGGCAAGTGTACCATTGCAAACCTATAGGATTTAACTCATGGCATAGAGATCAAATACCCCCCAAAAAAACCCCAACTTGTCCAAACGAACAGCAGAAGAAACTTCCTTCCACTTGTTGGCCTTCACCTACCAACCTGCCTCCATCCTGTTAGAAAAACAGGATCGCAAAGCAATAAAATAAAATAGATGGGGAAATAAAAGCACGTAAGAACAAAATACAAGAGAGACCAATATACATGGTTCACCCGATATGGTCTACATCCACGAAGAAACAGTCAGTCATTTCTTTTATTCTGTCTAGCAAAATCAAGGGATACAACCTGCGGCACATCCGCTACAACCTCCTCTTCACTCTCACGGTCTCTCTCACACACACTACTACACAGTCGTAATACAATGCCCTCTTTAAAAGATGGTTGTCTTCTAGGGAAAAAATACACAAACATAATCTCTACCGTCAGATCTATAAACTAATAACGAACAGTCCAGACTGACTACCAAATTACATTATTTGTCAATCGTTTTTTTTTCCGCCACATTTCAATGGCCAAAACTATACCCAAAAAATTTCCTCGAGGGCGGGAGCCCCAGAACCCCCGCGAACCTTCAGGATGCCCCCCGGACACCCTATAGCTCAATTGTTTATTCTGGGATCCAAACACGGCTGAAACAATCCTTTGACTTAGGGAAGATAATCAAGCTCCACAACCAACACACCCCTATGTTATTAGTTATAGTACGAGTTGACCCTCCCTAAATCACAAGGCCAGGACTCGTACTCTATTGAGATTGCCCTTCCACCAAAGAACTACTAGCCCAAGCCACTAGCAACACCAACTGGCCACTAGGGGTCTTCGAAGAACCCTAAATTGAACCACTAGGATAAGTGTCTACTACTCTTGGACCAACTTCTCATAACACCCTATTTAAAAGCCATCGCAGTACCGTTTATCCCCAACCCCTGAGAAGCAAGTGGGGATGACTGCACCCCCCTCACCAGTTACCTCACCCATAGTGAGGGCAATCCTTGATAAAATGATCTTGATCCTGGCAGACAAAGTAGGCATTTGATAAATTTAAGTATCAAACCTTGTAGTGGCAAACTCCATCAATAGTGAACACAAAAATGAAAGGTGGAAGCTTTCGCTTCAAGTTCACCTCCACGCACTCTCAGATTAGCATGCAAGGAATTGCGTCGACCATCAAGAATGGGAACTGTTATCACATATATAGTAGCCGGGCTACCATACATTATTTTTCAGATTCCAGAGCACATTTCAGCCAGTTCCTTTACTTTGAGATGATGAGATGAGCAGCTATCTTTGGATCACTATCAGATTGTGGATAGCAGTTGTATTCCCCATGCCATGACTGAGTCTCAGGACACTCAGAGAGATGACCGATGTAGCCATTATACCATTGGTACAGAGCAGTCAGTAGTGCCCAGAGTTACAGCAGCAGTTTCGGAGGACAGATGATGGTACAGGTTGATGAGCATTCAGGTATATGACTCAGCAGGTATATCATGGTGTTATGGTTAGATTGCTTTTATACTTATTCTTATAGCATGTTTTAGCACTCAGTGTCATGATCTGGCGATCATATAGATATTTGGACCTGGTTGATCTATTATATATATTATATTGTCCCTACTCAGACTTAGAAGTTCACTATTCATACTCATTGGTATATACCCTCCTTAGGGAGAATAGAGGTGATCATTCCACCATACCTTGGCTTGCTAGTGTTGGCTCCATTATTCATTGTCTTCATCCATCCATGGCCTACCTTCTAGTTTATCACCCTGACTTACTACTTGACTAGTGACATGGAGGATCTTTTCCCCACTGTAGCCTCTGTATTGGATGAGCTTCCCTGTTTATTGTGTCTCGGCTCTGAGTTGGTGACAAAACTTGCCTATGGCGAGTTGGAGTTCCTTGTGAATTCCCCCTAGTCACTAAAGTTGTGTTGACTAAACCTGAAACTTTTAGTGCTGCCATGAATACAAAATCTGGAAAAATGAAATGTTATATCTTGTATGAAAAGCCCATTCATGCAATGTGTTTCTAAACACACATGAATGAAAGGCATGCCAAATGAAAATGGCTATGAAAATAAAATGTTATATCTTGTGGAAAATAAATACCTAGGTAAACACGCTGTCCATGACACACCTAGAAGTGCTCAGGTAAACAAGTGCCTTAAAAACACACCTGCAGCAGAAAGCCTAAAATAAATGTAAATCTATGCAATGTGTTTATAAACACACATAGATCAAGGCTATGGAAACTTCAGGCCCAAAAAGCAATGGAACTTAAAAGCTACATCTAAACAATTGCTGGCCTTATTTGTATTATGGGTTGTGCGCATCTGTGAAGGAGAATAAACCCTCTTTAAACAACCCATCCATTTGTGAGACACCGCCATTCCCTGTGTTATTGCTCATTCAGTATATACTATGGTGTATTCCCTTTCCCTTGCCAAAGTGTCACAAAGTCAAGACAGTTAAGTCATCCCTTAGCCTAGCCAGTTAATTTAAGCCTTCACCCTTCACTAGCAAATTGATCACAACTATGAAGTGAGTATGATCCTGAAAGTCTAGTCTGAGTAATAATAATAATTAACGACACTATATATTTGGATTTAGATCGCCAGTCATGATTACTCTGTGTTATAATTGTTATTTGAATAAGTTGTAGAGCATATATTAACCTTGACACTTTGCAGCAGCTATTGATGATGATCTGAGTTATATTTGGTCTTGGTTAGACCTAGTTTGACCATGGAGGACCATGGGACATGAAATGTTGGACCTTATGATGATATGGATAGATGATATATGGTCTATGTCTACATACATGATGACTCTATGCAGCAGATACAGGGTTATGATGATGATTCTGGGGTTACAGCAGTGTTTGTATATGTACAGCGCATTATTATTGGCCTTGATCTGGTATATTGGATATTTATTTTGATCATGCAGAGATTCATATGGTGTATGAGTACACATCTTGGATGGATTTGGACCTTCTGAGTCCAATGGGACAGTTTGTTTTCAGTTCCGGGCACTTACAGTGATGATTGAGCCTCAGTAGGCTGTCCTAGTGCAGTTTTGGCCTGTCGGAGGCCCTGTCAGAGCAGATGTGATTTTTATCCGGTTGACCTAGGGCGCTGATGATGGAGGGGGTGGTCCAGCCACTTGTTTTTACCATATTACCCCCCTCCCGGACACACTGGTGCCCTCACCTTGACAGCGCAGGCACTCCAGGAGGCAGTTTGAGGCAGTTTCACGCTTCCCGAGGCATTTCAGGATTGGTAGAAATGGCTATTGAGGAAATCGATTTGGGCTACTGAGGCAAAGTTATGGCATGGGATGATCAGTGATGATAGATCGGGACCTTCCACACCTTCTCCAGCAGTTTCAGCTTCATCGGGGCCCGCATCCATCACTTATGGCACTTTCTGTGGATTTTTGAGATCTTTTGAGGACCACGACTTCACTATGGAGGCACGATTTGGTACATTCATGATTATTTTTTTGGTTATTGTGCTATGGGGATTGACCAAGGAGGGATAAAATTACCCCTTGGACCCACCATAAGCCTCTTATGATATTTTGTCATCATGATTTGGTGGGATTCCCCTCTTATAGGGCGATTTTGTCCACTTACATTATATTTTATTAGTGGTCCATGTATTTTATTGTTGAGCTCATCTCAACCATTGATCAGATCATGAGATCTTTTAATCTTAGCCGCTCATGTAAAAAGTGGTTAGGATTGTACTCTCTCCCCATCCTATTTAAGGAGGGAGCCTCTCATTGTAAAATTCATCTAGAGATTTTTGGCTCTTGGCTCTTGGAATAAAATTTCTATCTTTTGGAGTACATGCTTGGATTGGAGTGGATGTTGGTTGTTTCGATTGTAAATGCTATTGTCCATTGCACTGGAGGATCTATTGTAGCTATCTTGCATATTTGCCATACTTTATTTGCAGGTGAAGAGGACGATTTTGACAAGTGCGAATTGGTGGGGAGGCTTGCCCTTCAAGCTTGGAAGAAGTCGTTTTGGGTTTGACAGGGAGTAGTTTTGCCTTTGTGTCAACTATTCTATGTTTCTCTCTCTCTTGCTTGTATCTACCTTCAATTTGTTAAACTGATTGATGCTTTGCTCCTTGGCTTGACAGGTTAGAAGGAATTACATGTGGCTTGGAAAAATCGATTTGGCAAGAGGGCTTCAACAATTCTCCATTTGATCTTTGGCAAAGTAATCCTCGTCTCAACTAGCATTCATCTCTTCATCCAGGTATGTTCCAAGAGGTATGATCTTCTCTTCCATGAATCTTCCATAATTTCTAGATCACAAAAACCCTAATCAAATTAAAACCCTTGTTTTTGGTATTTTTCAGATCTACTTAGATCTAGCCTTGCAATTGAAAAGATATTAAAAACCCACCTCTATAGGATCCACCCCTAGTTGGATCTGTAGTTTGGTGGCGATTGGGTAAAAATTGACACACTTTTCAATGCAAAAAGCCCTCTTGAACCTAAATCGATTTTCCTAAGAGAAGCTTGTTGGGTTAGATCTAGCACATGGGTAGGTGAGATCCCACTTGATTTGGAATCTAGACACTTGATAACCTATACCCACATCTTTACTTTGGTGAAAACTACCTTGTGGACATCTCTCCATGTTTTAAGGGGTTGAAACCCCCTTTTGATCTTCTTGGTACCTTAAAACTCAGATCTACATAGATCTAGCCCTTGGAATGACTTGAAATTTTGAACATACATAGATCGGGGTACAAGCCACTTGGATCTACAGTTTGGTGGCCATTGGACTTGGTTTGATCCACCAAACCCATCTTTTGCCCTTCCTTGAGCAAGTCGCACCCCCTTGAAGATTTGAGTTGGTCCACTTCTAGGAAGTGGGTGTTTGAGATTTTCGTGGATTTGGAATGCCCATGCCTTGAAACCTAGGTCTATACTGTCATTTCGTCAAGATCCGCCTTGGGGATTGCATTCCTTGTTTTAAGGGATTGTAGTCCACTTAGGGTAATCACTTAAAAACCTAGATCTAGTAAGATCCAACCATTAGATCTCATTCAACCCACTTGACTTGGCTTCTAGATGTCCCGATCTACACTTTGACATCCTTCTTGACCCCATTAGCCCATCCAACAAGGCACTAGTCCCTCTCCAAGCAAGTCGCACTCCTTGGGATTTGTGTCAAACCCTAGATCTAGTACATGGGTACTCCTAGAACCAACTCAAACTTATAGATCTAGCTTATATCTAACCTATAGTACCAACCTCACACCTAACTCCACCTTGTGGGTCCACCTAGAACCATTTCACACTTCCCAAGAAAACAAGACCCACTTGTGCAAACATATGGTACTATACCTAGTTATCATACCCCATTATGTGGCTTAAACCATACATAGGTTGAAACATTAACAATCTCTTATACTTCCCTCAACCATACTTTAACCCTTAGGTCCACTTAGCCTTGCATTGGTTTCCGTAACTCATTACTTACCTACCCTTAGAAACCTTTGTTTGGGTCCAATCAACTGTGATTGGGGTATAGGGTCTCCCCCTTGGTCTAATTACACATTGACCTAAAGCGAAGAGTGCCTCGGTTGACGTGACTCCCACATTGCATTGGGAACCGTGGCATCTCTTGGGTCACCTCTTTAGTTGCCTGTCTCCTCTACCGTCCCGAATGGGATACCTCTAGGGGCAACTACAAGTTGTGTGATAACTTGACAAACCTTCAACCAAACAAATCAACAAATGGATGCATACTTGTGAGAAAAGCCAAAAATTCCACCCAAAGTGGGTAATGAGCTTGACCACGATCATTTGGATTGAAATTGGCCCTCCAAGACTAAACATATGCAAGAGACACGGCAATATTACATGTACCAAACTACAGCACATGTCGTGCCACAACATCAAAATTAATAAGTAGATGTAGTTCGATGCCAAACCCCAAATAAAAAGTGTAGGCAGATACCCTTGGCCTCCCACTTTTGATCTATAAATTGTTGTGGATATTCCACTAGAAACGGTTTTGTTATCACATACATAGTAGTTAGGCTACCATGTCAGCAGAGAAAATATCTGCACTTTTTCGAGCTTTGCCTTTGCATATTTTTCAGTGAGATCAACTATGATGAGCAACATTATTTATGACCACTCACACATCAGAGCATCTTTATATCAGACATTTAGTAGACCTTATGCCAAGGCTGAGCCTTGAGACCTCAAATTTGATGACCGATATGACCTTTTGTTGATACAGGGCAGTGTTCAGTGTTTCAGATGCAGTATTCTCAGTGCTTGTAGTTGGTTCAGATTACAGATGTTGATATATGACCCAGTATATATATGATGTGCATTGATGTTATTACCTTGTTGTTTAGGTCATTTTAATAGCGTTAACTTGGTTGGTATAGAGTAATTATGATCTGGCAGTATATTAATATTGAAATGAAATTGGTTGTTATGGATTATATGCATGATTGTATTACTGACATTTGGAAACTCTTGCTTTATACTTGTTGGTCTTTACCTTCCTATGAATGTGAACATGATCATTTATTGTCTATTTTGACTTGCTAGCCTAGGCACCATTTCCACTTGTCTCCATCCATCTATTTGTCCTTCCCCATTTATTGATCTTCACCCTGACTTACACCTTGACTTGTGATATGGAGGACCTCCCCGCTTCTGCCTCTGTGTTGGACATGCATCCATGTTTATTTTGTGTCTCAGCTTTGAGTTGGCAAAAAAATCTGTCCAGAATTTTAATTTGGAGAATGAACTAGGGAAGTTAAAGATTCCTGTACCTTTGACTGAGTTAATAAAGAATCCATCATATAAAGAAACAGTTCTGAGAGTGATGAATGTACCAAGTAATCAGCCTGTTTCAGATACAGTTAACTTGCAGGAAGAAAACCCTAGAATCTTCATTGGATCAGCTCTGGCTGAGAAGACTGAAAATGAGGCTGGTGCTTCTCCTCCTTTCTATGTAACCTTAACTATCCACGAGCAAATGATTCACAATTGCCTGTTAGATTCAGGAGCATCCCATAACTTGATGCCAAAAGCTGTAATGGAAGCCCTGGGCCTCAGTATCACCAAACCTTACCATGATTTATATGCCTTTGACTCTCGAGCTGTGAAGTGTCTAGGAGTAATAAAAGACATGGTTGTCAGCCTTGCTCAGTTGCCCATGAAAAGTGTGATAATGGATGTTGTGGTAGCTGACATCACACCAAAGTTTGGCTTGCTTCTTTCTAGGTCATGGGCTAAGAAGCTTGGGGGAACCTTACAGATGGACCTCTCTTATGCCACCATTCCTGTTTTTGGTGGAGAAAATAGAAGACTTTACAGAGAGCTGCAGCTTGCTTACATAGTAACAGATGATAAAAACCCCACCAATCACCCATTGTACTCTATTGATAAAGATCTTGGTACATGCATATTACATTTCAGTGAGGAGGATAATTCTGCTGGTTTGTTACAAGTGGAAAAAGAACAGCAAATAAAACACAGCAGAGAGGAAGAAGATGCACTGTGGCAGTTGTACTTTGATGGATCCTCATGCAAAGAGGGCGCTGGAGCTGGAGTTTTACTCATTTCCCCTGGGGGTGAAACAGTGAAACTCATGTATAAGTTGGAGTTTGTTACCACTAACAACACTGCTGAGTATGAAGCTCTGCTACTGGGATTGAAGGCTGCTAAAGATTTAGGAATTCAGCAGATTGTTGCATTTGGCGACTCCGAACTAGCTGTTCAGCAGGTGAAGAACAACTATCAAGTAAAGCAGGGTTTGCTGAAAGTATATCGGAATGAGGTATGGGATATGCTTGAAAACTATTTTATAGCATTTAATATCACTCATATTCCAAGGAATCATAATGAGACTGCAGACTCATTAGCTTTGGCTGCCACACATTTCAGAATCCCTAAGACCACTCAGTTAAGGTATCCCATAGAGGTGAGGTATAGACCATGTGTGCCTGATAATGTGAAGCACTGAAGGGTTTTTGAAGATGACATTGAAATCAAAAAATTTCTTGAGCTTACAGATGAGTTTTCAAATGCTCAAATTGATCAGGAAGAGGATGAGGGGGATGAACAGTTAAATGAGTTTGCTACAGAAGAGATAGTAGGTCATAAAATCATTGAGTTGAAGAGCAACTTCATTCCAAAAGGTCTAGTACCTTTAGAAAGAATATTTACAAAGGATGATACACCTTCAAAGCCAGTGGTTCAATCTTCAAAAGACAATGTAGTGGACTGCAATATTGGTTCAGCAGAACATCCAAAGATGGTAAAAATTTCTAAATCTCTGACAGCTGAACAAAGAAATAGATATATCAAGCTTTTGAAAGAACATGTAGATGTATTTGCCTGGTCTTATGAGGAACTAAGAACTTATGATACAACAATTATTCAGCACAAGGTCCCTTTGAAGCCTAATGTTAAGCCTTTCCGACAGAAACTAAGAAGGATCCATCCAGCTTTGTTCCCTGTAATTGCAAAAGAAATAAAGAAGTTGCTGGATGCAAAGATAATAGTGCCTCTCAGGTACTCTTCCTGGGTTGCTAATCTGGTTCCTGTCAGAAAAAAGAATGGGGAAATTAGATTATGTGTTGATTTCAGAAATCTGAATAGATCATCATTAAAAGACAACTATCCTCTTCCCAAGATCGAACAGGTTTTGCAGCAAGTAATTGGAGCTCAGAGGATCTCTATGGTGGATGGTTTCTCAGGGTACAATCAGATTGCCATGCACCCTGATGACAAGGAAAAGACAGCCTTTACAACCCCCTGGGGGACATTCATGTATGAGAAGATGCTTTTTGACTTGATGAATGCTGGAGCAACCTTTCAAAGAGCCATGGGCATTGCATTTGTAGGAGAAAAAGATAAGTTTGTGGTTATCTATCTGGATGATATTACTGTATTCTCAAAATCTGATGATGAACACTTGAAGCACTTGAGGCAAACATTCCTAAAATGCAGAAAATTTGGCCTGTCCCTGAACCCCAAAAAGTCACATTTTGCTGTGCAAGAAAGTAACTACTTGGTCACTTGGTGTCTGCTGATGGCATCAGAATAGATCCTGAAAGAGTGAAAGCAATACTGAAGATTAGTTTACCTAGGAGTAAAAAAGATGTTCAATCATTCATTGGCAAGATAAATTTTCTGCGGTGGTTTATTCCCAACTTTGCTGAAATCATTAAACAAATCACAGCCATGTTGAAGAAAGATCAGGAAGTAAAGTGGACTGCTAAGGCAAAGGCAGCATTTGAGAAAATCAAGGTAGCTCTTACTGAAGCACCTGTATTGGTAAGTCCTGATTTTACCAAAGAATTCCTTACTTTTTCATTTGCATCAGAAGACACAATTGCAGCTGTTTTACTTCGGAAGAATAAAGAAGGATTGGAACAGCCTATTGCTTTCTTCAGCAAAACTCTCAGAGATTCTGAGCTGAAGTACAGTATATTGGAGAAGCAAGCTTATGCTCTGGTAAAGGCTTTGAAATTTTTCAGAATTTATGTCCTGCATTCAAAAGTAATTTCTTTTGTACCTAATTCTACTGTGAAAGATGTGTTAACTCAACCTGATAGTGAAGGAAAGAGAGGTAGGTGGATTGCGAAGATTATGGAATATGATGTAGAGATTAGGCCTACTAAGCTTGTCAAGGGACAAGGTTTAGCCAAGCTGTTGGCTGAATCAAATTGTCAGGCTCTGGGACTGCATGTCATGGCTGAAGAATCAGTTCCTGAAGAAGATCAAGCACTTCTGGAAAAAGAAAAGATCGTGGATTTTTATTCATCATCAGCCTGGTATGCAGACATTGTTCATTTTCTGTTATTTCTACAATGTCCTGAACATTTAGATAGGAAGGCTGCCAGATCTTTAAAACTCAAAGCTACTAAATACTGTTTAGTTGAGGATCAATTGTTCTGGAAGGACCCAAGGGGTATTTTGCTCAAGTGTTTAGACCAATCTGAAATAGGAGAGGTGATTTCAGAATCTCATGAAGGTGTCTGTGGAGGGCACAAGTATTGGAAAGCAACAGCTTACAAAATTTTACGAGCTGGATATTATTGGCCATCCTTGTTCACAGATGTTTACCAACAGCTAAGAGCCTGCATTCCTTGTCAGAAATTTGCAGGTAAACATAAATTATTGTCTTTGCCTTTAAAACCTATTGCAGTCAATGCCCCTTTTCAGCAGTGGGGTCTGGACTTTATTGGAGAAATAAATCCAGCATCTTCAGGACAGCATCACTGGATTCTGACTGCAACAGATTTTTTCACAAAATGGGTGGAAGCCATTCCCACAAGGAATGCTACAGACAAGGTAATCATGGAATTCATTGAAGAAAATATTTTGAGCCGATTTGGCTGTCCACAGAGCTTAATAACAGATAATGCAAAGGCATTCAAATCCAAGGCAATGGTGGCCTTTTGTGAAAGAAATGGCATCATTCTGAAGCACTCAACTTCCTATTATCCTCGGGGCAATGGTCAAGCTGAATCTTCCAATAAGAACATCATTCAGAGCATCAAGAAACTGCTGAAGCATAACAAAAGGTCTTGGGATTCAATGCTGAAGTATGCATTGTGGGCAGATAGGATTACAGTGAAACAGGCAATTGGGACTTCTCCATTTCAGCTAGTTTATGGTACAGAGGCAGTGTTCCCTGTTCAATTGGGGATTCCAGTGATGAAATTCCTCCAAAACTCTCAAGAGGAACCGGATGACATGCAAAGGAGAATCTTTGAAGTGATAGAGTTACAGCAAAGTAGAGAGAAGGTGGATGAAAAAGCACAGCTGTACAGAGCCAAGATTAAAAACAGGTTTGACAGGAACATTAAAGAAAATACTTTCATAGAAGGTGAGATGGTTCTAAGATGGGATGCAAGAAAGGAGCAAAAGGGTAAGCATGGTAAGTTTGACAATCTTTGGTTTGGCCCTTTTCTGGTATCAAAATTTTTAGAGAACAATACTTTTATCTTATAGTCCTTGGAAGGTGAGGAGTTGTCCAGCCCTGTTAATGGGCGATTCCTCAAGCATTTTTACAGTTTATAGGAGCATTTTCACTGATCTTAATGGGCGATTCACTCACCGGTATGTACAATGATCAGTGAAAATGCTCCTATAAACTGTAAAAATGCTTGAGGAATCGCCCATTAACAGGGCTGGACAACTCCTCACCTTCCAAGGACTGCAAGATAAAAGTATTGTTCTCTAAAACTTTTGATACCAGAAAAGGGCCAAACCAAAGATTGTCAAACTTACCATGCTTACCCTTTTGCTCTTTTCTTGCATCCCATCTTAGAACCATCTCACCTTCTATGAAAGTATTTTCTTTAATGTCCTGTCAAACCTGTTTTTAATCTTGGCTCTGTACAGCTGTGCTTTTTCATCCACCTTCTCTCTACTTTGCTGTAACTCTATCACTTCAAAGATTCTCCTTTGCATATCATCCGGTTCCTCTTGAGAGTTCTGGAGGAATTTCATCACTGGAATCCCCAATTGAACAGGGAACACTGCCTCTGTACCATAAACTAGCTGAAATGGAGAAGTCCCAATTGCCTGTTTCACTGTAATCCTATCTGCCCACAATGCATACTTCAGCATTGAATCCCAAGACCTTTTGTTATGCTTCAGCAGTTTCTTGATGCTCTGAATGATGTTCTTATTGGAAGATTCAGCTTGACCATTGCCCCGAGGATAATAGGAAGTTGAGTGCTTCAGAATGATGCCATTTCTTTCACAAAAGGCCACCATTGCCTTGGATTTGAATGCCTTTGCATTATCTGTTATTAAGCTCTGTGGACAGCCAAATCGGCTCAAAATATTTTCTTCAATGAATTCCATGATTACCTTGTCTGTAGCATTCCTTGTGGGAATGGCTTCCACCCATTTTGTGAAAAAATCTGTTGCAGTCAGAATCCAGTGATGCTGTCCTGAAGATGCTGGATTTATTTCTCCAATAAAGTCCAGACCCCACTGCTGAAAAGGGGCATTGACTGCAATAGGTTTTAAAGGCAAAGACAATAATTTATGTTTACCTACAAATTTCTGACAAGGAATGCAGGCTCTTACCTGTTGGTAAACATCTGTGAACAAGGATGGCCAATAATATCCAGCTCGTAAAATTTTGTAAGCTGTTGCTTTCCAATACTTGTGCCCTCCACAGGGACCTTCATGAGATTCTGAAATCACCTCTCCTATTTCAGATTGGTCTAAACACCTGAGCAAAATACCCCCTGGGTCCTTCCAGAACAATTGATCCTCAACTAAACAGTATTTAGTAGCTTTGAGTTTTAAAGATCTGGCAGCCTTCCTATCTAAATGTTCAAGACATTGTAGAAATAACAGAAAATGAACAATGTCTGCATACCAGGCTGATGATGAATAAAAATCCATGATCTTTTCTTTTTCCAGAAGTGCTTGATCTTCTTCAGGAACTGATTCTTCAGCCATGACATGCAGTCCCAGAGCCTGACAATTTGATTCAGCCAACAGCTTGGCTAAACCTTGTCCCTTGACAAGCTTAGTAGGCCTAATCTCTACATCATATTCCGTAATCTTCGCAATCCACCTACCTCTCTTTCCTTCACTATCAGGTTGAGTTAACACATCTTTCACAGCAGAATTAGGTACAAAAGAAATTACTTTTGAATGCAGGACATAAATTCTGAAAAATTTCAAAGCCTTTACCAGAGCATAAGCTTGCTTTTCCAATATACTGTACTTCAGCTCAGAATCTCTGAGGGTTTTGCTGAAGAAAGCAATAGGCTGTTCCAATCCTTCTTTATTCTTCTGAAGTAAAACAGTTGCAATTGTGTCTTCTGATGCAAATGAAAAAGTAAGGAATTCTTTGGTAAAATCAGGACTTACCAATACAGGTGCTTCAGTAAGAGCTACCTTGATTTTCTCAAATGCTGCCTTTGCCTTAGCAGTCCACTTTACTTCCTGATCTTTCTTCAACATGGCTGTGATTTGTTTAATGATTTCAGCAAAGTTGGGAAAAAACCACCGCAGAAAATTTATCTTGCCAATGAATGATTGAACATCTTTTTTACTCCTAGGTAAACTAATCTTCAGTATTGCTTTCACTCTTTCAGGATCTATTCTGATGCCATCAGCAGACACCAAGTGACCAAGTAGTTTACCTTCTTGCACAGCAAAATGTGACTTTTTGGGGTTCAGGGACAGGCCAAATTTTCTGCATTTTAGGAAGGTTTGCCTCAAGTGCTTCAAGTGTTCATCATCAGATTTTGAGAATACAGTAATATCATCCAGATAGATAACCACAAACTTATCTTTTTCTCCTACAAATGCAATGTCCATGGCTCTCTGAAAGGTTGCTCCAGCATTCATCAAGCCAAAAGGCATCTTCTCATACATGAATGTCCCCCAGGGGGTTGTAAAGGCTGTCTTTTCCTTGTCATCAGGGTGCATGGCAATCTGATTGTACCCTGAGAAACCATCCACCATAGAGATCCTCTGAGCTCCAATTACTTGCTGCAAAACCTGTTCGATCTTGGGAAGAGGATAGTTGTCTTTTAATGATGATCTATTCAGATTTCTGAAATCAACACAATCTAATTTCCCCATTCTTTTTTCTGACAGGAACCAGATTAGCAACCCAGGAAGAGTACCTGAGAGGCACTATTATCTTTGCATCCAGCAACTTCTTTATTTCTTTTGCAATTACAGGGAACAAAGCTGGATGGATCCTTCTTAGTTTCTATCGAAAAGGCTTAACATTAGGCTTCAAAGGGACCTTGTGCTGAATAATTGTTGTATCATAAGTTCTTAGTTCCTCATAAGACCAGGCAAATACATCTACATGTTCTTTCAAAAGCTTGATATATCTATTTCTTTGTTCAGCTGTCAGAGATTTAGAAATTTTTACCATCTTTGGATGTTCTGCTGAACCAATATTGCAGTCCACTACATTGTCTTTTGAAGATTGAACCACTGGCTTTGAAGGTGTATCATCCTTTGTAAATATTCTTTCTAAAGGTACTAGACCTTTTGGAATGAAGTTGCTCTTCAACTCAATGATTTTATGACCTACTATCTCTTCTGCAGCAAACTCATTTAACTGTTCATCCCCCTCATCCTCTTCCTGATCAATTTGAGCATTTGAAAACTCATCTGTAAGCTCAAGAAATTTTTTGATTTCAATGTCATCTTCAAAAACCCTTCAGTGCTTCACATTATCAAGCACACATGGTCTATACCTCACCTCTATGGGATACCTTAACTGAGTGGTCTTAGGGATTCTGAAATGTGTGGCAGCCAAAGCTAATGAGTCTGCAGTCTCATTATGATTCCTTGGAATATGAGTGATATTAAATGCTATAAAATAGTTTTCAAGCATATCCCATACCTCATTCCGATATACTTTCAGCAAACCCTGCTTTACTTGATAGTTAGCAGTCTTTAGATTTGACATACATTGAGCCTGCGGGTTATGATATGAGATGGAGCATGGGATAGTTAATTCTAAGTGTCCCCTAGAACCTCAAGTTATGGTTAGCCGGGCACCTAGTTCACGGTGGTTCTAGTAATAGACATTTTTGCCAAGGTTGAATAAGCACTTCTCTGAACAACTTATCCATTTGTGAGACACTGCCATTCCTTGTGTACTCCTTGTCCAGCACATGCTTAAGTGTGTAACACCATGTCCCTCATCCAAAGTATCACAATGTCAAGTCGATCAAGTCATCCCTATTCAGCCTAGCCTTGCATCCTTAGCCTTCACCCTTTGCTAGCAATTTGATCATGTTTACAAACGAGTATATTCTTGAGATTCTTCTTGAAAGTAAGTTATTTAACTAACCTATTATTATTTATTAACTGCCAGTGAAATGATGCTTAATACTTTAGAGTCTTGCTATGAAAATGATTTAGAGAGCATGTCTTAACCATTTGCACTTGCAACAGCATGGCTTCTTTAGCCAGGGTCATATTTTGATCAATTTGACCAGTCAAACTTAGCTTGACCAAGGTCAACCTTGGGATCCGTGATGAGATGGACCAGTTTTATTATTTGATGTTGATCTATGGTCCCTTGTATACCTCTTGATGATTCCATATGATGGGCACAGACTTCAGATGATGATTGATGCAGTTTTTTATGATTATTATTATTTCCAAATCATCATATTTTCACTTGTCCGGGTATGGTGGACCCTACAGATGATCTTACAGGTTGCCATGAGGTGTATGAGTACTCATCTCTAGTGGATTTGGGTCTTCTGGATCCATTGAGACACTTATCTTTCAGTTTCAAGCACTCCCGGGCATGATTTGAGCAGTCTTCCACCTATTGACCAGTTTGGCCATGTTGATGTGGCCTATCCACAGCTAGAGCATTGGAGGCTAGTCGTTCCCTAGGGCGCTATAGAGGGAGGGGGTGGTCCAACCACTTGTTTTTACCATATTACGCCCCTTGCGGACATGATGGCACAGTCAGTTTCTCAGCACAGGCATCAGACAGTGAGCTATGGGCAGTTTGATGGTTTTTCAGGAGGATTAAAAATGGAATAAAAAGGTCATAAAGGTATTCGATTTGGGCAATTGAGGCAAGGTTTTGGCATGAGGTCTGCTTTGAGGTCATCTATGGTGTATCCCACTCCTTCCAGATCAATTTGCAGCAGTCAGTGGGGTCCACACAGTCATCAGGATGTAATTTGATGTATTCTTCTCTCAGTTGAGGGGGGCGGTATTTGATCATTTGTGTACTTGGACATGTCATTGAGTCTAATGTTATATTATTGTACCATGGGGTGATGCTAGTGAAGGGGAATAATTCCTCCTAGCCCCACCATGTGCTCCTAGTCACTTGTCCTAGTCATCTTATGCGGCACACATGTATTTTAGTCATCCTTATGTTATGCGCCATCCCCTTAGGGCGTCTTAGTCATGTGCGCCCTCCTTTAGTGAGTGATCCATGTCATATTTGTACCGGCTCATCTTAGTTGTTGATTATATTATTGTATCTTTTGATCTCAACCACTAATTTTTAAAAGTGGTTTAGGGTTTTGGTCACCCTCATCCTATTTAAGGAAGAGACCCCCCTATTGTAAAGGCACCTTTTGGGCTTTAGAAAACTTGGAATAAAATACTATTTTGCAGATCTACTTCTTGGCTTTGATTGGGATGCTCTTGTACATGACTATACATCTTTTGCTTTACCCATCTTTGCTTGTAACAGGTGATTTTGACAACTACAGAGGAAGGACGAATTGACTAGGGCAAGGAGTGCGAATTGCTTGAAGGGAAGATTGTTGTGTTTCTCACATCCCCCTTGGGCAAGACGTTTTCATCTTGAAGGGAGTTTTCCAATTGTGCTTTGTCCATTGTTTTGCTTCTTTTGATATGCCATGCTTAGATCTCATTTATTTGTGGATCAAATCATTTATCTGTGGATCAAATCTAACTTATGTAGTTTGTTTTACAGGTTGAGTGGGACGTTTTTCCTCCTAGGGCTTGGAGGTTTTTGCTTGGAATCACTTGGATCTAGCTTGGAATTGTAACTAAATGCAAGGACCATCTATGTGTAAGGTAGCCGCAAGCTTTTGAGGTAAGATCTACAAGGTACGTATCCATTTCGCTTGTCTTATATCCTATTGGTCATCAAACCCCCAAAATCAAAACCCTTGTATTTTTTATTTTTTAGATCTATGGAGATCTAGCAATCACTTGGGATTAATAATTAAAACCCACCTTAATAATCATTTAACTATCCCGATCTAAAGTTTGGTGGACATCCGACTCCATTTGCCCCCAAATCTAAGGCACTAGTCCTCTCTTGAGGAAGTCGCTCTCCTTGGGTAAGTGGCCATTTGCTAGATCCCACACGGGGGTATTGCTCATTCTTTCTCAAATCCATAGATCCATGTCATAGCATACCCCCTAATGCCATTTTATTTTGATTTTGACCTTGTAGGCCCCATTTGAACCATTTTCCACTTTTTAAGGGTGGGCCCCACTTGGGTACTTTTTCTTGGCAAAAGATCTATCTACATCTACTATTCATAATCCATAAGTGACCTTATCTTACACTTGGTTGAACATTTGTCCTTGCCTTGAGCCTCCTCAACCAAGCCCTAACCATCTTGGGTCCACTTATCATCCTAGATCTAGAGCTTGTTTCATCTTGGTCTCCTACTCTTTTATCATCACATTTCCCTAGGAGGTCTAGATTGAGTTCGCTAGCCTTCATTGGCTAAGCTAGGGTCTCCCCCTTGGTCTTGCTTAGGCTTGATCTAAAGTGAAGAGTGCCTCAATAAACGTAACACCCAACTTGCATTGGGAACCGTGGCATCTCTTGGGTCACCTCTTTAGTTGTCTACACCTCTACCATCCTGGATAGGATACCTTTAGAGACAACTACAAGTTGTGTGATAACAAGTTCATCACAACAAATCTTATAATATTCTACGATCTCTTATTGTGGAGTGTTTTACTTTAGATTGCAAACTTAATAAACTAGCTCAATATTGAAATAAATTGAAACTAATGAAAGAAGCAAGCAAATTATACACCATCCACACAATGAGCACAAGATGTACCCTCGAGTTTCCCCATTACGAGAAAAACCCAGCTAGAAGGTGAGGCCAGTGCTTTGCTCCTTTCTTCTCAATTATGAGATGCAAATACAAAGAAAGGGGCACTCAATATGGAGTTGCCATGGACACCATGGCCAATATGGTTGCTATAGGATCATCTACTTCCTCTGCTCTACTCCAAAATCCCACTCCCAAATGCTCTACTCAACTATGGGACAATAAACAATACGATAATAATGAAACCCCTTCCTTTCCTAGCAACCCAGCATTTAACATAGTCTAATAGACATCTAGGGTTAGGGTTAGGGTTTTTGCATGCCTCAACCCCCAATTAATGTTAGGGCTTTGGACCCTCTAGAACCTTCTTGAAAATCCACATGTGACTAGCTTCACATGTGTGAGTAATGTGAACTGACATGGCATCCACTCAATCTGATGGTGGTCAATAGGATAGGTCAACTTGCAGGGAACATAACTTTCACATACAAACTCCAATTGAGGTGATTTTTGCACTACTGGAAAGGTCTCAATGTGTAGAACAACATCAACAGGTTGAAAAGCTGAGATTGTAAAGTTTTGACGCCACAAACAACCATTTAAGGCCTCAAACGTGCTCCAAAAGATTCTAGACACCTAATCACCAAAGTGGGACATGCCCATCAAATGGGCCCTACAAGCCAATACCTCCAATATTTCCATCCAAAAAATACCAACATAGATGAAAAATTATATAATGATCCATTATGAATCAAGTTTAGAATACACCAACAACTAAAGGCTTCCTCATCCAGCATTCTTCACAAAAAGACAAATCCCACCTCGTGTTTTTAGGTTCTGGCACCAAAGTATTCCTTCTTGTCGACAAGAAAGAGGTTATATATTTACAAGTTGTCTGGATAGAGGAAAGGGAGGGTGCTAGATTTAGGGTTGCATAGGGTAGAGGTCAGTAGGGTTGGATGATGGAATATGGGAGGATCCATAGGGAGGGGATTTTCATCTTGATTAGATGGGAGAGACATACAAAGCATCCATGACATGCAAAGGAAGAGTGTTTGATACAATGTTATCAAAACCAGACCGATGGTCGAATCGACCGACCCCAGGACCCGAAACCGAACAAAAACCAAGAAAAAAACCGATTGAGCAAAAATACATAAAATATTCATATTTTCAAAAAATATATATATATTCATAAATTCATATGATTTCAAACTTCAAAGGACCCACTGCACTAAACACTGAACAATATGCTAACTAACCCACGCACTGAATAGTATGCTAAGTTGCTAACTAACCCCAACAGTGCACTAACCAATTACCAAGTCAACCCTATCCAGGGCCGTAGCTGCCCATTCAAAGTCATTCTAAGCATAAAATCTAATGAATAGTGAACTTGTAACAAATAGCACCAAATTTAAATAATATATCAATATCTCAGTCGTCCCTCCTCTCCTCAGCAAATCGATTGTACCTCTGCTTCAAAACACCCATACAGTCGTCGTACCATAGTCAGTACGCACAGCCCAGCCGCAAGAAAACTCCAACAATGAGTGTGATGGAATATGAGGGTGCCAACGCTAATTTCTAAGTTTTGTAGGGCCATTAGGTTAATAATCCTAAGCCGACGTGTCCTCTTTTTTTTTTAATTAAAAAAATTCAAAATCATGTTTGTTTGGCCCCACAACAAAGTTGTACGGAACCGTTCGGTTCCATACAAAACCCGGCCAATTTGAGAAAACCGGCTGGTTCCGCACGAAACCTGCCAAAAGCGGTCAGAATTCAATGGTTGGCCCAGTAAGCTCATGGACCCGGTTGGACCGGCCGGTTTTTGCCAGTTCCAAGCCGGTTCTAATAACATTGGTTTGATAGCTCAATATATATCGCCTCAAGTGGATAGCTCAATCATTTGAACCATCCACCCAAGGCATGTTGCTTGATGGAAAGGCCATAGGTCACAGGTTCAAATCTAATCAAGTCCCTCAAGGTTACTAGCCGATATTGCAGCTAGTGGTTCAGCCACCCTCCATCCAAATATTTAGTAGAAGAGGGGCCAATATTAGACTAGAAAGAAATCCCACCGTTGGGTATGAGATGTCTCCAATACAACACTCTCTAGCACCACATTGATCAGATCCATCACTTCCACCATTGCACCCAAAAATCATCATCATTTCATCCTCCACCAGAATCTTGCAATCTCTAATCACTACCTCTCTCACTCCCCAAGACTCTCTTAGCTTGCCTAAAATCTGAGCCACCTCGTCTCTGGAGCTTCCCCCTTCTAATTTATCTTAACAATTATATTTGGCCAACCTATGCCACATCACCATTACGTAATGTTACACATCTTTCTCATGCTAGGCTATAGTAAGCACCTTTCAGCTCAATAAAGATGGGAAGATTTAATCCTTGCCCTATATCATATAAGGGAGAAGATAAAGCTGAATATTTTGATGGGTGAAGTATTCTCCAAATTTAGCATTCCCAAAAATATAGTGTGAGAGAGAGGGATCCAAAGTTTACAGGTCATCTGTGGATAGACCCATTTAAGACATGGGGCACTGTCATTTATCGACAGACCCATTTAAAACATTGGGCAGTCAGCTTAATTTCAGCACTAGAGATGATCAATGGTCCAATGGCCAACAATTCTCCCAGCTAGCTAACTACTTTTACTACATCCCATTCTTTAGTGAGCATGAGAAGAAAATGCCCATACTTTATCATGCATTACAAAAGAAATCTTGATTATCCAGTTTTAAATATAACATGAAAATCTCAAAAACAGAGAGATGTCTAACACTGAACCTTACACCCAATTCTGAGAAAAATTCAAAGAATTAATTAGGAATCAAAACCATACCTTTGTCAACATGATCATCATTAGGAGGCATGGACGCTGAATCCTCAATTATTCTACGGGTCATAGGAGTAGGATTCATTATTGATATATTTCTAATCTCATGACGGATAGCCTCCAACTGTGCCATTGTGTCTTGAAGCTCTTTGTGTACCTGGAGATTAAAATCATTCAGCACATCTGAAACATTAACATTTTTATTGAATTGATAAAAGCTTCTCCAGCAACTTTATGAATAGAACTAGTAAGGTTTCTCTCAAGTTTGCTTAACACATGTCTGTCTGATTTTATTAGATTACAATAATAAATAATAACTATAGTATTATAATTTATGTCAGAATGACATCATTTAGCAGTCCACAAATTAGAAAGAAAAACCGTCACTGAAATTATCGTCTCTCCTGACCATTCCCTTTTTTCTTGCTATCCTCCACAACTAATTACTGTTTGAAATTGGCTTTCTCTGAGTGAGTGATCACTACTTGTCCTCTTCCCACTGCCTTTAACTCACTACTTTGCTGTTGAGTGTTACTGCTTGTTGATATTAGTGTATTCTCTTTACAGATGGCTTTTTGTTTGTTTGTTCACTTTAGGGGTTTCAAGTCTTCGTTTGGTATGTTAAGGGAAACAGCACTTTGGTTAAAAGTCCTCGCTTTTGCATCATGTGTGCTGATAAGATTTGCAAGGGTTTCCAGCTCTTCAAGGTCCTTAATGGGGTTTGGTATTGGTACTTCAATGCATGTCATGGGTACTGTTTTACCACATACAGTATGGGGATTTTTGCACCCATTTTTGCTTCAGCTGTGATGCCAAAGTCTAGATGCATATGCCCCAGAAGACGTCAGTGATGAGAAAGCCAACAGATGATGCCATTTTTATGTTTCCATGCCACCCCTAAGGATTCAGTATAGTTATGCTTTGTATTGATGTTGTGCTTCCCCATGTCTCATGTTACACTACAATGATTTGTTTTGATGAGTATAGCTGGTAGAACTTTAGAAGTGGTCATAGGTTAATGAGGATAAGAGATTTTTGTTTTATTTACACACCAATAACCAAGACAGCTCTTGGTATTTACAAGGATTACCCCTCTTCTTTGGCTCCACCGTTGACCTTTCCATCTAATTCATTCCACTCCACCTTGTGTTACTATCCCATTGACTTAATGATGATAGAGTTACTTTTGATCTCCCCCTATGTCCCCTCTTCTTTGGCTCCACAGTTGACCTTTCCATCTAATTCATACCACTCCACCTTGTGTTACTATCCCATTGACTTAATGATGATAGAGTAACTTTTGATCTCCCCTATGTGTCCCCTTCATCGTGAATGCCTCCATGTTTTCCCTGTGTCTTGGGCCCACTTGTGTTGTAGTAAATCCTGCGACAATTCAGAAGGTTCCCAGTTATGCTCGCCGAGGTTGACTACTATTGAACAGGAACAGCCACCATTGAGCAATATTTCCCCGAGATCTGAAACACGAAGACCCTGCCCTTACAATGCCTCAAAAATGGCATTTGAAGACAAGCTCCCAATCCAAGACTCTTGTACCAGAAGCTAGCAACAGTCCCTGGAAGGAGAGGATGGCATTAGTGCTAATGGAGAATGGGATTTGGGAGTTTGCAGATCAGAAACTAACACCTCCTACTGATGCTACACAACTGGCCGCTCATGACCAAAAGGACGTGAAATCTAGGAGTATATTCTCGATGCAGTAAAGGAACATTTGATTCATCATCTATCCGGAAAGAAGACAACCAGGGAAATGTGGGAGGCTTTGCAAAGCTATATCAGAGTGATGACCACAACAGAAAGATGGTGCTTTGGGAGAAACTCGAAGACACCAAGATGTCCAGATCAGATACAGTAGCTTCTTATCTCACCAGAGTCACACGGGTTCATGATGAGTAGGCAGCAGTTGGGGAGACAGTGATAGATTTAGATTTGGTGAAGACGGCTCTGAATGGCTTCACCAAGCTATGGGCTTCCTTTGTCAAAGGGATCGTTCCATGAGAGAATCTTCCTAACTGGGAGAGATTGTGGGATGATTTCATCCAACAGGAAACTCGAGAGGAATCTCTGTATGGAAGCCATTGAAAGGGTAATGATGAGGAGAACGTTTCTCTTACAAATCATGCAAGAAAGGGCAAAGCGAAGACCAAAAAGAATACTAGATCTCTGTATGGAATCCATTGAAAGGGTGATAATGAGGAAAACGTTTCTCTTGTAAGTCATGCAAGGAAGGGCAAAGCGAAGACCAAAAAGAATACTAGTGGAGAGGCTACCTCTCGGGATGGAAAGAAGATGGGTACGAGTAAAATCAAATGCTTTGCATGTCACAAGTTTGGCCATTATGCAAGTCAATGTCCGGACACTAAAAGATGGGCAAGAGTAAGAAACAAGTTCCAACATCAGCAGACACACAGGTGAGTGAGTTTGCTGCCAAATTTGAGGACGACTTCTCATTGGTGTTTTGTCTTTCTGGCACCTTAGCGAAGGATGCATGGTTTGTGGATAGTGGGGCTTCTCGTGATTGGACGGGACTGCAAGATGTTTTCACCAGTATTTCAGAGGAAGACTCAGAGCTACATGTGGAGCTTGGTAATGGTGCCAAGTGTGCAGTAGAGGGGATTGGAATATTCAATTCCAGTTAGATTCTAGAGGTCCTTTGGAGATGAAGGATGTGCTATATGTACCAAGGGTAACAAAGAACCTACCAACGATTTCGGCCATGGAGGACAAGGGGTATGTGTTGAAAAAGTACCTAGGAGATGTTGTTCATCTTGTGATGCTTTGGGGTGGACAAGAACATTAAAAAGTGGTCCCTAGTACTTTATAAAGTGTGATGTACTTTATTTTTATAGTCACTTTATAAAGTGAGTTTGAGGTTATAATTTTAAATTGACTTTATGAGACTTAAGTGAAGTTTTAATTAAAAGGGTCACTTACATATGTGAATAAAAAAGTGTTTTCATTTATATTAATAAGACATTAATGAGCAATTAATGTGGGCCCTAGATCTCATCAAGTTAAGATTTAATCATGGCCTTTGATTTTGATGGTGATGGTTACCTCAAACAAAACTAGAGAAAAGGCATCAAACCTAATTCATTGTTCACTTTCCAAATGAGATTTTTGGAGAAGAAGAGAAGAGCAAGAGAAGAGAGGTCGAACCCTTGAGAGAGAGAAGAAACCCTTGCACAGAAATTAAGGAGCTTGAGATGGGCATGATTTCCAAGGAGGGCATGATTTTCTAGGCAGTTTGCAAAGAATTTAATGAGGCCGTACAGCAGCAGATTTGGCACAGTTTTCAAGGGAGAAATCTGACCGTACAGCAGCAGGAAGAGGCACAGTTTTCAAGGTAGAATTCTTGTCCAGAATTCAAGGAGGTCATATAGGCTGTACAGCAGCAAATCAGGCACAGATTTCAAGGAGGCCATACAGGCTGTTGCAGGCACAAAATTCAAGAAGGCCGTACAGCATTTAATGCAGCCATACTGCTGTACTTTTCTTGGCATGTTTTCCTAGGCATTTCTGCTGAAATAAATGCTGGCACGTGTGGGCCGTACTGCTGTTTTCAGCCTTCAGAATTCAGACTGAGTTAGGCACATTTTTCGAGATGAAAAATTGACATAAGTACTGTAGTTCTGATTTGTGAATTGTCTCTGAAAATAAAAATTTCTCTCTCCTATTAGGTTTTCCCTTCGGGGTTTTTCCTGAGCCAATTTGGCTAAAATTTCTGAGTCTTAAATTTGTGGTTTGGCTGCCATTTAATTTTTCTGAGTTGTTTAAAAAAGAAAAATTTCCATGTGTTTCAAGAAAGATTAAATTTTCATGCATGTAAAGCTAATTTGCAGCTATGCGGTTTGGGCATTAAATTTCATGTGAAAACCAAAACTTGAAACCGGGTTGGGAATACAAAATTTTCAGTACATAATCTATTTTCATGATGAACAAGTACTTGTGATGCCGGAGGGTTCCAGTCCAGACTCAAGGCGAGTGATTGGAAGCAGACTGGGTAACTTGTACTTGTTGAAGGCTTAGCTTGTGCGTGCCTTGGTTCATGAAAGTGACAGTGATAGTTCATGCGTGTTATGGCACAGGAGGATGGATCACTTGGACCACAGCGCATTGTTGATATTGAGGGAGATTATCACTGGTCTTCCACAATTCAGTGTAGAGCGGTAGAATGTGTGCAAGGGATGTGCACTTGGCAAGTATGCCAAGACGAACTTTCCTACCAGTGATAGTAGGTCAAAGCCTCAGAGGGAGTACTGGATCTAGTGCATTCAGACATACACGGTCCTATGTCAGTGGCATCGTTGACTAGTTATAACTACTATGTGACCTTCATTGATCATTTCCAGGAGGACGTGGATCTACTTCATGAAGACCAAGGATGAGGTCTCCAGTCGATTTCGGGAATTTAAGGCTCTCGTGGAGAACTAGACAAAGAGGAAGATCAAAGTTCTAAGAACAAATAATGGAGGTGAGTATACCTTCAATAAGTTCAAGGATTTCTACAAGGAGGTAAGAATTAAGGAGCTGAAAATACCTTACAACCCATAGCAGAATGGGGTTGCAGAGAGGAAGAACAAGACCATCATTGGAGCTACCAAGGCAATGATTCATGATCAAGATTTGCCCATGTTTCTTTGGTCAAAAGCATGCAACACAACAATTTACATTCAGAACAGGAGTCCTCATAAGGTCTTGGAGGACAAGACTCCTGAGGAAGCATTCACAGGAGTAAGACCAAAGATTGGTCATTTTTGTATCTTCGGATGTCCAGTGTATGTGCATGTACCATCAGAGAAGAGGACAAAGTTGGATCCTTCAGCACAGAAGGGTATTTTTTAGGGATATAGTGGGGACTTCAAAGGCATACAGGGTATACATTCCTTCACTAGGGAAGACAATAATGAGGAGGGATGTTCGTTTTGATGAGGGTCGAGCCTTTAGGAAGTCACATGAACCCTTCCAGCAGTGGCAGAGGATGAGGAGCGAGAGGCTCTGAAGGTTGAGGAGAGACCAACACCAACAATTACAGGGAGTTAGTCTTCATAGCAAGAGGAGTTGGAGGCTCCTTCTAGTTCTGCCAGGAGGAGGCTGAGATGGCTAGAGCAGACACTAAGAGATGCTCAGGAGCATGTTAAGGATCCTAGGAGAACTTTCAAGGAGAGCAAACCATCGAGACAGTTTCCAAGTACATGGCACTCATGAGTGACATCATTGATTCCGAGCCTACCAATCATGAGGTGGCAGCAGGCCACCAAGTGTGAAGGGATGCCATGATGGTGGAGTATACATCCATCATGAAGAATGATGTATGGGACATTGTGTCGAGGCTAAAAAGAAAATCAATGGTGAGTTCTAGATAGATCTATAAGATCAAGCATTCTGTGGATAGCACTATTGAGAAGTACAAAGCGAGGTTCATCACTAGAAGGTTCTCCCAAAAGGAGGGAGCAAACTATGAGGAGACATTTGCTCCAATATCCAGGTATACTTTTATTAGGGTTGTTATATCTATTGCTTCAGAGATGGGGTGGAGGATACATTAGATGGATGTGAAGACAGTCTTCCTCAATGGAGTGATTGAGGAAGAGGCGTACATTGAGCAGCCTCAGGGCTTTAAGGTGTGTGGGAGATATTCATATGTGCACAGGTTGAAGAAGGCATTATATGAACTCAAGAAGGCACCGAGGGCATGGTACTCGAGGGTTGATGTGTATCTGTTAGCTATGGGATTCATGAAGAGTGAGGCAAATCCCAACTTGTATGATACACTTGTTGGCGATGATCCACTCATCTTGGTACTTTATGTAGATGACGTGTTCCTTACCGGGTCAAAGAAGCACAATGAGATGTGCAAGCGTGATCTAGCTTCAAATTTCGAAATGAAGAACATTGGCATGATGCACTACTTTTTGGGATTGGAGGTGTGGCAGCAGACAAGTAAGTTTTTCCTGGGGCAAGGAAAATATGCAATTGATATTCTGAAGAGATTCGAGATGGTGGATTGCAGGCCTATGTCTACACCTATGATCACCAATCTAAAGAAGTTGGATGCTTCTAAGTCAAAGTTGGTGGATCCTACATTGTATAGGCAGCTGATTGGTTCCTTGATTTATCTGGTCGACACTAGGCCAGATATATGCTTTGCTATGAATACCCTGAGCCAGTTTATGGTGGAGACGAAGAGGGTACATTGGGTTGGAGCGAAGCGTGTGCTCAAATATCTACAAGGTACTGTGGAGTATGGACTGAGGTATGTCATGAGTGGTGGGCTGTAGTTATAGGGCTATACAAACTCAGATTAGACTAGGAGTGCAATGGATAGGAAAAGCACGTCAGGGTGCTGCTTCAGCTTGGGATCCGCAGTGATTTCATGGTTTAGCAGGAAGCAGGCATCAATGACACTTAGTTTGGCAAAGGCCAAGTACATGGCAGCAAGTTTGGCAAGTTGTGAAGCCATTAGCTTCGCAAGATGCTCGCAGGATTATTTGCACCAGGAAGATCTAACCTAAGTCACAAGGTTTGCTGAACCCGAACCTTGAGGTTCAAGGATCGACGAACCTAAAAAAATTGTTGAAGTTCTTTGCAGTTTGTTGTGGTTCGGAGGGTTGAAGTTCGTGGAGGTTGGTTGCCACCTTAAGCCAAATTTTGTTAGGGTTCGTTGTGGTTCATAGGGTTTTAACCTGCGATTTTTACATTCGCCCTCCACAATTCCGTTTGCCCTCCACGATTGAATCGATGGGATCGTCTGCCAACCAATGATTAAGTTTGAGGTGAGCTCGATGGCCGCAAGCGTAGATTGAGCTCTGTGTCCGCGGGCGTAGACTGGTTTGAGTCTCGGACGAAGGTGAGTTCTGTGGCCACAGGCGTAGACGGGTTCGAGTCTCGAACGGATGTTGTATAACGATTCACAAGTTATATGTGCAATGTTTATAATGCTAGAGTGATTCACCTTTTATGGATAGCGCCCACCTTTATGGAGAATCGTTGGGTGCTAAGAAGCCTTTGACAAAGCATTCATCCACTTTTAAACCAAACTTTGTGGGATACCATTAAACATTTTATGATAATTGGGTTAAGACACAACGGTTCGAAACTTTATTGATCATGATTCTTAATAATTATTGTTTATTGATCATGTATAATATATAATATATATCGATGTTGATTTTTCTTTATTTATGTTATAATTATTTCAAAGTTTATATATATATATATATATATATGAAAATTTATATAGTTGAACCTATTGTCGAACCTCATCAGAAAATTCAAACTTAATTGTTTTCGAACCCAAACCGTGTGACATAGGATCTAGCCGAGAGAGAGAGGTTGATCCAGCCGAACCGAGAAGAGGTTGATCCGTACAGCCGAAGAGAGTGACTTAAGGTAACACAGGGTGATGCAAGGCCAATTTCTCCTTATGGGTCAATTTCGCCAGAGGGGCCGATTTGCTTGTGTTGGATTTTGTACAACTTCGGAAGATATTATTCATTGTATTTTATTATACCTCCTAAGGGAGATGAACTTGATGTAATCACTTATGTAAACACATGAAAGAATCAATGTAAACCTTGGGGTGCAAAGAAACAAAAGAAAAATATTAAGATTAAAATTATTAATCGCCCCAAGGTGAAGTCGGCCCAGTTAGGGATTTTTTATGTTTGCACTTGTATAAATAAGAGGTAAAGTGCACCTCAATAGATCATTCACTCACTTGACAATTGCGCATCACTTGGGAGAGAGGAGAAGTTCGCACAAGCTAGAGAAGGAAGTTGTTTTGGGGTTTCTACTTGTGGAAGACATTTTCACATTTTCTCTTTTATCATTTGTACTCTGACCTCGGGATTATCATTGCGAAGGTTGTTGGGTTTTTCCCATTTGGGTTTCCCGGGTTAAACTCTATGTTGTTGTTTTGTGCTTTGTCTTTCTTCTAGTGATCTTGTTTATGAAATTGAAATATTATGCTATGAATGTATGAAATTTAACATGGTATCAGAGCAGTTCTAGAAGAAGCCATTGCTGGAACATTGTCGGAACCCTGCCCGAACTAGGGCTTCATCTTGTGAAGTCTTCACCCATCATTTTGGAGAAAAAGAGCTATAGGAATTTCGTTTTTGGCAAGGCGCATCTTTTGGTGAAGACGGAATTCAATTCCGAGAATTTTCAATTTTTGACCTAACTCTGTGGCTGCAGCAGAATTAGGGTTTCAGTTTTAACTCACTTCTCTCCACAGATTTGGATCAGCCCTACCTCAACTCAACTCTCCTTGGCAAGGCGCATTTATCTGTGGTTTCAGTTTTCCAAATTATCAACTTTCATTTTTGACCTAGCTCCTGTTAGGGTTTCTGATCCAGATCTACATTCAAGATGATTAGTATGAAGGTTGAAGATCGTGTGGAAGGAGCTTCCAATTTTATCTCTTGGAAGTCTAGGGTTCTTCTAATACTTGAATAAAATGACCTATTACAAATTGTAAATGAGAAGGTCCCTGAACCAGAAGCCAAAGAAGACAAACCCCGATGGAGGAAGAATGATGCTAGAGCAAGAAGGATTCTTGTGGACTCAGTAAGAGATCATTTGGTTCCACAAATTTCAGGAAAGAAGACTGCTAGGAAAATGTTCAAGACCATAAAGAAGTTGTTTGAACACACTAGACTCAATGTATCCATGACATTGAAAAACCAGCGCTCAAATATGAAGATATCCAAATCAGAATCCATTGCCTCATATTTCATGAGGATCACAGAACTAAGGGACAAGCTTAGTACCAGTGGAGATCCCATTGATGAGAAGGAGCTTGTCATCACCACTCTGAATGGTATTCCACCATCTTGGGAGTCCTTTATCCAAAGCATAAGTGGTAGATCCAAACTACCAAAATTTGACAAGCATTGGGCAGATTGCACTCAGGAGGAGACAAGGATTGCAGCACGACAAAGACTCCATGGCACTCAACCAGAGGAGAATCAAGCATTCATATCTCATGCCGAGAAAGGAAAAGGAAAGGGAAGAAAGTTTTATAAACACAAGCACCAAGATAGGAGATCTAGTCCTTCCCCAGATCGGAAGAAGGAGAAGAAGGACTTATCTCAAGTTCAATGCTATAGGTGCAGGAAATATGGACACTACGCCAATAGCTGTCAAAGTTCAAGTAAAAGGAAGCATGAAGCCTCAACTGCTGATGTAGAAGAAGACCATCATCACAAGAAGCCAAGGGATGATGATCGTTCGGAGTTCTTCTTCTAGGAGATATGAAGATCCAGATTGCAAGAACAAAAGTCTCTCATGGTTCCCACAAGAAGGCAATGGGAGCCCACACACAAAAACAATAAGAGATAAGTATTTTGTTTTCTTGCTTACATAGATCTGTCTTGTCTTATATGTCTTCATAACTATTATATGCAGATCTAATGTGTTAAGCAGTTGATATAGTTTACCCTGTGATATTTATTATGCATATGAGCTACACAACATTTCATGAAGCTAGTCTAGATGATATCTCCTTCCTGCATGCTTAGGGTAGTGCACACCCTTAATGGCATGTTCTAGTGAAGATAGCAGACATCTAGATAGTTCCCAGATGTGTTTGGTAGACATGTTCATGATTGGTGTGATAAAGTATTAGCTAAGATGCCTATGTAAACTATCGTCATTACATTTGATTATGCAATGTCACTGATTATCAGTCGAAACTTGACTTGTAGGGAAAAGACCATGTGATATGGCCTACAAGAGAAGGATGATGTGACCTGTTTTGAATGAACAAGTAGTGGACACATGAATCTCGTTGATGATCAAGAGGAAGCTTCCAAGTGTATGGCTCTCGACCTAGAAGGATGACCTCGGAGGAAGCTTTCACAGAAGTCAAACCAGAAATGAGCCACCTTCAGATATTAGGCTGTCCAGTCTACATACATGTGCCCAAGGAATGAAGTTAGAACCTTCAGGCCAAAAGGAACTTTCGTGGGACACAGTGAATCTTCAAAGGCTTACAGAATCTACATCCCAAGATTCTGACAGTCAGTAGGGATGTGACCTTTGAAGAAGAGATGGTTGTCAGGAAAGGTAGAAGATCAGACATGGCCATCGATGATGAAGAAATGCTCGAGATGAGACCATCTCCCCCTCCAGTTCAAGAGGGAGCTAGCAGAAAAGGATGAACCTATCGATCCCATTGATCCAGTTGATATCCCCAGAGATGTTGCAAGTCGGAAAAGACCCAGATGGGCACAACAGACACAAGTCAGAGTTGTAGCCAAGAGACAAAGTTAGAGCCATGTTCGAGAGTATCATTGGTTTGTGGTCATCCTAAAACCACCATTTAGTAGAAGACACCAGCTTCTACTAACCAAGTTTGTGGTCATCATAAACCACCCATCTACACAATTTTTGTGGTCATCCAAAACCACCATTTAGTAGAAGACATCAGCTTCTACTAACCAAGTTTGTGATCATCCTAAACCACCATCCACACTTGGTTTGTGGTCATCCAAAACCACCATTTAGTAGAAGACATCAGCTTCTACTAACCAGGTTTGTGGTCATCCTAAACCACTATCTACCATTGGTTTGTGGTCATCCAAAATCACCAATTCAGAGAGCACTTCAGTAATAGGTCCAGCCATTTGTAGCTGTCCACTTCCGGATTGTATCTCTCTTTCAAAAATATTCTTGGACTCACAAACACCCCTTCGGATTGGGGGGGGGGGGGGGGAATGTTGGAAACCTAATCGTTTAGGGTTAAGTTAAAAGTTAATTGTACTGTTGTTACTATTCACATTCACCATAGGTAAATATGAATAGTCACCTTGGGGTCCAAGAGACCCCTTGGAATATGAAACCAAGGGTCATATAAGCTGTATTTATATGTGTATCATATTAATGAAAAAGGCAACTCAAGCTCATCTTCATTCATCTCCATTCTAGTGAGTTCAACAAATATGCATCTAAGAAATACATATCATTTAATTACGAATGTTGCATATGAATATAATCCCAAGGGGTTAGCTCAACTGGTTATCACCAATGTTGCTAGGCATTCGACTAGTTCCGTGCCAGCAGGTGCCCAATTTGAATCCCCCTAGGTGAGGTGCACTAGTTTGCACTGACGGGTTTACTAGGGAGACCAAATGTGGGGAAGCATACCTTGGGTTTCCTTACAATATTTTCCTTTCAAAAAGAAGTTACTGCCAAGTATTGAAAAATATAAAAATAATTAATTTAAAAGGTTTGGAGGGAAGTGTTTTTGCAGCTAATTAACTACATACCTGATTAGCTTGAGATTGATGTAAGATGTCTTCCATCTGTCCTCGAGCACTTTGTACATAGCCTACTGCTCTACCAGCTAACCTACCAGCAGCTCTAGCAATTCTTGGAACATCTTTTGGTCCTGTAACTAGCCAAAGAAGTTTAGAGCTACTAAAACAAATTGGGAACAATGGAGAAACATATAAAAGGACAGTTTTCCCACCAACAACGGCAATTGTTGCTCCCAAAATAAGAAACACCTCTCCATATGAAAGACCTAGCATTATCTCAAGTTGAGAAACAGGAAGGCTGATTCAAAATCTGAGGTCAAAACAATACTCAAGTCAATACAAGAGAAGAAAATAGAATTAGCCTATATTATTGTCTTTGATAATGTACTATTAGTATAAAAGCATAAGAATCACCCTATTAAAGCACCAAGTAATCACTTCAAAGTTCCAAATAATAGAAACTATATAATATAAACCAAAAATTAGGGGAAAATCATAAACCAATGAACCTTTCAGAGTGAACCTGACAATAAATTCTATCCATTACATCAAAGATGCATACAATATGCATACAAAGGTACCAGAGAGAGAGACTGTCTATTAACCCCCTTTACAATTCCAAATGAATAAGAAGATAACGATAACTTTCAATATTATCAGATTCATTCCCAACACCAGCGAGGTCTGCATCAGAGGGTCCAGTTGGGATCTATATACTTCCCAGACCCTACAGTAGTGATGGATAAAAGACAAGTTCCAATAAATCTGAATAGGCTTGTCAAGGCTACTACAAATCCTTTACCAAGACCCCAAAACAAAGGAAACAGGAAAAATCTGCATAACATCTGTACTAAACTATATATATAAGCATCTGTACTAAACTATATATATATAAAATCTGCATAACATCTGTACTCAACTATATATATATATATAAGCATCTTCGAAAATAAAACAAATACCCCTTAGTTCATTAGTTCATTTGACAGACAAGTTTCTGTCATCAGAAATACTTATATATGTTTCTGGTGTTCTTTTGGCAGGCAAGTTTCTGTCATCATAAATACTTAGATTTTATCCCTTTCTGGATTTCTCATAAATGTTGAAGGTATGAACTTCAGGGGAAATTTGTTTGAACAGTGTCAAAGGACCGTTTTAGTTAAAGGTGGTTTTAACATAATATACGAGAAATCGTCAGAGGGTTTATATCATTGAATGAAGGGAAATCCCTTCCCATTTCTTATTCAACCTTTTCTATTCCTTCATTCAGCTTTTTCCTTTACTCAGTTTGTTGTAAATTGCAATATAGACCCCATCTCATTGGATACATGGAGATAATAATATTTGTAGTTGTGCTGGGGATTGTTAACATGGTGTGGATGTTAGTCACTATAATAAAGATATGCCAAGAGACAATAAGTCAAAGTAGGAGGGAGTTGTACATGGAGATGCTTCGAGCACCAAAGCATATACACCAGATCATACTCTGATGAAAACCCATTTTCATGAAGTCAAGATACCGCAAGATGAAAAACCATATTAAGATGGCCAAGAAGATGCCATACAACAAAATCCATGAGGAAAACAACACAACAATAAAAAACTAGGCATCTTAAAACCCATAGTTGGGGTATCTCACAAGAGACAAAATACATGACCTATAACGATGCCAACCACACACCTATAATCAATTAACGTATGTCCAATGTTTACAATGTACGACTTTAATCTTTGAGTTTGCATAGTGTGAGGTGATGAAAGTAGATAGTAGTGGTGATAATGATCTACAAAGTACAATGATAAATTTTAGGCTTCTAGTTCTACATCTAATTGACTAACGGTAACCTGAATTTTTCATGTTTTTCTTTCGTATATATATGTGTTTGTGGGTGTGTACACATGTTTTTCTTTCGTATATATATGTGTCTGTGGGTGTCATTTCCCTGCAATATAATATCCTGTTTTTTCAAAAATGTCTTTTCTGTCCAGTATGTGTTATATTCTCTGCAGAACTACCCCCTTCTAGTGGGGGTTCGGGGGCTAGCCACCTAATGAAGGGGGTCCAGGGGGGACCTACCCCCTCGACTGGAAGGCATGGGGGCCAGCGGGCCCCCATCCGAGGGATCGGGAGTGAAGTCCCCGAGGAAAAAAATTGGGTTGTTTTTGCCCCATCTTTTGGCTATTTTCGGCCAATGGTTTTTCGGCCCATTGTAATCTAATTCCGATTTCAGAATTAGGGTTTTGTGTTAGTTTTTCATCATTGAATTCAATAAGATCTAGGATCTTATCTGAGAGAACAACATGCACAGCAAATCAAACACAAAAGACAAAAGACACAAAGCATTTCACCGGGGAAACGATAAAGGAGAAAACCCCGCAACTTCCTCAGAGATAGAATGAGCAATAATACAAAACCCCAAAACAAAGAGATGGTCTCCAACAGCGTCCTCCTTCTCCACTTGTGCGAACTCCTCCTCTCTCTCACTAATGCGAAGTGAGTGAGTGAGTGAATGTGAGTGAATGAATAAATAGAGAGCCTAGATCTCTATTTATACTTTACCTTTACCACTTGACAAGTCGGCCTCAACTAAAGTTGACTGGGCCGACTCCTTTAGGGGACTTAAACACCCCTATACAAATGACTCTAGGGGAACTAATGCCCCGACTTACATGGGAGGATTGACCTCAATGACTTTACATGACCCAAGTACAATAATGACTTCTCCGACCGGAGGAATAAACATCTCCGTCGGAGGTACAATAATAAAATACAAATACAATATAAAATATACAAGTGAATACATTCCGAAGTTACAAATACATCACACATTTTGGAGGTTGGTGAATACTTATATATTGTATTATAAACGGTTGAACTAATACAATGAAAAAAGAAACAAAGAGAGCGGTGAAGCTCTAAGGTAAGCTGGTTTTTTCCCTTCGGGGTTTCTAGGGTTAATTTCTGTGTACTATGTGTGAATACCATTGTTTACTTTTTGTTTTTCTTAAGAATTGTATGCATTGTTACCCTTAAAAAAGTTTAGAACTTTCATTTTCTACCTCCCCCACCTCCCCCTATTATATGTTTTCAGTGCAACTTAGGTTCAGTGTTTATTTTCTTGGGCTGCCTTATGTATTTGGTTGGGCAGAAGTGAAATATATACTGCTGTAATTGAAATTTCAGATTCAGCTTTAAGGATACAAGTTCACAAGAAATAGATCAGAGAACCTTAAGGTTGAGGTGAAATTTCTGGATTTGCATTAAGCAACATTTTCTCAAAAATTTCCAATGTACCTAAGTTGCAAGAAAATAAATGATGACAATGGCTCAAATAGAGTAAGTTGAAAAAATGTTGTGTACATAAATACAATATTTTAATTATCCAAATAAATTTATGCACATGAGCAATTTTGTATGTAAGCTTATAGTTTTGTAATAATCTTTATTCCTTTGATCTTTTGTGCAATGCCATTTATGTTAAATAAGACCTCAAATAGATAAATTAGTGAATTTAAAATAAATTTGCTAAATATAATCCTAATTACCATATAAAGACAATGTGGACCACAAATTAGGGCTTTTTTGTATGAATAATGTAGAAATTTCACCTCTAACAGGCTGCCAAGTTAACTCAGATTAACAATGTTTAATAACCCATCTCATTCAACCATAGACAGCTGAAAATGACATTTCACTCAGAAACACATATGAACTGGAAGCACAAGAGAAGTACAAAAATACTGAGAACGGATAAGACATAACAGCCATGCACATAAATATTTCAAACTCATATATTTTAGCCAAAATGGCCCAGGAAAAACCCCGAAGGGAAAGCCTGTGAGAGAGATATTTTATTAATTTCTTCTTCAATAAAATGTACAGCAGAATTTTAATAGTAACAAGCACAACTTATCTCAACCAGCAAAATTAACAGGCTGCCTCGAATTCTGTGCATATATTTCTGGAAATCGTGCCCTTCTCAAGCAACACAGAGCTGTACAGATAGCTCCTTGATTTCAGTGCCAAACTCAAATTTTTTGCCTGGAAATTCGTGCCCAACAAAACAACACAGAAATTAATTTTTTGCCTTGATTTTCGTGCACTGTACGGACTGTACATAACGGTACTGACTACGGAATTGTACGGAAATAATTTTCTGCACTTGTCTCAAAATTTGTGCCTCTGCCTGAAAATATGTGCCACTATTTTCTTCTCGAAAATCGTGCCCAGAACTGCTGTATGGTCTTGGAAACCGTGTTGTACCTAGCTACTATCTCAAACAGCCACTTTCTCTCTCTCAAACTCCAACTGGAACTTGCTTTCCAATTCTCTTGGAATATGTCCACTTCTCCAACTCTCTTGGGATGTGTGCAAATGAAGGAATGGGGTGCCTTATTTATTGTTTTTCCCTTGTATTTTCACTTCACGTTCCTAGGGTAGCTGAAAGGACACTAGATCAAGGGCCCACATTTAATCTAGTGTTTTCTCATCAATGGATGAGAAAAGTCACTTTTCTCTCCATTAAATATTTTCTCTCTCAACACAACTTAAATAAATTGAAAAGCCACTTTATAACTCTATAATGACATTAATTACTTTGCTCAAGCAATTAATGCAAGGGTTATGTACTTTGTCCCCTTTTTAGTGACTTAGGTAAAAGTCACTAGGGGAACACTTCCTTGGTACAAATTTCAACAAATTAGGGTCTTCCCCACCTCTTTTGTAATCATTTGTATCTCTCAATCAATCAATCAAATGATAGTCCTTTTGAATACATTTTGGAGAAGTCTTCCTTCATTATTTGGATTTGCAAGTGCAATCCACTTAGCCACTATTTGGATAGTGGGTGTGTAGGTGTCTCCATTCCTCTAATCTTTTCTTTTTGTTTTCTCAATTGGGATTCACCTGTTAAATTATTAGCTCAGAGAACATGCGGAGGAATCAAATGTATTATTGATGATATTCAAAGTACATGAGAGTGTTGTATATATCTCTTTGAGGTTTGGTTATGCAAGTTAGGAATCGTTTACAAATAATAAATGCGTTTAATTTGGACCTTGTTACTCTGATTATTTGAAAATGCAAATGCCTGCTAGTTTATGTCTCAGCTAGGCCTAGGCTTACAACTTGTTTGTGTTATTTCCACTTTGGTTGATGCCAAACCTTGAACCAAGAATAATTTGGCTTCTCCATCTTCACATTTTTTGTTGCTACGTGATGATACAGCTTCTCCTTGTACTTTCTGTTCCAAACATTCAGGCTTTCAATTCTTTTCTTTTTCTTCTTGCTACTAATTGGCTTCAGCCATTTCTTCTTCTTGAATCTGAGAGGTGCAAAACTGCATTGCTTGTCGTCAATTTCATAACTCTGCTTGTAAAAACAGTGACCTTCACCTTCTTCAATGGCATCTTCATTATCATTCAAACATTGAATGCTCTTCAAACCATGGGCTGCAATCTCAATCTTCAAATGCTGTAATGTGGGCATACATAAAACCCACTTGTTGTTCTCATCATGTGCCAAACTGTCATCCTTATCACAACTCAGCAACTGCTGATAGAACCGGATCTCTTCAAGACTCGATCTCCTAAAGATCTTTTCGACATGATTTTCAAAAGCAAGATTACAATCCATCTTCATATCATCTTCCTCTACTGCAGCATCTTCAATTTGGCTTAGTAGCCCCCGAATCAATATACCAAACAAATTGAGAAGCATAAATATCAATATTAGGTTCATTCTGTTGAACCATGGTACAACTCTCTACAAAATGACTGTGATGACTTCCTCCTTTCTGAAGCTCATTGGAGGTCTCATACAAGCTTTACAACTTTGTCCAAACATCAACGACTGTTTTAATACTACGAATATGAGGCAAAATATCATCTTCCAAGTCAAATGTGAGAAGAAGTAATGCAGTTTTATTTTCCGTATTGTAATCATTAGACATGGCATCTAGTTTTGGGGTTACCCCTGTCACGATTTCCCAAAGATCATGATATGAAAGAACCTGTTCCATTTTCTGTTTCCAAGCATGGTGATTCTTTCAGTTTAATTTGTGAGATGCAGGCATCATAAAGTTATTGATGCTAGCCATTTCTTCTAAATCTGTAGATTTGTTTGAATTTTTCTTATGACTTCCAGAAAATCTGCTAGAAACTGCTTATAACTTCCTAACTCAAGAAACTGACAATACTGAAAAATGATAAGTTCTTCAAGACCCCGAAACAGAAACTTATGAGGCTGGGCATTAATTCAAAAGTTTGATCATACAATTTTTATGCAATCGATAATTTTGGCCGTGACTTATTATTGCTGAGTGTTACACTTCTGCAATCTACAGAATTCCAGCAGGTCGTTTGGTAGAGAAGGGCTAAAAATTTTCAAAAGGCCAAGTGTGGTGTTGTCTGTGTATGGTTGGCCATGTCCGGGCCCCTTGGTTTTGCTCTTGGAAGTACTATGGCTTAGTGGCATTGATGACTACCCTTTATGGGGCTTTAAGCCCTGGGGTTGGTGTCCGGGGCTTCCAAGGGTGGGCCATTGGGTGACATGACCACCAATTTAATTGTGATCCTGAGCTGGCACTTTGACACAATATATCGATGAGCTGCTGTTGATTTATACTATTGGTAAATGCTGATTTGGTACATATTTGCTACACATTTCTTGGGCTAGTGTTTTGTATTACACATGTGGCAAGTCTCCTATAGAGGCTGACTACCTTGTCCTGAAATCAATTTTATGATCAATCTAACATACTGTCTGGATAATAGTAAAACTGGTTACTATTTGGTGATGTCCTACAGTAGTTAACATATCTTTCCAAGTTGCACTATTATATAGCAGCTTTGAATCACATTGCAACTGGCAGTTACAATATTGAAATGCATGTCTAACACCTGCATATGACAAGTTAGGCTAACTTTCCTTGACAGATTTAGCTTCCTTTCTTTGATCATAATTAGACCCCATTGAAGGCACTGATCTATGCTATAAGGTGGTTGGAGGTGTTTGCATAATTGTTTTGGTAGGTACACAAAAGGGCTCCCTCCCTTGGGACAACACTAGATCCCCAAGAAGTTGAGAGAGTGGGCTAAGGTGACAGTGGTTCATAGTCTCTCAAATGATTGCCATTCACTAGCAAGAAGTGTAATTGTCACTACAACTCACCCTGCTAGTTTGAACAGTAACATTTTTGGCGCCGTTTCCAAGGACATTTGAAGACTGAAGTAGTTTATCCAGAGTCATTCACACCCTTGGCAAGAATGACATTTGGTAAGAACTCAAGGTGAGTCCTCTTTCTTTCAATTTGAAGTATATTTATTGTTAAAGGAATAACCTTGCAGGGCTTATATGGCGACTCCATTGGCAATTGCTTTATTCCAATCAGGTACGCTCTTCTTTTGTACTTCAGTAAGATTTGTTGGTTCTAACTTGATAGATCTCCAGACACTGCTGAAAATTGTGCCAAAAATACAAGAGACTAACAAGAACTCTTTCTCAAACTTCTCAACAAACTCCTCTTGAGCTTTTGTAGTTGTTGCTACCTGCTGAGACTTGCTCTTATCTTTCTTTCGTTCTAGACATTGTGAAGCATTGTGGCCACACTTGTGGCATGCAAAGCACTTGACTTTGCTCATGTCCTTCTTTTTCTTCACCCCCTATGAAGTTGATTTTTCACCTTTATTGTTCTTGTTCCTCTTTGTCTGACTGGCAAGGGCAATATTCTCCTCAGCATCCTCCCGTTGGCCTCCAGATAAAGACTCCTCCCAAATATCCTCTTGGATGAAGTCATCCCATAACCTCTCCTAGTTAGGGAGTTTCTCATGTGCAACAATCCCTTTGTTAAAGGTTTCCCATGGCTTGGTGAAGCCATTCAGGGAAACCCTCACCAACTCTGAATCCCCCATAGTCTCCCCAACCGTTGCCAACTTATCACGAACTTGTGTGATCCTAGTGAGATAAGAAGCTACAGTATTGGTCTTGGACATCTTCATGCTTCTGAGCTCCTCCCTCAGCACCATCTACCTATTTTTGTTCCTCTTTGTCTGACTGGAAAGAGCAATATTCTCCTCAGCATCCTCCTGTTGGCCTCCAGATAGACTCCTCCCAAATATCCTCTTGGATGAAGTCATCCCATAACCTCTCCCAGTTAGGGAGTTTCTCATGTGCAACAATCCCTTTGATGAAGGTTTCCCATGGCTTGGAGAAGCCATTCAAGGCAACCCTCACCAACTCTGAATCCCCCATAGTCTACCCAACTATTGCCAACTTATCACAAACTTGTGTGATCCTAGTGAGATAAGAAGCTACAGTATCGATCTTGGACATCTTCATGCTTCTAAGCTCCTCCCTCAGCACCATCTTCCTATTTTTGTTGTCACTCTAATATAAGCCTATCAGAGCATCCCACATCTCTTTGGCTAACTTCTTCTCATCTATGTGAGGGATCAAATGATCCTTCACCGCATCCAAGATAATGCTTCTCGTCTTCACATCTTTCAGGTTGTGATCTGCCAAGTCCGTAGGATCTATCAATGCGGTCACTGTTGTGCTTCCTAACTGCCAAAGCTTGTTCTCCATGAGAACCAGCTTGACCCACGCGTTCCAAGGGATGGAGTTGGAGGTGCCCCCTCCAAACCTGTCTTCACAACGTATCCTTGTAGCAGCCATTTTCAACTTGTGGTTGTTGCTACGCCCAGATCTACAGCTTACCATTGCCCAAGCTTGCTACTGCTACCCAGATTACTTTCATGTTGCCCAGGTTCCGTTCTGGGCCTGCCCGAGGCCTTTTCGGGGTTGCTCGAGCTTGATGCCCGATCCTTTTCAAGACTGCTCAAAATATGACATGGGCTGCCCGACTTTTATGGGCACTGCCTAAAATTTTATGGGCTCTGCTCGGATTTTCCTGGACTACTCAAGGTATGCACGCAGTTATGGTTGTTGCATGGTGGTATGGCGGCTTTGTTTGACAACGCCCTTGTAGCGATTGTCAAACTTTCGACAATTGTGCCCTGTGGCGACTGGGTAGCTAGTGGTTGCCTCTGCTGCAGCAACCCAAAACAGCCCAATCTCCATGCCTCTGCTTTCATTTCTCCGTTTACATCCCCCTTTCTTCCTTCTGCAACCAACTCCAACTGCGTCCTTAGTTTCGTGATCAGTTGGTGTCTATCCAGCACCACACCAACACGAATCCCTGCACCAACATCTCGTAGTGTGCCTGTTACCTCTCTGCTCTACCATCTACAACTCTAGCAACCCGTGGTCGTGTCTCCTCTTCCAACGGCCCGACCCTTTCAATGCATCCTGTGCTTTGTCCTTTGCCACAACCCTACATCCACTCTGCCTTTGGCGGGGGTAGTACCCAACCCCTGCACTGATCCATTACGAGGACTCTGCCCAAGCCCGACTCGCGACTATTCCAACCTCCACCTAACATGTGCCCACGAGCCCTGCACTCTCCAGCAGTCAATTTCCAGTCCTAACCCTTCAAAATTTCAAACACATCCACCACGACCACCCAGTTCACGAGCCTATCTCTGCCACACTTTGCAGCTCGATCCTCAACGAGTCCACACACAGTCGAATCTGCACTCAACCTGATCTATGTGATCTGTATGTACAGTAGCTCTTGACACGGTCATACATGTGCTCGTATATGCTATACAACGGCCATACCATACGACTGCTCTCTTTTTTTTTAAATTCCGTAAGCCCTTGCAACCTTGATTTCTTCTCGAAGTGAAACCCTTGGCTCTAATTCCATGTTAATTTTATTAGCCCGGATATGATTTATAATATCGAACAATTTATGACAATTCTTAACTGAAAACACATTGAGATCTAACACAAATTTACGCAACGGAAAAACACGGGAAATCACATTCACATTTGACACACAGATTTACCCTGAAAAACACCAACTGGGGAAAAATCAGCAAACAATTTGATTTTATTAGCTATAAAATCTTGGGCTCCCATCCTGGGATAATGGCCCACTGAGGAAAATACAATGACAAAATGCTAGCCTTCAAACCTCAAGCTCGGTCCTTCAATCTTGTTGGTTGCTAACCCTCAGCTACCATTTGCTCTGTTCCTCTGACCTCTGCCCCTTGCACCTGCACACTTGGCTGAAAATCTATCTTCAACCAATCAGTAGGATCTCCTTCTCTCACTCTGTGTGATTGTTGTGTCTCCTCTCATTTAGGCTGCCTCTTATAATATTACATTATGCAAATAACTAGGGCCAATACCATGGGCCCCCTAGTTCACTTTACATAAAGTAATAACAAAAGTACATTCAATTTAATAGTTCACTTTACTAAAGTGAATCTCCTAGGTCTAATAGTCAATAATGACAACTTCCACCTATAGACACAGTCCACGTGGAAGTACCTGTCTAATGCTACAAAATCAACACTAGCGACACCAAGAGGCAAACAGATAACAATCTTGTTTTCGAACCTAGATTAGTGCAAACCTGGAGGACCACCTCCTCCTCTTTCACGAGACCCCAACGGCATTACCAGTCTTGGTTCCATACTAGCAGTCAAAGGATAGCATCCAGGTCACACTGGTAAGCACTTCCTTCTAGGCAACAACACATTACTCAATCCTACACCTCTTCCCATTCTTCCTCCAAATAGAGTTCGATTTTGAGATTCCTCCATTTGGACTCAAACATTACGAGAGATGGCTCCAACGGACCATGATGGGCTTATACTGTTAAATTTAGGGTTTGAAACAAAAACTTAAAAGTCTTTATACTTTAATGCAAAAAATAAATTGCTAAACTAATATTGAAGACAAAATAGTACAGCTGTAACAAAATAGGGTTTAGATCTAAGAAATTAAAAACATAATTTTCATCTCTTTCAACTTTAACACTCCTAAAGAGGTCCCTGTGTAAAAGTTGAACCATACAGTAACAATATCATGTAAAGAACAGCAGATAGTTAGACAAAGTTATAACAACAGTAATAGATCTAAATCAAAATCCAAAAGAACAAGTCTAACAACTTACTTGATGAGATAGGACCTTCCTTTGTACTCAAAAAACTAACTTTCAGAACAGACTGTGCCTCTTAGAGGCAAGTCAATCAATTGAAACAATCTGACCCTTACTTGAGGGTTAGTACATACCTGAGAGAGAGAGATGGAAGAGGTTGTAGGATAACCAAGACAGTCAAAATAGAGAAAGACACAAGGGCAGCCAAAACATAGTCCAAAGTGGCAGCCCTAATACACCTTAAGCACAGCTGATGGTCACTAACAAGTCATGACAGACCTCAAATCTCAGTAGCAACCCAGGCAGCCTCAAATCACAGTAGATCTGACCCAAACAAGATCTCAGCAAGCAACAACTTGCACAATCAGCCCCACACACAGTAGATCTGACACAACTAAGAGATCAAGTAGGAAACAGTCTTCACAAGTGATAAATGGTAGCCCTAAACCATTAGATCTGACCCAAATAAAGCAGAGGCGTCCACAAGTGTCAACAGGCAGCCCTAAAAATAGTAGTCAAGAGATAGCGGCCTCCACAACAGCTCACAACAGGTAACAACCTTTACAAATGGCAGCAAACCGCCCTAAACAGGCTTAGCCAGGTCACGACCTCTCCAACTAGGGAAGTAGCAACCCTTTACCAGCTACGGCCACTTCCAAAACAGTCCACAAAGGAGTAATATGCAACCCTAGGGCTGCAGCCACCTTCAAAACAACTTAACAGTCCACGGATGGGAGCAGACAGGCCACAAGACTCATAGCTCAGTCCACAGGGCAGGTATACAGGCCAACCAGCTCATGGATCAGTCCACGGTGGAGGCATACAAGTCACAAAGCTCACGGATCAAGTAGAACAGACCAACAAGGCAACAAAACAACTTACAAGGGCAACGACCCTAGTAGCCCTATCCCAAAATAGTCCACGTGGTAGTAAACCAATCCACAAAGCAAGCGGCCTCACCAAAAACAGTCACGGGTAGCTAGATCAGTCACATATTAGTCTTTAAGGTAAGATTCAACAAATGAACAAGCCCTAGTAGCAGCAGTCTCCTTAAACCCTTGACGTCAACCCTAGAACAGTACCAAAATAAGAGTTGAGATATGTCTTAATGATGATGTCCAAATGAAGAAATTAGGCTAGTATTTATAGCCCCTTAGAGGCTTCTAGAAAGGTCTCCTTTATAATTCTTCATTGAGTTAGGGTTTCCAACAAATAAGGAGGGTTACCAAAAATTAGAATAAAATAAGGTTATAAAGTCTTTAGGAGAGGGTAATAGGGTCAAGACATCATACATTAAGGAGGGTCACCACTTATATTAATATTATGATGTCTTAGGTGATGGTACCAAGGTTATGGCTAAGGGTAGCACAAGGACCAACAAGGGTTCAACACAAACAAGGTCCCCATAGATCTAGGATGGGTAAACACCCCTTCAAACCCCAAGACCAAAGGTGTACTCACAAGGTGGGAAGACAACCCTTCTAACCACAAGACAAGGTGATAAACCTTCTAACCACAAGACCAAGAACAAAAAGGTGGGAAGACCAAGGGTATGCAAACAAGGTGGGGATACACCCCATCCATCTCTCTCTCAAATGTACAAGTGTTCCATACACTAACTGAAAGTTCATCATCACTGTATAAGGAAGGTCCACACTAGATGATGTGATCCTGTGGTCCTCCTGACTGCTCCTAAGGTCAAGTGCTAGTGACTTCATCAAGGGGTGGCTAGTCCCTTGATGAAACAACCTAAATCAACCATCTCGAAGACCTAGGAGAAGAGGGCATCACGCATCATCATATTGGTTAACTGACCAAGATCCACCTGGTTAACTGACCAAGTATGTACCTGCAAGAACTGCTTGGTCCCGAACCAAAAATCTGCCTGGTCCCAGACTAGGATGTCTCTGTCTCAACCTGCAGGATCCGCTTGGTCCTCGTGACCAAGAAACTGTTTGGTCCCAGACCAGAATACCCTAGAGACAAATAAGGGCCCTAGCCACATGCTAAGGACTTTGCCATGGCATCAACCTACTTGGTCCCAGACCAAGAACCCCAAGAGACTGTTGGGGGCCCTATGGTACCTACTAGGGACTTACTCTGCCTGGTTAACTGACCAGAAACACTAGTTAACTGACTAGGGTGCCATCCTCCCTGAGAATGGGTCTCACAACTGCATTAACTTTAACATATACCACTATCATCACAAATCCTATATACATTCTCTTTGTAGAGTTCTATTTTGAGATTCCTCCATTTGGCCTCAAACATTACGAGAGATGGTTCCAAAGGACCATGATGGGATTATACCACTATCATCACAGATCCTAGATACATTCTCTTTGATCATCACAGATCCTAGATACATTCTCTCTGTATATTCTCTTTGATCATCACAGATCCTAGATACATTCTCTTTGTACATCTCTCCTGGAGTTAGCTTTCCAGGATTTAGATTAGATTAGTTTTTTATAGGAGCCGCCTTAGTGCTCCCACTTTGTATTAACATCATTGTACCCAACAATCCCATTGACCTACTTTAACGGTCATTCATTAGACATTAACAAAATTATCTTATCTTATCTTTCGCAATCACCAGGCCTTCACTTTAAAAAACCACCTGGAGCGTTTTCCTCGTGTTAAGGATCTCTCTATTTCCACTTCTGCGATTTTGTTTTTTTCCCAATTTAGAGCAATAGGATCCCCCTCTCTGCATTGTGCTTTGACCCCAATGGTACTCTTCTTGTGACTGCATTCTTTCATGGGAATAACCTCAATGTATTCACAATATCCCATATTTAGGTAGAAATGGTTCCACTTCAGGATTAGATAGAAATGCCCCATACATTCTTCTATAAAATCTCAACCAAGGGCTTACAAATGGTGGAAATAAACAAGTACATCTTAAGTATATCTTGACCTGTGCCTATGCACAACGTTGTATTATTTCCATTCCCCATAGTTCTAAATCTCCTCAGTGTGAAGAAAGTCATGCAGGATATAAGTTTTAGTGATGACAGTCATTGGATTGTCATTAATTCAGCTTAACAGATATTCGTACAGATTTGAAAAACTATCTAAATTTGCCAGAAATGAGAAGAATTGAGGCATAAAAAAGGGTTTTAGGGCTGAAACTAATATCTAGGATGAAGGATTTCAGTGTGACTTAATAGGGTTTAGCTTGATGGTTATTTGTACAGACATTTAAAAAAGCTAATCTAATTATGCAAGAAAGAAGACCCGCGCAACCGTTTTAGAGCCAAACAAAACAAATTCATAGTAGGATTAACCAGGGGTTTAAGCTTATTGGGTATTAAGAAATGTAAGGATTTGAGGATTTTATTTTAATGTGTGCTCGTTCAAACTCAAAATACATGCAAATCTGCGAGAATGAAGAAGATTGAAAGAAGATAGAAATCATACTTACGTCGGTTCAAATAGAATAGTAAGCCTGGTTTGAAGAATGGTAAGCCTGTTTGTAAATAAAAGATGATTTCAGAATGCATATCCTTATCCTCCCTAGCGCCGATATTAATTCAGTGACAAAGAAAAACCCCTAAGGGATGGCCCAAATGTATATACCAGGCCATAATGAATTCCTGGCCCGTCCCATTCACCTTCCAGCAATCCTGAAATTGACACACCTAAAGTGAAATTGATATGAATTTATGTCGTTAATTGCTGGATGTTACATTAAACAAGTATTTTTATTTCGAGAGACTCTCGAATGGAATATGTTTGATTTGGCGAGGCTGAGCGGCAGTGATAGTGGAGGATGATAGATGGTAAATGGTACGCAGAGGAAGCTGGAAGAGTAGAAGACGAGCGTGGGCAGCAGACGCAGCAGCGGTAGTGGTAACTCAAGGAACGTGAGCAGTTAAAAGAGGGTTAACCGAGGCGTAAGGTAGACCACAGAAAAGGAAGAACAAACCAAAAAAAATATAAGGGAACATGAAGAAGAGCAACAACAGAAGGAAGGTTAGGATCTAACGTATTATCAATATTTTTCAGAGAAACGAATTGTAAATGCTATGCAATTGAAATCGCATCGAAAACATACATGTTGGAAAATACTATGGCCGAATCCTTGACATGTCTACCCGTCCACAGATTTAAGGGTTTGAGCATCCTCAGTCCGGTTTTGAAACTCGGTAACCGTTCGAAAACCAGCGTGTTGCTACAAATTACAATGCCATATAGTCAAATCGTGTAGATGCCTGTTGACATAACATTCCCGCTACGGGCTACTTCCATTGAAAATCGCACCGACATAACAGCAACAACATACTTCTAACTTAAATACCATTTACTTACACAAGTGAACTCTTAAGGGGATCACATCAATTAAATGATGGTGTTTGTACTCCGGGGGATTACCATTTTTCCCACAGTGAATACATTCTCTCTCTTCGCATCAACGACATACTTCTTCACTTAAAAATTATGAAGAATTCTAACTTGTAACAATGAGTAGTCAAAAATGTTGCATGTAATGTCTAGAGTGTGTCATCTCAGATATGATTTGTTAAAATTCCAAACTTGTGATATGTAAATATGAATCGTTGTGGCTTAGTTTTGACTAAGTGTTGGCGCATAACAGAGTTTAATACAAGATGATTTTACAAAAGCAATAAGACAATATAAGTTTGAGTATGCAGTTCCACATAAGCCTAAGTATGTGAAGGTGGAGTCATCTTATATATATTTTGCATCCTCAGTGCATGTCTCTGAAGACACGGATGCTTTTGTAGTGGGTTACAATTGATATATTCCAAAATATTTTGTGACCATTCCAATCATCTATATATGAGGCTTATAATGTAGCTACCACAACCACTTAACTTTTGGCTAGTGAACATTGATAGGCCACAAGTTAAGTGCCACGGACCGCCCATTATACATGCCTTAGCTATCAGTTATCACATGTAAACTGGGATATATATATATATATATATATATATAGAGAGAGAGAGAGAGAGAGAGAGAGAGAGAGAGAGTTATTTATTTTGAATTTGGAACGATGCCCATAAAATAAATCTTAACAGTACACCTGTTTCATCTTCTTGCAATCTAGAAAGAGTACCCTTCCTCATCCACCCCAAATTGTAAAATATAAACGCCTATCGGCATAATTAAGAGGTTAGCATGAGCAAGAGTTAGAGAGCTAGCTAGTGTTAGTTTAAAAAAAAAAAAAAAAGAGCTAGCTAGTGTTATGAGTTCTTCATTAAAGTTATGCATCAAAGTTATGTAATATCATGCATGATGCTTACACAATGGATACTTGTTATGCTCATGTGTTTGTGTTCTTATTTTATCTAGATGATCTTTATGTGATGTTAATTCTAATAGTTTACATGAATATGAATAAGGAACTAGTAAGGAATAAATCTCCACAAAATCTTTAACGGTCTACACTTTAATCACATTGAAACTATCATACAAGCATCAAGTAAGACCCCCTTTCTCTTGGAAAGTTGAGTATGCTTGTGGACTATACTACATCAAATCATTGTTGGGCACCTTTCGTGGGCCCTGTGTCTGTCATAGAACCAACAACATGGTTTCAATATCAAGGCCTTAACTAATGTGGAGTAATAGGGATTAGATGGAGGTCGGAGAAGATCAAGATTAAAGATTTGCTCGGAGGGAAGATCCGTGCATTTACTTACCAAGAAAGTGATTATACAAGAGAATATGTGGCAAGATTCAAGGATCAACAATTGTTTTAATGCTTACATGAAATATTATGCGCGAAATTTCCAATGAATTTGCATGAATGGCTAGAAAGGCTAGTGGGGAAGAATTAGCATTGGCACTCATTGGGTATAGTTGATTGGACCACTTAACACTTGGTAAAGATTCAGTGGTGTGACCACAAATTAATTTGAGTAGGTGGCAAGTCAGGTCTATGCTCAAATCATTATTTTCACCCATAGTGGAGCGAAGATATGCATGAATGTGGGGGGCATGAATCAAGGATCAATCTGCAAAGATTAGCAAAAGGTCCCATTGTTTGATCCCACACTGCAAAAGGAGTTTTTATGGGACACAATGGACATCATGAGGGAAGTGGCATAGACATAAATTATTGGTATGAGGGATATAGAGAGACTGCACACCCCAATTAAATCACCAAGCAAATGTTAAAACTTGGTGCGACATAAACAATTGAAAAAGAGGTCCAAGGATTGCCAAAGAATTTCATGCATATATTAAAGGATGATAGAGCTATGGCTAGTCTCATGGAAGTACTTATGTGACTTTTAGAACAACCTATCATGAACATGAATCAATTGTTACATCGGGTGCATTAACATGTTAATTAGAGGATATGAGACATTAGAAGTTGTGCTCAATCTAGGATCATATGTGAATATCTTACCTAAGAAATCCTAGGAATTCAAGGGGAAATTGAATTTGGTGTACTCATCGATCCAAGTACAACTGCCCAACCAGTCAAGGTTTTCCCAACTAGTGGAGGGTGCTTCATTGCATTTAGTGTTACCTACATATGAAGCACCCACAATGCTTGATTGTGCGTTTCATATATGGAGACTCCATAGACCTATACATAGTTATATTTCATAAATGGTAATCGCATATAGGTTGATCCCACAGATGTCGAAGTTGATCTTGTTAATGTTGACCCCATAGAGGAGATGTGGCACATGTAGTTTTAGGAAACACAAGGTCACCACATACTTCAGGATATAGGGGACACCATTAGCTCGATGCATTATCATGAGTCAATGCACACAAAATAGGTTGATATTGGGATGGAGGAAGCACCTAAACTCTTAGTATCAAGGGACTATTACGATGAGCACATGATCATAGATATTCTAGCTATTATCCAAGAATACATAGATCTATTCCTGCAAGGTTTTATGAAATGAAAGGTGTCGTAGGTGAACTCAAGGAAATGAAGACCGTACTAAAGCTCAATGCAAGGCCCACCAAGAAAACAGTGTACAAGATGAACCCACAATACAAAGAACAAGTTAGATAGGAAATATATAAGATGTTGGATGCGGGGCTGATCTTCTTAGTCCATGAGATACATTGGATAAATCTGAACATGATACAAGGCAAAAAGATATGTGGAATCCAAGTGTATGTGGATTTTCATGGACTCAATAAGGCTTGCATACATGACCCCTTCCAACCTCATTCAGTGACAAAATCTTAGAGAAATTAGGAAGAAATGAGTCATACCCATTCACATAGGGTTTATTAGGTTATCATCTGATCCACATAGCTAAGTAATATAAGAAGAAGACTATATTTTCGACAGAATGGGGTTTGCATGCTTAGAATGTTATGCCCTTCAACTTAAAGAATGCTCATGCAATGTTTTCTAAGGTGATGCTTGCATCTTTCCAAGAATATATTCACAAGTATGTCAAAGTCTATTTGGATGACTAGATGGTATGTAGTTTGCTCAAGGATCACAAAGTGAACCTATGGATCATGTTGGATAGGTGTTGACAGATGTAGCTGCCATTAAACATCAAGAAGTGCATATTTTTTATCCCATTCAACATTTTGTTAGGTCACATTATGTGTAAGGGCGGGCTCTTGGTGGATCTTTCCAACATTGCCATCATTGTCAACTTACCTACTTCTAGTATAGTGCTAATGATGTGGTCTAACTTGGGACACATTGGTTATTAAAAACATTTTATTAAAGGCTACACAAAGCTGATAGGATTGAAGGAAGAGTTGATGCAAAAAGGGGCACCATTTATGGAGCAATTAAATTCGAAAACCCACAATATTTGTTAAATGATAAAATGTAAGATGATGATTGTACAAACTATGCGTGGCCGTTATATAGGCCTTTTAACACCTCTTCGTTGAAGGGGTATGACTTTTTAAGTAAATTATTATTATTATTAATGTATTTATTTACTAGCATTTGCCCCTTGAGGAGCACAAATGAACGCCACGATGGATAAGCGATAGAGTTGGGCAGAAACGACCAAAAAAATATTTGTGTTGGCATGAAAAGGTTGGGTCGGCAATGGATGGGCTAGAACCTGTGACTCCTTCGGTGGAAGATAGCGAAAACACTGCAATATGAGCAGCAAAGATAAACCACAAACCGTGAGGTTGATCGGCGATAGATAAGTAAAAGTTGGTGAAAAATTCGGCGTGCAAGAATTAAACAAAATCGTGCGACCACCTTTGGCCAAAATAGTCAAAACGCTATGAAACGGGGCGACAAAAATGAACAAAAACTTGCAACCACAAAGAAAGGGAAAAAATGGTTTCGGTGACTCTAGCCTATCCTCTGCGAAACAGTTGGCTTAAATGCGGGAGACGCAACGACCAAATCGGTACCTGGCGACCGGAAGGCAGAACTTCGAGCGAGAGGGTGGAACTCCATCTCTATCATTATTGATTCCTATAGTCCACTGTGGTCTGAGAAGTGCAAACACCTAAAAGAAGGTAACCTGGCATGATTTTAGGGACATTTCACGAAAGGCACAGCGTTCAAATTTCAGATCTATTTATGGAGTATATAATGTATTCATGTCATAGCATCCTCGTAATCGATTTTTCTGGGTATAGGAGGGCATTGTCGCAGATGATTATGGGTACGTGTGATTCAACCAGCAAGGGTATTCAATGTCGCAGGTTTGATCTAATTAAGCCTCTTGCCTCGCCGGGGAAGACGAGTATGGATATTGGTCGAATTGTTGGATTGCCATGTGACAGTGAAAGGATTCCATAACCTTTTATGAAAGGTTATCTCTAGTGCTTCAAACGATAGAATGGTTCAGATATCCTTAGTCACAACGGTGGCATTTTTCCTTCGTTTGTTTTGCTCACAGATGGAGCTACGCCTTTGTTCTTCTCATACCCCAAGAAGCCGATATAAATTATTGAACCAGTTGTAAGTCGATTGTTCCGTGTGCACCCTATCTCCAGCAAGAGCCTATATCAATCATTTTAATCGTGGAGTATTATGTCGTGGAGCCAAATTGCTTATTTTTGCAAAGGGCATAAAACAACTTCTCCAAGAATAAGTGGCATACTTTTTTCCTTGTGGATACTTCAACAAAAAACGTGGTGGTGATGGTTATTTCGAGACTACTCTAAGTTGCATGGCCATGCATGGCTTCAACGTAACATAAGCAAAACAATTCATCGGAGAAGAAGGAAAGGTTCATCTGCCCTTTTGCGAAAGAGTTGATCGGAAATGTCTGCTGTTGCGGAAAAATAGGCGAGTGCCTCCGCCGTTTCGGAAATCTAACATAAAAAAAACCACTTATAAAGAGCTCCCATCCCACCCGTACCATTTAATCTCCCCCTACATTTAATCTTCAACAAAACTACTGCGTATATATGGTTAAAACCTAATAAAAGGACCGCATAGTGTGCTCAGTAAAGTTAATTTGAATACAAAACTAACAACTAAATATAATATAGAATTAATGTTTTAAAATTTTATGACAGATAAGTATATCAACAGTGCAGTTCCCAATCTAGAATTAATGTTTTAAAATTTTATGATAGGCAAGTATATGAACAGTGCAGTTCCTAGTCTCTGTAGCATTAATTATTCTGTTCCTTGAGGGGGAAAAAATGAATGCCGATAGGAAAAAAGGAAAGTTAGAAGGAACAAAAACATAGGCTTAGGCAGTGAGGGATATTGGTAGGAAAAGAGCAAAATTTGTAATAGTCTCATATTACAAAGACATAGGCACTCAACCGACAATAAAAAATAATGTTAAGTTCATCAACACAGTGAGCAAACTACAATTGCTTATCTCGCAGTCTCTGTAGTAGTAATCTCAACACTATAGATTACTACTATATCTGGAATATATAAGCAATTTTAAAAAATAATTATGCAATAATATCAATGAAAACAATGATTATAATAGCTTCTAAACTGCACAAACTACTTGTGAACAAAAGTTTGCTTTCATGCCATGTGTTGTAGCAATAAATTTAGGGATCTCCATAGATAAGTGTATGTATAGAACTGTTTCATGGACCAGCTCTTGATAGTGCCACGAGCTAAGTTGTAAATTAATCTTCATTATGCTTGCTTCAAGAATGGAATATACAGTGGGAAATCCAAATATGTTTCTTTCTTCTCATTGCGGATTTCAAGTCCACAATAAAACTTTACATCGATCTCAACCATGTAAAGCCGAACAGACCTATCACTACATGAACTAATCTGCTGAAAATTACCAATAAACAAAGGAAAGTAACTGGTTATCAATGACTCTAACCACATCAAGGATTCACACGTCTTTTGACAATATAGATAGTTCACAACAAAGCACAATAAAAATGCAAACTTACAACACAATAGGAGTGGTGAATCTTCGTTATGCTTGTTTCAAAAATGAAAGATGGATTTCAAGTCCACAATAAAAACTTTACATGCTTTTCAACCATGTAAAGTCAAACTGACCTGTCACTATATGAATCAATTTTTTGAAAAGCACTAATAAACCAAAGGAAAGTAACTGGTTATCAATGACTCTCACCATATCAAGGATTCACACATCTTCTGATAGTATAGATAGTTCACAACAAAGCACAATAAAATGCAGACTTACAACACAACAGGAGTGGTCGTAGCTCTGAATATAAAGGTTGTATTTATTCCACATGGAGGTAGATGAGGAGAGGTCGCTTTGCTTGGCTGGTTTGTTTTATGAATGTAAAAGAGAGTACACAGTTTACAAATCAGCTGAGATTAATATTTATATCACTATTGCTTGGGATAATCCATTATGAGCTTAGCTTGAAAATCCATTTCCAACAAGGAAATTGAAGAGCATTGAACTAAAAACGTTACAGTAAAATAAGGCACTGTTACAAAAATTTGAACAAGCATTTAGGTTTTTTAGAGAAAAGGAATCCAAATAATATCCATTGAAAAGTACACATTAGATATAACAATTTCTGCAATAGTTTCTCAAGAAGGGAAATTTGTTTTCATTGACAAAGAAGAATAGATGAACAACAAAAAGGGTTGGTTCACCACTATACAGATTTGGAAGAGTTTGTTATCTAGTGAAATTGAAAAAATGCGAATAATAGGGAAAGTTTTCATTTGAGTGTTGTACATGTGAGAAGATACAAATGATATTTACAATTAAAATTAGTTGGATGCTTCTAAATTGGAAATATAGTCTTCCCATGCAGTAGCTTCTTCAGTTATGATATTATATTCGTCAGGCTTTAATAATAGTTTTAGAGACACTTCATCATAAGATAGTTCTGTTTCTATATTTGTAACTTCTGTTGGTGCAGCCTTGCAGGTATCCTCAAGGAAAATGAGATGTTTAGATGTTTGCCTCACGTAGAAGTTGATGTCTTATTCTGTTAGATCATCAATTTTCGTGATGTAGTGCAGGTTTGAATGCAACATTTGTTGGATTTCTGCCATCTGTTGATCCTTGGGGGGGAACTCTTCGATATTTGCTGCCATAGGGAGCTTACATTTACAGTGGACTTGATGGATTTTCTCATAGAATTTTGTGCACTTTTAAAGAGTTTTATCAATCTCGGCATTTAGTTGATTACTGGCTTTCGTGCAAAATTCAAGGAGTGCAATATCTAGCTTCAGGGTCGCTAGTGTTTTTTGAGGGAGGTAAGGAGGAAGTTGCTAGTGTTTGTTAAGCTTGTTGCCAGTAGTAATCAAATGTTGGTGCATTTCTATTGAGCTTGTAGCAATTTCTTGCATCCTTGCCATGAATTGTTTGATATTGTAGATTTGTTGAAAGAGTGTTTTTTGACAGTTTGAGACTTGCTCTTGAAGCTTGCATGCTTGTGCCCAAAACAGTTCCATGAGCGATTCCTTATCTCTCAACAACTTATCTACTTGAGTCTTCGATTCATTGGCCTTTTTGTTCACCATTGATGCACGTGTTTCAAAGTCTATAAGGTTTGCTTGAAAATCATTTGTCTCCGCTTCCATTATCATTAACTGAACAGTCAGTGCATCCTTTTATGTGTTAAGGTTGTTGTACGCAGCTAGTAAATTGTATTTCTCAAATAATGTGGCCTATAGTTTTCTGTTTAACTTGAGCTCCTTTGCAGTGTGAATCCTCCTCTCATTCTTTGCTCTCGGAAGAAGTGGAGATCGATGTAGAACATTAAAGAGTGTGATTGCATGGAGCTACTGCTGCATGGAGATGGAGTGTGCAGGAGCTGTGAATCACTTGAAGTTGTACTGTGTATTATATTTTCTATCATGTGCTAAGAAGTCTTCCTGCATTGAAGAGCTTCCTGCGCATCGAATGAACGAGCACAAAGACCAATCTATGGTTGAGATGATGGTGGATGTCTCTTTGCATTGGCATGAATGTTATCAAGGGTGAATTCTCTATGTTGTTGAAGCAACCAGTGAAGAATAGCGTGGAGCTTTGACTGTTGAATGAGCTACTTCTTGTTGTTCACATTATTCCCACATGCTCTTGTTTTAGTGATATCGAAATAAAAAGGCTGCCTTGAAGGTGTAAGTTTTCAATGGTTTGTATTGGTGAGTTGTTGTGTGCATATTTCCTTCTATTTCTTAATAGAAACAATCAAATTCGGGAGTTGAGGAAGGTAAATGTTCACACTCTAGACTTCTGGGTGAAAATATGGAACATTTGGCATATCAATAGGATTGATGCAAGGCCACCAAGCATAAGTCATGATTGGACAAAATAGAAGGGATGACAAATTAATCTCAAAGATCAGATTAAGAAATCTTCAAAGAAAGATAGGAACTTGTCCCCTGTATGGTAACCATTTTACGTTGATGTTCAAAACGACATGGTTTGGGTAAAAATACAAAAAACACCCTTGGAGATTTGGTCAAGGGGAAGATGGGGATGGAAGCCTAGGTTGTGTTTAGAGGCCCCAGATAAATATGATTCACAAACTCAACAAATGACACTAAATGCATATGTGAATAATTTTGTTATTAAACGATCATGAACAAAAGCGCAATTGTTCACAATTGGAGTGTGTTAGTGCATTAAAAGAACTATGTGCAAACTATCTAGCCATGGTGCATTACTTCCTAAGGATGAGAATAATGAACTAATTAAATTAGCTAAAGAAATTAATGTAAATATTTACAAAATATTGAAAATGCGATATGAAATAAATTTGTTGAAAAAGTAAGCTTTAGTCAAACTATCTAGCCATGTATGAATTATGTGCAAACTATCTATCCACGAATGCATTAATTCCTAAAGATGAGTATAATTAACTAATAAAATCAAATAAATTAATTAATATAAATATTTACAACATAATATGGCCAATGTAAATGCACTGGTCAAATGTATGATTCTCTTCATGTGAAAGGGACGAGGTTGTCCTTGACATGAGGAGGGTCCAATCTTAAAGAGTCGGTGTTGCATTTCGAAGATTGAGCAGGAGTTGACGAAAGGAAACTTGAGAAGGGGTGTTGCCTTGTTGTCGAAAGATGGTTGAAAGAGTGACAAAAATGTCAAAAGTACGCTAGAGAGCATTCCCTCGTGATGTACCAACATACATGTGGATGTCCTTATAATATTAGATAGCTTGCATATAGAGACATAATAAAGATAACAACCATACACTTAAATGGTATATAAAACATGATAAAAAAAGTACTAATAATGTCAACGTTGGAGTAAGTGAAGATGCTATTACATTAATTTATGTACTTGCACCTCAAAACCAACATTGACAAAGATTTTGACTTAGGTGATGCTCTATAAACCATCTCTATCTCCCAATGGTTAAGTGTTTTGAGTTTTATTCTCCTTTTGGTTCTTATGTTTTCTATCTAGTGGTTAGAGGTTTTGAGTTTTATTCTCCTTTTGCATTCCTACAACTATATTATGAAAATCTTGAAAGGGTTTATAAAACATGATAATAAATACCCCAATGTATAATAAATGTTTAGAGAATAAGGAAAGCTCCTTCAAATACCCCAATATATTTATATATCCAAATTCCATGTTAATAACAATAATGACTAAGTAATTTTTATATATACATTTATACCTTTCATTAATACAAACACATTTTATATATAATTAGATACACATTTATTTAATAAAAACCCATCTAAATTTAACCACATATATCTTTTTTGGATCATAATAATAAACAATAAAAAACAAAACAATGGTTGAGAACACAAAAATGTATAAAACTGCTCTTAAAATATTAATTTGTCGACTTCCACACACACACACACATAATTTTCCAATTATTAATTAGTGTTATTTATAAGATTGAAGTTAAAATGTTTTGAATTCATTTCCAAATTTTAGTTCATTGGATCATTTTCTTAATCATTGTGATTTTGAATATGATGTGCGTTGTCGGTATGAAGAAACATTGAACAACCAGAACTCTATACAGATAATAGAGAAAAATGACGAATATGACCGTGTCTTTGTTATAATCATTGATAACCATAGGTTCGTTGGGGCCGCCACTAAGTTTTGACGGTATAACGTTCTTGCGGTAGGAATCTAGGACAAAATATAAAGTATTATTCAAAATATAAAATATTATACAAAATAATTAAATTGAAAATTTAGTTAATTAATATTTACTTTAAAAAATAATAGTAAAATATATACAATATCCATATACATTATATACAATATCCATTTGACCCTCAAATCATCTCCATTCATATCGATTGATGCTAATATGTTGTATGTTAAACAAAAAACACAAATTGTGTGCAAAAGGGCTAGTAGCATATCACACATGGTAATGGATTTTGGGTTCTAACTCTATGGCCCACTATCATTTAATGCACAATAAGTAAGGAATTCATAAAAACAAAAAATTCATGGACGTCATACTTCATAAAAACAAAAAATTCATTGACGTTATAGTTAATAGTTTCCTCTATACTTTTAATAAGGGAAATATAGTGGGCCTCATTGTTTGTATTGTCTAACAAGGGAAATACAGTGCCACCCTCATTATTTGTTTTGTCTTTGTATATAGTCCTTTGATGTTCAATAATTAAGTACTACACTTTGTCATACGAAACATAGGCTAGAACATTAGTAATGGATTATAATGCATGATATTTTCATACACAATTTATTTTTCGTCGATATTGTATCTTTCCACGACATCCATACATGCGATTTGAAATATACAAAGAAATAATACATTGAACTACACTACACTATGCACTACATTATGGTACAATTTCAAATATACAAGGAAATAATACATTTAACTATACTACAGTTTCAAAAAACAAAAAAAACAAAAAAACTACACTACAATTCGGTACCACATGCACATTAACTTCCATCAGCAATTCAAAAATAATTAATCATACGATTGCATTCCAAAAAAATCATAAATAATGGAGTCCCATTTTATTTTTGAGCAAATGCGAGTCTTCCAAAATTAATGGAGTCCAATTTCTTTAAGAGCAAATGCGAGTCTTACAAATAGATGGTTTGAGTCCAATTGCTTTAAGACGAAATGCTCAAGAGCCTTTAAACCACATCTCTAGAGTCTGCTTCTTGAAAAACTATAATTTTTTATTTATCATTTGAAATCAAAGGTATATATATAAGAATTACACGTCACCAATCAAAAAAATTTGAAACCTTTCACAAAAAGTTGTTTACAAATATCATTATAGAAACTAAAACAAATAAAAATGATAAGCTAACAACATAAAAAAAAACATCATTTTATATTTATATTTATGTTATTTAAGTATTTAAAAAAAAACATCATTTTATATTTATATTTATGTTATTTAAGTATTGAAATTTGTTTTTATTTATTATGTATTGAATTTTTTTTTTTGGTTTTGTCAAATATCGTTGATTTGGATAAGTGTTAAAATTTGTTTATTATTTATTAAGTATAAGCCTCCTTCTCCATGGCGACCCCATTTCAAACCAACCATGCTAAATGTGATTGAAAATTTTGTTTTCGTATATATATATATAAAACAACGGATTCTGAAAACAGATTAACCACATCCAATAAACTAAAGGTTGCGATGGGCGTTAAAAGCAAGCAAACAATAATATAAATTTCAAACAGCATGCCACAAGATGTCGATCACTAATCAAAATAGGTGGACTTGCCCGTCTTTGTGGAAAGAGAACTCAAGTTTGCCTGCCGTGGAAAGGCGCGAAAGCGTAAGGCGCGAGATTTAGCCGAGTTTTATCCGCTGTTGCGGAAAAGATAAGCAAATTTATCCGGGGCTGCGGGCGATTTTATGTAACTTAAGCGAAACAACTCAATGGAGAAGAAGGAAAGGTTCATCTGCCCTTTTGCGGAAGAGTTGACCGGAAATGTCTGCCGTTGCGGAAAAAATAGGCGAGTTCCTCTGCAGATTCGGAAAAAGAACCTTAACTCTTACGTCGGGCCAGACTTGTTCGTAAAAAAGGCCGTTGCGGTAGACTTACGCGAGTTTCTCCGCTGTTGCGGAGGACTTTAATTAAAACCTTCCGCGATTTCGGAGACATTTAATCTATTTCCTCCGATAAAGCGGACAGAGTGTCTTAAACCTTCCGCCGTTTAAAAAGCCTCCTTCTGTCTGAAGTAGACAACCATGAAGGGAACCCATCATTGACGATTCCATAATGTGAAAGAGTTTTATCATCATCTGCATCAACTTGATCGTGACTCTCATGTCTCATCGGATCTGAAAACAGGCGTCGGTTGTGCAGAGCAGGCCTCTTGGAACCTTTGCCAACGACAGAAGTATTCTTGGCAAGAGCCAAAGAATTACTCACAACTCGAGACATATTGAGCACATTCTTAGTCAATATGTTTTGCAGACTTCCGCTAGCCTCCTTGAGGCTTTGGAGGCAGGTAGCCTGATTAGTAAGAGCTGCACATATCCAAATTTGAATGTCAAGTGCCTGCCTCCATTTCATACAATTAGCAGTAACATTCGACAAAGACATGCTCAGGTCGTCCAATGCTAAATCGGACAACTGCATGCAATCATCAAGAGCACTGAGTTGCCTTCCTTTGAATGCCCACCGTACAATACGAGAAATTATCTGAAACACTTTAGTGCTTCGATAATGCTCAGCCTGAGAGCCATCATGCAAAGATCTGTCGAATTTGCATGCAATGTGCCGAGTAGATCTAGAACTCCCTTAAGCTATGCGTTTTGTCTTAAATGATATTTTATATTAGCAGAACTGGAACTTCAATAAAAGATGCGTTCTCGTCTTATTCTATACTGGGTGGATCTGGAACTGCCTTAAGATTTGAGTTTTTGTGTTTAAAATGATATTTTATGTTAAGCAAAACTAGAACTTCAAATAAATATGCGCTTTTGTCTTTTTAGATGTTAAATTACGTGAAGCAGATCTGGAAATTTCATAAATTACGTGGAGCAGATCTGGAAATTTCATAAATTATATGTTATATAATGGATTAGTATGGAATCCCATCAATAAGTTAGTATGACAACATTTGTAGAAATTTTGAGGACCGTTTCGGCGGAGTTATCTTAAACCTAGCAATCGTTTCGGCGGAATTATATTAAACCTACCGACCTCTAATTTTTGCATTTTTTTTCTTTTTTTTCGGCAATAATGCGAGCAGGCTTACGTAGCCGCTGCTTGCTTGGCTGCTACTTCAAAGTTTAGGGTTGGTGCTGAAGCCACCGACAATAGAAATGATGAGATTAGAAGACTCATAGAAATTCTTCTAAAGGTTAAGAAGAAGAATTCGGTTCTCGTAGGGAAAAAGGTCTCTGTACCGCCTGAGCTTTTGTCGGCAAACTTAACATAAATCTGGCAACCGTGTCGGCGGAGTTATGTTAAATCTGCCGACCTCAAATTTTTGCAATACTTTTTTTTTCGGCAATAATACGAGCAGGTTTAAGCACAGTGCAGTAGACGTTTTTTGGCAGCCCCTGCTTGCTTGGCTACGACTTCAAAGTTTAGGGTTGGTGCTGAAGCCACCAGGAATAGAAATGATGAGATTATTTCTAAGAGTCACTCCAAAGTTGTAGATGTCAGATTTCTCGTCCGTGCAAGGTTCATGTTCTGCAGGAAAAAGACAAGCCATGATAAATCGATAAGACCTAAAAGAATTTGAAAAATAAGAATATTAACGGCTATAAATGAAGAATTTACCTGGGGAGATATAAGCAGTGGAGTCCATGGCGTCGTCCGAGAGCTTATCCATGCAGAAATCAGAGACCCGGGCTTCCATATGATTGTCTAGCAATACGTTGTCGAGCTTCAAGGAGCCGTGCACAATGAAGAAGGTGAACACATGTTATGTGCGAGGCGATTAATTCAACGATTGGGCACCCTCCATGTGGCAGGATTCCATTTGAGCTTCAAGGAGCCGTGTACAATGAAGAAGGTGAACACATGTTATGTGCAGGGCGATTAATTCAACGATTGGGCACCCTCCACGTGGCAGGATTCCATTCGCTCCATGAGCGAGGAATCTAGCCGACGTGGAGGTTATGGACCTCCATGGTGAAACGCCTATGGCGTAATTATTTTATACTCATAAAATTCCCTTCCCCTTAAGGGAAGTTTTGTCCTCAAAGTTGAATTTGTTGATGTCGGCTTTTCTCTGGATTTGTGTTGAACATTGATTTGAGCTATGTGATCTGGATTGATTCCTTTATCTTGACGTGAGTCTGGCCCCTTTTTGTGCTTTGATTCCACCTGGTTGGGTGGTGAACTTCTCGGTCCATACTGTCGGTACTTACTTCCCTTCCATTTAAATGCGATGTATTTTTTTGTAGGTTGGTAGAGTAAGTTCCCGATGACATTAACCAGTCGGTGCCTAATATCATGTCTACTTCCTTGAATGGTAAGGCATAACAATTGAGTTGTAGGTTTAATTTCTGTATTTGCAACTACACCTTATGGCATTTCCTTACTTCTTCTACATGTCGATTAGCGATGGTTGTCACCTTGAGATTTTTCACTGGGTACATGAAAATATTAAGTTCCTTTGCTCTGTTGATGTCTATTAGATTGTGTGTACTTCCAGAGTCGACTAGTATTGTAATGTCTTTACCCTTAATAGATCTTATAAGTCGTAACCTCTTGGGCCTTGTTTGTTCTGATTTTGTTGCTTAGAGTTACAGTTGCTTATCCTTGTTGTCACGACTTCTTAAATGAGGTGGAGTATATTTCTTTGTAAGTAATTGGTGTTCCTTCTTTTGGGTGTTAATTTTCTTAGGTGTCACTAAATCTCCTTCTTTACAAGTCTATTGGATACATGTAATTGTCACTATTGATACTTCAGGGGAGCTTGTGTTTGCATCGGAATCAGATGTATCTCCTTTTGTAGGGACGTGTACTTCTTTCCCATTTATAATTTTGCAGTGGGTTGTGTGATTAGTTCTACATTTATGGCCTAGGACCCAATCTTTGCCACATCGACGACAAGTATTTTTATTCTTTTTCCTGTCATTGTCGAAGAGATTAGTGGATGTTTTTGAATTTTTTTCAACTTCATAGTTGTATGATTGAGGATTGTTGCATTGATGACCCGGTGACCAACTATCTATGCAATATCTGCATTGTGTTTCTTGTTGTCGTAAATAACTTTTGTCAAGGTTCCCTTGTCTTGATCTTTTAAACTTCTCTTCAATACGTTTTGCCTTATCCAGGTTTGAGACCTTGTATAATTCTTGCTCATCTCTAATGTATGGCTTGAGCCCATGCACATATGTATGGAGTCATTGACTATCCATAGCTCTGGTACTCATTTTGTTAATTCTTCCCATTCATAGGTGTATTCATCCACGTCACCTTTCTGTTGCAAACTGGTGATCTTTGCGAAAAATTCTTTCTCCTTTATATCTTAAAATCTCTTAAAGAAGTCATTCTTGAATGTGTTCCAATTATGGGCACACTTTTTTTTTTTGTAAGCCTCCACCACATATACCAATTGTATGCTCGACCTTCTAGTTGCATGATGGTGTATTTTATCCTCTCATCATCCAATAGGATTTGGTGTATGCAAAAGAATTCTTTGACTTTATTGATCCATGCCACACTCTGCTTCGTTGCGCCATCGAACATGGGTAGCTCTAATTTGGGATTCATTTGAAATCCACCCAATGGTTGCATTGGTCTTGGGATTGGCTGGTTGGGGGCTGAAAAATGTCTGTGATCTGTATCTTCTTGTGGGATTTCACCTTTGAAAGAATTTGATTTATGATTATTTGTGTTTGTTGAACTAAGGGATGACTGGTCTCTCCTTGGACAATAATCATTTTTAGCAGTGTCTCTATCCTCGAAGTACTACACGGTTTTATGTAATCCATCCTCTAAGCTTGATCTTATTTCTCTTCTTACTTCCTCCATCTCCCATGCTATAGCTTTGTTGACTTCATATTTCACGGTATTTGTCAATTCTTCATTTCCCTTGTGTAGTTTGACTCCAATTTGATCCAGTCTTGAGTTTATACCTTCGAGATTTTTAGAGTCTCGGGCTTGGTTTTGCTCCAAGTTTTCCATTCGATCTTTCACGCCGAACATGTTTCTTGTACACAAAGGTATTTTGCTTGTCAAGGGCTATTTTTTCCAAATATAATATTTATTTTTTTTTTACAGAAACGGCTAGTTTTTGTATTAAAAAACGGTGGCAGAGCCACCAGCAAGCTTACATCTCCAAAACTGTAATAAACCTATCAGTCTTCCAGTCATTAAATACATTTGCCTGTGTCTTAACAAAAACAGGACTTTCAGAAAATTGACAAAGTGAAATAAACATAGAAAGTCAGAAGATAGACTGGAATTAGCGTTGTTTAGCCCTTGAGGAGGGGTTGCCATCAGCTTGATTCTTGCACAGTTCAGGTTTACCATCCGCCCGAAGCCTCGCCAAAGTATCTTCCATATTTTTCAGCCTGAGATCCATGCTTTCGATGGCTGCTGCGACCTTAGTCTCCATTGCCTCCAGAGCTGCTGCAAATTCTGCTCGCGTGCTGCCAATCTCCTCGTCCATTCTTTCAAGCCGATGCCCACCTTGCTCATCCATTTGCTGCATGAATTCCCCCTGTCGTCTTACCCGCCTGCGTAGAACCCTGATGTCGGCTTCCAATTCCAGTAGCGGGTCTGGGGAGGACGCTGCCGAGTCCCCAGAGTAGGCCATAACGTCAAGCGCACACCAGTTATTTCCAGGAGGATACAGGAGGCAGGATTCGAAGAGCTCTGGATATCTATGCCACCCTGGAGCGGCCACCTTCAGCGCAAGATAAACTATCCTTTTTGAAGCTGGGCGTTGAATAGAATTATTAATAGTATTGGAGTCTTTTCCATGGCGTGAATGGAGAATAATTACCATCGAATTGGAGCAGGGTAAGGAGCCTTTCATCCGCCTTCGAGAGTCATTATTACCGGTACCCATGCAGTTCCATAAATAACTGCTCTCATTTCCGAAAGAGGGAACCGCTTGAAAATCATTACCCTGGTTGTCCTCATAACAAATCGCAGGTCCTGAAAGCCCAATGACTTTGAAAATTAAAAAGCTTAAATCAATTTGCCCAGAGGAGAGTGACTCCACACGCCTGGGGGCTGATGGATGTGAGATTTCCAGATTTTGAAAGATCTTTCTGCATAACTGCTCCTGGTCCATAGTACTGCGTATGGTACATTTCGTCATCAGCGAGGACGGAAGCGACATCATCCTGAGGATAGGCAAGCGAGCGATCTGGTGAGGGTTTGAAGGAGTGACGGAGTATGAGATAGACTTCACGTGAGGGAGGTCCACGCAGCATCCAGAGAAGGTCCCCAACCGTCGGCAGGAGCTCGAGACACCTGGCCTATGATCCCTGCTCTTTAATCCCTTCAAGCTTTTAGTCGGTCCCATAACATTACGGAATGGAGACCAAGTTGTGTTCAATGTTGACTTTAAGAATCCCTTTCCCAAGGGGTATTGCTTCATTAGCAGCCTTGTTTTCCTGTTCATTGTTCTTATGCAAGACATGGTAAAACTTGATGTCTTGAAAAAGAGGTATGAGAAGGAAGATTCTTCGGAGTATTTGACGTAGGTGGATAGAGGGGGGCAAATTCAGAGATTTTATACTTTGAATGATCATCCTAGAATCCCCAGCCACCGTTAGGACCTGAATACCATGACGAAGAGCTTGAATTAGTCCTTGCCACAGGGCCAGAGCTTCAGCCACATTATTGGATTCGATTCCCAAGTTCCAGGAGTAAGTGATAATTCGTTCTCCATCGGGGTTTAAGATCACCCCTCCCCCTCCTGCCTCCCCTGGATTCCCTTTTGATGCTCCATCAAAATACAACATGTGTTTTCCAAGCTTTTTACACCAAAGATCAAACTCCACTCCCTCTGTTCTAATTTCCCAATTTTGCAGCAAGGGGGAGCTAACAGGAAGACTAGCATCGGAGCTCGGATTCAGACTGTAAAACCAAATGGCTTCATCATTAGACAGAGGAGATGACAGACTTAGAGAAGGTTTAGATCTGATGAAGTCCCCTAACAAGGCTTTAATTTTAGCTACCACTTGGATAGGGGGTGAGCGAATTCCTCTGAAGATTCGGTTATTTCGCTCGAGCCAGAGTTTCCAGCAGACAAATTTTGGGAGGACCATCCAAGCCATGGCCAAAGAATCTTTTGCATGGGCCTTTACAGGAGAAGACAACGACCATCTACAGAGGAGGGAGGGGATATCTTCAAATTGCGGGGGAGGATGCCAGGGGAGAGTAATTAGATTCCAAACAACTGAGGCAAAGGGGCAGGAGAAAAACAGATGAGGAGACGTTTCTTCCTCTTCTAAGCATAGGGGGAATCGCGACGGGCCTTCCCATCCTTTCCTTCGAAGAGCTTCGGTAGTAAGGACGCTGTTATGAGCTAGAAGCCAGGTAAAATGATCAATTTTGGGCAACGATTTGTTAGACCAGATGTACTTCCAGATTGCTGGGTTTCTAGGAACATTTGGAGTTGCTTTAATGCATTTGTAGCCTTCAGCAACGGAGTAGTGTCCAGATTTTGAACCCCAACCCCTTACATCTTTATAATTCTTAGCTACTGGATATTTCCCATTCAAGCAGCTTAGGAGGAGAGCTTTTTCTTCTTCAAGATTAGGAGGGCAGTCCGGGATGTCCCATCCTATCCATCTATGGTGATCTTCAGGGTGCCATTTTGATATATCCCAGAGTTTGACAATCCCGAGGTTTGAGAGGTACCTTCGGATGCCTTCCATACCTCCTGTGTTTCCCATTGGAGGGTTACCTGAGATGGAATCCTCCCAAATTCTGATTTTTCTCCCATTCCCAGGGATCCAGGTGAGGTCCTCAACGAAGAAGGAATGTGCTTTGGAGCAGAGGGGAAACAGGGGAGATCCTTTGACCACCTTCGGCCCCTGGTCCAAGCACCTGAGCCTAGTCCCTGCAAAGTATTTTTTCCATAACACCTGTTTGCTCCAAGAGGATTTCCCGGTCACCATATTCCATAGCAGCTTTGCACCAAGGGCTAGATTTTGAGCTCTAAGATCTCGCAGATGCAGTCCTCCTTCTAGATAAGGAGCTGTTACTTTTTCCCATTTGACAAGGGAAAGCCTGTTTTCATTATGCTTCCCTCCTTTCCACAGGAATCTCCTAAGAAGGGCTTCAATCTTCTTTAGGACAGTAATGGGAGCTAAAAGAAGAGAACATTGAAAAACATGCATGCTTGCCAGAACAGATTTGATGAGCACAGATTTACCTGCAAGATTTAGCCAAGAAGCACCCCAGGCTTTAATTTTTGAATTCAGTTTTTCTATAAGCGGATCCCAACTGGAGATTTTAGGTTTATCCTTGAAGACCGGGACTCTAAGATATTTAAATTCCGTCCATTGGTATTTTCCTTCTATCTCAAGGATGCGTGATATAGCATGCAGCTCAAGGGGAGAGCAATTCCAGCTATAGATTTTACTCTTAAGGTAGTTGATTTTGCTTCCAGAAGCCTCTTGGTAGATATCAAGTACCTCTTTGAACTTTCTTGCAGTAGTTGGGCTTGCTCCACTTAGGAGGAGAGTATCATCTGCAAATTGGGTATGGTTAACTTCCTTAATTCCCCTCACAATCTTTAGTCCCAGCAGATCTTCCTGGACTCTGTAGTTTTCTAAAAGAAAGCTAAGCGAGGCCGCCTGAATGGCATAAAGCAAGGGGGAGAGAGGGCATCCTTGCCGGAGACCTCTGGAAGCTTGGAAGAAATCAGCAGCTCTCCCATTTACCAATGGGGCAATCCAGGGGGTGCTTATACAAGCTTTGACCCATGAAATCAGACCTAGTGCAAACCTAAACCTGGTCATAACCTGATACAAGAAGACATGACGAACTCTGTCAAAGGCGTTAGTTAGATCCAATTTAATAACCATGCCTTTTTCTTTTCTCGACACACTGGAATGAATGGCTTCTTGGACTAAGATGACATTGTCAGAGATTTGTCTGCCTTTGATAAATCCTCCTTGATTCTCAGGGATAATGAGAGGAAGGACCGCTTTCAATCTGTTGGCTAAAACTTTGGTGATAGCCTTATACCCAATATTGCATAGGGAGATAGGACGAAAACGAGAGTAGGAAGTGGCTCCTTTTTCTTTGGGAATGAGGGCTAGAAAGGAAGAGTTTGTGCCTCCCCCTAGCTTGAAGCAGGTATGGGAGTTTTTGACCATCCGGAGTAGGTCAGACTGGACTATGGGCCAACAGGAAGTGAGAAATCTGGCGGTGAAACCATCAGGTCCCGGGGCCTTGTCAGGACTCATGCTGTCAACTGCAGACTTAATTTCTTCAAGGGAGATAGGGCTGAGAAGCTGGTGGTTTAATTGGTCAGAAACAAGGAGAGGAATATTATCAAGGGACTTAGTTTGGTTGAACTCCATCCCAGGGTACATTTCCGTGTACATCTCCTTGAAGTGATCATGAGCTGCTTTTTTGATTTCATCGAACTCGGATATCGTCTTCCCCAAATGGTCAATCTCATTGACAGCCTTTAAGTGTTTTCTGATTTCTGCTTGCTTGTGGAAGAACTTTGTATTTTGGTCCCCTTCCTGAAGCCACGTGTTTCTAGATTTTATTTTCCAGTAGTTTTCCTCAAGCCTGCAGGCTTCATGGAGCTTATTATTTAGAGAGATTTCTTTATCAAGAGACGCTTGAGAAAGGCTCCCTTCATTACTGAGAATGTGATCCTCCAGGGCTTTCTCTACTTCCATCCTTTACTTTTTAGGCGACTTGAGTGATTTTGCCCAGTCTTTAAGGGCTTTTTTCACGATCCTTAACTTTGCTTCCCAAACATAAAAGGGAGACCCTCTGATATTGGTTTTCCAAGCTGCTGCTACAATGTCTATAAAGCCATCCGTTTGTATCCAAGCGGGATTAAATCTGAAGGGTATAGGTCCCGGATTCTGGTCTTTGAGAAAGGAGAGAGAGATGGGTTTGTGGTCCAAGGCACAAAAGGGAAGAATGGAGGAGGAAAGGTCGAAACCATGAACATGAAGAGTCTGCTGGACCAAGAACCTATCCAGCCTTGCTGCTATGTGTCCAGGGCCAATCCTTTTATTAGTCCATGTAAATTTTCCTTTGGTGGGCTTGACGTCTTCCATATCCCAGTCCGAGGTGATGTCTTCCACCCATTCCCTGGCAGGGTCCCTAACAATATTGCCCCCTTTTTTTCAGCAGAGGAGAGGGTGAGATTTAGATCCCCTGCTATTACATAGTTATCCAGTTGAGAAGAGATCATGTGTTCATTCACACTAGCCCAGCAAGATTGTTTCTCAGGGATAGCCATTGGGGCATAGATGTTAAAGAGGCTTAGGCACAGATTATCGTCTTTAAAAATAAATTCTATGAAAATCCAATGAGAAGACTTAGCATGACTTACCATTCCGACCTTTGATGGGTCCCAGAGCGTTGCAATGCCACCAGACGCACCTCTTGAGCTTACCGCTATGCATTTCGCTTGTTTCCAGAAAGAAGAGGCAGCCTGCAGAAAGGCCTGCTCTTCCATTTTTGTCTCCTGGACCAGGAGGATGGAGGGTTTCGATATTTTGATTAAATCTTTCATTGATAATATTTTCGAGTTGCTTCCTAACCCCCTACAGTTCCAGGAGACTATCTGCATTATTTACCTTTGACGGTGTTGGTTGCCCCTTTTGAGGCAGTACCTTGTTGTTTGGTATTTCTAGGGATAATATGTTTTTCCAGAGTTGGATGAACTCCAACTAATCGAACCCTATATGTGGCTGCTTCCCTTCTTTCCTTATCCATTTTCCTTCCTCTCCGATCCTTTTTAACGGGTTTCATTGAGTCAGGGTCTTCCTCATCCATTTCCTCTTCTTCTGTACACCCCTCAGTTGCCAGTTCTAATTGCAAATCTTCCTTTGCATGATGAACTGCTTCTATTTCCTCATCCATATTTTCGTCTGCTCCTGCTTCCTTTCTTTTGGCCAGGTAGGAGGAGGTCGTTGGGGATTTGTCCCCTTGTTCGCTTGGATTGCCCTGTGGTTCTTGTTCTTCAAGAATAGAGAAGCTATTTCCAGATCTAGTCTTAGGGTTACTTTCATTTTCTTTCGCTGGTTCCTGAACATTGTTGAGGTGGTCCTTCATAGGTCCCGACGGAGGGATTCCCTTGGTGCCCTTTCTTCTGGGATTCGCTCTATGCTTCTTGGCTTGTTCCCAATCTTCTTCTGGATTTTTTTCTGATTCCGATTTTTGGATTTTTGGGCAGTTCCTCTGGAAGTGGCCATATTCATGGCAATGCCTGCATTTGAAAGGTAGCTGTTCATAGTCTAATTGTTGGAAGTGCTTCCATCCTTTGATTGATAGTTTAACTGCTTCAGGGAGGCCCGCCTCTAGGTCTACTTCCACACAGATATGAGCGAAGGAGTATTGACCCTTTGGATCGGCTTTGTCAATATACTTACCCAGGACATTTCCAATAAACCGTAGAGATTCTTCGCTCCAGCAATGCATTGGGAGATTCGACAGACGTACCCAAACTGGAACTGCTTTGGGGACATCCAGAGCAGGATCAAAGTCAGGAGTCCATCTGTTCAGATATAAACCTTGAGGGCCCATAAAATAAGGGCCACTTCTGAAAATCAGGTCCCTGTCTTCTTTTGAAGCGAAGTCGAATAAGAAATACCCTCGTCCTATCGCGTAACTTGTGACTCCTTGAGATATCAGGGGCCGCCAGTTATTCTGGATCCAGGTTTCAGTGGAGTGAGGAGATGGCCACAGTCCCGTAAACTGCCCAATAAGGGCTCTGTCAGCAAGGGAAACGGCCAGGTGAATGGGCTTCTCTGACGACAGTTCGATTTCATGAATCAATTCCAGCTTCTTGACAAACTTGGGTGGTGGTACAGCGTCTGCCTTTTTCCCGATCCCATTAATCAGTCGCTCAAAGGCTGCTTCCTCGACGGATAGAGGATGGGGAGGAGGCGGACCTCCTTCGGACGGGGACATATTCGCCAAACCCTCGCAGCAGCTTCGATCGCAGGCAAACCCTAGGAGCAGTTTTAGAGTCTCCAAATAATCCAAATATAATAATTATTAATTATAATATTTTTAATAATTATTTGTAATAATAAGAATTTAAAAGTAATTAGGGTTACTTAATATCCCCTTTTATATCTCCTTTTAGCTCATGATTAGTAATATATATATATATATATATATATATATATATATATATATGTTTATTTATATATTACACTTTTGAAAACCATGTGTGGTTTTATAAAACCAAGTGTTGGTTTTATAATACCATGTGTTGATTTTACCTTATTCTTTCTTTCTTCTCTCCTTTTTTTCTTTATTTTTACTTTCTTTACTTTGCTTTTATAAAAACCACGTGTGGTTTTTATAAAACTAGTCTCGGATACCACTTGGAGCAATTAAATTTGAAAACCCACAATATTCGAATAAACCCACAATATTTGATAAATGATAAAATGTAAGATGATGATTGTACAAACTATGCTTGGCCATTATATGGGCCTTTTAACACTTCTTCGTTGAATGGGTATGACTTTTTATGTAAATTATTATTATTATTATTATTATTATTAATGTATTTATTTATCATTTTATATTCATAACAATTTCTTTGAACACCAGCTTGAGAAGCATGGCGCAAAATTGAATAGAAAAAAAAATAGGGGCAAGGATTTGGGAATGAGTTCAGGCTTAGGATTTCTGGTTGCGAGGTCGGGTAGATCTACTGCAGAATGGGAATGGCACTCTAGGTTTCTGGTTGTGAGGTCAGGTAGATCTACTATAGAATGAGGATGGCACTCTGAGACACCTTGGAGTCCAGCTAGCCCCCCGACTAGCTCTAGTACCAACCAAGGCATCAAAAATTGGGAATTTTTAAAAAAAATGTTTCAGGGTTGCCTATCTAAATTATGCAAAATTTACCCTACTTCCTTTTTTTGGTGAGTCTCACTTTTTTTGTCGTTTTTACTAGTTCTTTTTGGTTTTTTCTGGGGACGACCCAAACTCTCTCCATGTTGTTTTATTTCCTCCACTATATTGGCGGAGTTTGGGCTTTTCTTGGGGGACACCTGACTGCATAATATCCCACAAGTGTCACATCATCTAGGTGGGTATGGAGTGTCAGGATCCCTATAGTACATCTGTGGGGTTTTAAATCCTAGGCACTTTGCATTCGGGGCTTCATCAAACTACCTCTTGTGCGGCAGCGGATGAGGGTTTCTTCCTGAAAGACTCAGGGAAGACTGAGAAACAAGCAACAATATATAAGATCTCTGGTGAGGCTGCACGTTTGAAAAGAAGGCACAAATCCTATAAATCTCAGGAGATATTGCTATTTATACTTTGGATTCTGGAGTTAATCTGGACAGGATTGAAATTCTTTCACGGAGGTGCATTGTGGGTAGGATAGAAGGTACAAAACTTTCACAAACTAAGTTGGTTGAATGGATAAATATGAATTGGATTCCCATTGTGGGTTTACATCCGCGCACTAGCTTGTTGTCGTGTGGCTGGGTTGCATTTATCTTACCTGGTGAAGAGTTTTTACAGTCTATTTTGGACCAGACCTGGTTGATAAAGGAGGGCTCATTGATTTTGAAAAGATGGCATATCAATTTTAACCCATAAACAGAACAAATGAGGCTTCATCATTTATGGGTTTTACTCCCCGGGTTTCCTTTTGAGCTATGGACGCCCAATGTTTTTGAAGGATTGGGAAATCTTCTAGGGATATTTATTAGACTTGAGAAAAACCTAATTTTCAGCATCAACAAGAATATGGCGTCTATACTGGTCGAATTTGATGTTTCGAAAGGGTTACCGGCTAATGTGGACATGTCCTGAAGGAATAAGGGATATAAACAAAAAATTGATTATAAAAATATCCCATTCCGTTGTTTTCATTGCTGATGCATGGGACGTGTGAAGTTGAAATGCCCACTGTTGGGAAAAAAGTTTGCTGCGAAATCTCCTATTTCTTCCGACCGCTTGGACTCCCCTTCTAGGCCGATTGCGGTTCCCTCTGACAATCCAGGTATGTCTCATGATGAACCCTCTGGTATTTATGAGGGTGTTACAAAAGGGGAATTAGAATTTGATCTCTCTATGGAGAAAGCTATGGATATCCGACTTTCTAACTCAAAACCATTAGCTAGAAGTCTTTTAAATGATTTAAATTCGGCGGATGCTGCTAATTTGGTAAATGAGTCCAGTGAAATAAACCCTAATGTTTCCCCACAGGAAATGGAAAAATCTCTTTTAGGTTTAACTATTGACAAAAAACTTGGGGACATTGTTGATTCTTCTCCAGCTTTACCCACTCAACTTGTTATGTCACCTTCTATGGAGGGTTTGGCCAGTCTGGTTGCTGGGGTTGGAGTTTCTTCAAATACTAATTTGGATCCTACCTGTGCTCAAGGGAAATCATACCCTACTACTTTCCCATAATCGTTGCTCTCTATGAAAAGCATTGATGGTCCACCTCTAGAAATTTATGTTGTAAATCCAAACCCATCTGATGATCTGGTTATACCCTCTATTCGTTGTCAAAACGTGACCATTCGTAGGAAGAAAAAAAGTGAAACATAAAGATATCAGGGATACTTTCATTCCTCTATCTGAGCGTTTTGAGCATACATGTGCTGTGTCTAATACTGATACTCCTACCTCCCATGGGACTCTTAGAGCAGGTTTGTCCCCACAAAATGTTTCCTAATGTCTATTATTTCCTTTAATATTCAGGGAATTGGCGGGGTTTCAAAGGCTAGGACCCTTGTCAACTTCATTAAATCTACTAGCCTTGATTGCTTTTTATTCAAGAAACACTTTGCTCGCCCGCTCAAGTGATTGATTTCTTTACTAGATATTGGTCGGGTTGGCACTTCAGTGCTATTGATTCCTGTGGATTTTTCGGGTGTCTTGTTGTCTGGGTGGAACCCATTAACCACGTCCTTTAAGACCTACAAAACCATGGGGGGTCTTCTTATGAAAGGTCGTTTCCTTTCTTGTAATATTGACCTGGCCATTCTTTATATATATGCCCCTTACAGAGATAGGGAGACTTTCTGGAGATATTTGGAATCAACTGGCTTACTTAATACCACAAATTTGATTGTGGCAGGTGATCTCAATCTGACCTTATTTGCGGTTGAGGTTTGGGGATTTTCGATACTGGTAGATGACTTGGCAGATTTATTTATATGTCTTTTTTAGAGAACACACTTGATTGATGTCCTGCCTAGAAAAATGGGGTTTACCTGAAGCAACAAGTGTGCAGGTATGGAATGTGTGAGTAAAATATTAGATCGGTTTCTTATCGCTGAAGATTTGGCTATAAAACTTTTCAGGTACAGGACTTTGATAGAATACTCAAATATTTCTGATCATCAAGCCATTATTATGCAATTTGATGATCTACAACACAAAGTATTGAAACCCTTCAGATTCAATAACACCTGGCTAAAGGACACAGAGTACTATAACCTGGTCAAGAATTTTTGGTTACAAGTTGAAGTTCCCACTGCTTATAATCTGGTGGACTCACTGATTTACAAACTGAAAGGACTAAAGGAGAAAACAAAATCCTGGGAAAAGTTGAAGAAGGAAAGGGATCGATTTGATCAATCTGTTATCAAAGGCCAAATAAAACAACTCCATGGGCTTAAATCAAATGGAATTTTCACAGAGGAAGATAGATCGGAGCTATAGAAGCATCAAGCAAAAATGAATGAAATTTTGAAGACTGAAGAGAGTTCGTGGCGGCTAAAAAGCCGTGCTCTGTGGGTAGAGCTAGGTGACAATAACACAAGTTTTTTTCATAATTACGCCTTCCACTGGAGAAATGTTAACACTATCTGGGCTTTTAATGATAGCCAGGGTATTGAAATCACAGACCAAAAGAAAATCGGTGAGGCTGCATTCAACCACTTCAAATCACATTTTGAAGATTCGAAGACATCCAATATCGTTACTCAGTTAAATGTCCTGCAATGCTATCCTTATTTTTTCACTAATGAGGAAGGAGTACAGGTTGGCAAACTTGTCACACTAGAGGAAATAAAAGAGGTGTTAAAAGCTTTCAAGAAAGATAAGAGCCCCGACTGTAATATCTGTATCCGGATATTTTCATGTTGTGATCGTGTCCGAATCACAATAAGACTATTCAAGTGAATAATCAACCAATAGAAAATAACTACATTTGGAAAGAATAATTAATATTGAATATATATTGATGAGAGATTATTACATTACAATTTGATGGACCATTTAAATATGGTCTTATGTGCCTCTTCAATGGAAAGGTACGTCTCTATCTATTCGATTAATTACTTTTCAATTTTATTTAATATTTGTTTAATTAATTTTATTTTATTATTTTATTATTTGTTTATTGATATGTTTATATATTATTTATTTGTTACATGGCCTTCCTCTTCATAATGCTTTGTCCTCAAAGCATTAGTGATAAAAGTCGCATCTTTCTTTGTATATACCTTATAAAATTCCTTAATAATTTTAATATACTAAGTAAAACCATGTGCAGTTTCATAAAACCATGCGCGGCTTCATAAAACCATGTGTGGTTTCATGAATGTTATTCTTAAACTTTTTTTTTCTCGTGGATAATTCTTTTTTTCAATTTTTCTTTGTAATATATTTTTTTCTTACTTCTTGTTCTCTTTTTCTTATTTGCAACATAAATAATTACTTCTTTTCTCTTTCTTTTTTTTAATTTCCCTTCTTGTATTCTTGATTTACGGTTGTCTTTGAATTTTGCAATGGAATAATATATATTATTTATTAACTTGATTTACTTCAAATTTGCGACTGAATCTTCTTTGGGCCAAAATCCTACTTTTGGACAAGGTCCTAGATTTTTGGGAAACCCACAAAATGATGTCCAAAAGCCAATGTGGATCAAAGATCCTTAATTAGAGAAGCTCTGATAATGGTTTGTGGCCAAAGGCCGGAATCAAGCCCAAGAAGGGGCTCTGATACCAATGTAATATCCGTATTTGGATATTTTCATGTTGTGATCGTGTTCGAATCACAATAAGACTATTCAAGTGAATAGTCAACCAATATAAAATAACTACATTTGGAAAGAATAATTAATATTGAATATATATTGATGAGAGATTATTACATTGCAATTTGATGGACCATTTAAATATGGTCTTATGTGCCTTTTCATTGGAAAGGTACGTCTCTATCTATTCGATTAATTACATATCAATTTTATTTAATATTTGTTTAATTAATTTTATTTTATTATTTGTTTATTTGTTTATTGTATGTTTATATATTATTTATTTGTTACACCGGCCCTGACGGTTGGTCGGTCGAAATATTTACTACCTTTTGGGACATAATGTGTATGGACTTACTGAATATGGTGGAGTTCACTCGTTGAGTTGTATGGATTGCTGGTGGCTTAAATGCGACTTTTTAAAATCTCATTCCAAAAAACAAGCATCCAAAATCATTAGATGATTTTAGACCTATTGCACTATGCAATTTGGTCTACAAGATAATCTCAAAGATTATTGCCAACAGAATTAAGCCACATCTTTCCAGATGGATGTCTATGGAGCAGTTTGGCTTTCTTGAAGACAAACAGATTTTGGATGCAGTCGGTATCACCTAGGAGGTTCTTCATTCTGTCAAGATTAAGAAACAAAAGTCCATTATCCTGAAAATTGATCTCATAAAAGCTTATGACCAGGTTAATTGGGATTTCCTCAGATTGATTCTTCTACAGATTGGTCTTCCAAGTATTGTATGCAATTGGATCATGACATGTGTTTCTACGGTGAACTACTATGTTCTTATAAATGGCACTCCTACTCCATTCTTCAAAAGTTACAGAGGTCTCTGGCAAGGGTGCTCACTTTCCCCACTTTTATTTATGTTGGTGATCGAAGGGTTAAGCTTGCTGATTGGAAAAGCCAGAAGTGAAAGGATTGTGAAGGGAGTAAAAATTACAAAGAATTTATCTATTTCATGCTTACTCTTCGTGGACGATGTCATCATGTTTGGTGTTGACACTGTGGAGGAATGGAGGGCTTTTGCAGATATTTTGTACGACGTCGGGTATGCAAATCAGTCCAGGCAAGTCAATTTTTATTTGCAATATAATGGATTCTCCAGTACTAAATGAGGTATTAACTTTCCTCCCCCACAATAATTCCAATTTGGATGAAGGAATTAAATATTTAAGTTATTTCATTAAATCTAATTGCTACAGAATTCAAGACTGGAGATGGTTAATTCACAAGATAGAGAAGAGGATTAATTTATGGATGTTCAAATATCTCTCATTGGGGGGTCGCCTTATTTTAATAAAACCTGTGTTGAGCAGTATTCCCGTTTATTTGGCGCTTTTGGCCAAAATCCCATATACTGTTTTACAAAAAATTAATAGCATAATGTTCCAGTTCCTGTGGTCTGGAAATAATGCAAGGGGACATTATCATTTAACTAGATGGAAGTCTTTGACTTTACCAAAGAAATATGGCGGTTGGAATATTAAAAATATTTATTGGTTCAATATTGCTCTGTCGATGAAAAGCTATTGGCGCGGCTTGTTGGGGAATCAAATTTGGTCTAAGATCCTTCATGAGAAATATATAAAAATGGACTTGTACAGGTGGATTAGAAGTCCTCCGGCTGTAGCATCAAACGCATCATTTATCTGGAATGGGTTTCTGAAAATCTTTCCTTAGATAAGCTCACAGCTGGCGTGGAAGGTTGGTGAGGGTAAAGAAGTTATTGTGGGAATTGACCCAATTCTAGGTATCAATAGCAACTATCAAATCTCTCAGGGTTTATGAAAACATTTCTCTGGTTTTGGTCTTTTCACCTTTAACCAATTCAAGAGCTCAAGGCACCTGGTCCCGGATATATCATATTCTCTTACATCGTCATATCTTGGACTTGATAGTAGTTGGAAAGACGAGTGGAACGGATATGTTCAGAATTTAAACCTTGCTGGGATTCGATTGACCGATGCAAAAGATACTCTGGTTTGGGCAAAGAATTCTGCTACAGGCCAAGTCACGACCAACTCTACATATTTGGCTATCGTAGAATTTTATACAAAAGAACGATGGAAATGGTGGTATTTAGTTTTATGGAAGTGGAATTTGCCACTTAAAACTAGATGTTTTCTCTGGTTAATCTTCAATAACAAAATTCTAACCTGCGAGAACATTATACGACGTGTCAAACAAGGCCCAAGTATGTGCTATTTATGCAAAAAATCTGAGGAATCAACTAACCATTTGTTTCTCAATTATGAATTTTCAAAGGCTGCTTGGAAAAAGATATGCCAGGAACTAAATATTAAGGAGGAATGTCTAGATATGGACTTTGAATCTGCATACTACACTTGGCAACAAAAGCACAGACCACTAAACTTTCTGCCTGGTATATTGGTTTGAACTCTATGGAAGGTTCATAATCTTGCCATATTCTAAGATATTACTCCTACATTGAAGCAGGCATTATTTTCATTCTAGAACTTATTTCACTCTTATACAAAAGGGACTACTCAAAATCAGAACTTCAGAAGATTGTGTCCAGTCAATTTAAATGAATCTGTTAAGGTAGTGGGTTTATTTGATGGTGCATCGACTACACATAAATGCAGAGCAAGATTTATCCTCCGATGTGGTTTGAATTTAACACTGAAATTCTGTCTAATGGGTGGTTTTGGCACAAATACTACAACAGAACTCTTGGGTTTTGGGGGTATCTTAAAAGTGGCATTATTATGTGGTATGGATTCATTGTTGATATTTGGGGACTCACAAATTGTCGTTAATTGGGCCAACAAGCATGTACATTTTAAGAACATAACTCTACATCACTGGTGCCTCTGTCTTATTAAACAGTTTTCATTCACTCTCCATCGAACGTACCTATCGAGAGAATAATGATGTGGCAGATGCATTATCAAAGGCTGTTGTCAATGGAGATCCAGACTTACTCTTATGGGAAGAGAAGAATGGGAGGAGGATCAACTTGTTTCTTCTGGATCTTATGGTTCCTTTTTTTTTTCCAGAATTATATTAGTCTTTTCTGGAGATCTTTAAGATCAATTTTTGTAGATCCTTGTCAAGGCTTATGGTTAATCAAATGATACAGGGGGGTTTATACTAGATATATGTTTTTTGACAAATGGTTAGATATTTGAATGTACTGACAGGAATAGTTTCTTTTGGAAGGCTATATATATGTCCATGAATTGGACAAGATGCTATGCACTTTTTTATTTCAAGTAAATAACAAAAGTACATTTTTTTTCTCTGAAAAAAAAGCATGGCGCAAAATTAAAGTAGCAGATGGTCACAACAATGATCCTTGTATTCCCATATTAGGGACAATTTTTCCATGTGCATGTGGATGCCTCTAGCATTGCATTAGGTATTGTATTAGCATAACTAAGAGAAGGAACCCTAGAGCATCCAGTGTACTTTGCAAGCGATAAATTACCAAGGGATAAGCAAAATTACACCACCGTAGAGCATGAGGGTTTGGTGATGGTGTATGCACTCTAGAATTTTCATCATTGCTTGTTAGGTCACCTATTTAAGTTATTCACTTATGATTCTAAATTAAAGTATATAGTTAACAAACCAATCCTCAAAGGCTCGATGTGCCATGTCCTTTTATCATTTCAAGAATTTGATTCTGAAGTGGTTGTGAAGATAGGAAATAGAATGTTGGGCTTGTTCTCATTTATCAAGTGCAAAATGAGAAAATTGTGAGGATAAGAATGAACAACCCAACATCAAATTCTTTCACGTGGAGCACATTCCACACTACTTCAATGAGATTATTGAATTCCTACAATACAAGCTTGACACTTAAGGACTATGATCAACATCTAGACAACTGGTGGTACATGTTGTAATTATAATCTCATTGTTGTTAAAGTTACAACATCATGAGTCATTCTCTAGGTCAATCTTGTGTGTCAAGATTGAACCGCGTGTGTCGAGGTAGTGCCTTATAGGAGCCTAAGTTGGACTCGGGAAACTTGGAGAAGAATCTTGATTTGGACTCAAGAATGGTTAAGCTTCATGTGTTGAGGTAAGTGATTTGTTTGTCAAAGTGATTATGTTGTACAGTCTTGCTAGTCAAGGCTAAGGTCTTGTGTGTCAAGACAGATCCTCATGTATTGAGGTGGTGCCTCATATGTTGAGGTCATGTTTTGCATGTTGAAGCATGTATCGTGTGTGATGTACTACTAAACATGGTTGAGCTATTAAGCCTCCCCTAGGGATTGGACACCCCTAGAGTGAATTATTGTAGCATATAACCACTTGGAACGATAGTAGGACAATATGATCACATCATTGGGAAAATATACTTGGTATATTTGATATGATAATTAAGCTGGCACATGTGGACCATGCAAATAAGACAAGATAATATATGAGAGAATTCAAATTGCACATAAAAGAATTAATTAAGAGAGAATTTGAATTGTTAAACTTCAGTGAATACTTCAGTAAATCAAAGGAGAACTCGAATTGATCACTACAATGATGTTAAAAAGAAAGAATTAGTTAAGAGAGTTAACTAAGTGATAACAAAGAAGATATAGTTAACTAAGTGTTATTGCATGATGACACTTATGTTAAACTAAAAGACGACACTTATGTTAAACTAAAAGATGGCACTTGAGTTGCGACACTTGCATGAGGACACTTAAGTTATCCACCTAACTAAGTGAGCAAGCTTTCAATTAAGGGGCGAGTTCATCCCAAAGTCAGTACAATGAGTTAAAGCTATTGCATGAGAAGTGGGGCACATTTATTCATGCAATATTGATGCATCCAAATGGATGGCGAGTTCATCCTGAAGTCAAAAGATAAAAATAGAAGCCGATGCATGAGAATAATATATAAATATGTTATACGGGATTGATGAATTCAAGGTGAAGCGAATTCTCTTCTCTCTTGAAGCCAATGCACTTTTCTTTGTGTAGGATATTATTACGAGTGTCTCTTCTTTATCTTTCTCTTGTTTTGTAATTGCACTTGGGGTGCTTGATGTAAAAGACATTCTCTGTTATCTATCAATATACTAAGGAAGGTTTTGCTAGGGTTTTCTCCCTCAAGTCATAGAGGGTTTCCCCAGGGTAAATTCATGCGTCGAATGTGATTGCTTATGTTCATGATTATTATTTGATTGCAAGTACTATTGTGTTTCTGAATTAAAGATAAAAAATTAACATGGTATTAGAACTCAGGGCGTGGAAGAGCTAATTTCAGCAATCAAGCTTAAGCCTACATAGATCCTGAGTGTGCACAGTACTTGAAGAACAATGGCCTCAATCTCAGTGATACCGGAAGACCGTCTTGAAGGAACTTCGAACTTCAATACTTGGAAGGGTAGGATCCTGAATATCCTAGTAGAGCATGATCTGGATGGATACATATCCAGTGTTATTGAAGATCCTAATTCTAATACAGGGCACATTACCTTCAGGAAGAATCAAGCAAAAGCAAAGAGAATAATTTATGATTCTGTGAAAGACAACTTGATGCCCATGATTACTCCATTGAAGACCGCAAAGGATTGCTTCGACACTTTGAAAAATATTTATGAGAAGAAGGCGCCTAGTCAAAATAGAGCATTGACGAATAAGCTTAGAAATATAAATATGGAAAAGGATGAAGTTGTGGCTTCCTTCTTCATAAAGATCTCTCAAGTAAGAGATCAACTCATGAGCATTGCGGTGACGGTCGATGATGATGATCTCATACAGAGCGTCATCGATGGTTTTCCATCTTCATAGGAGACATTCTTGGCTGCAGTAAATGGTCAAGAAGTGCAACCTCACTTCGAGAGACCGTGGCATGATTTCCTACAAGAAGAAGGGTGAATACAAAGCAAGTATACTGCCTCCAAAGAAGAGAACCTCGCTCTTGCGGCACAGATGAAAAGAGGTTGTCACAAAAAATTCTCTCATCAAAAGGAGAATGACTTCAATAAATTTGATAAGTCTAAGGTTAAATGTTTCGATTGCAATAATAAGGGTCATTATGCAAGAGAATGATGTGCAAAGCAAAGAGGAAAGTTCAAGGGTAGGTTTCATGCTTCTACTGCTACAAAAGATGAACCTACAAGAAAGAATTCATCCGATGATCAAGAGACAAGGAAGGAGTACTATCTTGTCTCGACCCTTTCTAGATCCATTAACACTAGTATTGAGACATGGCTGGTAGATAGTGGCGCATCCAAGCACATGACTGGATATAGGAGCACTATCACATATCTGAAGGAAAATAAGTTTTTATGTAAGGTGGAGCTTGGAGATAATACCACCTATTCGATCCAAGGAGTTGGATCCACTTCCTTTCAGTTGGATTCATGAGATGTACTGCATGTGGATGAAATTTTGTTTTCCTCGGATTGAAGAAGAACCTATTGTCTGTTTCGATTCTAGAACATAAATTATTCATATTTATCTTTATGGACAACAAAGTGCTCATGTGGCCGAAGCATGAAGTATTGAACTCTGCATCTGTGATTGAAGTTAGAGAGGGAGTTCTCTACAAATTTCTTGGAAAACTAATTCAAGCCATGATCCATGACACAATTAGTCCTTGTGAGTTGTGGCATAGAAGGCTTGGTCATCTTCATTCAAAAGCGCTACCTGGATTATAGAATATGGTGAAAGGTGTGCCAATATTTAAATATGTTTTTGATAGTGTTTGTAGAGGTTGCGCTCTTGGCAAGAACATTAAGAAGAGTTTTCCAAGTAGTACCAAAAGATCTAAAGGGATCATTGACTTGATTCATTATGATCTATGTGGTCCCATGTCTGCACCCTCCTTGCGTGGTTATTTGTATTATGTGATTTTCATAGATGACTTTTCTCGCAAGTCATGGGTTTATTTTCTAAAAGCAAAGGGTGAAAATTTCAACAAGTTACAAGAGTTTAAAGCACTGGTTGAGAATCAAACTAGAAAGCACATTCGTGGTTTGAGATCTGATAATGGAGGAGATTTTGATTCCCATGAATTCAATGATTTCTGTCGAGATGAAGGAATAAAAACACAACTGACTGTACCCTACAACCCCCAACAAAATGGGGTTGTTGAAAGAAAGGATAGAACAATATGTGAGGCTGCAAAAGCCATGATGTCTGATCAGGATCTGCCCACATCCTTATAGGCAGAAGCCTCGAGCACTATTATTTATATTTAGAACAGAAGCCCTCATGCTATCTTGGGAGAAAAGACTCCTGAAGAGGTTTTCACTAGTGAAAAACCAGATGTTAGACACTTGAATATTTTCGATTGTCCTGTCTACCTTCATTTACCAAAAGAGAAGAGGACAAAGATGGAACCATCTAAAAAGAAAGAAACATTCGTCGGATATAGTGAATCCTACAAAGCTTACAAAATCTATGTTCCAGGACAAAGACACATTGAAGTCAGTAGAGATGTAACATTTAATGAAGAGGTTTCCTTCAAGCCCTCCAAAGAACTTCATTGTGATTAAGATGTGGAAGAGCATGATACTGCTATGATGGAAGATCCAATTTCTAACTATCCCCCTTCAAATGTTTTGAGGGAGAAGCCAGAAGAGTTTGAAGATCCGCTTGAACCTGAAGAACTAGAAGATATGATAGAAATACCAGCATAGATCCAAATCCTAGGCTCTATCAAGCACCGAGAGGGATCAAATCTCCCGAGGTGCAAACCTCTTCTTGAATAGCTCCTTCAGTGCAATACCTGAGCCACCTAATCCTAAGCTCTAAAGTCTCTAGTTTAAGTCTCATATTTACTTTTTACTTTGTATTATTCTTTTTGGTTTATGGCCCACATAATATTTATTAATTTTTACTTTGTATTATTCTTTTTGTTTACTTTGTATTATTTTGTTATTCGACAAACTACAAACACTCTAAAATCTCATATTTACTTTTTACTTTGTATTAAAAGTAAAAAGTAAAGTCTCTAGTTTAAGTCTCATATTTACTTTTTACTTTCTATTATTCTTTTTTGTTTATGACCGACATAATATTTATAACCTAATCCTAAGCTAAGTCTCTAGTTTAAGTCTCATATTTACATTTTACTTTGTATTATTCTTTTTTGTTTACTTTGTATTATTTTGTTTATGGCCGACAATATCGACAAACACTCGACTTACAAGATCTCCCTCATACAAATGTTATTTATGTCCGGCAATATCGACAAACAATCTACTTACAAGATCTCCCTCATACAAATGTTATTTCTGGCCAACAATATCGACAAACACTAGACTAACAAGATATCCCTCATACTGGGCTGTAGAGCGCCTCTCGGCGCAATCGCTTGATGAACTTCTTGCTAAGAGGATATCTGCATGGTGTAGAGACATTCTGCAAGAGGAATAAAAGCATGGAGTACCTCCATGATCATCCAGAGAGTGAAAGAGACCTAAAATATTTTCAAGATATGTAGCATAGATGAGTCACATCAATGATTCATAACCCTCTACCTATGAAGAAGCTGCTAAGCAGCAAGTATGGAAAGATTCCATGGTGGAAGAATATAAATCCATCATGCATAATGATTTGTGGGAAGTGGTTCCTAAATCAGAAGGGAAGTCTGTAGTAACTTCCAAGTGGCTTTATAAAATCAAGCATGGAACTGATGGAAGTATTGAAAAGTATAAACAATATTTGTGGCTCGTGTTTTCTAACATAAAGAAGGGATAGACAATGGTGAGACATTCATTCCTGTGGCCAGGTACACTACTATCTTAACCATAATTTCCCTTGCTTCAGTTTTGGGTTGGAAACTTTACTAGATGGATGTGAAGACTACCTTCCTCAATGGTGAGGTTGAGGAAGAGGTTTACATACAACAACCCGAGGGGTTTTTAGTTCATGGGAAGGAGTCCCATGTATGCAAACTTAAGAAATCCTTGTATGGGCTTAAGCAGGCCCCGAGGGCTTGGTAATCAAGGATTGACAACTATCTTCCGAGCTTGGGATTCTCCAAAAGCAAAGCTGACCCCAACCTGTACTTCAAGATTGTGAAGAACCAACCATTGATCTTGGTTCTCTATGTTGATGACTTATTCCTCACTAAATAGGAGCAATAGATAGATCAGTGCAAGAGGGAGCTCACTTCTTAGTTTGAAATTAAAGACTTAGGTCTTATGCACTATTTGCTTGGTCTAGAAGTTTGGCAAAGGAAAGATGAAATCTTTATTTCACAAGGAAAGTACACATTTGATGTGTTGTGGAGATTTGGTATGATGGACTGTAATTCCATGTCTACTCCAATGGTGTCTAATCTAAAGAAGCTACATGAGTCAGATTATGGATCGGATCTAGTGGATCCTACCATGTATAAACAGCTCATTGGTTCCTTGATGTATTTGATACATAGTAGACCAAACATATGTTATGCACTGAGTATCTTGAGTAAGTTCATGTCTGAGCCAAGACATAGACATTGGGTTGCTTCCAAGCATGTGCTTAGATACCTTCCAGGTATTATTGCTTATGGACTCATATATGCTTCTAGTGGTGGAGTGATGCTACTTGGATATGTTGTCTTCAATTGGGGTGGTAGTATTGTGGACCGAAAGAGTACATATGGATTTTTTTTTATATCTTGGGATCAACTGTGATCTCTTGGTCCAACAAGAAGCAGGGCTCCGTAGCCCAAAGTACTACAAAAGTAGAGTATATTGCATCTAGTACTGCCTACCGAGAAGCTATGTGGCTTAGGAAGCTACTTGCTGGGTTGTTCGGTGAGAAGCTTGAGACTACTGTCATTCGCTTTGACAATTAGAGCTGCATTAAGCTCTCAGAAAACCCTATGTTTCATGATAGATCGAAACACATTGAGATGAAGTATCACTACATCAAAGACATGGTCCAGAGAGGTGCCATAAGACTTAAGTACATTGCTACTGGTGAGCATATTGCAGATATGTTGACTAAGCCTATATACTATATACGTGACAAAGTATAGGTACTTCCAAGACAAGCTTGGCATGGCAAAGAATGCCTCCCTTGCTGAGAGGGATTGTTAAAGTTACAGCATCATGAGTCATACTCCAGGTCAATCTTGTGTGTCAAGATTGAGCCTTTTGTGTCGAGGTAGTGCCTTATAGGAGCTTGAGTTGAACTCAAGAAACTTGGAGAAGAATCTTGAGTTGGACTTGAGAATGGTTAAGCTTCATGTGTTGAGGCAAGTGCTTTGTATGTCAAAGTGATGATGTTGTACAATCTTGCTAGTCAAGGCTAAGGTCTTGTGTGTCAAGACAGATCCTCATGTGTTGAGGTGGTGCCTCATATGTTGAGCTGATTCTTTGTATGTCGAAGCATGTATGGTGTGTGATGTACTACTAACCATGGTTGAGTTATTAAGTGTCCCCTAGGGACTGGCCACCCCTAGAGTGAATTACTTTAGCATATAACCACTTGGAACAATATTAGGACAGTATGATCACATCATCGAGAAAATATCTTTAGTATATTTGATATGATAATTAAGCTGGCACATGTGGACCATGCGAATAAGACAAGAGATAAAGATAAGATGTGATAAGATATGAGAGAATTCGAATTTCACATAAAATAAATAATTAAGAGAGAATTCGAATTGTTAAACTTTAGTGAAGACTTCAGTAAATCAAAGGACAATTTGAATTGATCACTACAATGATGTTAACAAGAAAGAATCAGTTAAGAGAGTTAACTAAGTGATAATAAAGAAGATATAGTTAACTAAGTGTTATTGCATGATGCCACTTATGTTAAACTAAAAGACGACACTTATGTTAAATTAAAAGACGACACTTGAGTTGCAAAACTTGCATGATGACACTTAAGTTAGCCACCTAACTAAGTGGGAAAGCTTTCAGTTAAGGGGCGAGTTCATCCTAAAGTCAGTACAATGAGTAAAGTTATTGCATGAGAAGTGGGGCGCACTTCTTCATGTAATATTGATGCATCCAGATGGAGGGCGAGCTCATATCGAGGTCAGAAGATAAAAATAGAATTCGATGCATGAGAATAATATATAAATTTGTTATACAATATTGATGAATTCAAGGTGAAGCGAATTATCTTCTCTCTTGAAGGCAATGCGTTTTTCTTTGCATGAGATATTATTCCGAGTCTCTCTTCTTCTTTTTTTTCCCTGAAAAAAAAGGCTCAATTTCATTTCATCTTTCGAGTACGAAATTACATTGATCATCTACACTCTTGTAGAGTGTTGTAAGATAGCTATAAAACATAAAAAGTCTTAGAACTGATTGCTTGATGTTCCCACCACGTGAGTAATAACATCTATATTACAAAAAATAGTCTCATTTTGTTGTACCAAAAAAAATACCAAGCTGTAAAAGTAAGCAAGAGAGATAAACTGTGACTATACAGTATGCCTGCCATCGAGAACGATACTATCAAAATTGAGTACCAAATAACATAGCAGAATAAGATTCTGTTCTTTACTCTATGAACGGTCGATGGGATAGGTCCCTGCCCACCCCATCCACAAATTCTCGAAGTTTCCAATATCCTGTCCCCAGAAGCAACCAAAAAACATAGTAGAATGAGATTTTGTTCTTTACTCTATGAACGGTCGATGGAAGAGGTCCTTGCCCACCCCATCCAAAAATTCTCGAACTTTCCAATATCATGTCCCCAGAAGCAGCCCCTCTTTCGAGGCCCTATCCGCTTCTGCGTTGATTTCTTGAAATATATGCCCGCAAGTAAAAGTTTCAAAGGAGTGAGAGGCACTGTGAATATGTTCCAAAACCGATGATATCCTCCGGTTGTTGCAAAGTTGAGTACCAGAGACCCATTTTATCACATTTAAAGAGTCACCAAAAACATAGATGTTCTTGAGACCACATTCTAAAGCAAAAGAAAGGAGGTATCTTAGGCTTAAAACCTACGCCCAACTGTTGCTCCCCCTCCCAAGTCCCAATGTTATGACAAAGAAATGAGCATTTGTCAAAAACAGCAGTGCCCTCCCCCACACAAATCATTTTGACATGCTCCATCAAAGTAGCCCCAAGGCTGCGAGAAATCAATATCCACCGGCTTTATAACACGAGGAGGAGAGGGAGGTTTAAAGTGTTGATAAGACATAAAGATCCCACAACAGTTGATTGCTGTTAAGGCTGGTAGGCCTGCCTTATCAGAGAACAGGCTTTTATTGCGCGAAAGCCACACCCCCCAAATTACAATTAAAGGTACAGCCCTGTAGGAGTTGAAGAGTGGGTTATGATACCAATGATTCCACGCATCTTCCAACGATGTCCCCATCCAATGAAATGCAACCTTTAGAATCCTGGAAACAATATTCCACACCTCCAATATAAAAGAGCAGGAAAGAAATAGATGAATCACAGTCTCCTCCCCCTGACAGCAATGATAGCATCTACCTGGGCCTTGCAGACTTCTTTTCTATAGAAAGTACCAGGTCGGGACTCTATTTGCCAAAACACACCACCTAAAGATGCGCGTTTTATGCGGGCAGTGAAGTCTCCACAGTTTTCTCCACCACCACAACGGTAACTAGGGCACACGGTCCTCACTGATCCAGAGATAACCACCTTTTGGAGTATAGCATCCGGATGGATCACCATCCCAGACCAGCTCATCCTCATGATCATTTAAGAAGATATGATCCAGTCCAAGGGCCTGCAGATAAAGACCCAACTCAACCTCCATTTCCCCTTCCAATTCGAAAAAAGAAGCCGATCTCCACACAGGGCTTCCCATCCACACATTTCCAAAATCAGCTAGTTGATATAGAAAGTGAAAACCCCTCTGGTTCGGAGTTGCAACCGTCCCTTCCGAAAGTATATGTTGAGCTTCACAACCAACCTAGGGATCCCTCCCAATCCTCACCCTCTGCCCATTTCCAACATCCCTGACCAAATTCTGTTCAATGATTTGAAAAGAGGAAACCACGGCCTTCCATATGCAAGTACCCCCTGTGAATGATTTGTTGGGAGAGTGAATCCAGTCCTCAATAGAGTCAGGCACTATGTATTTGTGGAGCATGACCCTAGCCCATAAACCACCAGAATTGATTAATCTCCATCCACATTTTGCTGCCAATGCTTTAGAGAAATGGAAAATATTTTTTAGCCCCCACCCTCCCAAAGACTTTGGAGCAGCAATACGGTCCCACTTTACCCAGGGATTGACATGAGCATCCTCCTTACCACTCCAAAGGAACCTGAAGCAAATCTTCCTAGCCTGGTCCAAAATACCCTGGGGAATCCAGGCCAACAACATCCAGTAAACTAGGATGGCTTCCAAAACAGATTTAACCAGCACTAGTCTGCCAGCTCTCGAGAGCCACCTGAAGCTCCAGCTTTTCAACCTTTTCTCCAGTTTTTCCAATAGCCAAACCCAATCCTGTTTAAGATAATCATTAGGTTTCAAATTGAATCCCAAATATTTTATACCTTCAGATAGAGTAAGAAGGGAGAAGGGAAAAAGGCCTGTGTATGTAATCAGATCCTCCTCAAAAAGGAGTGAGGAGGTGAGGGTAGATTTTTCTGCATTAATCTCCATTCCCGTTGCAAGAGAGAACAGATCCAGGATCTACTTCAGTTTTTGTGCATCCCTTCGAGAACCAGAGCAAAAAATAAGGATATCGTCCATAAAGAGTAGATGGGTAAGAAGTACTCCCGGGGCTATCAATATTCCATTAAATAGACTAGATCTCCTGGCTTCCTTAATAGCTCTACTAAGACTTTCAGCTACCAGCAAAAATAAAAGAGGGAATAAGGGAAAACCTTGACGAAGACCTCGACCAGAGTGAAAAAAAGGGGTTGCCGCACCATTTAGCAAGACCGAGAAGGACACTGTGGTTATGCAGCTCATAACCCACCTGATAAAGCCAATCTCAAAGCGTAGGTGAGTAAGCAGCAGCCGGATGTATAAGCAGCTCACTTTGTCAAATGCTTTAGAAAGATCAATTTTTAAAATAGCCCCTTTCATCTTCTTGGTTTTGATGCTGTGAAGACCCTCTTGAGCTATCCCTATAGCTTCATGGATTTGTCATCCATCAAGGAACCCAAACTGTTCCTCAGAAATGTGAGTGGAGAGAATAGACTTGAGTCTTCTTGCAATGACTTTAGTAATAATCTTATATACACAGTTGCACAAAGAGATAGGCCTGAACTCATTGAGGGTAGAAGGAGTATCCACTTTAGGAATAAGAGCTATGAAAGTGATATTGATGCTAGCGGGAATTCTGCCTTCCTTCCTAGTGTCTTCAACCAGCTGCAGAAGATCCAAGCCAATAATGTCATAAAGTGCCAGAAAGAACTCAATGGTCCACCCATCCAGCTTCGGGCTTTTGTCCTTCTGGAAACTGCCCATCACCTCTTTTAATTCATCCTCTGATATGTTATCCATCAACATCCTGTTATCCTCCTCTTCAACAAAATGAGGAAACAACTGAGCTACCCTGATGACCTCCTCAATATTAGCTCTGTCACTTGCTTTAAAGAGGTCTTGAGAATGATGAACTCCAACTCCTACCATTCCCTCAAATGTGGCATGAGTGTTACCCTCCTGATCATCAAGACTCCAAATTGTGTTTGCAGATCTCCTACCTTTAGCATAAGCATGGAATAATTTTGAGTTTTCTTCCCCACTTTCCATCCATATGGCCCTGCTCTTCAATCGCCAAGTCTATTCAATGGTCAGAAGAATCAGATTCCTTCATTCCTCCAACCGAACTAGAGCATCCTTCGAGTCTTGGGAAGAGAATCCTCCACCAGGCCCTAAGGAGATGGTTTCTATTTCCTCTTCAATCAACTTCAGATCCTTCTCATCCTTTAAGCACTTGTTGGCAGCCCATTGTTTGATCGGCCCTTTTAGCCTTTTGATATTTTCAGCAAAATGAAAAGCAACAGAAATGTTGTTCCCAGGCAAATAAGGAATCCACAAATTTTGAAAAAGTTCGATAAAAGAGGGCTCCTTCAACCATAATTTATTAAACTTCATAGGTGCTGTAGGTTTGGCCGGACCAGCCTTTATCTCCAGTAAGATGGGTTCATGATCAGAACAGCCCCCAGATCCGATCCACTGTCGAAGATAGAAGAAGGACTCTACCAGTTGTTCAGAGACTAAGAACCGATCCAATCTCTTTGCTCCACTATCCAAACCAACTCTCTTGTTCCTCCAAGTTGGTTTTAAGCACACTGGTTCAACATCAACCAAAGTTCCTTCAACAAATTTTATGATAAAGAAATCAGTTAGGGGATCCACCTGAGCACGAGGCCCCCAAACCTCCACCTGACCCAAAGAGAAATTGAGATCCCCCCTAGAATAATAGAGTCACCCTTAACCAAGTCTTTAGCTAACAAAGACTCCCAAAATGGTACCTTATCACCATAAGGCCCATAAATGTTAACAACTGTAAATTCTTTGTCACAATCCAGAGAGCGGCAAGACATCCCCAACACAGACTCCATCCCCCAAAGAGAGGATACCTTCACCCTATTCTCCCTCCACCCAATTTCCAGCCCACCAGAACGTCCCCTAGCATCAGAAGCTTCAAAACACCAGCCTGGGAACCAAACCCTTAACCTTCCCAAAGCCTCCTCACCTCCACACATAGTTTCTTGCAGCATCAAAATGTCTAGATGTTCTTGTTCCACCATCCGTCGTAATGCTGGTCTTTTGGAGGGACCAGCCAAATCCCGACAGTTATATGATAGAACCTTCATCGGTATCCTTCCGGATGGGCATTCACCGCTCTAAGTGCCCTTTCAATAGAAAGTTGCTTACCACTTCACAAGTCTGCACAAGCACGGGTCTTGGCATGTGATAAGAAGGATTTCCGAACTCTGACTTTAGCCATCCTAGGCTTTTCTTTTCCAATACCACCCGTAGCAGGCTTGTTCATAGAACGAAGGAAGTAACTAGACTTTGATGAGTCCGAGGGGGAGGAGGGTTGTAGAACACAAGTCTGCAACTCAGAGGGAGCTTCAAAGTCACATGCAGTGGGGAAGTCCAACAGGAGGGGTTCAATTGGAGATGATTTGTGCGAGGCACAAGCTAGATCAGAAGTTGGAGGCAAAAAATGAGGGGAAATGTGTAAATTTTTTAGACCTTCCACCCAATCAAGACCCGGAAACGAAATGTTCTTAAAAAAGAAATTGAATGAAGGAGTAGAGTAGAGGGGAGAGGAAGTACCGGCTACAAAATCCAGAGAGCGAAGAATCGTATTCTGTAAACCCTCCAGGGCTGCATCCAAGACAATATTAGGTTCGGATTCTTCAACCTCAACCGTGGCTACTAAGTCCGGCTCAACCTCGTCCACACCCAAAGAACCATCAATTCCAGCCATACCAGAAGGGGCCACCGAATGCCCCGAAACAGTAGGTTCGACATTCAAGTCACCTGGTTCATTACAACCTTCCGCCTCCAGAATCCTCCTCTTCAAAGAGGGTCCAAATTTCATGCGTACCGGAAGAGGACATTCAATGGCCAGGTGGCCATACTTATGACAGTGTCTGCACCGAAAAGGCACATTTTCGTAGTCAAGGTTTTGAGCATAAATATACAGCCCCCAACACAAGTCTATACCATCAGCCAGCCCGTCCCGAACATTAATATTCACCAAAATTCTAGCAACCTTCTGAATTGAGGTCTCCACAAAGGAAAAATCTACGTCCAAATAGCTTCCCAGCAAGTTACCAATCCTCCAGAAGTGTTCCTCTGCCCAGTAATGAAGGGGAAGCCCTGGTAGACAGACCCAGCGAGGGATAGTGTCTATCCGCTCTCTGCTAGCATCAAATAGAGGATTCCAAGGTTTAATCAGGAGTGGCGCCCCAAACAGACTCCAGTGATTTCCTAAAGCCCACTGAGCGTGCACATCCATATTGAAATGAAACGTAAACCATCCTCCCGAAAGTGCCACAATTCTTGGTACATAACCGCAATGACCCAACCAAGCCCCAGAGGCCCATTGAATAACCAACTTAAGAGCCACCGCTCTACCATAGACCCTTCCGACCAAAATAGTTTCAACCATCACAATAATTTGTTGAAACCCTATGTCTTCTCCTAAGGAGTTGTTTGGGGATTTACCTGTATTTTTAAGCCACTTCTGTCTGCTCTTTGATCGTGGACAGGGTGCCCCCGAGATCTCCAAACCCTTAGCCGGTGCACAGTCCTTCTGAGAAGAGACCAAGGACAGACTAGAGAACCCTCTGTGTTCAGCAGTTCCCAGGTTAGGTGCTAGAAACCCTCCGACACTAGATGCACCATCAATCTTGTTAAGTCATGAAGGAGAAACGGCCCTGTGACCTTGCTCCGACGTTCCAATGGAAGAACCTCCTTGTTAGTTTAGAAAGCCTGAAATACCTCCAGCCTCTGAAAGTGCCACACTAGGGGAAGACGAAAGAGGAGTATTAACTTGAACGCCCCATATGTTTCCTAAACCAACCCCCGCATCACGAACTTCATCAAAACCCGAATATAATGGTGAAATCGCAGTCCTGCCAACCACCGAGGGAGAACTTCCACCCAGTGCAAGAGGAAGACCTAAGAGTGAATGTTCTAACTTCCATGGACGACCCTCCCCAAAACCTCCATGGATTCTGGCACTAGAATCACCCCCAAGACAGCTAGGTGGCGAACTCCAAATATCGCAAGGGCGGAGAAATTCACACCCGTAATCGACTTCGTCCAACGACTCCATAGTTAACAGTAACCCTAAAATAAAACAAACAATGGTAAAAAAAGTTTAACCCATTAACCTCATACCAAAATACCGCCTCGATCCGTGAAAAAACCTTCTGACAGCGACCTGAGTACGGAGACTCTGTCGGTTGTAGAGCCCTGACCCTGACCTCCACCCATTCGGCCTCCTCTGTACGCACCCTCTACCTGTAACCAAATCTCTCTTCTTTATCTTTCTCTTGCTCTGTAATTGCACTGGGGGTGCTTGATGCAAAAGACATTCTCTGCTATCTATCAATATACTAAGGAAGGTTTTGCTGGGGTTTTCTCTCTCAAGTCATAGAGGGTTTCCTCGAGGTAAATTCATGTGTCGAATGTGATTGATTATGTTCATGATTATTATTTGATTTCAAGTACTATTGTGTTTTTGAATTAAAGATAAAAATTTAACAATTGCAACACTATTGTATGAGTTGGTTACTTGTGGTATTCTATGGAGATATGTGATGAACCATGAGTGTGAAAAAATATTGTGGGACACATGTGATGGGTAAGGAGGAGGCACTATGATAGTAAGGCCATGATGCAAAAGGTCATGTTGGAGCCGAAGCACATAAACTTGGTTTGATAAACATATCAATATATAAAATAAATAATTGTTGAATGATTGATGAAATACTAGTACAATCGAGACCAATAAACAAATCTATTTGTGCCTTTTCATTTGAAAAATCATGTGCATTAGTTTTAGTAGTAATAGTTTTTTTATCTCTTTATATTTATTTATTTACTATTATTAATATTATTTATTATTTATTTACGATGCTTCTCTTGGTATTATTATTATTATTTATTTAACCTATACTATGTTGATTTATAAACATAACACATGTGCAGAGGGTTGTGGTGGCTGATTCTCTTTACAGATGTTGTAGAATATCCAAACAATGTGATGTTTGTTAATGTGTGGGGTGGCACTCGAGGATAGATGAAATGTTGCTGCAACACATGGTGGATGAGGATCCGTTCTAATGTTGGACAATGAATTTTATAAGTCCCATCAACCCTCCAATATAGTATTTAGGGGGAAATATATTATTGCAACGACATATTATCTAACTCAATGGTTCGAGTCTACACCTAATAGATATTGTTTGAAAAAAATTGTGTCCATATTCACTTATGAGCATATAGTTACCATGTTGGATGTTCATGCAATCTAATTAGTGACCACGACAACACTTCATAAGGGGTGTAAAGGCCGTGTTAGTAAAATAATTTACCATCCATCATCACAAAACAACACCATGCCACCCATAAGCCAACAAAATATAAAGGTGTTCAACAAGATTCTAGAATACATATTGACCAAAGTATCTTTTGTAATCTGAGGCATTTGGGAGGAGCAAATCCTTGTAATCTTATGGACATACTTTGCTACCTATAAAACCCTGTTTAGCAACAAATTCCCCAAAAGAGAATTAAAAGAGCATAAATAAACTAGAAAGAGTAATCCACACCTTAATAATGAATAAAAGAGATGAATAGCAATCCTCTTCGAGGGGCAACCTCCTTATACAATGTATTAAGTACACAAGACAAGACAAGATGAGATGATTCAAATGAAAAGGTCTCCTTCCTATATATAGGAGACAAAAAAGTACAATTACAACTAATAGACCCAATCCAACATAACTAATATAATAATACTAATGACAATTACCACTAATAGACCCAAGCCAACACCAATAATATGTAATGAACCACAATATAGGGGGTAATGTGCTAACATTTAGGGATTAACATACACCTCCCCTTTAGACAAGTGGTGTCCTCAATGTTTGATTAGTTGTAGATGGTTCTGTATGAAGGACTCATCTTCCCATGTCGAATTTTCAATTGGTAAGTTCTTCCACTAGATGAGTTGCTCATTAATAGCCCGATTGCATAGTTGTTTGGTCTTGTTTCAGTGATTTGTTCCGGTTCCAATATGAATTTTCCTTCTTCAGCAAGCTCCAACAAGATAGTTTGAATTGGGATCTTGTCTCCTATTACCTTATTTAAGCAAGAAACATGGAAAACTATGTGTACCCTTGAAGATGAAGGGAGCTCCAATTTGTAAGCCATACTACCAATCTTCTGCAACACTTGATAAGGACCATATTACTTGGGTGCTAATTTATTTTCTTTATTTAGTTGCTTGAGGGACATCTGTATGTAAGGTTGTAGCCTTAGAAATATCCAATCCCCTTCTTCAAAACTCCTTTCACCGTGATGTTGATATGCTTGATGTTTCATCCTATTTTTTGACATAGCCAGGTTGTCCTTTAGTAACTAGAGAACTTCTTGCTGGCGCTCTAGGGGATCTTCCACAGCTTGAAATTTATATTTCATTTTACGGAATATATGATAGATGGAGGATGGTGCCCATAAAGTGCCATAAATGGAGACATTTTTTATGATGTATGGAAGGAAGTATTGTACCACTATTCTGCCAAAGATAACCATTTCACCCACTGTGATTGTTTATAATATGCAAAGCAACGAAAATAGCCTTTCAAACATTTGTTCAATATCTCCATTTTCCCATCGGATTAAGGAACATAAGAAGAACTGTGAGCCAACTAGGTACCCAAACAAGAAAATAATTCAGTCCAAAATTTTCCAGTGAAAATTGGATCTCTATCACTTACAATAATCTTTGGGTTTCCATGTAACTTCTGAACTATTTCCATGAAGGTTGCAAGAATTGTACTTGATTTAAAAGGGTGAGAGGGTGAAAAAAAGTGTGCATACTTTGTGAGTCTATCAACAACCACCATAATAACATTTTTCCATTTTGACTTGGGTAGACTCATGATAGAATCCATTGAGACTTCCTCTTAGCGCTGACAAGGTATTTCTAATGGTTGTAAAAGACCCAGGGTATTAACAATTTCAACCTTATTTTGTTGGCAAACAAAACATTCTACCATGAACCTTTGAACATTATATTTAAGAGCTTCCCAAAATAATTCCTTCTTGACCATTTGGTACATTTTTAGGAATCTTGAGTGCCCACCTATAAGAGAGGTGTGTAATTCCAAAGGGAGCATCTGTTTGAGTTGGGAGTTCTTACATATATATAAGAGATCCTTATACCATAGTAAACCGTTTTTCATCACAAAAGTATTTGATATACTAGGATCCCTATGTATATTTTAGATGAGTGTCCACATAGATAGGTCATTCTTCCATTCTTCCCTTGATACTACTACACAATCGGGTTGTATAATCAAAATCGCACAAAGTAATGCCTCAACATCCTCATCTTTTTTGGAGAGTGCATCTGCCACCAAATTCTAGTTCCCTTTTTTATAGATGATTTCAAAGTCATATCCCAACATCTTGGTTACCCATTTTTGTTGCTCTTTTGAAGATAGTCTCTGTTCCAAGAAGTATTTAAGACTATCATGATCTGTTTTGACCTTGAAGTGCCTACCTCTTAGGTAAGGACGCCATTACTTAAGTTCATGCAGTATTTCCATCATTTGCTTCTGATAAATGGGTTTCTGTAAGTTATTTTCCTTGATTAGTCGACTTTCAAAAGCAAGGGTCCATCCTTCTTGCATTAGAACAACACTGATTCCATTTCATGAGGCATCACATTCCACGATAAAGGTTTTTGTGAAGTCTGGTGTGCTCAAAATAGGAGCTTTGCACATTGCCTCTTTACGTTGTTCAAATTCTCGAGTTTCCTTTGGAGTCCATGAAAATGATTCCTTATTCAATAATGTTGTTAGAGGTGTTGTTATTCTTCCATAGTTCCAAACAAACTTGTGGTAGTACCCTGTTAAACTTAAGAATCCTCTAAGATTCTTCAAGTTTTTGGGAATCAACCAATCCATCATAGGTTTAATTTTGTTAGGGTCTAACTTGACACCTTCATCATATAAAATATGACCCAAATAATCTACCTCCTTTACCCTAAAGAAACATTTGGAAGGTTTTGCATATAGTTGTTGCTCCTTTAGTAGTTGTAGCACCCTGTCAACATGTTGAACAAGTTCTTCCCAAGACTTGCTATAGATTAATATATCATCGAAAAATACTAACACAATTTTTCTAAGGAAGGGCTTGAAAATGGAATTCATCAAACCTTGAAATGTGGAAGGTACATTCGTAAGGCCAAAAGGCATGACTAGAAATTCATAATGATCTTCATTAGTTCTAAATGTTGTTTTGGGATGTCTTCTCCCTTCATTCTAATATAATGATACCCTGAACGGAGATCCAACTTTTTGAAGTAAATTGCTCCATGTAGTTTATCTAACAATTCATCAATGATAGGAATGGGAAACTTATCTTTAATGGTGATATTGTTGAGCTCTCTATAATTTGGACACATACGCCATGATCCCTCCTTCTTGTGTACCATTACCACTGGTGTAGAGTAAGAACTTTGGCTAGGCATAATTATGTCGACATGTAACATTTCTTCAATCATACTCTCAATTTGACCCTTCTAGCCATAGGGGTATCTGTAAGGTTTGATGTTAGGAGGAACACTTCCTGGAATTAAGTGAATAGCATGGTCAAAATATCGATTAGGTGAAAGACCTTTTGGAATATCTTCCAATACCTTAGATTTCTTATCAATGACCCTTTGAATATCCAAGGGAATAGGAGGCTTAGATGTTTGAACATATATTGAGCATAATTATGCAATTACACCTTGATGTCCCTTTTTCAACAATTTTTTCATATCATTAGAGCTTATCACCTTACTTGGCTTCCCTGTGATGCCCCTTTAATTCAAATTATTTTCCTTCCCAATAAAATTTCATGAAAAGTTCTTGAAAATTAAAAGCCATTGTTCCCAAATATAGTAACCACTGAACCCCTAAGACAACAAGACAACATCAACACCAACCATTGGGATAGAAATCATAGGACTATTCAATACATATCCCCCCATAGTAAGATTGATATTATGGAATTTCCCTGATCAATTGGTAGTTCCTCCATCTGCAATCATTACTTGAAACTCTGGTGTTGGATATACAGAGCAATTGAGAACTTTGGCTAATTTGCAATGAATCAAATTTTGAGTACTACTAGAATCAATCAACACTGTTACCTTTTTCTTTTTGATATATCCTTCGATATTGAGAGTTTGAGGAGTGATAATTACAACGAATTCATGATACGATATGGTGGGAGTAATATATTCATGAGTAATCTCTTTTATTTCTTTACCTGGAGATGGTTCCTGTTCTTTTGATTCTTCTTCTTCACAATCTATGTAGAATAATTTCTTCTCACCACACTTATGCCCCTTAATATACTTGCTATCACAATTAAAGCATAGACCTTTTGTTCTTCTTTCATCCAGTTGTTGAGGTGTCAAGGTTTGATGTGGGTTAGTAGAAGGAACATTATTCTCTCTAGATGTGTTGGAGGTGGTTCTTCTAGTAGCCATTGCCATAGTTTTACTTTCAACCTTCCTTGCCAAGATGAAAGCCTTATCTAAGGATGTTGGTTTGAAGAGGAGTACCTCATGTTGGATGTTATCCTTCAAGGTTCCAATAAAGAGATCCAACAATTTATCATATGATATTCCCACCACTCTAAGATTCAACTTTTGAAACTATTGAATGTGCTCGTTTACTGGATCCTTTTGCCTTAGATTTATCAATTCTGTAAAGAAGGAATTGCTCATAACATCATCACGATATGATATCAATTCTTCTGTAAAAATGGACCAAGAGATAATGGAGTTCTTTTTACATTCACAAAGCCATTGGTACCACACAAACTGCTTAGGTTCTAAATATAAAGTTGCAATACATACCTTTTGGAGATTTGGCACCTAATGTATATCAAAACATTGCTCCATCTGGAATATCCATGTTAAGGGGTCCTTGCCATCAAAATTCCTCATGTCAATATTGGGGAGTTGGATACCCCTTGGGAACCATCCGTGGTTACTTGCATTACTAGAATCAATTCCTCTTGGAATATTCTTATCCATGGAAGGTTTCTCAACATGAAAACTAACTTTATCTTCCTCAGTACCCTGGAACACATCATCACCTGTAGGGAGAATTTCCCTTGAATTTTGTATAATATTAGCAATATTTTTCATATTTTCATCCATCCTATTCTCCATATGTCTCATCCTTTGCTCTAAATTAATTAAATCAACTGTTTTCACAAACCCTTTAATCATATCTTCCAACTTGGACATTTGAAAAGATAGGTATTCACTTTCATTGTAGGTCAGGGATGAATCCTTTGTTGCTTTGAGTGGAGTTTGATTTTTTCCACTTCATTTTGGTGGCATTTTGAAATATATAAATACATATCACACCTTGGGTTCACCTCAAATAGATCCTTCTACTAAAATTTATTCAAATTAAAAATGATGTACCTTTTCCAACCCCGATTTGAAGACCGATTTGCTAGCCGACCTTCCAACTGAGGTAACCCTAAAATTTAGGCCCCTCTAATTCTAAAATATTTTTATATGGTATCGTGATATGTCCTCTTTACAATTCCACAGGTTTCGTTGAATTTGGACGTGCCAAAAAAAATTGTGACAATTTTCCCAACACTTGTTATTTTTGGCCTTTTCAAAAGAGCAAGAGTGTATGGACTGCCATGTGTCCAATTTTTTGAGTCTAATTCTGAAATTGATTCCCAAGATAGTGTGGTTCATCTTAATTTTGATGCAATAGGTCTCACTCAATTTGTATCTTTCATGATCCAAATATAACCATTTTTCCTAGACACCTATTTTAGACTAGTCAGACACCCTAACTTCCACTGGGTATAAATCCAAACTTGTAATGATTCAGGATATGAAACTTGGATCACATATAGCTTGGTATATCCTCTACATCCCCTATGAATTTTGATGTTTGAAACATCCTATAAAAAAATTATAGCGAAAATTCCAAGATGACTCATTTTGGAAGTGTCCAAGCTCTGATACCAAATGTTAAGCAACAAATTCCCCAAAAGAGCATGCACAGAGCATAAATATACCAGAATGAGTAATCCACTTCTTAATAATGAATAAAAGAGATGAATAGAAATCCTGTTTGAGGGGGAAACCTCCTTATACAATGTACTAAGTACACAAGACAAGACAAGATGAGATGATTCAAATGAAAAAGTCTCATTCCTATATATAGGAGACAAAAAGGTACAATTACAACTAAGAGACCCAATCCGACATAACTAATATAATAATACTAATGACAATTACCACTAATAGAACCAATCCGACATCAATAATATGTAATGGACCACAATATAGGGGGTAATGTGCCAACATTTAGGACTTAACAAACCCTCAGGAAGTATATGCCATTCAATGTAGTATATGGCCTATAGGCAGTGATGCTAGTTGAGAATTTGATTCCAAGTTTGCGAGTAGTTATTTCCACATATATTTCTAACATGTAGTAACTACATATGAGGTTGTACATGTTAGTACAACTATAAGAGACCATACACTGGTAGAGACCATACATGCTAGTGTAGAGAGCAAGTTCTAAAAACACCTAGAGAAATTAAGAATGCACTGGTAGATACCATACATGCTAGTGTAGATTAATGGTGAAGGTGCAGTGTAGCTAGCACAACTCGATGGAAATTTGAAAAGGAAATGGGTGAAAGACACCCACCTAAAAACCTATATGACCCCAACCCTTTCTTACCCACCTCGAGTTCTTGGGGGGAGGGGTGGAGTTAGTGTACCACATTAAAACTCAAATTTTGCATCTATTTCTAGTAATTCCTTTTTTGTAGGATGATTTTTTCTATTTACAAGTTTTAGAAAATTTTAGTAAATTTTAGTCACATTTAATTTGTTGTTTGTCACTTTTGTACGTTTGGAAATACTAAAGCAGGAAAAATCCAAAGTTATATAGACTTCACAATACTCCACCAAAGTAAATCTCTATGGTTGGGGTGTTCACATGAACTTGGGATATGCATAGAGGATGGAATGGGTGCTATGAGAAAAAAGGGGAATTTTAGATTCAATGGACCGCAAAGTAGGGGTGTGCGTCTACATAGGTTTATGTCTCTACAAATGGAAAGTTTATTATTTGTAAAGCATTCCATGGAGGGTTTTCGTTCATAAGTCAATCAGGTCCTATCACATTGAATGTAAACGTTGATGACATTAGAATATGATGCGACTCTAAGAAAGGACACCCGAGTCAATTACCTCTAGTAATAGACTAGACAACCACTTTCAATGAGATGCCATGTCTTATAATGATAATTGGATATGTGAATATTTGGGATAATGCTCATTAAAGTGATATTGGAGGAGAGAAGTGCTAGCTCAGATGACACATGATTTAGGTGATCACCATCTAGGGATAGATTGAACAACCGATTTCAATGAGATGTCATGTCTTATAATGATAATTGAATATATGAAGATTTGGGATAATGCTCATTAAAGAGATCCCTAAGCAGAGCAGTTCAACTCAACTAGAACATGATTTAGGTGATCACCATCTCCAGGGTAGGCATTATTAAATAGAATCACAAGTCTTTATAGTAACCATCAGAGTTGGAAAATTATATAGGCATTAGAGTTGAGTTTGCTTGAACTTAGTTACAACACTCTTGCAAGTTGATTCTAAAATCAAGGAGATGATAGATATTTGGTAGTGAGTAAACAATTCCTACCATGGAAAATAAAGAGGTAATTGGAGGACAAGAGGAATCATTAGGGTGGAACATGGGCATTGAAGGAATGGTTGTCTTGGTGAGGAGTTTAGGGAGAATGTGTAGTTAGTGGATTATGGTAGTAAGAACATCACTTCATACCCCGTGACAACTCCTAGTCCCTAACCAAGGGGGAATCAATATGAACCATTACCAAAGAATCATAGGTGATACTCCAAAAGTATGTATTCTCATTCTCTTGTTAGATGGGTACATGCAACACAGATAGACCAAGAGAAGGATTGGGTTGTTAGTTTTGTTTACAATTTTGGTTCAGTTTTTTGTTGTCACTTGATATGACCCAAGCGGGGGAATATATGGGGTTAAATGTATATAATATGACCTCAAGGGGGGCATATATAGGGCTAAATGTATATGTAATAGTGTCCTTTTGCTCTCCTCAAAAGGAAAAAAAAAACAAGTTTTGGGGAATTTACCATAACTTTTTCTTGGCACATTTGAATTAGGTCAAACCTATGGCATTGTAGAGAAGACATATCAGGCTACTACAAGACAAAATTTTATACTCAAAGAGGCCGAAATCATAGAGTTAGCTCAGTTGCATGGTGGGCCATGTTGTGGGAACAATAACCCATATTGTGAATTGTGAGTTAGTATCCCAAACTCCAAATGGAAAAACAAACTCTAAACAAGAAATAAAACAGAACTAACATGAAATAAAAAGGGACAAATACTAAGCAAAACAAATAGAACAAGAGTATGCCAAACCAAATGTTGATTGCCCAATAGTATCGCTAAATACAAAGGTGTCACCTAAGAGGTGAGGACCTCGAAGGGAAGCCAACAATATCCCTTAAGGAGGTCCTTTTTTCCACACAATTGTAAGATAACTAGCATAGAACAGTGGATAAACAGTTGCTTCTTAGAGGAAGAAACTAAGGGAGCTTTTGCATGCCAAATTGAGGTAGGAAGTGGATTGAAAGGTGAGCTCTCAATGCAATTATAACAACATAACTTTGCTCTAATTTTATCCTATATCATGCATGCCCATGGATTCCTTTTATAGGCCAAATGGAGTCCAAGAAACATCTAGATCCAAATGTGAACACTCTTTCCTTTGAATTGGTTCTCTAAGTACATGAGGGGGGTTATTGAATACTCCCAAGCATGTGAGGATTCCCATTCCAAATTTGGAACCAAGCGAGTTATATTCAACCTTGAATGCACCATATAAGTAAGTGGTCCAACCATTTTGATAGCCGTGCAGTTTCCAAAAGAAAATCCATGCAGTTACGCACATGTCGTTGAATAGATAGTCGCGCTAGGAGTGCGGGGTTCAGTGCAAATAATTGTGTGATTATCTGTACCAACTTCCCTTGCCATTTTAAGGCTCAATTTATCTTTTGGATTTAATGAGGATGTCTTTGATGAGTTGCATGATATATGTTGATGATGCCTATTTGCAAGATTAGCCAAAATGTTGCATGTGTACGAATTTTAAGCGTTAATAGATGCGCTTTGATGTACGAGGTTCGAAGGGTACTGTAGGGATGAAATGCATCATCATTTATTTCTCTCCATGTTCTAATAAGTTATCAAGCACTTATGGGTAAAAGGACCTTCCCATGGGGGAAGGTTGTTGGTGGTGTTAATTGAAGCTGTGAAGAATAAATGACATTTTATACAAACTAGATAGGCATACCTATGCTCGTGAAAATCTATCAGAATATAATACAATAAGAGGGGATCGAGGGGTCAACTCTTGATACTTCTACTGAAAGGATGAATGTGGCGTTATTCCTTGTATGAGTAAATGAATCCTGGAAATGATCATTACCGGTGCTGAATAAGTGGAACTGCTGATGACCATGAACATCCCACTAGGGTGGGGGACATGAATAATGATGAAGTTGTTGGAGGGAGAACTTCACTATAATAGATGTGCTACTACCATGAATAATAAATGTGAACATTGCTACCATTGGAATGTACAACTCCCCCATATGCGATAGACGTCTTGGTGTCGAGCATAGGAGAGACCACTAAGTTAGGGAGTATTAATGAATCTCCCTACTTAATTCGAGGTGATCCCATATGTGGATGAGAAGGGACTCCAAGGTAAAACTGTAACCACTAAAAGTCTCAAAATGGAGTGATCTGACATCGATGAGACCTGAAGCATCTAATAAGACAAGGGTCTTATCTCTAGAACTAGGATAATTTTGTAACCAATTGGGACATTGACATACCTGACACAATACTGGTTGATAAATGTGGGCCTCATGAATTCCCTTGATCAATGTAAATAGAGTGAGTGGCTGATGGCAACATTTTTCAAATGATTATGTGTAACAGAGGGAAATAATCTATGGGTGAAGGGATTTATCATAGACACAATATTGATGTGGTAAGGTGAATGACAAAACTGACAATGCTAGGGTTAGGTGGACTCAAGTAAATTAATCAAGGGTGACCAAGGGGTGCTTCCAAAAGAATAGTGTGATGGGGTTCCCATGGTTTTGTGTGGATTAGGGAATGATTTGTGCATAAAGAATTATGAACGTGGTTCCCCCAATTTTGAGTGGGTTGGGGAACCAAAGAATATATATGGGAGGGATTACCACGATTTTGAGTAAGTTGGGAATCATTTTGATGATGGTGGAATGGTTTTGTGCAAATGAGAAGATGGGTGCCCTGTGAATAAATGCCATGCACAATGTTCCAGCGGGAATAACTGATGTGATTGGTGTCTTGAGAGGGTGGGGCCTCATTGTTGTCTTGTCGAGGGTTGATGATATGAATATGAATGCATATCGTATATTTCTCATGGGAGGTGAGAGGTTATCTGTGAATTGTAATCGTAACATGTTCCAAAGAATTTGAGGGATGGGATGAGCAGAATGCAAGGCGATGATATGTGGTTTCAACTTGACAAATTGGGTGAGTTATCAAACTCCTCGGACTTGGGAGGGTTTTAAATCATGGGTGCCAAAGTATGAATGGCTTGTAATGGTTCACACACCCATGTGGGAACATGGTCTTCTCAGTGACGACATTATTGGCGTGTCATGACCAAGAATTAGGAACCTATGGTTATTAGTGGGAGCACTAGGTAAATGCAATGCAAACCGAGGGGATACATTGCCTATATGATAGGTCAAGATGATATACATGTGATTGAAGTTAGTGGACCATTGTTGTATGATGGAAGGTTTGTTTCTTAATGCCGATCTTGCACACATGATGCAAGTAACCAAGTGTAATACTGATTATGGCAAGAATATTAACAATGCAGAAAAATTAACAAGAAACATAGCGTACCTATGTTAATGTTATGGGAAGAATTTTGGCAGATGCATGTTGATAGGTTTGTTTAGATGATCTCCTCTAGGTTAACCTACCACATGAATTGAGGATGAATTCTTGTGCATGTGTAGTGGGTCCATGCTGCTTATTACGGCATGAGGTTGTGTAGGCGATGGATAGTGATCTTCCTCTAATGAAGAGGAAGTGTCATCACCAATAACAATAATGATGACATATTGATGATGTCAACGTGATCAATAGGATTAGGTGACAAAGTAAATATCTATTCTTGAGGTAACCATGGTGGGTTTTCCATCAAGGGAGGGGTATTGCCTTGTAGCTGCATTTTCTCTAAGCGGATTGCTCATTCCACATGCAGGATGGGGCACTGAAATAAGTAATCAGTTAACAGCCCGCATTATTTACATGGACGAGTGGCACATTCACCGTTAAGTAATGGGCTAAGATTAGTGGTCTAGTCATTGTCATGGTCAAGTATGACCATGCCAAAAGTACTTGGAATCATATGGGTGTGATTCCCATGAAAAAAATATAATTCGTTTATTTTTTACTAAGTAAATACCCAATGTAAATAGGATAAAAAATCCATGAATAAGTATATAAATGAATATGTAATAGATAAGAGATGATAATAAGAGAACGATGAATATATATACATAATATAGGGGCACTTATAGTGACCATTCGAAAGAATGTGTCCCTTCCAAGGATTAATAATTAATTATTATATATAAGTTTATATATTCATTATTTATATGTTTATTATTATTTAATATTTGATATATTTTGTTTATTGCATTGCCTCCCCCTTAGAAATGGCTTTTCCTCAAAGCATGATTAGGGAAGACTTTATCCCTAGTTCTTACTCGTAATGACTTCTCGTGATCTTTTGTGCTGGTAGCTGCGATACATGATGAAATGAGATGATATGTTCTTTTAAACATTGAGTAAAAAAGTTGCATCATTTGTGAAGTGGTCCATCCCAAGTTAACCTTCATTTGGACTTTTTGTTGATCGATTTGTTGGCTAGAACTTCTCTTTTTCTGCTTCCACATAGTCTATTAATTTTCTCTCCATTCTTTTTTGAAATCACAACTCATCTGTGTATGTTCCTTTTGACCTTGTTGTTGGTCATATCGATTCTTATGATTTGGATGACAATAAGGCATCCTAATCTTTTGTGATTTTTCTTCAGAACCATATTTTTTTGATGTTTGTAGTGATTTGTAAATATACGCATTCTTCTAAATTTGGGCACCCACTGTATTGGTTCCACTTTTAGATGTTTGAATTTGAGCATATGATGACTTCTCTATTGGGTGAATCATCGTTTCTTGGTCGAATAATGATCCTTTGTGATCTAACTCTTCTTGTAAATATTTATTATCATGCTTTAGCTTCTTAACTTGTATAGGTAAGTCTTGATTATGTCTCCTTAAGCGTAAGAGTTCTTCCTTATAGTCTGACTTGTCGACTTCCTTTTGAGTATCTCGATTCTCTTGCTTTTCTTCTCTTAACTTTTTTATTTGTTCTATCAATTCTTGATTAGCCTTTCTTAAGGAAGAATTTTCTTTGTCTTGCCCTGATAATTTTTTTCTGGAGATCTTGAATCTCCTCTTCTAAATTTTGATTGCACTGTAGTCTGCGTTTTATTCTTTGTCTTCTTGATTTGAACAAGTAATTTTTTATTATGATCTCTTAGTCGAGAGATCTCTTCTTCTTTGTCCACGATAACTTTGTCGAATTCTTTCCGTATCCTTTGTATTGAGTTCTCATTTTCCCGTGAAATCACCTTTGATATATCTTTGAAGTCTTCAGATGATGTGACTTCTGAATCTGACTTCATTTTAATGTCCTGCAATGTGATTTTCTTATTCTTGTAAGAAAATGTCATAATTTTTTTTTCAGCATTTAAGATAAAAGTCTCCAATGTTTCTATCCAAGATAATCTCAAAATTAGGTCACCGTCATTGCTCCACAAGGATCTAACTATGAATTGCGAGACGCTAGTATAATCTCCAATGTTTAGTTGTAAATTGCTTATTTCATATTATTTCTTATTCCAAAAGTTTAACCTTTCACCTATATTTGAATCTAGAATCGCTAATTCATTAGCAAATTCAACACTATTGCGTCAACAGGATAAATATAACTAATAATATATTTCCCTTTGATTGTTCCTTTTATTTGAAATAACACTGAAGCACACATTTTTGAAGTGCTTGGGAATCTTCCTTTTTTTTCATCACAAGACTTCGTTTGATTTTGTTGATATTTTCGTCCAAATTCCACTAATAAATAATAGGCTTTAATGCTTTTTTTTGTACTTCAAAACTTCTTTGATATAACTTTTATATATTTTTTTCTTTGAATACTAAATTCCACTTTACTCTTTTATTATTTTATTATATTTTTTCAACCTTCACTAATTTTGTTTGTTTGTTTTAAACATAAATCCTTTGTAACCACTTATTAAAAGTAATTCCCTTTTCAATAAGAAGATGCTTCACGTTAAAGTGAATGGGGTTGGAAAAAGAAATCGTGTGTTGCTTTTATATATTTTCCCTTTTTCCTTTTTATCGATCTTCTTTCTTTATTTTTTTTCTTTTTCTTCTCTCTCATGAGGAGCTTCCTTCCTTCCTTCAACTATTTAGTAATTGAATGGAGCCACAAGCCCATAGATTATTATTTTTTTCCCACTAGAAAAAAAAAATTAAATAAATTGACCACATGTCAACTGAAAAGAACGGCTCTAATACCAAATGAAACAAATATAATTCGTTTACTGTTTATTGAGTAAATACCCAATGTAAATAGGATAAATAGTCTATGAATAACTATATAAATGAATATGTAATAGATAAGAGATGATAATAAGAGTGTTGGATATATATAAATAATCTAGAGGCACTTATGGTGACCATTCGAAAGAATATGTCCCTTTCAAGAATTAATAATTAATTATGATATATAAGTTTATATGTTTTTTTTTTCCTCGGAAAAAATCGTAATTTTATTTCAAATAGATGATCAAAATTACACTCTACACATGTAGTAGAATCACTGAGATCCCTACATTGTCACATATTTTCTATCCCTTATTAACATCATATCGATCCCATATTACTGCTGTCCATACAATATTACTGCTGTCCATACAACCGCATAAATCCGGTTTCATAAAAACAATTACTGTTACAAGAACGTAACCATCATTGGTATGCTGCGCTATTTCTCAAATCTGTGCCTCAATTTCTTCAAGAAAAGGTCTGTGATAATAGCTGAAAGTGCCCCCAGGTGAATGAATTAATCCTCCAAGTGCCAAGAGCTAATTCCTGCTGCGTCGCTACCTTGGATAGCTGATCAGCCATCCCATTCCTCTCCCGGTAAATATGTGTATGATGTGATTAAAGGACGTCTTTAACCTGATCACCTCCTCCAGAATAGGTAATAGTACCATAACATGACATGAAGTTATCTCCTTTGCCCAGTTGATAACTAACAAGGAATCCCCAAAAATCTGTAGAGATAGACAGCCTTGTTCAAGTGCAAATAACATCAGCAGTTTAAGAGACATAATCTCAGCATAGTTATTTGATCCTCTCCCCAATCCAGCCACTAGATGAAAATAATGGGACTCCGATTTGTGAAGGACTGCCCCCCTTCCACACACTGTTTGATGATCTAATGAAGCGCCATCAAAGTAGGCCCACGGCATGGATTTATCGATCAGTTCCACTCTTACCGGTCGAGTTCTAATTGCTTGAACAGGAGCCAAGTAATGTTGTAAGACTGCCACAGCTTGAGCTACCACGGACTCCAATGGAACCCTTCTGTCATGAAATATAATCGAATTTCTGGTTATCCATATGCCCCAGGAAAAGATACACGGGAAGGCCCGATATGGTGATGCCTTATAAAATGTCCACCAACAGTGGAACGCCTCCAGAACGCACTTGCCCCTTCACCGCATCTTAAAATCCATATGACTGCTAATGCCATCCCAAATAGCCTGTGTGAACCAACAGTGAACAAAAAGATGAGCAATGGTCTCTTCCGCATCCCTACAAAGTGGACAGATTCCCGGACCCTGGAGAAATCGTTTTTGCAGAGTGTCCCAGGTAGGTGCCTTATTTTCCAGTATTGCCCAGAAGAGTAATTTCGCTTTACCCGGACACCTAAGCTTCCACAGATATTTCCACCACCACACCAATTCCCTGTTATGGATTTCCACATTCAGCTGGATATATCCATTCTTTGGTGTGTAAATGCCCGAGGGATGGTGATCCCATATAAGTTCATCAACCCGATTGGTCAATCAAATATTAGTTAGTCGTAAGATCCGTAGAAAATCCACCCAAGCCCCCTGCAATTCTGCAGAGATCTCAAGTCGCTGTGCTGATATCCACCCCTGATGCCAATGTGTAGATGTTCCCGGATCCTCAATGTCAGCCAGAAAATTACATCCTCGAGCAGCCAAATAATTCCTCAATTCCACAGGAAGGACATGACCTCCCCTGCAGCCAACCCAAGGGTCCATCCCAATACGTAGTAGACGCCCATTACCGATCCTCCACACTAATCCAGATCCGACCAAAGAGAAATGCTGCACCACCGCTTTCCAGACCACAGAGCAATTTGCCCTCGACTTATTTCCCAGCCTTATCCATTCGAGAAGAGTAAGAGGGGCAATATATTTATGATATACCACTCTTGTCCAGAGACTATGTGTATGGATAAGACGCCACGACACTTTGGCCCCCAAGGATTTTGCAAACAAAAAAAAATTCTTTAGCCCCCATCCTCCCAGTGCTTTAGGGACAACAATTTTTCCCCATTTGACCCACACCAATGCATGATGCTCACCCATACCCTTCCAAAGAAAGGCAAAACACAACCTCCGAATCCGCTCCAGGACTCCAATGGGGATCCAAGCAAGAGACATCCAATACACTGGAATTGCTTCCAAAACTGATTTAACCAGGACTAGCCTCCCAGCCCGAGAGAGCCATTTATGACTCCATCCATGTAGGCGCTGTTCTAATTTTGCAATTAACCAGTGCCAATCAGCCTTCAGATAAGCATTCGGTTTCAAGTGAAAGCCAAGGTACTTTAATCCATCATCAATATCCATAGTCCTATATGGTAGTATGTTAGCCATTCTATGGATCTCCTGCTCAATTAATTGCGAGCATGTGATAGAAGATTTGTCAATATTTACTAACATACCCGCTGCAGATTGCAATAAATGGATGCCTTCAACCACCTTATCAATATCCTGTCGCATGCCATCACAAAATATCAGAATGTCATCAACAAAAAGGAGATGTGTAATAAACAATACCTGTGATATGGATATGCCCTGAAAGGAGCCATCAGCTTTAGCAGTCAATATAAAACGGCTGAGTCCTTCAGCAACAAGTAGAAACAGCAGCGGAGAGAGGGGGCATCCCTGTTGTAGACCCCTTCCCGCTTGGAAGAATGGACTAGCAGAACCATTGATCAGAACAGAAAAGCTCACCGTAGTGATGCAGGCCATAATCCAGCGAATAAATTCGTAGCAGAACCCAAGGTGAGTTAAAAGCATCCGGATATACAGCCAGCTAACACTGTCAAATGCTTTTGAGAGATCAATCTTAATCACAGCACCGTTCTGTTTCCGTACTTTCAGAGTGTGTAATCCTTCCTGGGCCACTCCAATGGCCTCATGAATTTGGCGACCTTCCAGGAATCCAAATTGCTCACAAGAAATATGCTGAGACAATATTTTTTTGAGTCTCCGCGCCATAACCTTAGAGATGATCTTATAGATACAATTACAGAGAGAGATAGGTCTGAATTCATCAAAGCTGTCAGGCTTGTCCGTCTTCGGAATAAGAGCTATAAAGGTGGAGTTGAAAGGGCCATGTACAAACCCAGCCTTACGCGATTCTTCCACCACATGCAATAACTCCTCCCCGAAGAAGTCATAGAAACCTAAGAAGAATTCAATAGGCCAGCCATCAGGCCCCGGGCTTTTATCTTTTTGAAAGGATTGCATTACCATCGAGAGCTCAATCGGCGACACCTCCTCCATCAGCATCCGATTATCTTCCTCCCCCACAAAACGAGGGAACATCTGAGTCACCTGAATAACCTCAGCAATGGAAGCTCCAGGTTGTGCAGTGAATAAATCTCCAAAATGTCGGACACCCATCTCTGCTAATCCATCAAAGTTGGAGACCAGTTCCCCTTCTGCTGAAGATAATTCCCAAATAGTGTTTGTGAATTTTCTCCCTTTAGCATAATTTTGAAAAAAAATTGTATTCTCATCACCACACTGAAGCCATATCGCCCTACTTTTCAATCTCCACATCTCTTCTCTCTCACACAAAATATCATTCCTTCGTCGTTCCCACTCCATCAGTTCGCCTTTCTGCTGATCATCCAGAAATCCCATTCCCAGACAATTTAGAATCCTATCAATATTCAGCTCAGCAGCCCGCAAAGTCTGCTCATCAATCGCCCTTTTCTCATGAGCCCAGGAAATAGTGGCCTCTTTAATTTGCATAAGATTGTGTTGAAAGTGTGCACCCGCATGCAATTGAGAATCAAGAGAACGATGAACCCACAGATCCTGGACCAGCTTAAGAAAATCCACCTCCTTCAGCCAGCTAGGATTGATTTTGAAAGGGCTAGGAGGTTTTTTCCTTCTACCTCGTAGCTCCAGGAAGATGGGACAGTGATCAGATATCCCACCTGATCCTACCCACTGTCTGACAACATCAACACCCTGTGCCAATACATCGGCCACCAGAAACCTATCCAGTCTTTTAGCCACCCTGTGTTCCCCAGCTCTCTTATTTCTCCAAGTCGGAGTTAACTTGGGTGGTAAGATATCAAGCAGATCCTTCCTGGAAAATGCTTGTATGAAATAATTTGCTAATGAATCCGGAACAGCCCGAGGCCCCCACACTTCAGAAATCCCCAGAGTAAGATTTAAGTCCCCACCCAAGATCACATCCTTACCTTCAAACAGATCCATATCCAACAAGGAGTCCCAGAATCCCACCCTATTTAAATAGGGCCCGTAGATATTGAGAATAGTGATCATCCGACCGATCTCTGCATCCCAAACTTCCAAACCTATTCCAGAAGAGATTCCCCAAGAACTATCACATCTGCAACACTTTACCTTCCATCCCGATGCCAGCCCGCCAGATCGCCCCCGAGCATCCACTCCAACAAACTTCCAACCAGGAAGCAATGATTCTAAAGTCTGTACCACATCTACACTGCCACCCAATGTTTCTTGCAACAGTAAAACATCCGGTTGATTTAAGTCTATCAACCTCCGAAGCGATGATTTTTTAATGGGACTCGCCAACCCACGACAGTTGAAAGACATAATTTTCATAATGAACCCCCATCCTGGGCTTTCACTGCTCTAAGTGCCCACTCAATAGAAGATTGTGTACCCATCACTAGATCCACTTTATCCCGATCTTGAGCTTTAGACAAAAGGGATTTTCGGCCCCGACCTTTCCCCCCAACACTATAAGCCAAATCGGGAAGTCCCTTTCCCCCCGATCCAATGTTAGGTATCTCCCTACTGCGAAGAGCATAACGGATATTTCTACCTTCAGAGCTGGTAGAGAATTTGGTGGATACAATGGACGGCGTGTAAACTCTATCCTCATCAGTCAAACAACATGTTGCAGCCGGACAAGGTAAGACCGTACGGGCGGGTGGTGTAGACCCAATCCTACCCCCCCCAAAAACAATAGTGTCATCAGATAAGGAAACAGTAGGAGATAAGAAATGAGACTTACCCGAGGGTTTCGTTGGTGAACCCCGTCGATTAATGGACAACTCCGATAGCATACTGGAAGTGACCCGAGTAGTAGGAGTCGCTGAAAACACCCCCTCAGTAACAGGATCCGCACTCCCAATATTCTCCTTTCAATCGTTCACCAATGGTGGCAACAATGCCTCTGATCCATGACGCCCACATTTATCCGATGTAACCACAGAATCAAAGATCACCCCCTTGTCAATAGCAGACCCACTCCCATCATCCACCACCACCTGGGAGCTCGCCTTCGACAAAGGATCTGCACCTACTTTAGCATCTTCACCGGTCAGGGGCTTACTAGTCCGAAACGGTAAAGGGTAGCTGGCTACCAGATGTCCATGAACGTGGCAGCGGTGACACCTAAACGACACGCCCACATAATCCAGAATTTGCACATAGTCCCCTTCCTTTGATTTAACATTAATCTCAACAGAGAGTCCCAGCCAAAGATCGATATTGACCAATATCTTAGCCACTGTGTAAATACCAGTCTCAAGGTGGGAGGAATCAGAACACACATATTCACCAAGAAAATTTCCTATCTCAGCAAACTGCGTTTCATTCCATAGATGCATGGGAAACCCAGGAAGCTTCACCCACATCGGTTCTTTGACAATCTTCTCCGATTTTGAATCGAATAAGGGGGACCAGCTCTTCAGAACAAGAGGGACTCCCAACATCGACCAATGTTGTCTCAACACAGCGTCTACCTCCCCTTTGTTTGATAAGATGAAGGAAAACCAACCTTTCGTCAATACCTTAACTTCAGGGGCTGATGACACGTAATTCTGCCACTTCTTAGCCGCCCAACGCTGAAGGAAACCTCGACCAAATATTCTGCCCCGAACATGTCCAACCACAGTAGTGAGAGAGAAATCCTCCGCCTCTGCCATCGAAACATCCACCCCCAGCACTAACAGGTCCTTCCTCTTCCGTTCTTTAACCGTCTGAGCGGATTTTTTGAGTGAGTTAGCCTTAGCAGAAGGCCCTGTTCGAGGACTATGTAGGGATTCGACAATTGATGAATATTCTCCACCACCCTTGGCATCCGTTACATGACCACAGGAATATAAAGCCCTGGGAACCGACCCAGAAATTACCTCTGTCCCCCCGCCTGTCATGGAGGGACCAGACAAAAGCCCCGACCGCATCATCCCAGCAATTACTTCACCATCAACAAAAGTCTCTAGGTCTCCTACTCCAACCGAGGTGTGTTCCACATCTTTCATCATGCCAATCCCTAGCACCAATCAAGTAACAGTACCGCTGACAGGACTGGAACCCCAGAAATAATAAAAAAGACCCCAACAGTGGCCGTCCGCCAATCCACAATCCCAGAGGTCTGCAAACATCACCACGCAGTCCTCATCGATCCCCACACATCCCCAAAAAAATAAAGAACACCACCCTCATCCACTGCTATTATAGCAAGACCAACCCACAACGATCCCCATCAAATGCTCCACATGTCACCAGAATTCAGAATCCTTCGATCAGCAAAGCTCAGAATCCGTCAATCCAAATTCCAGGTTCTTGAACCGACCAAATAATCAAGGGATGCCAAAATGGTGTTGCTATCCAAGAACCATGGCAGGGAAGGCCGCAAAGGATAATGCCGAGAGGAGGGATATTGAGCAGATGTTTAATAATCCAGTCCCATCCTTAAATCCACCGTTGCAGGCGTCCAAGAAAGTCAATCTCAGGGCCAATTCCAAAATTCTCAATAGAATTCGAGTCAATCAACACTTCATCAAGGGTGATCATCAGATCTTCTGTAAAGCTGCTCACGGCCATCAATCGTTTCTCCTTGATGGTCCATGGCTGGGGTTGTTAAATCTTGAATCGAATTCCACACATCTTGCAGCTCCAGTTCTCGATCCCATGCAAAACAGCTAGTTCTCCAAAATACCTAACCCGTGGCAAATTACGAGAGGAATCAATACAAACGATCGATCCTCTGTGGGCATCAGCAAGTATTATGCACCTGTAGCATGAATCTCCATAGTTTAGCGTACTCCTTTGAATCTCCCTTTCTTGGAGCTCATCTTCCGCCTACCAGTTTTCAATCCTTCTATTCATTTATTTATCAATAAGTTTATATGTTTATTATTATTGAATATTTTATATGTTTTGTTTATTACATCCCACATGACAAACACCCATGAGGTTGTAACTTGTACTTCTGACGTGGTCACTTCTGATGTTGGTAAATCCAGTGTCGGCACCTCCGACGTCAACACTGCTATAGTGACAATGTTGATGGAAGTCGTTACTGATGACTGGATGAGGGTCTTTCAACCATGGAGTGTGTGAGGTGAATGGTCTCCAATGCATCTCAGTCGAACTGAGGGAGTTCAGGATAGTGATGTGTATACTGCCCAAACTGAGAACATATTATGCATGCATGATTGGTGCGCAATGTTTTGGTCTTGGTATTAGTGTTGGGTGCAACTAAGGTGGTTGGCATGCCCCCTACTAAAGTGTTGGTAGTGTGGGTCGCACTAACATGGGTGTTGAGAAAATTTCCGAGCTTTGGAAAGGTGGGGCACAAGTTAGTAGCAGGTCCTTGCTTCTCGCATAGAGCGCATGGTTGGTTGAATCTAGGTGTAGGGGTAGTACTTGGGACTAGTGGGGATTTCAAATTCAGTTGTTTCATGCCCCCGACATTGGGTTTAGTGACAATCGGTGGTGTTTGGGTCACAATTGGTATTGACTCAATAGGTGGTCTTGTTGGTATGTTGGCGAGTGATACCAGGATAAACTCATAGTGGGATATTGGATTTGGAGCCATTTCAGGATAAGGTGGCATAAAATACCACATAGGTATTCCCAAAGTGAGCATGAGTAATGTGAGTTGGTCCATTACTGACACTCCTTATATTCCTGTGGGGGGAAACAAGAAAGGGAATTGGAAGATAGGTGGTATTGATGGGGTTATGATCTAATAAGTGCCTTGGCTTGTAGGAGGGGATGTTGTTGGTGAAAAGGGGGCTTGTGACTTGTCATTGGAGGTGAACACAGTACACATGGAACCATATATGGATGTGGGGATCTTGGGCGGAGGACCTGAGTATTCCCTAGTAAGGTGGAATCTTTGTAAATGCCCATACCTATATCAACATACGCTAGGTGAAGAAGTTGATCCTATGGTGGGTAGGACATTATCTGGGTTTGTGTTGGTATGCGGATCATAATAGTTTAGTTGGTAAAGGGTGACAATATTCCCATTGTGGGGGAACATCATGATGCAAAAAAATAAGGAAGCTACTGCCTTCATGGCGTACATATAACTACGTCCCAACAAAATGTTGTATTCGATCTACATGTTAACTACTTCAATATGCAAAAGTACAAAATTTCCCCGGAGCTCTATGGGGACAATCTGGTACAAACCCAAAGGTTTCGATGGTCTCCCATCATAAGTGCAGAGAGCGATAGATGAGTGGACCAAGTCTAGTGAACCCATACATTTCCAGACATGATTGGAAATCACACAAGTGGATGATCCCTCATCGACGATGCATCAATGAATGATGGCGTTCTTGATTGTGACGGGAATCTAGAAAGTGATTGACAAGGGTAGTTGTGGTTCGCCCTTGTCGAGTTCAAGTGTCATGAGGTGGGAATCGAAAGGGTCAACTACACCTAATGCACTAAGTAATGCCTTATTTTGAGAAGGGAAAGGATGGAGAACCTATAATGTTGACATGGAGGTAGGAGATTGAGCCAAATCATCTACAATGCTATAGTTATGGGATGCTTTCATGTGGGGGTTATGGGTGGTTCATCTAAGCGATTCCTTTGGGATCTAAGGGATTTGTTAACTATTTGGACAAGGTATTTGTAAATGCACGCTAGAGGTAGTGGGTATATATTCCCCTTGTGGGGAGTCATGCAAGCCATAACCTTTAACACAAGTTTATGGGTTGAATTTGATGGTGTTCATGCAGATGTTTTGAAAGGTTTTGTCACCTAAGGGCGAGAATCCTGTTGCTGGTACCAACCCTTGATTGGGAAAGGGTTGTTGCAACACAACTTGTTGAGGTTGTGGTGTGATAGCATCTTGAGGAGGATTGGCTGCGGTCTTTTTCCTCGCCTCAAGCAGTTGTTGATCACACTCATGTATCAACGGGAAATGATGTGTATAGTTTCCATATTCTCTATACATAGAGAAATGATAGTTTTTCGTAAGGTTGGTGTTCTTTGATTTTTTAAGGGGATTGTTAGTCCCCTCGTTTTGGTTTCCCATGTTCTGGTTTTGCTGGGGAGGGGGATTTCACCACTCTCCCTACTGTTGGTTTTTCCTATTATTTCCTTTCTTCTTCCCTTGATTCCGAGGATTTAGGGGATTCACTGCATTCAACTGCTCAAATCAGTGCATTTGTTGCATAGGAGAAGGTTGTACTAGATTGAACCCATTTGAGGCATGGGGGAAGGACTAGGAGGACCAGGGAATGGAAAATATGGATTGTATCTGGGTGCGTGAAGGTATGGATTTGTTTCTATATGAAAAAAATACTAATGATATGGGTGTGCAGAAGAAAGAGACACCATAAAATGTGAAACCATATTGACACCCTCATTACGAAGAAAGTTTCCAAGAAAGATAAAATGATATACAACAACACTATCAAGGAAGAAGATAGAATACTCAACAATATTCATGGAACAGGGCATCAAAAAAATATTATTCAACAAGAGATTATCAAATTAAAAAACTATAACAAATTGGAGAACTCATAATTACAACACATGGAATCAAAATTATGCAACAACAAGCTATCAAGGATTGAAACCAAAAATAATAAAATTTGGATGGATAGCTGATAATCAATGGCAACAAGAAATCACGAATATAACGAAATCCTATTACTTGGTTTCATCACATGTAAAGCCATTAACTACAATTTTTTTTGAAGGAGGTACTATGATATGACTCAAGTGGGGTCGTATATGGGGTTAAATGTATATAATATGACCCCATGGGAGCATATATTGGGCTAGTGTATATGTAATAGGGTCGACCTTATGAAAGGGCCTCATGTGCAATGGGTGAATATGTATATATAAAGGTAATGTAGTCATTGTTGAGGAACATGTGAAATGATTATGTGAATGTCTTGGGATAATTGAAGAACGATATCCTATTCTTTACGGAGTTATTGTGTAACTTATCTTTCGTATCTATATTGGTGTTGTGCTCCATGTTTACTTTTCTATACATGGTGTGTACTCTTCTCTCTTATGATAATTTTAAGGATTTGGTTCATAACATCACCCTTCTTGATGTAGATATACCTTTAGAATTAAGAGGGCCAATGTGGAACAATGAACGGATTTGATTATTACTTCCCTTGATCTCAAACAATGATTATAATAACATGAAATGAAAGAGAAACACCCTTAATGTAGGAACTCTACAAGGGTTTTTTTTCTCCAGTCAACTCACTCCATCCCCATCTAACACAACCAAGTTCAAAATAAGATAACCAACATATCGGGAAGATAACACAATACACACTTAACTCTCATAAATTCACATGTTGGTTATACTAGGAAGGTCACCCTACATGAGAGAATGGCTAACTAAAGTTTCTTCAACATGCATCAAGTGTATTGGAGAATATATGAATTTTCATTGATAAATAAGGTGCATTGATGCATGAAGAGTGAGGTGCACTATTGAAAAGAATATCCTCTCTAATAAAATAAATCAACTCAATATTAAATGAAAAGAAATCACCAATGACTAATCACTAGTTAAACAATTAATTACAGTCTAAAAATAACACTTCCAAACATAAATAACCTAAAAAACGAAAGTCCTTTAAAATCTAAAAATGAAATGCATGATGGTTAATCAATAATCTATCAATGTCATAGAACCACAATATTAGTATATCAAGGAGCTATACCTTCCAAGAAGAGGTGGTGTCTAGAGACACCACTACAAAACTTAAGCACAAGTGAGCATAGATCGACATACATGAAAAACACAAGCAACAAAAAATTTCCATCCTATAGATCCATAAGACCATTTATATATAGCATCAAAGCATAACTAACTTCCTTGAACTAAGGAATACATGGTCAAATTTGATTAGGTAGGCCATGCAATGAACTCCTTTAATTCTACCTTTAACTTATGCACCATCTGACTGCCATGGTCAATCCGACAGACAATCAAATGCTCAGTTAACCACTTAGTTTACCACTCAATCGAGTCATTGTTGATTATATTTTAACTATGTCCAGAAGATATAGAGATGTGGTGAAATTTCTTAACCTATTGTTCAAACACCGCCCCACCAATACAATGCTCTAGATATTTAGGAGGTGAAATTGATTCCCTTTGCAGCCCTCCATTATTGTAGCTTCCTAGAGCCTAAGCATATCATGGAGTTTCACAAACTTAGTTTTTTTAAAAGGATTCATAAATAATATAGCAAGAAATTAACCATCTATCCTGCAATAGATAATATACAAAACAACATCTTCTACCAATTATCTCAGATAATGAGCATTAAGCTCCACATACTTCATCTTAATGTGAGCAACTAGATTCTTAGCTTCATGTACTACACTTTGATTATCACAATACACTACAATTGACTCCTCCACTAGAAATTTAAGCTCACCAAAAATATTAGGAATCTACACTACCTCTATGCTAGCATCAACTACGCCGTGAGATTTTGTTGCGATGGTTGAAATATAGATAACCTTCTATTTTTTATGATACCATACTATGGGTCCAAATCCAAGATGAAACACATAGCCAGATGCAAACTTCTTGTCCTCTCCAACTCTATCCTAATCTAAGTCGATGTAGCCAACTAACTAGTTCTTAACACTATAATTTTTTGTACCAAAGTTATACGCACCCTTGATATAATGAACAAATATCTTTCTGGCCATCAGGATCTTGCATGAACTAGGAGACCATAATATCAAAAAAATAAATATCACATTGATTGCGAGTTAAATAAATAAGGCTACTAATAAGAGTAGCGTCGAATTTAAAAGAATCACACTCTTTAGTTAGCTTCAGTCTCGACTAGTGAGGTGTAGCACATGACTTATAGTCTGCCATTTTAAACCTCTCTAATAGATTTGACACATATTTATATAGCGAAAGAAAGATACTATCATCCAATTGTAAAACTTGGATGCCCGAAAAGATATTCCATAGACCAAGGTAAGTCATCCCGAATGTATCTTCCAACTATTTCTTTAAACCCAAACATAAACCAACATTATTTACAATGATGACTAGATCATCAAAATACAATTCAACATTTAAAGTTTTACCATTTACATATAAATCATATATATAGTGATGGTTGACGCTTAAATTTTACACACATGCGACATTTTGGCTAATCTTGTAGAAAGGCGTCATCAACATACAACATGTAGCTCACTGAATACACACTCATCAAATCCTAAAGATAAATTAATCCCTACAATGCCAAAGGCAGTTGGTATGGAAAATCACGTAGCTAAAAGTATGGGACACCCACACTATTAGCACGACCTACTTACTTAGCGATCCATGCGTAATCACGTGGATTTTCCTTAAAAAACAATGTGACTATCAAATAATGGGACAACTTACTTCCATGGAGCATTCAAGGCTCAAAATGGTTCTCTTGGATCCAAAATTTGAATGAGACTCCTCACATGCTTGGGAGCATTCAATAACCCCCTCATGTACTTGGAGAACCAGTTCAAAGGCAAGAGTGTTAACATTTGGATATAGATGTTTCTTAGCCTCCATTTGGCCTATGAAAGTAAGCCATGGTCATTCATTCTATAGGATAAAATCATAGAAAAGTTATGCTATTGGAATTGCATTGAGAGCTCACCTTTCAATCCACTTCCTACCTCAAGTTGGTGTGCACAATCTCCCTTGCTTTCTTGCTCTAAGAAGCAAGTGTTTCTCCATTGTTCTATGCTAGCTATCTTGCAATTGTGTGGACAAAAAGGACCTCCATAAGGGGGATTTTTGGCTTCCATTTGAAGCCCTCACCTCCTAGGTGACACCATTTTATTTAGCTAGACTATTGGGTAATCAGCATTTAAGTTTGGCATACTCTTCTTCTATTTGTTTTGCTTAGCACTTGTCCCATTTATTTCTTATTAGTTTTGTTTTATTTCTTATTTAGAGTTTGCTTTGCCATTTGGATTTTAGGATACTAACTTACAATTCACAATACTAGTTCCTTGCTGCAACATTGAGGATTTATCAAAGTAGGGGAAGAGTACACACCCTTGTGGCTATTTTTCCCTCAACGGTATTTATGGTGACTCCACTCTTATTTTTGTTCATTGCATTATAGATAGGTTGTATTTTTCTAGATAACTTATTTTGGGTGTTGTGTAGGTGTAGGAGCTTACTGTCCAGCCTCTCAATAGTCGGAATTCAGAAGCCCTCAGCCTAGATTTATCTTTTTATCAGTGGCGCAGTTCCCTTCCCATCCATGCAACATAGTGCGGAAATCTCTTCGACAACTGCACTACTCACGCAGTTTTGCTTCTCTGTAATCACTCGGTAAAGTAGCGCGGCCTTTGTAACACTGTTTTCACGCTATATAATGTGTTTGTGTGTCCAAAACCCATTCTATTGAAATATTGTAACTTCAAAGAATATTACATTTGTACTTTATTATTCCGGAGATGTTTCATTCCTCCATGAAGACCTTATTGTATATCCGGAGATGTTTATTCCTCCATCGGAATGTGGTAACTTGGGTTATTAGACTTCCCTAGTGGGGGTCGGCCCTGTATGTGTTATGTGGGTCAAAGGGTTATTAGACTACCCTAGAGGGGTCGGCCCAGTCAGTTGTAATGGGGAGTTTAACCCAGTGGTTAAGTTGGGGCCGACCTAGTTAATATAAAATACAAGTCGGAGTTGTGTATAAATAGAGGAGGTGTGTTCCTCATTTAACACACATTGCACTCACTTGTGAATAACGCATAAGTGAGAGAGAGATCTGCTGTGGAGGAGAAGGAGCTCATGGTTGTGGATTACATCTTTGTATTTGTTGGTCATCTATATTGAGGAAGCTTTGTTGGGTTTTCTTCCCCATGAGGGTTTCCCAGGATAAATCTCTGTCTCTTGTGTTTATGCTGTGCTTGTTGTTCTTTCAGTGATCCTATATATGCTATTATTGTGAAATGGAATATAATGCTGATATTTTCTGTCTTAGCATATTAAATCTTAACACGTTCAACATTTGCATTTTTTGCTTTTAACCCTTGCTTTTCACAATCACTTGGATTTTCAACACCTACATGAGAACCAAAAAATTAATAACTCACATGCAATTGTATTTTCTCTAGTAATTACATAACTTAGCTCAAGATAGGAAGTCATTTCTTGAATACTATTTAGGCTAAAAGACTTCGAGGTTTTCAACGGACCTCTTAGTACTCACTAGTATCTAAATGATTATGCTTGCAATCTCATAGAAATTGTTAGTCTAGGCAATTTGATTTAACTACCTCTAGTTAGATATCTTATTTCTTCTTGCTTATTTATTTGGTTTATGAAAGATAGTTTAGCTCACTTTCTCACACAAGCGAGGGACCTAAAGACTTCTCTTTCCCCAAGCATTCTCTTTGGCTTGCACTTTTAGTGATTTTGGCAAATCGGAAAAGGGTGAAAGGTTTGAAATACCTCCCTTCCACACATTGATCTGTTACATATCCATAATTACTCGGCACAATAACAACTACGACAACAGCCACAACGGCTGCTGAAGCAATTCAACAACAACTCAAGAATCATAACACAAGCTAACCCTTAACCCAAAACCCCCTACATATTTATAGATTCCGACAAGGGATCAACCTGTTACAAAGTGGACACAAATATCCAACTAACTTTTAACTAACTTCCAACTAACTTCCAACTAACTTCCATATTTTTCACATTTTGGTCCATTCAGTTATTGTCACGCCATCCATTTCTGGTGCGTGACTTCTAAGACAGGTCCAAAAGCCTGCTCCAACACCAATCAATATTTGTTATCTTTGTTATAAAAAGTCACATACCTATCCCATAACTATGGGATACCATACATCACTTCACATGAATTTAGTGGAACAACTTTGTATTCTACTTCATCAACATAATAAACATTAACAATTGATCTACTGTTACATGTCGTGGTAATTCTCATTGCAATTAATCGTGTATCCAACCCAATGAACTTGGTTGTTCTAGACCATAAGTTTCTAGAGGAAGCTCGCAAAATAAGGTTTTAAAAATCAGATTACATTGTGAACCATTGTTAAACAAAGCATTTACCTTTTGGTTCTTGCTTGTTGATCCTTTCATGCTCTAAAACAATGTGGTGCGTAGTATGAATTACACCTGCATTGAAGGTGCTTTCTACCCGATTTCTCCCATCTTGGTAGTAGTCATTGGTCCACTCCTAGATTTATGCCATTATGGATGAAACACTAAATGAGGTTTCTTTCACTTCAAATTTGTGCGCCCATCCATATTACAATGTTTTCAATGCCTATTGGGATCATTCCCCTTTTGGGTTGTGGTTGAAATATTTTTTCCATTTCATCTTGTCGGATGCTTCTTGGTCCTTTTGTTGTCACCCCTTATTGAACTCCAATTTAAAATATAGATATTTCTTGCTTGCCTCACCTATGCATTTCACGCTAAGACACTATAATTGCATTCAGATATGGGTGTATAGTCCTCCAAGGCACTTCACCACTATCCCAAGCTCTTCCAATGAGATACCCAACTTGATAGCTTGCTTCCAAAATTTGGACGTGTATGTTAAGTTAACCTTCACTTGGTGAATGATTCATTGAGATAACCTTGTTTTAGGTCAAAGCAGGTGGTTTTGGGGCCCATGGCATTGTACCAGTGTATTGCATGTAATGAAGCCTATAAAAATGATTGGAATACTCCATTATGATGTGGCTTAAAGGTGAGTGGGTGAGCTCACTTGGCCCAACTTGGCCGATTTTGGCCAAGGGTAATGAAGATCTTCATTGATGTTGGTTTTTACGCTCATGGGATTTTCCACGATAAATCGTGTGTTCTATTGTGCATGCATGGTTTATGATTACTATTGTTGTTATGGTTATTCATCTTATTAATTTTCTCTTACATCATATGCTCATTAAATCCCAACAACTGGTATTAGAGATCGAGTTGGAATCATGAATATCTTATCAATTTTAAAATTTGTTGCGATGAGAGAATTCTTGGACAACATGAAGGATTGGATTGTCTCTATTGGAGATATTTGTTCTCATAATGGTGACAAAATCTGTTTTTGGCCTTAAATGTGTTAAAATATCATTTATGGATATGTATATCTACAATGAAAGGGAGAAAATCTATGAATCCACGATGTTGAGATCATGGAATTGCACGATGGATGAAGTGGATCGAAAGATCGGTTGCTTGCATATGCCAAAAGAGATAAGTAATCAATAAAGGGAGAAATAGAAATAGCAATGGCGGTGATGGTGGAGTCACCATAAAACAAAAAAAAATGTATTACTTTGGAGTTGAAATTATTTATTATATGCAAATGGGCATACAGTTGTAAGACCTGGTTAGGCATGCGTACCCTTAATAACTGACCGGTAAAATCTATATGTAGACATAGGTGATAGGGGGGGACCCACTCACAGGTAAATTCATGTAGACCTAGGTGATAGGAGGAGGCATGCAAGATTGCTCAGTTAAAAATTTGATGGGGGTTGGTTATTAATCCAAGTCAAGTTTAAAGGGGGATTGTTAGGTTAACCTTGATTCAATGAATCATGAGTCAATGAGCTAACCTTATTTTAGGTCAAAGTAGGTGGTTTTTGGGCCCATGGTATTGGCCCAAGGTATTACATGTAATGAAACCTATAAAAAGGCTTGGAATACTCCATTGTAATGTGGCTTGGAGGTGAGCGGGTGAACTCACTTGGCCTGGCTTGGACGGTTTTGGCCAAGGGTAATGAAGATTTTCATTGATGCTAGTTTCCCCCCTCATGGGGTTTTCCACGATAAATCATGTTTTCTATTTTGTATGCATGGTTTATGATTACTATTTTTTTTAACAAGAACGAGTGATGAGCTTTTATATTAAAAAACGAAGTGAAGTTACAAAATATAGTCGGGAAGACTGATCCCAAAAATGGAGAGCTGTCATAACAGGATCATCCAATTCCAGTCTTTGCAGTTCATACACAAACCTATTTCTACGACATCTATGGATCCTTACAAACTTTCCTAGCAGAAGACAACAAAAGAAATACATATCGAGTAGATAGACAGTTGACTAGCTTCATCAAGCCATTAAAAAAAAGACTTAACTAAGAAGTTCTGGAAAAACATGGAAAATCAAATTGGAAACTGATGGCCATTCTTCTCCTTGCTCCCATTCACTGGTCCGACGTTATCTTCAGTAATGCCAGTGGGACTATTTCTAAGATCAAACCTCATGCCATCGAGCTTTGCTTCAACCAATCTCAAACTGTTGTGCAGAGAGCTAACCTGGGTGCTGATATCAATTGAACAGGGGCAACCATTATCCAATTTTCCAACTATATCCTCGAAATACTCTTTCATTTTGCTGCAGCCGTTGCGAACTTCAGAATTTGAGATCTGGATGAAGGTGGAGAGGTGTGATATAGATTTTTTCTGATCAGATTTTTCACCCCTCAGCCAACGAACCTGGCTTTCCAGCTCCAACAAGTGTGAGAGGACCTCTGAGGATGGACTGTCATATCCATGCAGAGACTCCAAATTGATAAACCCACTATCCAGTCTTTGCGGGGAAGTCCAATTCTTTCCGTTGACAGGTTCAATCGAATGTCCACGAGCATAATGCTGCACCACACCGCCTATGCTCTGGCTGGTGCCCAAATCAAGGGGTGTCCAACTTTTTCCATTGACAGGCTCAGTGGAGAGGCCACGAACAATATGCTTCCCTGCACCACCCATGCTCTGACCGGTGCCTAACTCGAGAGGTGCCCAAGTTTTACCATTACCAGGATCTTCAACCTTGGAGAGACCACGAAGGAAATTATGTGTCGTACCATCTCGAGCTTGCCCATAACCACCATTCCCTTACCCCTGAACCACGTTGAAGGTATAAAGATAACGCTTTGTTCCAACCCCCCCTCGGTATTGACCTGGAGATGCTTCCTACAGCGACGACATTGCAGGGAGGAGAGGTCCAGCCCTGTATTCTATTTATCTTCCATACTGAGCCAGGGAGGACCCAAATTATGAACCCAGAAAAGGAAGAACAGCTTTTGAGAATCCAGACAAGCCCAATTCCCATCAAAATGAATATGCAGAATGTCGAGCATACCACCCTGGGGAAAGATATAAGGCAGGTCAGAGGGTGGTGCAATTGAATGAATGCATGCGAGACAGGTGGGATCGGGAGGATGAGGGCACCAAGTGTGCTGGAAGGACACGGGAGAGGATCGAGGCAAGGAGGGGGATCCCAAGGAAATCTTACCATTACTCCAATATGAAATTTGTTTGTTCATATAGTTTGAAGGGAGAAATATAAGAACCCAAACCATGAGAGAGATCACAAGGAACAAGGAGATCATAATCAAAACCAGAGAGGGGGATAAGGGACCCAGTTAATGACAAGGTTAAGACCATTAATGGTCTCCAAACCACAATCCAAAACAGCACGATGTTTGCCATGCTGTCTACTTCCTTAGTGTTGTTTCTCAATATGTGGAGAAGGGAGATAGAGTTAAATTCCTTAGCCACGTAGGTGAAGAGATGTTGAAGTTTGGAGACTGGTTTCCTGCGATTGTTAGCCAAAGATTTGCCTTCCCTAATTACCAGCATGGAGTCTCCGAATACCACTAGATCCTTGACATCATCACTCCTGGAAATTTCCATACCTTTGATCAAAGCGAGCCATTCCGCCTCATTATTAGTCCTCTTGCCAATTCTCCAGGAAAAGTCTTTCTTTTTGTTTCCGTCGGAGTTAAGAAGGACTCCTCCTGCACCTGCCAACCCAAGATTTCCCTTCGAGGCACCATCGAAGAAGAGAGTTTCACTATTAAGAGTCTTGATCTAGAGCTGAAGCTCCTTCGGATCCATTCTGACGTGTCAGTTTTGGGGTTTTTGCTTCTTGAATTTATGATCCATGAGAGGACAAATTGAGGAGTTCAAGAGATCTGCCACCCAATTTTTTCTTCCACATTTAAAGGTTCCTTGCTAATGTTTTTCAAACCTCTCGAGGAGAGTGAGTCAATCCATAGATATTTTGCGGAAGAGAGGACTTTACCTGGTGTGACCCTAATGTCTTCAAAGATATATTTGTTCCCAGCGGTCCATATTTTCCAGCAGATAAATTTGGGGAATGCGACCCAGGCTCTTTTGAAATCAGGCTTTCTAAGAAGCGGAATGTGGTTGTAGTTGTGCCACTTATCAAAGAGATCATTCCAATTTGTTGGGAGAACTAAGTTTGGTTGTATTTCATGGTAAGCACAGTGCCAAACCTATTTTGAGAAACTATACTCCAGAAACAGATGATCTATCATTTCCTCAACTTCCTTGCAAATAGTGCATCTTTCCGGTCCTCCTATCCCCCTTTTCTTGAGATTTTCAGCAGTTAGAGTCTTCCTATGAGCAAGGGTCTAGAAGAAGGCATTAAATTTTGGAAGCCCATCCCTATCCCAGACCTTGTTCCACTTGCTGTCCTTGATGCTAAGATTGTTAAGGGTATCCAAGTATCCATATCCTACCTTAATCGAGTATGAGCCCGATTTCCCCCAACCATGCTTGTCTCTCATATTTTGATGGACTAGGAGAGAACCGTGAAACAAAGAAAGGAGAGCGTGATAATCATGTAGAAGGTGCGCAGGTAGATCGAGATCAAGCTATCCCGTCCATTTCCCTTGGTTGGACCAAGAAGATATGTCAAATAGAGTTTGAATATTTGCTTGCTCCATCCAAATTTTTAGGTCATGGAACTCCTGAATGGAATTAGCGGGTGACCTGGTGCAAAATTTCTCCTTCCCAATTTTGATTTGTTTGCCATTTTCGGGGATCCAATAAAGATTATTTTGAATAATGAAGGTTGATCGCTTGCAGAGGTTCCAGATAGGAGACCCTCTTTTGCTCTGATCAATGCTCTCCACGCAACGGCTTCTGCTTCCAACCATATACTTTTTGTAGAATATTTCCTTCCACCAAGTCTTTTTTCTAGAGATGATCCTCCAGAGAATTTTGGCACCGAGAGCAAGGTTCATAAGTGAAGGATCTTTGATCCCCGCCCCACCATACATTTTGGGTATGCACACAGTGTCCCAGCTGATCAGGTGAATTTTTTTGGAATGATTGGTTTTTCCTCCCTGCCATAAGAATTTCCCTAGTTCTTTAATAATCTCTAGCATCACAGTTTTTGGGGCGATAGAGATGGAGCAGGCATAGAGGGGAAAGGCGAAAATAATGGAGTTGATCAAAATCAGCTTGCCAGCGGGGCTGAGCCACCTGGAGCCCCAGGAGTTGATTTTTATTTTATTTTTTCAATCAGCCCTTTCTAGTCTGCAACTCTTGCACTCCCTTTAAAGATATGAATACCTAGATAATTAAAGGAGTTCCAAACTAATATTCCTTCAAAAACCAAAATTCTAGCAAGTTTAGCGAGGACCCCAGGAGTGCAATTCCAGCCATAGATTTTGGATTTGGCTTAGTTGGTTTTGCCATCGTACGCTTTGAGGAAAGTGGTAAGAACTTGGTTGAATATGTCGGCAATGATGGTGGAATCCCCCCCAAGCAAGCTGGTATCGTTAGCAAACTGAGAGTGGTTAACTGGTTTGACACCTCATACAATTTTTATTCCGTTCAAATCTCCAGACTCTTGCAGGGTATGGATTTTCCTACTCATGGATTCAGCAACTAAGAGGTAAAGAAAAGGGGACAAAGGACATCCTTGGCGCAAACCTCTGGAAGCAAGGAAGAAGTTGGTGGGTCTGCCATTAACCAAGGGGGCTATCCAGGGGATGTTGATGCAAGCTTTAACCCAACAAACAAATCTTCTTGAGAAACCAAACTTAGACATGACTTCAAAAAGAAAATGATGGTTTACTCTGTCAAAATCGTTTGCCATGTCGAGTTTGATGGCCATACCTTGGTTCTTTTTTTCCATGCTGGAGTGTATTGCTTCTTGAACAATGATGATATTATCCAGGATTTGGCGACCAAGAATAGAATCTCCTTGAGCGTCAGAGATGAGCTTCCCCATAAATTTTTTCATTATGGTGGCAAGGATCTTGGAGAGAATTTTATAGGAGGAGTTACAAAGAGAGATCGGTCTGAAGCGATCTAATGAGCAGGGAGTTTTATCTTTGGGAATTAAAGCGAGGAGGGAGGAGTTGGTGGCCCCTCCTATCTTGTCCTTTTTCCTGGTCCAATTTAGCATACGCTTCAGATCCTCCTTAATTATTTCCCAAGTGGCCCGATAGAAGTTGATGGTGAACCCGTCGGGCCCAGGAGCCTTGTCAGCTTGAAGAGACCAAATGGCTTTCAAAATTTCATGCTCCAGGATCGGTTTGGAGAGTTCTCTATTAGCGTTATCCGAGACCAAAGTGGGGATGCCTGCCAAAAGATCAGCTTGAGCTGCTGGATCAGAGTCCCCAATGTCCATGAAGAGCTCGCTGAAGTGATTGAAAGCATGATTTTTTAATTTTTCTTGCTCGATTATCTTTTCTCTGTTTTGGCCCTTCAAATCCCTTATAGCATTCTGGATGCGACGAGCTTTAGCCTGGTTATAAAAGTATTTCGTGTTGTTGTCGCCTCCTTTAAGCCATAGTTGTCTAGACTTGACTCTCCATACTTCCTCTTCTTACTTGACCACAATGAGGATGTTTAGATCAAGATCTTTTTCCTGGCTAAGAAGAGAGGGCATCACCTCCACTGACTCCATTTTTTTATGGAGTTCTGCAAGCTCTGAGTGCAGGTTAAGTTTAATGTGGCTAGGATTTTTGTAGGAGGTCTTGGCCCAGCTCTTGAGCACAGACTTCACAGCTGGTAGCTTGGATTCCCATATGAAGCTGTGAGATCCGACATAATTCGAGTTCCAAGTAGAGCTGATAAGGTCTAAAAAGACGGGTTCCTGGAGCCAGAGGGAGTTAAAGCGAAAAGGAATCGTTCCAAGGTTTTCAGGGGGAGAAAGGTATAAGGCGATGGGCCTGTGGTCAGAGGTAGCATAAGGAAGGTTAAAGGAACATGCTAAAAGATCAGAGCTAAATAAGGTAGAGCTTACCAATAAACGATCCATCTTAGCCGCGATATGCCCAAATCCGCATCTCTTGTTGTTCCAAGTATACTTTCCATTTTTCAGTGGGATGTCTAATAGATCCAAATCAACAATTAAGTCCTCTAGTTTTTCACCGAAGGGGTCACGAATAATATTGCCTCCTCGTTTTTCCTGCTGCGTTTTGGTGACATTAAAATCTCCAGCAATGATGAGATTTTTCCCATTCATGCTGTCTTTAAGGTCGCTCAGATCTTCCTAGAACTTGTTCTTGTCCCTATAGTGAGTGGGTCCATAGACATTGTAGATGAATAGTGGGCTGGTGTTGCCATGCTCTTTGATTTCAGTTAACAGCCAGTGATTGTTCTCAATTGAAGAAACCAATGCAAATTTTGGAGAGATTAAGGTAGCAATTCCTCTAGACGCTCCGTGAGCACTAAGAGCTTTGCCATGGCAATCCTTCCAGAGGGATCATGAGAGAGACATGACCTCTACGTCCGAAATTTTAGTCTCTTGGATTAGCATAAGGTCAGGTTTTTCAGATTTGATAGGATTTTTGATTGCTTCTACTTTGTTCAAACTGCCAAGACCTCTACAATTCCAAGAGACTGCAAGCATTACTTCTTTACTGATTTAGGTCTAGCTCGGGACCTGCCATCCTTAACCCCGGTCTGCGACTTCGGATTCTGGAGAATTTTTGTTTCTTCCAGGATTTTTTGTCTGCCCAATTCAATTTCTCTTTCTGCCTCAAGTTCTCTGTGGTACCTATGTGACTTTTTGCCTCTTGTGTTAGGTGGCTGAACCACATCCGTCTCCTCAAGGGTTTCCGAAGAGATGTCCAAAGATGAGGAGAGAGGGACAAAATTGCTCTTAACCTTATCATCCCACGAGCTACCAGGAGTGCTAGAACCGCCGATGCTTGTGCCTATCTGCTCGTCTCTGGGGGAAGAGGGGGGGATGGGAGCTTCTTCTTTGTCTTGTTCTAGTGGGACTACTTCAAGATCTAGAATTTCTCCCTCTTCTATGGGAAAATCCTGAAATTTATTGCTGGTAAGGTCTTCCTGGGTCTTTTGAGTGGTTTCTTGGTTATTTTTTGTTTGAGCCCCTTTGGGAGGGTGAGAAGATGGGATAGTTTTCCTTCCTTTTTTGACCTGTTTCCAGCCTTCTTCTTGGGTTTTTTCTGGGACTTCTTGGGCTACCTTCAGACAGTTTTTGACAAAGTGACCATATTCGTGACATTTTTTACACTTGAACGACAATTGTTCGTAGTCAATCTTTTGCATATGTTCCCATCCGTCCATAAATAGGTTTACTTCTTTCGGTAGTCCTTTTTCCAGATCAACCTCTACATAGATTCTAGCACAGGAGAACAAGGGTCCTTTTGGCTTAGCTTTATCAATAAACTTCCCAAGAGAGTTCCCAATGGCTTGTAGGGTTTCATCATTCCAACAATGCAAGGGCAGGTGGGGAAGGCGAACCCAGACAGGGACCGTAGAGGGAACATCTTTCTCAGGGTCAAAAGAGAGGCTCCATCTATTTAAATACAAGCCATGGGGACCCATGAAGTACAGGACTCTTCTGAAAATGAGATCTCTATCAGCTTTGTTTTCAAAAACAAAGGTGAAAAAACCCTTATTGCAGAAGCAATGCTGCAGGACCCTAGTGATAAGAGGCATCCAGTTCTTGTTGATCCAGGAATCCATGGATTTTGGTGACGGCCATATTCCAGTAAACTACCCAATCAAACCACACTCTCTCAAGGTGAGGGCCTTTAACTTGGAAGCTACCGACATGATCTGAATTCGAGGAGCTGTTGCACGTTTGATGAAGCTAGCATCTGAGGGGTCCGAAGAGGAAGAGAGGGGAGGGGTGGAGGCCACCAAAAAGCAGAAGGCAGTGTCCAGGAGACGCTTGTGTTCTTCAAGAGAAGGGGGCGGGAGAGGATCCATGGCAGCCAATGCAGGAGAAGCCCGCGGGTAGAGCCGAGGCCCTAACTAGGATGGCTAGGGCTCATCCGCGATCCTGTCAATTAGATTACTTATGTTTTAATTTTATGATTACTATTGTTGCTATGGTTATTCCTATTATTATTTTTCTCTTGCATCATATGCTCGTAAAATCCTAACAACGTATTCTTGTACACTTTGTCCTTTTTCTATCCAAAGGTGCTTATTCCATGGATAGAAAGTGATTTCAACAGCTTCTTGAAATCCTCCCATTTTGTAACCATGGAATTTTCCTTGCTCCAAGGTATCTACGTATCCCTCCCACCATAAAAAAACATGTCCAAACATTTTTAAATGGGAAAATGAATTTTATTGTGATTCTTTTATTTTATAAAGACCAAACAAAATAAACTTCTATCTATTTCAAAAGCTCATTGGATCCTTACCAATTTATCATATTGGTAGGACTTCAATGCTACCTTATAACTTCTAACATATAATTATTGTATAAATTAGTCCTTTAAGTATTTCTACCCATATATATCCCATTTCTCATCTCCAATTTTTGTATGATACCATGTTTAAAGGCATGCCCACAACCCTTGAAGCCAAATCCTTTCAAGTGTTTTTGCAACTATTTTGAAAGGTTCTTGTGGGTGAGACCAACAATGATAAGTTGTAAAAAATGTCAATTTTCTCATGGTTGTACAATTTCTTGTTACACTTCACTAGAACATCTCTTCCAACTTAGAATTTTGGTGTGTCATCCCTTCACTCATTGGATTGTGCATTTGGATCATCCAACAAGCACACAGAAAATTAAACCACTACCTCTGCTACATGTCCATCAAATGACTTGAATGGACAAATGAATTTTTATCACCATATTGGTTTGTCACAACACCAATAACTACAAGTTACATATGCACTTCCATAAAATATTTATATATATGATTCACATATAACCGTGTCACACATATGCTTTAATCCAAACATAAGAGGCACATAACGACACTATGCTATGCTTCTTTTCAATTTTTATTACTTTTTTTAGGTCATCAAGCCATGTCAAACCCCAAGAACTACCAACCATACGTGTAATTAACATGGGAATGTGTGGTTTGAGGTAGTTGTTAACATATATGGAATGAGAGACACATGGCTTATGCAATCTCTCTCTTCTCACAAGTGTTGGTCCCTTCATGTTCACAAGAGTTTGTGCATGCAAGAGGTATATATGCTAGGGAAGATCATGTTATACTGAGCTTGTTTCTTTCATTAATTATTGATCATAAAATTATGTGTTGCCTTGTGGCTTGTGCTTGCCACTTTTATATTGTGGTTTGCTTTTCATATATGAAATTCCACTATGAAGAGGATAAATGTATGGCTTACACTTAAGAAAATTGCAACCTTGCAATATCTATATTTTGTTGTTAAGAATGATTTGAAACTATTTAAAAAGATACTTGTACATATAAGAAGCAATTACAAATTTAGATGTTCATCATTATAGACTAAAGTATTTATCCCTCCTACACAACCAAGTGTGCCATCACATATTTTCTTCCACTTTTAGTAAGTAATCAATAATGGAGTTTATAGTTTTCTCCAAAGTAGATGGATGTACACATAAACTATATTTTTTATTTTTAATATCTGTAATTGTTTCGCACATAAACTTTACTTCATTATAAATAACATTTTCATTCTCCAATTGCCCTAGGACCTTGTTCCAAGCTTCAATATTTTATTATTTTATTGGGTTGATGCCTATTGATGGTGTCCTTTATCAGTGTGTCTACCTACCTAAAAGCATTTATATCTTAATCAAGTCAACAAATATGAATATTTATTAGGTTCAAAGTTGGTTCCACGATATGTCAATTTAAATGTCAACATTGAATACATATATATGCATGGCTTTCTATATCCTTTAAATTAATTGGTTCCTAATAATTCCCATCACTCTAAACCAATGTACCTTCCCATTGATATTTTCAAGTACTTTAAAATCAACATGTGCGGCATACAATTAGCTAATCTACTATAGTTAACATTACTTCATATTGTCTTCAATGTTTCTACATTTCTAAGAAACTTCAAAACTCACTTCCTTTCTTTTTATTGAGATTACTGTACATAATTAAAAAGGCTCACGCAAAATGATAAAAATGGTCAAGCAGTCAACAAATCTATGACATTTTATCTCGAAATTTATCTTTATAAAACAATATTTACATTAATGACACATGGGTATCATTGTCCAACTAGAATATAGCACTATCCATCCCATTCTAAATTAGATGGTGATACCTATCTCCTTCCACTACTATTTTTATTATAGAGGTTTTTTTTACTTGGATATTCCCAGGGTTTTTGCAGGTTCTACAGGTTTTGGTATGATTTTGGCTGGTTAGTGATTGTGATTTGTGGTGAACTCACCTTTCACTCACTCACTAGTGATATTTTTTAGATTATAGATTCCGTAGCAACTTGGAGTCCGCCGGTTTTTCTGATCGACTTAGTACCAACCAAGGTTATCAAAAAGTGGGAATGATATTTTTGTTTGCGGCTTGCTAGTGGGTACTGTATTGGCCCCATTATTCGTTTTGCTCTTTTCTCCTGGTCTTTTCTCTAAGGGTTTTTCTAGGTTTTTCTCCTTTTGGTTCTTGGTGTAGGTTTTTTGGGTTTATTAGAGTGTAGTTCTATTTTCGCGGCGCTTTTCACTCTCCCTAGATTTTGCTCTCTAGTGGTAGGTCCTCTCTTCTTGCGAGATAGCTGGTCTGTACCTCACCCTTGGTTTGCTTGGTAGCACGTGGTAACTTACGTTATGGATCCCTTTCTGTCTCATTCCGGGGAATGCACTAGTTTTGAGGGGAGGAACTTAACCATTGGCACTGTTCCCCTAACTCTCCCTTCCTATGTGGAGCAGGCTTCCAAGGGTTATGATAAGCAAATACGGGGGACGAAGGCTAGGCACCAACGCAGACTCAAAACTGTCAAGGCTTGTGCAGGTTTTGAACAGTTTTACATTGAAGAAACTACTAATGTGGATCGAGTTGCAATGCTTGCTGGTCGTGCTCTGGTTGGACGTTTGGAGTTTACGACTAGTTCAAAAGGCGAAATCATTGAATGGGTTAATGCTCATTGGACCCCTGTTTTAGGGATTGCTCCTAGAATCAATTTGTTTCGAAATAAATGGATTATGTTCATTCTTCTGGAGGATGATTCTGCAGAAACGATTTTGGCTAAGAAATGGGCATTTAAATCTGGTTCACTCATTCTGAAAAGGTGGCACATGGCATTTGACCCTATTAAAGAGAAGCAGTCTCGTCATCACTTACAGATGCTGCTATCCGGCTTGCTTATTGCACTCTGGACAGAAAATATATTGGTGGGTTTGCCTAACAAAGTTGGTACATTCGTCCAGATTGAGAAAAATTCTCTTTATGGTATTGAGAGGAAGGTAGCCCGCGTTATGGTGGAATTTGATCTGGCGATTGGCCTTCCTGCGGAGGTGGATATCATTTGGGGGTCTGTCAAATTCAGACAAAAATTGGATTATTTTCGTATTCCATTTCGCTGTTATCATTGTCGAGAAACGGGACATGTCATGGCTTGTTGTCCTCGACTCCTTCAGGCTAGTAACTCGACTATTGACTCACCGGGTGAGAACTTTCTTGCTGAGGACTTTCACACACCGACTGCCACTATTTCAGGTAAGTCTTCACCTAGCTCTAACACTCCTTACAAAGAGGTTACTAAAAAGGAACTGGATTTTTATACTGAGGTGGAATCTTCCCTTGACAAGCGTCTTTCTGAGGGTCTGGTTAAGTTTAAATTTGACACCAATTTTCCCTTTCAAGAGGGGTTGGGTCCTGATTATTGTACCCATTTTGTCCCACTTTCCTCTTGCGAGTTGTGCTCGTCATTGCATACTGCCTCAATACCTCACTTTTCTGCACCTTGTAAGTCTACTCTGGTTGGGGATTCAAAACTTTTGGCTGATTGTGGGGGTTCATCTATTAATTGTCAATTGCCCAGTTCTCCTCCTGGGATAAGACTGGATACTTCTACTGTGCTACCCCAAGTGGTTTTCCCTTCGGCATCCACTGAACTGGTTGATTCTCAGGAATTGGATAGGGTCATGTCTCCTCATTCACCCTCTAATGGAATGGAACCCTCGGCTTTGGATGGCTCTTGTCCAACTGTCATTGAACATAGTGATTATACACTGGATTTCCCCCCTTTAAATGTATATTCAAAAAATCCCTCCTCAAATCCCTGTGTGAAACCGATTATGCCTGATAAATTCATTAATGTGACTATTAGAAAAAATTGCAGAAAGCCCAGAAGTAGGGTTGATGAAAGTGCTGATTTTACTCCTCTCTCTACACGCATCGATGGTCTTGATGACATCTCCATTACTGAACTTTCCCCTGTACCTTTTGAGGCCCCTAGAGCATTGAATCCTCCTGTGGAAGGTCTTCAATGATCATTCTCACTCTAAATATCAAGGGGGGTAGGTAAGGCTTCCAGGATTAGGGCCTTACTTCACCTTTTAAAGACTACTAATCCTTCTCTTATCCTACTTCAGGAGACTATGTGTGAAGATGTGAAAGCCATTAAAAAACTTGTTGCCATATTACCGGGTTGGGAGTTTTCTGTAACTAGTGCTCTTGGCATGTCTAGTGGGCTCCTAGTGGGTTGGAACCCTAAATTTTTTAATTTTCTGGCTTACAAAACTCATTGGGGTATTCTGCTAAGAGGGAGTTGTATTACTACTAACTTGATGCTCACTGTGTTAAACCTGTATGGTCCATACAAAGACAGGACACCTTTCTAGGCTTCTTTGGATGATTCGAAACTCCTGGATTTTGAAAATTTAATAATTGCTGGTGACATGAATTTCACTAGATCAACTAGCTAAATTTGGGGGTCTAATTCAAGGCTTAATCATTTGGCGTATTTTTTTACAAACTTGCTGACTAAATATGAATTAGTTGATGTATTACCAGGTACAATTGCACCAACCTGGACTAATGGCATGGCTGGTTGTGATGGTGTACATAAAACGTTGGACAAGTTCCTTGTCAAATTAGATTTGCTGAAAATGTGGACTCGTCACAGGTCATGGATTGGTGAAAACAAGTTCTCGGATCACTGGCCGGTATATTTCCAATTTGATGCTGAGGGTTGTAAATTAAAGTATCCTTTTAAATTTAATTGTTCTTGGCTTAAGGATGAGGATTTCTGCAAGATGAATAGGTCCTTTTGGGGCAGCTGTGGTATGGATCTCGATACAAATCCAATGGATTCCTTTGTTATTAAGCTATGAAGGTTAAAACATCAGGTTTCAAAATGGATAAAGGAGAAACAAAAATCTGAGATACATTTACTGGAAGTTCTTGAAGATCAGATTAGAGATCTTTTGTGCAGAAATATTAATGGTGACAGGGATGCGGAATTTGGAGAGAAAATCAAACTTCTTGAACATAAGAAAGAGGAATGGCTCGTCAAGGAGGAGATGGCATGGCGCCTTAAAACTAGGGCCATTTGGATCAATTTGGGTGATCGAAACACAAAAATGTTTCATGCATATGCCACACATAGGCAGAATAACAATTCTATCTGGGAGTTGGAGGGTGGTAATGGTATTGTCATTAAGGATATGGAGGAACTTCATGTAGCGGCCAAGCATCACTTCAGTTCTTTATACGTTGATCCGAAGCAAGGCAATTTGATCACTCAAATCAATATTGCGAGGAAAGTCCTTGTGTTTGTGTCGGAGGAAGAAGATGAGGAATTGGGTCAAGCTGTTACTTTGAAAGAAGTGGAAGATGTATTGAAGGACTTTGCCAGAGACAAAAGTCCTGGCCCTGATGGCTGGACAGTGGAACTATTTTTAGAATTTTTTGATGTCATGGGTAATGATATATTGGCGATGGTTGATTTCTCCAGAGTGGAAGGATACATTTTAGGAGGTCTGAATTCCACTTCTCTTACCTTGATTCCAAAGATTGGTAAACCCTCTACCTTTGAAGATTTTCGTCCAATTGCACTTTGCAATTTGGCATATAAAATCATATCTAAGATAATCTCTGTCAGGTTAAAACCTCTGCTATCTAGATGTATCTCGGGTGAACAATTTGGTTTCCTTATGGACAGACAGATTCTGGATGCCATAGGCATCACTCAGGAAGTGATTCACTTTGTAAAAGCTAGGAGATTACAAGCTTTGTTTATGAAGATCGATTTGGAAAAAGAGTATGATAGGGTGGATTGGATTTTTCTGCGCTTAATTCTCATCCAGATTGGAATACGTCCATTGGTTATTAGGTGGATCATGGCCTGCTTATCCACTACTTGTATTGTTGTTCTTGTTAATGGTGCTCCAACATAGTTTTTCAAAATTACTAGAGGGGTCAGACAGGGCTGCCCATTGTCACCTCTAATTTTCCTATTAATTATTGAGGGATTAAGTTTGATGATCACTGAAGCTAAGTTGGTGGGCAAGATTAATGGCATTACCTTGTTCCACGAAGTATCTATTTCACATACATTATTTGTTGATGATGTATTAATGGCTGGGTTGAACTCTGTTACTGAATGGCAGAATTATTCTTGCATTTTAAATGATTTCTGTAATGCATCGAGTATGCTGATTAATAAGAGAAAGACCCGAGTGTATCACTTTGGTATCCCACAATGTGATATTGAGCTTTTTAAAGGAATTTTGCCTTACACTTTCTGCCCCATGGAGGAAGGATTCAAATATTTAGGATATTTTCTCAAATCTGGAGCATATCGGCGTCAAGACTGGATGTGGCTCATCAAACGTGTTGAACAGAGAATACAAAATTGGATGTTCAGATTATTATCTATTGGTGGCCGGCTCACGCTTATCAAATCTGTTCTCACTGGTATGTCGGTTTACTGGTTCTCATTCCTGTCGGTTCCCGTATTTATTTTAAATGGGTTGAGAAAACTGTTTTTTAACTTTTTATGGACGGGGGGCTCATGCAATGGATGTCTGACTATGTCCAAGTGGGAACATCTTGCATTACCTGTTGAACTAGGAGGATGGGGCATTAAGAACTTGCCATTATTCAGTTGTGCATTAAGATTAAAAAGCTTTTGGCGGGGACTGTTTGGTCCAACCTTATGGAAAGAAATTATGAAAGTGAATTATATTAAAGATGATATCATCAAATGGCTCAGGAATTCAACGAAAAAGATTAGAGGCACTTCACAAATTTGGGCAGGTTTTTTAAAGAACTATAACTACATGGCTAAAGATCTTGCTTGGCAGGTTGGAAATGGTTCAGACATTATGGTGGGGATTGACCCTATCATGGGTACAGGAGAAGACTATACTTTATCCAGAGGGATCTTACATATTCTTCATTGCTTCAATTACAAGACATTGAATACAATACAAAGATACAGGCCTGTGAATAGACAACCATATTGGCTTTCTGCGAGGGAGATGGGTTTTCAGGATGAAGAAGCATCTGAATGGGAAAAGTATATCTTTAAACTTAATGCTACTGGTTGTCGATTGAATAGAGATAGAGACAAGATCATTTGGACTGGCAATGAAGCTACATGTATGATCAATGCTAAACTAGCTTACAAGACATTAATTAGTTACTGCTGTTCATTTTCTGCTGATTGGTGGTATAAGGTGCTTTGGAGTTGGAAGATTCCAGTGAAGATACAATGCTTCATGTGGCAAGCCCTTAGGGGGTGTATAAAAACTTGGGATAATCTTCATAAATGTGGTTGGATTGGGGCCAACATTTGTATACTTTGCATGAATGATTTGGAAACAGTTGAGCATATATTTGTTGGATGTAACTTTACCAGAACTATTTGGAATGAGATGATCCAACATCTTGATCTACATACAACATGGAAGGATGGACTGTTTAGAGGTTGTGCACTTCAATGGTATTGTGAATGTAAGGAGATTCCTTTTCTACTAGCTGTGGTCTCATGGGGAGTATGGCATTCGAGGAATGCAACACTATTTGAGGATAAGAGGCCCTCTATTAATACTACCATCTACAGAATTATGGGGGTCACTAAAAATCAATGCGCAAACACGGGTAATAAAAGAGTCATAAAACAACCATTCTTTCAATGCTCTTTTCATAGACTTGTGGCTTTTTTCGATGGGTCGGCTATTGATGGACATTGTGCTATTGGGGGGGGTTATTTATATCAACAGGGATCATTATTATACTCTGAAACTCAACTGTGGCAGTGACACCAATACCAAGGCTGAGCTGCTTGGTTTGTGGTGTGTTCTTGCAGTTTCCAGATGTTTTGGTTTTCATGAAATCTCAGTTTACGGTGACTCCAAGGTGACGATCAAATGGGCTCAAGGGGAATTTAATATCAATGTGATCTCCTTATATCACTTGTGTTGCAGAATTAAGTAAGCTATACTTTTCTTCAAGATTGTATCTTTTGAACATATATATAGACAGCATAATTCACTTGTTGATATATTATCAAAAAATGCACATGAAAGCATGAAAGGCTTTATTAGGTGGGAAGAATATCAAGAGAGTCTTCTACTCGATTCAGATTAGGTTTTCATGTCTTGTCTATAGTAGCACTACACTTTTTGTACTTTTGATGTGCTGATCTATGTTCAAACTTTATCTTGATCACACTATGTATAGGATGATTCCTATGTTTTTCTTAGTAATCTGGGTGTTTATTTTGGTTTCCATAGGGCCTTCTTTTTGTATAAATCTTGACTTCAAAATGACTTATGATATTGTACTATTTGATTCTCATCAATGAATACCATTTGTACGATTTTTTTCCGCTGAAAAAAAGAGTTATCACAAAGCTTTCTGTCTTTTTGTGATCACGATTCACATGTGACACCAGTACCGTTCGATGACCGTAGTGAGGTTAAAGATGTTGAACTGAGCCATTAGTTTGACCGGTTTTCGCTCTGAATTTCCCCAAGAAGCGTGTCCTCTAGCTCAGCAGTAGAAGGACACCCGTTTACGCCTACACTAGACTAAGAATCCATATGGACGTCAGGGAGAGGAGCTTCACCTTCCAGTATTTGACACACTTGTCGTATCCCAGGCCTTGCCTTCGACTCGGGATTTGAGCACAATAATCCCAGTTTCAATTCCTTCTCTATCTCACCCGCATTGTATTCATTCCTAAGCTACGGATCTGCCGCATCTAGCAGACTCGCATAGTGGTACAACCCCCATACCCAGTCCACCAAAAACAGTTGTTCGATATCCATGGATAGGTCCACGGGCTTCCTCCCGCACACCACTTCCAACAGCAGAACGTCCAAGCTGAACACGTCCGAGCTGGGCATGGCCTTCCCTATATTTGAGAGCTCCTACGCCATGTACCCTAGCGTTCCCATAACGCGAGTTGTCTATGGGTTCTTGCTGTGTTCATATAGCCGGGCGAGGCCAAAGTACCCCAGCCCCCCGTTGAGGTCCGAATCCAACACCACGTTGCTGGACTTGATGTCTCTGTGGATAACCCTCTTCTCCCATTCCTCGTGCAGAAATAGCAGCCCAGCCAGCAAGCCCTTCAATATGACGTGTGGCCGTGGCCATGGCAGGATGGTCATCGAGTTCCCAAATATGAGTTTAGCCAGGATGTTGTTGGGCATGTAGTCATAAACGATGAACAACTAATTCTGCATCCTGCACCACCCCCAGAGAGGAACCAAGTTCCTGTGCTACATGCATGGTCGACATATCCGCCACAAATCCCTTCATTCCCGCCCCATAGTCGAGATCTCTGCCACAAATCCCTTCATTCCCTCGATAAACTCCTTCGTTATAGATTTGATTGCTACTTCCTGGCCGTTGCTCGAGAGAACGCCACTGTAAACCTTGCAGAACCCCTGGCCCAAAACGTTTTCATCCCAGAATCCGTTTGTGACGATGTTGAGCTCTCTGTAAGAGAACCTGTGGGGCTAGAACTCATGCTCCCATTCTTCGATTGTTTCTCTGTACTTGACTCTTTTGAGAAACAGTACGACCGCAACCACCACCGACATGAGAACCAGAGTGGCCACTGTAACACTGGCTATCCATCCCCGACTGGGATGCTTGGAATACATTTTAGCAAACGATGGGAGACGCGAGATATCGAGGTGGGGCGTTGTGCCTTTTATGGTGAAGCTCCACGCGAAAACGTAATGGTCTTTAACGACATTCCCCGTAGTCGTTGAAAAGCCAACATACATCTTCTCTTGCAGAACACTCTACAGATAGATTTTCAGAGATATGAGTGGCTTCTGCGGTCTTGGCAAGGCAGCCAACGTTATGGTAACGTTGAGCTGGTTTTTCGGATAGTCGTAATTATAGGTGTTTAGACGGGCGGCTGGGGGACTTTGGCCTCGCCGGGCTATATGAACACAGCAAGAACCCGGAGACAGCTCATGTTATGGGAATGCTAGGGTACATGGCGTGAGAGCTCTCAAATACAGGGAATGTCATGCCCAGCTCGGACGTGTTCAATTTCGACGTTCTGTTTTTGGAAGTGGTGTGCGGGAGGAAGCCCGTGGACGTATCCACGGACGTCGAACAACTATTTTTGGTGGACTGGGTATTGGTGTTGTACCGCCATGCGAGTCAGCTAGATGCAACAGATCCGAAGCTTAGGAATGAATACAACGCGGGTGAGATGGAGAAGGTGCTGAAACTGTGATTATTGTGCTCAAATCCTGAGCATAGGGCGAGGCCTAGGATACTACAAGTGTGTCAAATACTGGAAGGTGAAGATCCTCTCTTAGATGTCCATATGGATTCTCAGTTTAGTTACATCGATAGGTGTTTAGATATTATCTGAGATTTTGGACTTCTTCTAGCAGATCAACAAAATTAAAATGAGTGTAACAAGTGTATAGTGAGGATTCATTTCATGGTCTTCATATCTTGTTATGCTCAAATGCATTTTGATTAAGATTTAAATAAGCTTAAGTTAAGTGGTGGTTAAGAAAAGAGGTGTGTTTATTAAATAGTATTTGTTTTATGTTTATATTAATTAGTTTAATGTTTAGTCTTTGTTCAATAACCAACCATCTCCACAAAACTAAGTGGTTAGCTACACCTATCAGTGTTCATCGACCACTTTACTTGTGGTTGTGCTCGTCTATACAGGTCTGTATGTTGCTTCAGCTCTGGAGATTCAATCCATGGAAGTCCTCCCCATCCCAATATCTAGCATCCTCGACCGGTTTCACAGAGATGAGACTGTTGATATCCACACCCACGTGATTGTGGTCGATGTCCTCCAATTCCACACTTCGGGAAGTATCGCACTGCACTGTGAACAAGTGATTGTATGGTTTCCCATTGCTGGTAGCATTAAGCAAGCCCATATGCTCGGATGCCTGACTGCCCATATACTTGGATTCTTGACCGCATGTTAGATTTGTGTAGGGAGCGACAAAGAAGGCTATTCGGCACCCTCCTACGTCAATGTGGGGATTCACCATGCTAAGAACGAAGGTAGTGCTGAAGGAGGAAAGCATCTCACCACTTTTCATCAGCACAAGAGTTGAATACAATGCTTGATCGACCACCCATGGCGTGTGATTTGTGAGGGTTAGCACGGATTGGGAGCTGATGAGTGAAGCACTCGCCTCCAAGGTCAAGTTTGTTCGATTGAGTCTGTCGAAGACACACGTGGTAGGAAAGACTAGTATGACAAGGGATAATACGACCATAAGAGTGAGGCCACTGACACAATTTTCTTCTACAATAATCCATCCAATTTTTTTTTCCTTCCTTTGAACTCGCCATTACAGATATATACTAGCACAACAACTTAACTTGTGGCTAGTGAAGATAAGTCAATTTAAATGTCACAAATAAGTAATAAGTTATATGTTACTTGTTGTCTGCCACTAAGCCCCTTATCCATGCATCAATTAAGAGTTCTTCATGCATTAGCAACCAATTATTTATGCATCAATTGCCAATTATTTTTTATATTATTTTTTCTTTTATGATTGTTTATTTCGAATTTTGAATGACTACCATAAAATCAATCTGGATAGTACACTTGTCCCATCCTCATGCAATCTAAAAAAACATAGATACTAATCCACCCCAAATTCTAAAATATAAACACCTATCGGTGTAAATATATACACATTCACCACATAATGATATCAAGTGATCAACAACTTAGGGAGAAAGTTGACCACACGTCTGCCATCATTTTCAAACTTAAATGATATGTTAATCATAATATTGTGGATTCGGGTCATCACAGAGGCCCAACAACAAAGTTAACATTAATTTTGCAAGTGTATTCGGGTGATCGAAGGGCCAACGACAAAGTTAACCATTAATTTTGCAAATTATTGGATTCAGACCTAACTAAAACCTACAATGATTATGATTGATCATGGTTATCATTAATTGATCGTGGTTACCATTAAATTTGCAATTGGACTCTTCAATGATTACGATTGCAATTGGACTCTTCAATGATTGACCCTTCAATGATTATGTTATGATATAGTAATTCACCAAACAATTGTGCTTAAACTTTGTTGTTGGAACTTTCTATAATCAAATTAAGTATGACCTAATGCAAATGATTATGTTATGATATAGTAATCCACCAAACAATTCTGCTTAAAGCAAAGATATTTCTGCCATGTTATCATTTGCATTAGGCCAAGGTCATACTTAATTTGATTATAGAAATATCCAAAAACAAAGTTTAATTTTGCTATTAAACTCTTCGATGACTAAAACCTACAATAAAATTACCTTTAAAGGGAATGAGAAAATCGACCACGCAAACAAACTAACATCCTACAACCATTGAATAGGGTTGAATGGTCTTTACAACCATATCCAATTTCAATGGTTGTATAGGGCGAGCCTTAAAGCACCCGCTCCACGAAAGAATAGTTTTAATAGGGAAGAGTCTAACCCTTCGACGTTTTACATAAACGTCCGTCTCCTCCGTCCCCTCCCGTCAACGGCGCCCCAACGGCTGCCTTCTCCGGCGCCCTTCTCCGGTGCTCTCACTCCTCCCCACGACGTTGGGGGTCCCACGCGATGTCTTGGGCTGCCAATCCTCGTCCCCGTCCGGATTCGATCCTAAACACGCCGACGTCCCGTCCATGCATTAATGCATGCTACCAACTTCCGAATTCGAACCAGGTAACTTCCCTCCCGCTTGTGCTCTGTCTACTGAGAATACTTTTGCAAACTCGGCTCCAGTTGTGTTCCATTCCAGACCGTGCAAGCTCTGTCTACTGAGAATACTTTTGCAAACTCGGCTCCAGTTGTGTTCCATTCCAGACCGTGCAAGCTCTGTCTACTAAGACAAATTTTGCAAACTCGGCTCCAGTTGTGTTCCATTCCAGACCCTGCAAGCTCTGTCTACTGAGACGAATTTTGCAAACTCGGCTCCAGTCAAGGTAATCACTTGCATGTAACCAATCTCTCTCCTTCTTCCAGAACAGCAAGAAAACTTATTGGGTCGAAGAAATTTAATCAAAAACGTTTTAACAGAGAGGAAGATTCCAGAATCAGTAAGTGACGTTCCAGAATGGCAACTTATCATCCTCAAACCCATTCACATACATACCAGAAGGAAAATTGAGGAGAACAAACTGAACTGCTCCATCCTCCATTTTCATACCACTAATTGTCTCATCACCATACTGATGTCTCCTAATGAAACCATGTAGAAGGTTTGACTTTTTGTCATGCTTACTCAACTTCAAGGCGGAAGCTAACATCTCAATTGAACCCACCATAACTTCACAGTCCCCAGATGGACATGGTGCCAATAGTTTACTGCTGTTCTTATTTTTATAGTTAATGCAACTTCTACCTTGATTGAGTTCGACATTCAGCATTCCCTTTTTAGCAAATAAAAAATCCGACATCTTATTCTTCCCTCTGATTTCATCCCCTATACCTTCTTTCTGAACTTTGTTTACTGTTCCTGCTCTTTCTTCTATTTGCTGTATCTTGACTGAGTATAAAGGGAAGAGCGGCAAACGTGATGAATGGCTGATTGATGAGGGTCTTATAATATCATCATCAATGGACAACGAAGAAGTACTTGTGGCATTCTGTTTTTCTACAGTATCAACAAACATATTAGTGGCATTGCAATTAGCTTGTTTGGAATATTGTTCTGTTCTCCTTTGCTTATTGAACCTGAGTTCGTCATTGAACTCATCTGTAGACTCAGTTATATGCGATACCAAAGAAGTTCGTCTTTTAATGCCTTTAGGAAGTTTTACTTCCCTCTCCTGTTCAAAATGGACCTGATCATGCTTAGAAAATACAATATCTGATGATATTGCTGATAAGACCATTGTAGAAGAATGAACTGCTCTGCCATTTTTCCCACCTGCTAGCCTAGAATGGACTTTCTCGGTCATCAATTCATCTATAGATTTTGTTTTTGGCTTCACAGGACAGCCAGCCCAGACGGGATTCATGATTGTTAAAGATCAGAATAGATGTAATATATCACTGACAATCATGACAGTCCTTTTCTTCATTCCATTCCCTACATTTATGCACACATGACATTTCAGTGTTCACCTTTTCAGGGCTTTAGTTTCGAATAAAAAATTTAAAATCACCGCCAAATGGAGGAGATAAAGAACACCCTCATAAAAGCATGCTATTCTCATAGATAACAGAGGGTATTGCATATAAAACACAAGAGGGGTAATGATAGAAAAGATATGCAGCCTTACAAAATACTTCATAACAATGGTCAATAAAGGATTTCAAATACAGGGTTATACATAGAAGCCATACAATCTAGTATAATTTTAAAGACAAAATGCCCATTAGATTTTTTATTTCATAAATGTCCAAATTATGATAATATAAAATCTTAACTTTTTCCCTTCCCTCCTGATTTCTTTTTGAACATATTCCAAATTTGCAGTTCTTTTTCCTTCAACATACATTGTGAGGATTTTTGGTGTGCTGTTCATACTTCTATAGCATGTCACATATTTGCAGTTATTTGGGGTTGGCGTACATGCTTTTCAACACTATGTTACTAAAATTCTTAAATAGCCATATTAATGCTAAAACAGACAGATTTGTGAGCCTTTCCTGCTAACATATTGTAAACAAACTCCCCTGCTTCCCAAAAAAGAAAAAAGAATAATAGCATGCTTGCCTGGTCTTGGCAAATGTGATCAAATAACTACCAACCTGTTAATATCCTTTAAATATCATACATCGTGACAAATCTTAGTAAAAGAGCATGAAACAGATATAGTGGATATTGATTCACACAAATATGCCTAATTGCAAGTTCAGTATTCCCCTCAACACACACACAATCAATAAAGAAAAGGATCACATAGTGACTGTACAATATCAGTAGGACTGACTCACAACAGTGAACATCACTATTCAAACATAAATAATACAAGTATGGTATGTAAACGACTGATCTTCTGCACGAACCAATCTCAAGAAAGAAGGCAAGATATCTAAACAGAATGCAGAGCATGATGTCCAGCCTCATAATATACAAAAATGGAGATTTGAAAGGATTTTATACAGATCCCAAAGCCCTGTATGCTAATGAGCTCATTAATAATATTACTTTATCACAGAGAAGTCAATCTCATTTGAATTCAACGCAGTGCGGTCATAAGAACATTTGAGGAGTGTAGAGCTAAGACTGCTCTTTCGTGAATCATCATTATCAAATACTGAGCCAATATTGCAAGTAAATTTTGATCATTTCTTGACAGAAAAATTCAATGGAAGTCCTTAGTTTTTAGACAAGTGGTTGCCATGCTCAAGAGAGAGGAGCATTTAGATGCCACATTGCCTAATCAATATAATATGTAACCATTTTTTTCTATAAATCAACTGACTGAAAATAATGTCATCACTCTACAAGACACTTCTCATCTATGAGAATGCAATTAGTCTAATTTCTGCCACTATCTAGCATAAGGACCAGAGTAACCTCTTCATAAAAGACTTCTAACACAATTATACATTTTCTCATTATCCTATTAGTAGGGAGAAGGTCACCAATATGCAATTCTATTTCTTCTATCCTACTAATAGGGCTACTAGTGTTAATTTGTACTCATTTTCCAACTATATTACTAGCTAGCATGTGGCAATATGCAATGAAATTTGCGGTATCCTATTAAATAGGACCTCAGGAAATCTGTAAAAGGTATTATTGTGCCTTCCCACAGTGGCTAATGACCTGAACCATCTGCCAACATATGCTTTTTATGAAGGCAAGATTCAATAACATCTGTAATATCCTACGTACACTTAGCCTCACGTGGCAGGGTAACCTATTTCTGTTGTAAATTGGTCTGTGCTCAAATAGGAAGGCACATGATGAATCGGCCATAGGACTCAGGTTCAGGGACTTTTCTGTACCACTAGGGTCATTATTATCTATTATTTTGCCTCGAAAACAGCCAATAAAAATACCATTGTTCCTTAATAAACCCAACTGTTTACATAAATCCTTAATAGACCCAAAATGTTTGCATGTATCTTTATATTTATGGTTTTCAAAATTAAAAGAATGCTGCTATTTAAGTGTAATTCCATCATTGGGCAATGTCGGCTTGTCATGAGACAATGTGCACCTAATTTGTTTTATTTTGTCATGACAGCTTCCAATCATCACTGTGAGTCTTAAATGATAATGCAGCATTTAAATGATCCCTTACTAAGGAAATACGTAGTCAGTTGTTTTCTACTAAATATGCCTTTTTAATATCATCTGTTTTTCAAAAATGCTTCCTTAAAAGTACCCTTCTCCAAGCTGAAAATGATTCCTTAATATCATCTGCTTTTCTTAAAGATGCTCCCTTAAAAGTGCCATTCTCCAGGCTGGGAGCGTTAAAATGAAATGTAGCGGGCTTACCAGACTGAAAGATCTCTTAATGAGGAAATATGTAGTCATCTGGTTTAAGATGCTTCCTTAATATGATCTTATTTTTTTAAGATGTTCCTTTAATCCCCACCCAAACTGAGAGTATTACAATGAAATGTAGCAGGCTTACAAAACTTTGAGAGTATTACAATGAAATGTAGCAGGCATACAAGACTTTCAAAAGATCCTTTACTGAGGAAATATGTAGTTTTCTGGTTAAAAATTAGTCTTTAATATCATCTATTGTGTTTTATTAAGATGCACCTTTAAATCTGCAGTGAGGAGTATCCAACAGCCCCCTTGCAGGTAGGGCGTTAGCCACTGCTTGTGAGGATAGGGCTATAACAGAACATTGCAAAGATCCTTTACTGAGGAAATATGTAGTCATCTGGTTAAAGATTATTCATTAATATCATCTGTCGTGTTTTTAAGATGCACCTTTAAATCTAGTGGGGAGCATCCAACTGCCCCCTTGTAGGTAAGGCCACCTCAACCACTTCTTGTGAGGATAGGGCTATAACAGGACCTTGCATTGACAGACCCTGCTGGCCTCTCATGGTTATAGTCATCTGGGTATTATAATTTTAAATTTATCCTCCTGCAAGGCGGAATGTGGCAACATATCTTCTTTTTTATATATATTACTACTTGGACAACTCCAGAAACGATAAAAAGGGAATTAGAAGTCTCAGATCCTAACTTCTAAATGCTGCCTGGAAGTTGATTCCAGGATCTGTCATCTCAAAAATGGGAAGCTTCATCTTTGTTAATGACTCTGTGAACTGCTGCATGCTCTTCATATACATGTCAACTATCTGCTCCTGCACCACAGATTGTTAACTATGTGATTGGTTCATTTCTCATTTCCAGATTTCAAGCATTTGTCAAGCATTTTAGGGTGTGTTGGTGCTTGCATGTCTCCACATAATCTAAATTTCTAATGCAATTGCATATTGTTTTGTAGACATCCATACAAAATGAGCAGGCGAGTAAAATGGAAGGCAATCATGGATCTTGAGGTGCAGGACCCCAAAAACATGATCACATTTTCAAGTGAAGACCTAGTTTGGTCTGAAATACGCCGAGAAAATAATGAAATTGATCGTGTTTCCCTAGTACCTTCAAATAGAGTTTCTGCTTTCATCAAAGGGGAGGAAACAAACCCTGATGCTCCATGTACATTTGTACGTCGACAAAACAAGAAACCGGGAAAAAGAGACACTGCTGCCTTGCGATATGAACTGTAAGTATTTCAAAAGTGCATTGTATACCTCTTAGCATTGGGACTACATTTGTCATTCATTGTATTTACTAACGGCTAAAAATTTCTTATGTAGTTATCATTGTTCATATGGACCAGAGGATAAAAGAGGAGGAGAGTCAACTAAACGAAGGGCCAAATTTCCAATGAAGAGGGGCTGCCAATGTCGTTTCATTGTGAAGGTTATGGTTAAAAGTCCTCAAATAGCAATACTGACTTACAATATGTGTGAGCATGAAGATTTGCAAGGATTCCCTTGTCATGGCCAACGCGACAGTTCAGGTAATGGCAGGACATTGCAGAAGCCAAAGCTTTCAAAAGACATTGTGGCATATGTGGAGAGTTGTTACTTTTCGGGAGTGTCCATTGACACAACTTATAAAATGCACATCAAGCGACATGTTGACATGGATGCTTCAACCCGAGATAGGGATTTCTTCCTATCCAGGAAAGATATTTTAAACATATACAATCGGTTGTCGAAAGGAAAATATCAACTCCACGAAAAGGATGAAATGAGTGTCAACCTTTGGCATCAAAAGCGACCAGAAGATTTCTTCTTTTATCAAAAGCCCAATGGTAAAGAGGTCCCTTTTATAATTGGAATTCAAACAAAATGGATGTTGGAGAGCATGGTCAAGCTATCCCATAATAGCATAATTGCCATGGATTCAACTTTTAGCACGAATAAATATGGGGTAAGTCGGATGTCAATAATTGAATTAATATGTTTATTCGAGATGTAGTAATTGAATATATTAGATGACTTGAATTTCACATTACATGTTCTTTTCAATATGGCAGTACCAGCTTTACACATTGGTGGCTTTTGATGGTCAACAAAGCGGGGTGCCAGTTGCATGGGTTCTGGCTGAACGAAATACTTCAGCAGATATTGCGCTATGGTTGGAGTAGTTGATGCTTAGGTGTTACAAAATCTGTCCTGATTGGAAAGTGAATGCATTTATGGTAGATGATGCACTGGCTGAAATTTCCGCTTTGAGGTAAGTTGAATTTTGTTATGCAACAATATATCTTGCATTTAATATAATAATGTCACACTAAAATGTTCTAGATATGGCAGGAGGATCACAGGCTGTGATGTGATCTTGTGCGTTTGGCATGTGCGGAGGGCGTGGAAAAAAAATGTGTATCGGTTGGCTAAAAAAAAGCAAGCAGATAAGATGTACGAAGAGTTGGGTTTCATTATGAAACACACTTCAAATGATGATGTGGACGATGCAATCCATGGTTTTTTAAGCAAATGGAAAGATGAAGAGAAGTTCTTGGACTATTTCCGCAAGAATTGGGTTGCGGGTGATAAATTCCGTAAGTGCACAAACTCTTGTTGATGTTTCAATATTGTGTTTCATTGATATGACATGCTTTTACTAACCTAGTTCTTTACATTTAGGGATGTGGGTGAAAGGTTGTCGAGAGTTTCCCCATGCAAATCAAGATACCAACAATGCCGTTGAGTCTTACTGTTAACACCCAAAAAGTGTTCACTACCTCATCTACCACATTATATGGCTCATTTGTCCATTTTCCTACCATATTTCCCTTAAAAACCCAAAAAATCCCATTAAAAAGCCTCCAAAAGGCCTAAAATGCCTCCAAAAGGCCACAAAACCCTCAAAATAGCCTAAAAAAGGCTAAAAAACCCCCTTTTCCTCCAAAAATAGCAAAAACCCCCTAAAAAGGGAATAAAAAATATAAAATAATGAGGAAAAAGAGGAAAAAAACCCTATACAGCTGCTCTAAACCATGTGTTTCCTAAAACCATGGGTCAGCACTCCACCACCAAAAAACTATAAATAGGTGATGGAGATCCATTATTCCATATCCACAATCACAAGCACCCTTACTCTGCCAAAATCTCTCTCGAAACCTTAGTTCATCATTTGAACTATTTTCACCTTGAGAGCCACTTTGGCCCATCCCCACCATTGGAGAAGGAGAAGGAGCATTCAGAAGCTTGGAGCATCCTCTTGGACACTGCAAAGGGCTTCACCAACCTTGACACTCAAGGTAACATTAATATAAAACCATTTTTTACATCTTTTGTTTATGTCTCATGCAATGCTTAAAGTAGTTTGTTAATTGTTGTTTTAGCTTAATCATTTAATCATTATTGAACTGCTACTAAGGAGTCCATTCTCCTTAGTAGGTGCTCATTGGCACAAGCTAGGGGTAAAACCCTAGCTACAGTTTTGGCGACTCCGCTAGTTTTCGAATTTCTGGTTTCCGTTTTTAAAATTTTTTCCTTTCGGCTGTCCCTTTCGGCCGCCGCATACCGCGTCTTTTTCCCTCTACAGTCGCGTCCCGACCGCGCCTTTCAGGCCTTTACCCGCGATCCGACCGTGGCTCTCAGACTGCTTCCGACGCTCTGTCGGCGGATTCAAGTCTGTTACCTGCGATCCGACCGTGGCTAATCAGCCTGTTTGCCGCGATCTGACTGCGCCTGTCGGCCTTTTTCACGCGTCCCGACTGCGGCTTTCTGCCTCTTTCGGGCGTCCCGACTGCGCCTGTTAGCCTTTTTGCCGCGACCCGACTGTGTCTTTTTCCAGTTTTCCTGCGTCCCGACTGCCACTGTTGGCCCAATAGCCGCGGCCCGACTGTGCCTTTTCCCCTGTTTCCTGCGTCCCGACTGCCACTGTTGGCCCGATAGCCGCGACCTGACCGCCGCTGTTTCCCTTAAACCCGCGGTCGCCCTGTTCTGATCCGCCACAGACCCGCGGTCTGATTTCTGCTCTTTTCCTGTTTTGAGCCCAGCCCCTCTTGCTGCAATATTTTCTGCATTTGAACAGCCCTCTGTCCCACCTGCAGCCCACTTCCTTACAGCCTTTCTGCAACATAATTTCTGTTCCTTTTACAGAATCTTTTTAAAATTTCAGTATTTTTATTTCAGAAAATTTTGCAAAGTTAAACTTTCAATTTCCATATTATTGATAGATTGGAAGTTGCCCCCCCTTGTGGCACTTCTATTTTTGGGTTCAACACCTCACGAGCACACACTCTGTCACATAAAATCAAGTGAGCCTTAAAAAGTACCTAACTAAACCAACATTCTAACCCCACTTGGGGAACACAAAAGAATCATTGTAGTTAGGTAGGATCAGGGGGATAGGCTTCCAATAACACCCCTTGGTTATTTCACTTGAGACATAGTTGTTGTCCAAATAGGGAACCAAAATCCCCTAGTACTTTTTGGCACGGTCACGACCAGTTTATCAGAGGGCCTCTCCCTTAGGAGGGTTGAAGTCGGGAGACTGGTTCCGGAGGCCTGAGTGGAATACCGCACTCCATTCAGTAACCGAAGGGCTACCTTTCGCGGTTCGCGGGATATCCCTGTATAGGGGTATTGCGGTCAACGAACTAAACGGCAGATTCACCTTTCTGGACGTGTCATGAACGGGGTATCTTAGTTGCCATTCTTCTAGGATTGACTACCCGGTATCCCTCCCGGTAGGGGGATATCATAGCCACTTGGCTTTCCTACTCATATTGTCTGACTTGGATTTCATCACCTTGCAGAGGATATGTTTAGTTAAGTCAGAATACTTTTAGTTAGGTGTTTGCATGCTCCTTTACCTCCCTTTGGTCTAGTGAGTCCACCATTTTTCTTTTTTAGGAAACCTGCTGCTTGTTGGTATTCTGACCATCTTTGTTGTTACTCCACCTATTGTAGCACAGCTGTTGCAGTGGGTGTTTTGAGTTGGTTGTTGGCCTGAGTGCCTTGCTTTTTAGCTCTCCTTCCTTACACTCGGTTGCATTAGGATTTTTGAGCTGTTTTCATACTCACCTCAACCCACAGAGATTTAGACACCATCTGTCACCATTGAGTCCCCGAGACATTCTCGACGCCTCAGGGGCGAGCCCCCACAGCACGGTTCTCTTGACACCACACGTCATAGATTCCGATCATTATCCGTTGATACCACTCATCACAGATCTAGAGCCTTGTCACTTGACTCCACTCGTCAGCGACGTAGGTCTCCGTCACCAGATAGTGACGCACCTTACTTTACCTCTGATTCTGACGAAGAGTCTGAGAACCCTATTTATACTGCCCCTACTAGCCCCATGGATGGTACGACTTCCACTCCATTTGTCATAGGGACCATTGGTGGCACATCCACCACTACACCAGTTACTACACCTGTTTTTGGTATGCCCTCCATGGGGAACCCATCTACTGTACCCCTCACGGTACCTATTCCCGCAGTGGGAATACCTATCCCCACTACATCAGTGGCTCACACTACCAATGGTGGTGCTGGACCATCCTTCACTACCTCAGTTCCCCCACTTGGGGGCACCACCTCACATCTTGTCCCTCCACTTGGGGGCACTGGCCCCAACTTGGTCCACAGCACTACTGTGTCACAGCCTTCTTCCAGTTTGCCGTTCATGGCTAGCCTCAACCTACCTGACCTGGCCAGATTGACCAACGATCCTATTCGACACGACCCTATGTGGCCTCATATGCCTACCAAACTACCCTCTGACATCCCTAAATTCGAGGGTAAGGCCGGTGAGGACCCACAGAACCACATCATGTCTTTTCACCTATGGTGTTCCTCTAACTCCATAGTGGACGACTCTGTTCGCCTCCGTCTCTTACATCGCACCTTCACTGGCTCTGCAGCCAAGTGGTATATTGAGCAGCCTCATGGGACCCACGCCACCTTTTCTTCCCTGGCCTCGACCTTCCTGCAGTTCTTCCAGTTGCCAGTCCGCTATGACGCGGGCGTTGAGATCCTTCTATCTTGTAGACAAAACACGGCTACCCATATCACGGACCACATCCATGAGTGGCGTAGACGCCGTAGCTTATGCAAGATCAAACTAGACGACCGTATCTTCCTCGATTGGTTCCTCAAGTCCCTGCTTCCTGTTATCGCTAAGGATGTAGCTTCAGAAAGACCCCAGTCTGAAGAAGAGGCCATCCTTAAGGCACAGCAGTTCGACCTCATTTACGCCCAGTCGGGTTACCTTTATACCATTATACCTGACGCCCCTTGCGGTGAGTCCTCCCATCATGATGCGCCGGGGGCATCCCACGCTGCAGATGGTATCATTGGCCGTGTTTCTTCGCATCCCCAACCATTTTCTATAGCACGACCTACCCCTGGCCCCGACCTGTCGAGGGCTACCTCCCAGTCTGGAGCAACCAACTCATATGCTCCCATGACACATCACCATTCCCATGGACCTTCATGTCCACCTCAGTGCTTCGGGTATGCGACTCCTGCTTATGCTCCTCCAGTCGCCCCTCAGCCTTACTACCATCAGCAGACTGCCCCGGCTCCTGCGCCTTCACAAGCCCCACCAGCTTATTATCCGCCCCAGGCAGCCCCTGCGGCACATCCACAACCCGCTCCGCAGTCCTATCAGCAACCCCCGCAAGTTGCTGCACCTGCTCAGCCTCAACCTGCATATCATCCTCCGCAGCCTGCTCCAGCACCCGCGCAACCTCAGAATCCACCTGCTGCCCAAGGGCAAGTTTACGCCCAACACAACCCGCAGCAAAACCAGAATAACCAACGTAACCAGGGCCAACAGAACCGCGGCAAGGGCCGTAATCGGGGAAACAACCAACCTACAGACCAAGCTGGTCAACCGGCTAATCCCCCTGACAAGAACAATGTGGCCCCCGCTAATCAAAACCCTGATCGCCCGCCCAAGCAGGCCAAAAACCCCAATCTGCGAACAAACCACCCTTGTTCTATTTGCGGAGTCTATGGACATTACACCCATGCTTGCCCACACTTGGAGCGAGCTCGGCAGCTTTGGGTTGACGAGGCCCATCGCCAAGGGCATGCGGCTCCCCAAGCACCGCCCAACCCCCCCCAACCTCAGCAACCCCCTTTGATGCTGCAAAACCCCTTACCGACCCAAGGCGTGGTGAACACTCAGCCGTTGGCCCCTCAAGCTAACGTGCAACCCCAACAACAACAGATCACCTACGCTGCTCCTGATCAACCCATGTTCGACTCAGGTACCCACCACTTACTGATGATGTCATCCGCTGACGTCAACCTTCAGACCCGTCGGAACCAATATGGCTCCACCTCTGAAGCCACTCCCACGGATAAACCTACTAACGCCCACCCCACCGATCAGGCGTTACGTATACCTCCGCCTCCCACAGACGGCGCTGCGAAAGCACCTCGTTTCCCACTGCGCCGAATCAACAATAACCCTAATGCGCGTGCTGCGTCAAACTACAACATTGTAGACGACCTAGCCCAATCTCCCGCAGCCATGTCTGCGTTAGAAGTCTTGAAGAACTGCCCTTCCCAGCGCAAGACTTTACTTTCCGCCATTGGGGGGATTGACCCAACTGATTCGCATTTGATGGCGTTTGATTTAGACCAGTCTGAACCACGCCTACCTTCCAGCTTAGCCTTCCAAGTTACAGTCTCCGTTAGGAATCTTGTTATCCATCGGTGCATCATCGATGAGGGTGCTTCCACATGCGTTATGTCTACATTTGTATGGCAGAAGCTAGGATCCCCTCCTCTCCAGCAGTCCACCACTGCGTTACGTGCCTACGACGGTCGTTCGGCCCAGCCCCAAGGCCTTCTACCCAACGTTCCAGTCCAGTTAGGTGGTAAAACAGTTCTTATTGACATAGAGGTAATCAATGCCCAATTGGATTACAACCTTCTACTTGGCCGCAGCTACATGTATGCCATGCGGGCGGTTGCCTCTTCTGTCTTTCGCACCATGATGTTCCCCCATGAAGGACACGTGGTTAAGATTGACCAGCTCACCTACTATGATCCCAGTGCTCCGGCGGCACCGGAAAATGTTCTCCCCATGGTTGAACAACCTGTTTCTCCTGCCACCACCTCGTTTGTTTCCTCTACGGGGCCTGGAGTCTACTCAGACGCGCCGATGACCTCCACCTTTCAATCCATTCCTCCGCCATCATCTACGCCCGAAATGTCTGACTTATGTACCTTGTCCCATGACATCCTACCACCTAACAATCAACCATCCTTGTTGCCTAAACCACCATTGGTACCTAGTCACATTGGTGTTACACCGATCCATACGATCCCCTTCCTAGTTCCTCCAGCAGGAGTAGTAAGCGCCCCGGTCATGGCTACCCTTAGCCTCCCTGGGTTAACCTTGGGATTACCTGTATGGTACCTTTCGCCTCCCGTTCGCCCGCCGACACCAGATGTCGTCCTCCAGCCGGTGCAACCCATGGCTACTACCACTCAGCCACCTCCCGGTGTCTCTACCCCTTCGTCCTCTACGACACCTCCTCCTACTCCCAAACCCACTGGGGGCAGAGGTCCTTAACCTTACACCGCTGTCCCACCTCCCAAGACAGTCAAGAACCCTCCAGTGTTTCGTGCTCCTCCCAAATGCTCGCTGTGTGACGAGTTGGGCCATGCGACCCACCAATGCCCACAGTTACCCGCATTGCAGAAGCACATGCAAATGCTCGATGACGATCCTAACATCCCAACTGTCGAACTCAACCCTACTCCTAAGCCTAAAGATAAGTCCCTACGTACCAACCACTCCTGCGCCATATGCGGTATTTACGGGCATTATTCACATCATTGTCCCGATCTCCCGGATTACAGAGCGGCTCTCTATGAGATGAACAATCTGGATCTTGAGACGGAACCACCTACCATTGAGGAGATCTACCCCCCAGACCCTTCACCTTCCGGAGAGGTTAATACCATCTATATGATCTCTTCCAACACTACTCCCTCGTCAACTGACTTGACGACACAAATTTTCCGTACCGATGAGGAGATTCTTGAGGCCCTTACCGCCCCGGATTATCCATGGGATGATATGCATCACCGTTCCTATTTCATCCCAGAAGCGTCTTCCTCTAGCACCGCTACCCAATACGCGGTCGAATCCAAAGACTTCCTCCCCACCAAGGTTGACTGGTTCAAGGACCCTATTCCTGCTCCTGATGCCTTCGAGGAGGGCAACATGGCCAACATCTCACCTGTCATCCAAGTCGATATTGCTGCTCCAGGTCGTGCCCCTGAACTCATTACTTTAGGAGCATTCTGCAGTAAACAAGAGATCGAGGACTACATTATCCTTTTCAAAGAATTCCGTGATGTCTTTGCCTGGTCCTATACCGAAATGCCTGGTCTTGACCCCGCTCTCATAGAGCACCACAGTAACACCTCTGAGTCAAGGGGCATAATAGATTCCCTCGACCCTGGGATAGGGGGCATGATCAATCATTTTGAACCTTCCCCATCACATCTATCTCAGCACGTCAATGAACCCATTGTTCAAACCCACACATATGTGATCCATAATCACAAACCCCATGCACATAGCATGGGGGCAAGTCATTAACCCTGCTCACTGTTTCCCACTTGTGATCTCAACCATTTTTGAGGTCACATATCACTTGTAGATTTGATTTCATTTGATACGCATAGTTCTTTCCTTTGACCATTCCGGAGTCCATATGACCTCCTTTTTTCGCACCATTTGCACTGTCGGATTCATTTTTCCGAGCTGGTGATGATGCTAGAGATCATTTCTCGCTCTCACCTCCAGATTTTTTGGGCATTTTTCAAAATGCCCCCGTCACCTCGGTTTGCGTGCCACATCGGCCGTCACCCGTTTTTGACATCCTTTATATCGCCGGATTCATTTTTCCGAGCTCGTGATGATGCTTGAGATCATTTCTCGCTCTCAATTGGTACAATTTCAACATTGTGTCCCAACACCTTGCTGCCTCGGTTTGCGTGCCACATCGGCCGCCATCGGATTGTTCCACATTTTTACATGAGCCATTCACTCCTGTCATACTGCAAATGTTTCGTTATTTTGCCACCATTTCATCCACCCCGCAAGGAGGTCCATCAGTGTTCCCACCTACCCTCGTTCTTGGTCATCATTACTAAACCTTGATTGAACACTTCCTCCTTGCCTGGCCATTCCTTTTGTTCGGTATAATTTTATCCCTTTTTCGGGCCGGACAAGTCCTTTACGAAAAAGGCACTTAGGGAGTTTCCGTTAAGCTCTTTTCTGACTCCTAAAAGAATGAAAAGATCGCCGAGCAATCTTGCTTCCTTTCATGCTCGTTAAAGAACCTGAAAGGGCGTCTATCTGGTATAAGTTTAACCCTTTTCTGGACCTGGTAGACTAATTACGCAAAAGGAATACTCTAGTCACACCGGCTAGAAGAGTTCTTCATTGCATCCTTTTATGCTTCTTTGGGCCTTGGAGACTAAATCTACGAAAAAGCAACCCCCTGGAGTCTTCTTCCTTGCTTTCAGACTCTCTAAAATTGAAGGCAACCACGAGCATGAACTGTCCTGGGCTCGTAAAATCCACACGACAGTACCATTCCATCATTTCAGAGTCTTCTTATCGCTTTCAGACTCCTTAAAATTGAAAGCAACCACGAGCATGAACTGTCCTGGGCTCGTAAAATCCACACGACAGTATCATTTTATCCACCCACTTCTTCTAGTTCCTTAACCCATGAAGAAGCATCCTCCCGTGCCTCATGGCACTATGATCGATCATCTCGGCAGCACCCCCAATCAGGTCGCCTTTGTTCAGAGTATTCTGCAGTCTCCTGCCATTGTACACCAGCTTGAGTCTCCCTCAACCCAGTAACCTTCCCAGATCCATTACAGCTATGATCCCTTTCCCCTCAGTCAGTTTCATATGCTGCCAGATCATTCCCATTATCATACTCTGAACAAAGGAAGTTTGAGCCCACCCACTCTACCTGCCCAGTTGTCCCTCCACAGTTTATCAGTCCTGCCATCAGCACTATCACATTTCGGTCTTGTACCTCGCGCTCCTGTCAAGGAAACATCATTGCCTTGATAGTTGCAGGTCTCCCTCTGTCGACGACAGCTCCTCTATTCCAGAGGATAGGCCCAGAGGTCCCTACGCCTTGGACTTATAACCATCTGTGGTAAGTGCCTACGGATCATTCTGAGAGGAGACATCATTGCCTCTCCGAGTGGTTGTTCCTCACATGCTCGACTTCAGCACCTTGATCGCATCGTTGAGGATCGCGTAGGATTATATCCCATCAGTTTTTAGTCGAAGACCCCGGATTTCCCCCGACTCTAGCACATTGGTGAGTCATTTCGGAACGCCCAGTTATATGTTCCTATGGATGTCCGGGCTGCGTTGGCGATTGTATTCGGAAGCCATCCAGTTACATGCTTCCTTGAGTACCCAGTTTCAGTCCCAGATCAGTTCCAGTTCAGTGTACCATGGAGAGTATGACCCTAGTCACTATGATCCAGTAGCTCATCAGTTCCTTTGGTACCACACTCAGCAGCACTGTTGATTGTTCCAGTGCACCATTTATCCCGTTCGCACATGATCCGCTCAGCAGTATGTCCCAGATTTTGTGTCCCCCCTGGACACTTATGATGTACACAGTGGTTATCTATGTATCTTATAGGTCCCCCTTTTCGGGCCTCACAGTTATGTTTATGTATCTTGATACGAGCATGGGTATGCCCGCCTCGTCCATATATTGAGATTATTCCTTAGTCAGTATTTGAGGTCATGTATATTTCAGGTCCCCATTTTTTGGACCCCATTGTTATTATGTTATATCCTGATACGAGCATGGGTATGCCCGCCTCGTCCATATGATCAGATGATTCCTCATCCTTTATTGAGGTTATGTACTTTTAGTTCTTGCAGTTGTTCGGGATCGTTGTTCCGGGCTTCAGTTTGTTTCTTCTCTTCTCTCCACATCCCAGGAAAACCATTCATGACTTATGATGTCCATCGGCCATACGATGAGCTCCTGCCCTCGCACATCAGGGGGCAATCTGTTAACACCCAAAAAGTGTTCACTACCTCATCTACCACATTATATGGCTCATTTGTCCATTTTCCTACCATATTTCCCTTAAAAACCCAAAAAATCCCATTAAAAAGCCTCCAAAAGGCCTAAAATGCCTCCAAAAGGCCACAAAACCCTCAAAATAGCCTAAAAAAGGCTAAAAAACCCCCTTTTCCTCCAAAAATAGCAAAAACCCCCTAAAAAGGGAATAAAAAATATAAAATAATGAGGAAAAAGAGGAAAAAACCCTATACAGCTGCTCTAAACCATGTGTTTCCTAAAACCATGGGTCAGCACTCCACCACCAAAAAACTATAAATAGGTGATGGAGATCCATTATTCCATATCCACAATCACAAGCACCCTTACTCTGCCAAAATCTCTCTCGAAACCTTAGTTCATCATTTGAACTATTTTCACCTTGAGAGCCACTTTGGCCCATCCCCACCATTGGAGAAGGAGAAGGAGCATTCAGAAGCTTGGAGCATCCTCTTGGACACTGCAAAGGGCTTCACCAACCTTGACACTCAAGGTAACATTAGTATAAAACCATTTTTTACATCTTTTGTTTATGTCTCATGCAATGCTTAAAGTAGTTTGTTAATTGTTGTTTTAGCTTAATCATTTAATCATTATTGAACTGCTACTAAGGAGTCCATTCTCCTTAGTAGGTGCTCATTGGCACAAGCTAGGGGTAAAACCCTAGCTACACTTACCATTGTTATTTGAAGACAAACTTCCTATCTGATAAAAGGAAGAAATGTGCACACAGGATGGACTGGTTGCTGTACATGCTTCTATGTAGTGTTGAACCTTGTTATCGCTACAAGGAAATTTCGAAAGAAGAAGGATACCTAAATAACTACAGGAAAGAAAAACAAATGGAAAATTCAGTGGAAAAGGATAGAAGAATTCCGGACAGTGATTGTTGCCCTCACGAGAGCACACCACATGCTTACTGGGTGAGGAGCCAAACAGATGGTGATAAAAATTACCTTGTCAAGCGGTATAGCACAAATTTTGTAGTTTGCGAATGCCCATGGTCTATTCGTGGAAATATTTGCAAACATGCCATTAAAGTCAATTCGTTATTCTACCACTCAGGTGATTCATATCCATTACTTCATCAGGATGCAATGCCTACCACATTCAATGACCCCCCTGAAATAAGTATGGAGCCTCGGAACCTCAACGTAGATATCCACACCACACCAGTGGCTACCGATAGTGTGGATGCAGATGTTGAGGCTCTTCAGTTGGCCAGAGAGGAGTTGTACAGCTACTTGCAGTTGATTAAAGACAGCCCCCCCGCTACTCTGAGCAAGACCAACCAATTGATCGATATGGTTAAAAAAATGTTGAATGAGGCCAACAATTTGCACGTTATGGATTTTGACTTCACAGTTGGCTTGGATGCTCTTGACTCGTCTTTGAAGAGGAAGAAGAGTTTCCTTAGCCCTACAAAGAAACGAAGGAGGAGAAAACAAAACAATCGTGTGGAAATAGATTTGAATATCCATGCATCTGAATATGAACCGTTTCAGTTTCAATACCTCAAAGAGCGGGGACGTCTTCCAGCAAACAAGGCATTGCCTATGGTCTCAGGTTAGTTTCATAGATTCTATATATTATGGTGTGTTGTTATTATGGTTAGTTTCGTCTACGTGCTTATAGATTTATAGGTACATCCATGGAAGATTCCTTCACCATCAAAAATGAGTCCCACAATTCAAAATCATACATAATAATATTAACTTATTGTTTCCTAAGGAGCTTGAAGGAAACTTCATGTGTCATGGTTTCCTCATTAAATGCAGAAATCCCTCTAATAAAGGATGTGTTACATGAATTCATCACATCTAACTCGCGAGTAGGAATTGAGATGTGGCTTTCCAATGCTTTGGAGTGATCCTTAGCAATTTTGAATATTGGAAACTTCCCAACAACTGGCTTTGCTGCAGCAGCTGTCGAACTCAAGAATATATTTACTGATTGCAAAAAAGTTCAGATCTGGAACATGGTGCTTATTCCCCAGTCAAATGGATGCAATTTTTTCCTCACATCTGCTCAGCCAATGACTATGGAATTTCGACAAACACTGGGTTTCAGACTGTTGTAATTCACTGTAGAGAAAATCTGATCTAATGTGAACTGAAGCATAATGTTTGGTTGTGGTATTTTGACAAACATTTAGTGGTCTTACTGCTGTAACTTCAATTCTGAACTTAATTAACAGGTCTAATTGTTCATTGTGGTTTAGTTCTTGGCATTTTGTTCCAGATAGCCCACAATATATAATATTCAAATATTTAACTTCAAATATCAAGAATAATACTGTGTATATAATCCTATTTCCAACAGTAGTGCATTCAAGAAGGCAAATCTGATATTAATTTAAATAAACTGATTTCTTCATGCCTGGAATAAGATGGGACAGATCTGGATTGACAAGTCTTGCCTCAAATAAATGTCTTCCCTTAAGTGCTGTAGCAGATTCCACAAATTCTGGAAGTGATGGACATTATTTGTTGAAGATATCACTCGCTGATTTCTCTCAATCACACAGAGCATTTATTTTGTAATTTAATTCATTTCTATTATGTACTTTGTTTTGTGTCATTGTATATGTCTGAATTTTATTTATTCGTGTTGTTTTTTTTGTTATTTGCAGAGGTGCAACACTCCACAACGGTGGCATCTAGCCAAAGCTAAAGGGAGATGCCTAGCCAAAGCCATGGGGAGTTCCAACATGACCACTTAATGGACGATTCTCCAATTGCTGATCTACGAGGTTTGGAAAAGGCTATGTTATCAATTGTTTGTCAATTACCCTTTTTTACGACATTGACCTGCTTTAATGTGTATTTTGTTGATGTGTTCAGAGGTGCAACCCTCCACAACCGTGGTACCAATCCAAGGCCATAGGGAGATGCAATATTGGCGTCCAACCTTTACTGTTGTGCCAGGTACGTTTGATGAGACTTTCATATTTTGTAATCAATGTTTGCATGCCTGTATTTCTTTAAATGCATTTCATAATGACTCTTTCATTTTTTAATTACAGATTATAGAAATTGTCCAAGGGATCGTCCTCCTTCAAAACATGCCCAATTAATTGACAAGTCTCCAGTTGGTGACCTGCAAGGTTGGTGATTTGCTTTGCATTTTCCTTTATTGGTGTGTTGGATGTTCTATTAGTCTTTCCATTGTGCTGACTCACGACACGCTGCCAGGTGACTACAGACGAAGGGGAGGAGCATCATCTTCTGCTATGAGAAATCCACCATGCAAGGGCTTCAGCTTTAACGATGACCAATGAGCCAAGCACATTTTTATGAAGGAAGATTCCATGAATATTGAGAAGGGCTCAAGGCTTGTGATAATTATCTGTATAGTTAATTGCTTTGAAGTTGCTGCACAAATGTCTTGGATCCCGCTTTCAATGCTTGTTCCAGTGATATGGGGTCTATAATTGGAGATTCTGCAATCTGTTATTGTAAATCATCTTTAGGGGAAGGGCTTATTTCTACAATATCTGGTGCTCCAAGATGTAGAGCTAGAACATAATTTGCAGAAAGAGGCTCAAAAACTCTTGTCCAAATTTTGTTGGCCTGAAACAAAGTTAGTTTAGGGATGCAAAATGGCCTTTATGGCCTAGTGCAGAGAGATTGAAGATGGGCCTGTGAAACTTTATATTCTGCTACACAGATTGAAGATGGACCTGAATATGATGGCAAAAATATTTATCTTCTAAGTTAGATTTGTCTCCACCATAAATGCACTGTGGAATTCATCCGATACAAAGTTTAAATGGATCACCATGTAAGCAAGGTGGGATTCTACAAAGCTTTCGTATAAACTCAGAGTTGTGGTTGATCTTGTATCAGAAACTACCCTCTAATGCCTTGTTGAAAAATAGTCGTTTCACTAAAAATAAATGTCCTACTTGTTCCCAATTTGAAGTTATTAAGCACATTTTTTGAGATTGTCAATTTATTTTGAGATATTTCTGAATGAAAAGAGTGGTTTATTCTGGTATTCACACTGCATAATTTCCTTTTTTGAAGATCTATGGCAATGCATTCTGGATGCAGTTTCTGCATGGATTGGAGAGTACAGATGGTATAACTATAACAGTAACTCCTGCAATGGCTATCAACAATGCGGTCACTACACTCAGATCGTCTGGAAAAAATCAAGAAGTGTTGGGTGTGCCAGAGTTGTGTGCTACAATGGGGATGTGTTCATGACTTGCAACTATTTCCCTCCTGGCAACTATGTAGGACAGAAGCCATACTGAGTTATATGGCTTTGTGTTTTGCTACTTGTGTGTTGAGTGCTCTCACTTTTGCTGTCATTTCTAATTATTGTACAGTGATATAAATATAATATATACTAAAGAAACTTGGTGGTGGATTTGGTTCTTTTGTGAAACTGTTTACAGGTTATACACATTTAGATCGGTTATGTTCTTTCACAACGTTAGTGTTTTCCAAATCTTTGCCAGTATTTTGGAGATTGTGTGGGTTTATTTTTTATACTATTTTTTTTAAATTTAAGTATTGGAGAGGAATTTTTTATGAGATTGTTTGGAAATATGACCAAGAGTGATGAAATTATAAAAAAAGGGTACAGTTTCATTGTTATGTTCTATTTAGTTCCAAAAAAATCTGTACACTTTCATGATAAAAACAAACTTATCTTAAATACATGATATGGAATTTTGACATAATATATATTTCTTTAAAGAAAACACTAATTACAGAAATCCAAAGTCTGTAGCTTAACTTCCATGCAAGGACTCTAAAGAAAGCTTATCTGATGGTTATTGAGAAAGCCGGGAAGGTAATAGATGTCCTCCACAACTAATGGAAGAGAACAGCCATTTTGATGTTAAATCACAAGCTTCTCTGACAGTCTTAAAAATGCATTGATGATGTTAATTTATTGAAAGAGAGCATATTCAAATATGATGAACAAGGCCTCCGACATGAGGTAAAAATGACACAACTTCCACACAGGAACTCTGTCTATTAGGTTCTGGCTATGACATAGCATTTACAACATATTTGGTTTGAGGTTTTTTTTTGGATGGAAGACTAAGGTGAGATCATTGGCCAAGCCAGGCAGGGAGCTTGTTCACTATATTTTTGGGAAAAAAAAGTGGTATAAAGTATTTGTTCTTGAAGATGGTAAAACTGATCATAATTCAATTGTTCAATTGACAATGAGAACAACTAGTGTTATTAGCAAAGGCAAGTTGATTACTAAGTGTTATCAGCAAAAGCCAGTTGATTCAGCATCCTTAAGAAAACCAGGTTAAACCAGGTTACTGAAATAATTCACTGATGTCTGTAAAAATGGACTTCCCTTCCATATGCCTTTGACTATATTGAACTGATAACCTGTTGCCTTCTTTACATTCTGGAAAGACTAATTCTTAACTAATAAAAAATAACTTTAAATACTACTCCAAAACAGTTAATATAATCTAAATTTCGTACATAAGATACAAAATACGATCCACATCTTTACTTAAAAGTTTGATCAAATATGATAATAAAGTAGATGGAACCCAACACATTTATAAAGTTTTAAATGGATTAGGTTTTACATGAAATATAATAAATATTTTATAAAGTCTTAAATGTTGTATTTTTTTGCATGAATGCAATAAATATTCCCATTTAAAAAGGAATAAGTTGAACGTGTATCAAAATAATAAATTTGTATTTTTTTCATTAATGTAATAAATACATTTCAAAAAGAACAAGTTTAACGTGTATCAAAATAATAAATTTGTGTTAAATTTAACGCAAACCTGTTTCAAAATAGACCATCGTTTTATTTAATGATAAATTTGAGTTGGATTTAACATTATTTTCTGGGAATTGGTTCTCAGGCAGTCCTTCTGCTTTGCAATTATCTCTCTTCAATTCATCTTGTGAGTCTCTTGAATGTAATTAGCCACCATGTTGCAAGAGTGGGTGTATTGATGCTCCAACAATGGGGTATTTGCATAATAAACTGTAAAAATATCTACAAATACAAAATACTCAAAAATATATACAAATAACATTTTAACATAAATGCATAAATGAGATCCCATATAGTATAATCAAAAGCTCATAATACTGGGTACCCAAATATCACATACTATTTATCATTGATAATTCCAACTTGTCCAACAAAAATGTCACTTTTCAGGTGAAAGTATTAAATGTATGGGTTTCAACGAAACAACCATGACATTAGAAACACCGCAAGGATCATAACAAGAATACTAATTTTACATATTGCAGGTCTATATCGATTTCCATCGACAACTTTTGTTGGAATAGACATTGATAATAATTCCTCTTCACCACCCGCATATACTTTCGAAATGGAGCTCTCTTTTGAAACTTCTCCAAACACAAGACCGGTGGACAGCTTATGAATCTCTGCATGGTAATTTATGTTAAATGACTGAAATCGGGCAGCTTGGATTGTTGCTTCTTTATGAAGAGGCTTCAGATTGATTGCCCGAACTTGATAGAGGCTTTTCATTTGGTTACATATCAGTTCAGAATTTGTGTAAACTACAATATCCTTGGCACCGTACTTTTTTGCTTCTTTCAATCCTTCAACAAGGGCAATATAGTATGCCTCATTATTAGTAGTTCTACCATAGACATCTCTTGTTCTTTGGACGACCTGATTAGAGGCATTGTTGTAAATAACATATTTAATCTTTGCTCGACCAGGATTCGGACAGCAAGACACTTCTAAGCATAACGTCCACTTGTGCACCATTTTTTATTTTTAGACTATTTGTGCTTCGAAAGACCTGTCAAAGTATAAAACAACAAATTTTGATCAGAAAAACTGAAGGTATGGTTGTGCCTCGAAAAATCACAAAAATTAAGAAAAAACAGAAAAATTAGTTTATCGGAAATATTGGGAAAATATTAGAAAACAGTAGCATTATGAAACTTGAAAACTACTTTGTGAATGATAGAAATCAACTAGATAATGTAAAATGGTTGTTTGTGAGAAAAGGAATGTCAAGGACACATGACGACTCTGCTTTGCTGAACATAGAGACAGTCTTAGATAGTATCAGAAGCTAGGGTTAATACTCATGTCATAATAAAGTAAAATATGTTCCTAAACCTTCATAGAAGCTAGGGTGTTACAAAATCAACCCAATTGTATATTTAATTAATATGTATCATTAGCAATGTCTGTCATTAGCTGGGTGCAAACAAAATCAATGCTTTATGTAGAAAAGTAGGGTTCAATCCTATTTAATATTCACCAAACAATTAGCATCAAATATATAGATAATCAATACCATAAGAACATCACTCATGACAATGCAAATAGATATCACTAATTAAGTACGCAGAGGTCACAGGCATGTATTAGGGCAAGGTATAACTAGTAATGAGCTAGATTTATTTACCATTCAAAATTAACCAATCAGATGTAGCAATTATGTTAGGCCTTCAATAACTGAGTTCACCAAAATACTTGCAAATGTATGTATGTTAATATGGCTAACAATGAATTCTGGCCAATAACCAACAATCATCCATATGTAATTCAATCAAAAAGGAAGTACAAAGAAGATGATTATAAAGGACAAAAAGAAACTGATGCATGTGATATCATTCACTACTCATTAGATAACCAAATTTCCAGTATAGTGACATTTTAGCATTCAGCAGGCAACTAGGTATTTCAATACAATAAATGCACTTTCCAGATCTGAAATAAACTTCAGAGTTGTGTTTATAGGGTGGATAAAAAGAAACTCCTAAATTAATTAACTCAATCTCTTCTTGTTTTGTATTTACAATTATAGCAGCAGTTCACATGAAAATAGTATAGAATCAGACCTCAGAATATGCTAAATGAAACACTAACCCAACTCTGATTTTGTTTGTTTTCTGTGTGGATATTGCAGGTATTAGGGTAGAACACACAGGGTCCACAATCTTTGATTTTGTAGGGATTGAACTGTTCCCTAATTATTGGCAAATGCCACCCTATAACGACTAGAATGCACTTGGTTAAAAATAGGAACCATATAGATTCGACTGGGAATGTTGTCAAATGAAAAATGAAACTATGGTAAGCCCAACCATGTGACAAGTTGGTGCACTTGATGCAATGATGATCCAGGATAAAAAATCTGGCAAATGCACTCTGTCATTTTACTCTCCTTTTACTCTTTGTCATCCTGAAATGGTCTTCAAAATTATCAATTATCAATGATGGTGTTAACTTATCAAATTATCAGTTATGGTACATGGATGGGAAGGTAATATGCATCAGAACTCTCTTTTTTTTGTTATAACTTAGAGTTCTACTCATAGTTCCTGAATGATTTTAATTCTTAACTCTATTATTTTATTTATTATAAAAATATTTTCATATTTATTTGTACTTTCCATCTCCCAGCCATATCTGAATTCTGGCTTTTGAAAAATCTGCCGAATCCGTATCCAGATCCAAATCCATATCCTGGCAACTTAGATAAAAACCTTGATAAAATTACAATGCAAGTAAGCTTTCCCCCATTTGGTGAAGAGTTAGACTAAGAACACTAATATTTGGAAGAGGATAAATATAGTTTACCTAGGCCTGAAGCAGCTGGAGATTTATCCACTGGGGGTACAGCTGTACCTCGCAGTGCAGTATAGCACCCCTGTATAATGCCAGCATAGCAGTATGACTGGCATCACTGTGTCATGCCAGCATGTTAGCTTGGCTTGTATGCAAGACTGTACACCATCTCCAGGTATATGGCATACACCCTGTATAGAAAGTATAATGCCAGAATAGCAGTATGAATCATGACTGGCATCAGTGTCACACTGGCTTTATAGCTTGGCCCACAAACAAGATGGTACACCCTCTAGGCATACAGTGTATGACCGTGTGCTATTTCTCCTGCGGGTCCATATGCAGGAAAAACTATATCTATCCTCGGCACTAATGTGTAGGGTTCCAGCAAAAATACCAAAAAAAGCAATTCTCCTTCAAAAAATCATTATTTTGCAACCATGGTTGGGTGTAACCTTGGAATAATCGAAACAGGATTACAGGAGCACCAATTCAGATTACAACAATGCTGCACTGCAATTCTGCAACGTACAGAAATAATGGACAATATCTCCATAATGAAAGGAAACTATATTATGAAAAGGATACATTCAGTGGTATATCCATGAAGGGAGTTCATCTGCTGTATATATATTTATTATCTAATTCTCAGGTAGGCCCCAGGCTGAGGAAGCACCCATGGAACCATAGCCATATGTTTGGGAGTTAAGAACACTACATTCTCCCACCCTCCTTAAGAGCAAACATTATGCACCAAACAGGCTGGGATATACACATCCCAGCCTATACAGCATTTATGACTCTACTAGATGCATATTGATTGCCCTCCTCTTAAGATGCTTCATCTTTAGAGCATTAGATGAGACAAAATAATCAGATTTAAGGCCATTAGGTGTATTGACTCAATTGCTTCCAAGACCTCGGTTGATCCTTCAAAGGTTGATTGGTCCTTCACTTACACAAGAGCGAAGTTAGTAAATGGCCAACCTTGTGTACGAAACAGTAATAGTCCTCCATGGAATGGAATCCAAAATTCCAAACATCGGTATGTTCCAAAAGATTGGTGGATTGAGGACATTTGTGAACTGGATATTGATTTGTATGAGCGAGTAATAGTTGCTATTAAATCCAAGGGAATGAAGTAGAATCAAAGGAAGCCTTTACCACCAGGATATTAAACCCAGGCTTACATTTGTTTATTTTGTTTATTTAAATTTAAGTCTGATATATAGATTAGAGGTTGCACATTAAACCAGATTGAAATGAATGTACTTAAATCTAGATCTAGCTTAGAGAATATGCAACTTTTATCTTCACAACCGCTGGGTGCATAGCATACCCAGATTTTAAACGAGTCTTTGATATGTAGCCTTTATCTTCACAACTGTCAGGTGCATATTAGATCCAGACTTAACTTTGTTTATTTAAACTTCGGTTTGATATATAGCTTAGAGGATATGCAACCTCTAACTTCACACCTAATCCCACGCAAAGATATAATCTCTGATTTCACACCCTCTAGGTGCTCATTAAGCGCAAACAACCTCTGAGTAAGTGAGTACATACGAATCCCAAATTTAAATGAATCTGGTTAAAGATAGGTATGATATGTAGCTTAGAAGATACCACCTCATTATCTTCCCAACCTGGAAGTGTATAAGAGGATGGTTAAACCAAGTTTTGAAATGTTCATTAAACTTGAATGAGAGATTTTAAAATATTATAACTATTTTAAGATTTTAAATATGTAGTATGTGGGATTGTGTTAATGTTGTGGGGTATCTAGTTAATTTTATGCCACTACATATCCAATTAGAATTCCCTGAACAGAGCATTCATGGATATGAGAAAGCATCTCTTAAATTAATCACGATGGAATCCAGATGGAATCTACAGAATCCTATGCCTGCAAAATTCTAGAATCAGCTCAGCCATATCCAAAACACAGAGCTGATTTTGTTTTGATCAAACACTTGCACTGGGTTATTTTATTTGATAGAACACTTTCCTTTGGTTTCATTTTCTGGTATTGCAAGACTTGTTTGTCACGATCTTTCGAATTTCCACTAGCTATTGTGCCTTCTGACCAGGTCTATCACTGAGAACAAATATATTGTCAGAGCTGAAAGGATCAACAGACCCACTGTGATGGGATGTAATGGCCATGTCATCCGGCAGGTGATGGAATTGGCAGTATACATATTTGGAATCATTCTTTATTTTGGGTGCAGAACTCCCAAACTGCACTTGAATGTGGGTGCCTAATATACATATTTGAAAGAAAAACCAACTTTGTATCCTCTATTATTAGAGTAAATCAAAATATACATTGTCATTGGATCTGGCTCAAAAAGATACCTTAAAACTTACTTCAGTCTACCCTAGAGGCCATGCCTAATATGCATACTTACAGTTGAAGCCTGGCTTTCACTAATTGAAAACTAAGTTTCACTAGTTGAAATATCAAAATCAAATTTATTACGTGTGCAGCCTTATCACCATAGCGTTTATTTATTTGCTCTTGCAGGAGTGTGGCTATCGCCCTAATTGGGTTTTTACTCTCCTTAATGTGGTCAAATCAATCGGCTTTAACCTCATAGAAATGTTCAGAAAGAATGTAACAATGTGCAAGAAGAACTGCTATTGCAGGAAAGAAAGAGCAGCCTTAGAACTGAAGCATCCTGTGAGCTGCAGGGGATGAGGAGTTATAGAGATGGAAGCTCTAATTTATTGATGGAAATTGAGGAGTTCTAGGAGGTGGGAAAAATGGCAGAGCAGTTCATTCTTCTACAATGGTCTTATCAGCAATATCATCAGATATTGTATTTTCTAAGCATGATCAGGTCCATTTTGAACAGGAGAGGGAAGTAAAACTTCCTAAAGGCGTTAAAAGACGAACTTCTTTGGTATCGCATATAACTGAGTCTACAGATGAGTTCAATGACGAACTCAGGTTCAATAAGCAAAGGAGAACAGAACAATATTCCAAACAAGCTAATTGCAATGCCACTAATATGTTTGTTGATACTGTAGAAAAACAGAATGCCACAAGTACTTCTTCGTTGTCCATTGATGATGATATTATAAGACCCTCATCAATCAGCCATTCATCACGTTTGCCGCTCTTCCCTTTATACTCAGTCAAGATACAGCAAATAGAAGAAAGAGCAGGAACAGTAAACAAAGTTCAGAAAGAAGGTACAGGGGATGAAATCAGAGGGAAGAATAAGATGTCGGATTTTTTATTTGCTAAAAAGGGAATGCTGAATGTCGAACTCAATCAAGGTAGAAGTTGCATTAACTATAAAAATAAGAACAGCAGTAAACTATTGGCACCATGTCCATCTGGGGACTGTGAAGGTATGGTGGGTTCAATTGAGATGTTAGCTTCCGCCTTGAAGTTGAGTAAGCATGACAAAAAGTCAAACCTTCTACATGGTTTCATTAGGAGACATCAGTATGGTGATGAGACAATTAGTGGTATGAAAACGGAGGATGGAGCAGTTCAGTTTGTTCTCCTCAATTTTCCTTCTGGTATGTATGTGAATGGGTTTGAGGATGATAAGTTGCCATTCTGGAACGTCACTTACTGATTCTGGAATCTTCCTCTCTGTTAAAACGTTTTTGATTAAATTTCTTCGACCCAATAAGTTTTCTTGCTGTTCTGGAAGAAGGAGAGAGATTGGTTACATGCAAGTGATTACCTTGACTGGAGCCGAGTTTGCAAAATTCGTCTCAGTAGACAGAGCTTGTAGGGTCTGGAATGGAACACAACTGGAGCCGAGTTTGCAAAATTCGTCTTAGTAGACAGAGCTTGCACGGTCTGGAATGGAACACAACTGGAGCCGAGTTTGCAAAAGTATTCTCAGTAGACAGAGCTTGCACGGTCTGGAATGGAACACAACTGGAGCCGAGTTTGCAAAAGTATTCTCAGTAGACAGAGCACAAGCGGGAGGGAAGTTACCTGGTTCGAATTCGGAAGTTGGTAGCATGCATTAATGCATGGACGGGACGTCGGCGTGTTTAGGAGCGAATCCGGACGGGGACGAGGATTGGCAGCCCAAGACATCGCGTGGGACCCCCAACGTCGTGGGGAGGAGTGAGAGCACCGGAGAAGGGCGCCGGAGAAGGCAGCCGTTGGGGCGCCGTTGACGGGAGGGGACGGAGGAGACGGACGTTTATGTAAAACGTCGAAGGGTTAGACTCTTCCGTTTTAATAGCCGTATTTGTTAGTTGAATACGGTTAGCCTTAACCACCCACGCCCCAAATTTCAAGTCAAATTTAGATGAACATTAAAAAAAATTCGGTGCTTTTCGTTTTAAGTTTTACGTAAATAAATGGAATATTATTTTATGAGGTAAGTATATAATATACCACAAAATGCAAAATGCTTGGATCGAAGTCAAATTAGACATGAAGAACCTAAGATGGTATGACTCCTTTCACATTTACTATGTTCACCACGCGGCCTATGTAGTTTTTAGTGTTAAAGATGATAACCCAATTGGGGCAACCATGGTTAAAAGAGCCCATGGCCATGAGTTTGAGCTATGGCTCAAGCTTGTTAATGGAGGAAGGGATCCCACAACATCTCATTAACATAGCATTCCTTTACATAAAAGTCCACAAAGATGTCCATTGAAATGAACTGCAATGTGTACATCATCATTTAAAAAATATAGGTTTGATTTTAAAATAGCTTGAACCTTGTGATAAGTATATAGAGATCCAATAAAACCATTTTTGCACTATGATTTGAACCTTAGACCAATACATTGGGTGAGAATGAATCTCTGCTATAAAAATATGATCCAACAACTGTAGCCATATGTGATGTGTAGTTGACATGGTCACTATGAAGGCCAAAGTTTGGGGATGGGTGTTTACAAGAGATTGAGCCACTCAATTAAATTTTGATGCAAACATACCTTTGTTTTCTTGCACATTGTTAAACCAAAAAAATGAAAACCATTGATGCCACTTCCTTTATTTCTTCTATGTATTCTTTGTTCAAAACTATACTAAACAAAGGATATCAAGAATGATGTTACCGCTTGTGCCAATGCTCAAACTCTTATACAATGACTTGATAATCTACTAAGTACACTCTTAAATTAGTAATCCGGATTGAATTCATAAATTCTCTAAGATCATCAGCAGTGGTTGTTAATATTCAAAACTTCTAGTTTTTACATAATTGTATTTCATACATTGATTAGTAATCGTTGTAAGCTAAGGTGCTCAACTTTTCCACAACAAATTGAAAATTTAATAATCCATATAAACCAATGCAAGTCAAATCTATGTTTTATTTAATTAAATAGATGGTAACTTGCTACATTTCCTATCAAAGTCTAATTTTCAAGTACATCTTCAACTAACAAAGAAGTCCTATGGGATGTCAAAATCCAATCCTGTAAGCACCCCTTAGAAGAGATTTCAATAGGATCTTCTCACAATACATGTTCACGAGTGCACATGCACTACTCTGATGTTGTCTAGAGTTTGAAAAAATATTTCAACTTCTAATAGGTGCTTGTAGATGCTTGATCAAAGGTGACACTAACAAACCATGCCATGATACATTCAATATGAATACCATCTGCATGTGAGGCTCAATCCTGGATGATCAGTAAACTACCATGGATATTCCACTTGAAGAGTTCAACACAACAAACCTTACAATAGTCTAAAATATCTTATTATGTAATAATTTTCTTTAGGTTTAGATTTAATATTACTAGCTTATTCCATAAAATATTGAAATAAATTGAAACTAAAATGAAAGAAAGTAAGCAAATAATACATCATTCACACATTGAAGACAAACCTCGGGTGTAGTGTTCTTTAACCCTTAAATTTGAAACACAACTAGGTATATAGAGATCATATATACAAAAAAAATATAGGAGACAAATAAGATGAAATGTGTGAATTATACCTTTGTATTAATGATTTAGGAAAAGAAAAACAAAAATGTTCACTTGCCTCTTGAGGTGGGGTGACCTTTCTTTTCTCAAAGTTCCCAGTACAATAATACTTGACAAGACATTCATTATCTTCCTAGCTCTTTAAATAAATTCGTAATAGAAAAACCCTAACTACTTGTGATCCCTTCATTAATTAGTACTAAATACCTTATGTCCTTATTTAATAAAGAGCACACTTTTGTATTAAATAACTATTCATTATTATCTAATGGGCCTTATTCAAGGAATATGGCTGCATACATTAATTTATTCATGCTATACACCACATTTCCAAAATACATAAAATTAGAAAGAGAGAGTAACCCAATGCCTTGATAATGAAATAAAGAGATGAACATGAACCCTCTTCAAGGGGCAACCTCCTTTTACAATGTATCAAATGCACACGACAAGATGTGATGATATATAAACTAGGTCTCCTTGGTTTATATAGGAGACGAAGGTTACAATTAAGTTCCTATCCAACCATACAACTATAATTAATATCCTAGCTGACCTATAAAGACAATACTAATATAATAATAGAAATGTAATGTCACAATATCTAGGGATTAACATGCCCCCCTTCAAACAAGTGTTGTCCTCAACACTTGATTAGCTATGGATGTTCCTACATGAAGAACTCATCTTCCCATGTCACCTCTTGTATTGGCAATTTCTTCCACTTGATGAGGTACTCAGTAAATGCTCGATTTCATAGCTGTTGGATCCATGTTTAAGGATTATTTCAGCTTCTAGTATGATCTTCATGTTGGAACATTTAAAAACCCATTCCATACTTAGGATATATTTTATTAGTCATCTAGATTAATTTTCCTAGGTGTAGACTATGTGGTTGGCCTAGTTTTTCTTTTATGCCTCCATATGCCATCCTAAGTCACTAAAATGAATTTGGATAAATTCTGGATAATATTCCCTTGGATTCTGTTTGATTTTATTCCATTCCTGAATTAGAAATACAATTTCCTGATTTAGACAGCTTTATCCTGTTTTTTCTACTTTCTAGTGGATAAGGTAAAGCTAGTTGACTTGGAAACTCTCTCCACTTGTCCAATTCAACATACACTTATTTCTTCTCTCCAAAAGTCACCATTACATTCCATTTACATCACTCATGAGCTACCATACCATATTCATCCAATTCGTGAACCTTTAGACTGATTTGGAAAGTACTTTTGACACCCAGGGGGTTTTTATGCTTTTAGTAAGCCTTACTTTTTGTGCTTTACAACTTGCCTCTAAGGAATTCTATTTTCTCCCTTGAGATGTATTATATATTGTATTCATATTGAGGAATAATATATGATATGATATTTCCATCAATTGAGTTCCTTCTCTCATGTTTCTGTTTCAATATTTCTTCTTATTCTTGCATATCTTTGAATAATTCTTGTGAGGACTTCTTTGCTTCAAGATTCTTGGCTATTAGAATTATTTCATGGTATTCAACCTATATAGAATTCTCACATGGTATCAAAGCCTTGGAAGCTCTTGATTAAATTAGTCTTCCAGTATAAGATTTCAAAGAGTTTGTTTTGCAGGTATTGAAGATCAAATGGCATAAATTTCTTCAATACATACAGTTGTTGAAGATGAAGAATTCCATCTCTCTCTATTGTTCTCCCATCAATCTTCTATTCTAAATTATGAGAAAGATAATCCAGTTTATGCTCTAGAAACTGAAGAGGTTCTTGAATCTTCTCTTTCACATGAGTCTGTTGGTGTGCAAAACGATGATCTTCTGAATGTTTTGGAGGTTATATCAATTTGGAGGTGATGCATTCGCCCTCCTTGATCGCATACTTCTTATGTACTTCTATATGATTATTGGCACATTTTTCTCAAAGTTTCACTGAAGATGGAGGACACTACCATTCACTTGGGTTCAAGTCTCAGGCATATTTTGGTGATTTTGGTTATGATCTCACCCCTACTAGTTCAAAGGAGATCTCAAGGAACCATATATCAATTCTTGGAGCTGATTTAACTTCCACTGATCATAAGTTCAAGGTTCAAGAGAAATCATATCTAATTGGAGCTGATCCTACCTCAGTTGGTTCAAATTTCAAGTTCTAGAATGGTCTACATATTCATGGATTTGTTCTGTTCAAGAGCAAGTTCAAAAAGCATCCAGTTTCACTTGCATCCACTGCTAGGAAATTCAAGCACATGTTTTTGGAGCATGATCCACTTCTTCCCAAGAGGAAGATACCTCCAAACATATGATAAAGTTCACAACTACTTGAGTTTGGAGCAAGACCAATTTTTGGGGTGCCACATGTCCATTCTTGAGGGGCGGTTTTATTCCCAAGTGGCTTTCCTTCTTTCCTCACTTACATGGACTAATGAATTTTTTGTATTGGGGTGACCATAAGCCTTGTTGCTTGGGCCCTATATTTCTGATATTTTACCACATATAGTCAGTCTTAAGGGGGGGTTTTGAAACATTTAAAAACCCATTCCCTACTTAGGATATATTTTATTAGTCATCTAGATTAATTTTCCTAGGTGTAGACTATGCAGTTGGCCTAGTTTTGTCTTTTATGCCTCCATATGCCATCCTAAGTCACTAAAACGAATTTGGATAGATTCTGGATAAGATTTCTTTGGATTCTGTCTGATTTTATTCCATTCCTGAATTAGAAAGACAATTTCCTGATTTAGACAGCTTTATCCTGTTTTTTCTACTTTCTAGTGGATAAGGTAAAGTTAGTTGACTTGGAAACTCTCTCCACTTGTCCAAATTTACCTACATCTCTTTATTCTCTCTAAAAGTTATCATTCCATTCCATTTACATCACTCATGAACTTCCATACCATATTCATCCAATTCGTGAGCCTTTACACTGATTTGGAAAGTGCTTTTGACACCTAGGGGGTTTTTATGCTTTTAGTAAGCCTTATTTTTTGTGCTTTACAACTTGCCTCTAAGGCATTCTATTTTCTCTGTTGAGATGTATTATATATTGTATTCATATTGAGGAATAATGTATGATATGATATTTCCATCAATTGAGTTCCTTCTCTTATGTTTTTGTTTCAATATTTCTTCTTATTCTTGCATATCTTTGAATAATTCTTGTGAGGACTTCCTTGCTTCAAGATTCTTGGATATTATAATTCTTTCATGGTATTCAACCTATATAGAATTATCACACTTCCCTTCTTCATCAATCTCTGTAAAATAGTTTAAATTCTGGTCTTGTTTTCAATGACCTCTTTTAGGTAAGAACCATGGAATATTGGATGCACACATGAAGGTGGAGACAAATCCAATTTGTAAGCTGCACTTTCAATCCTCTACAACACCTTATATAGATCATAGTAATCAACTGCTAATTTGTTGTCATTATTTTATTACTTGAGGGTCATTTGTTTGATTGGTTGTAGCCACAAAAATACACACTTCGTCACTTCGATTTTCCTTTCACTATGGTGTTGATATCATACTTGTTTTTCATCCTATTTTTTGCTATAGTCAAGTTTCATTTCAATAGTCAAGGAACCTCTTATTGGTTCTCTATGTCATCCTCCATTTCTTGAACCCTGCCTTTCTCTTTCAAGGATGATGTAATGGATTGAGGATGATCACCATAAATTTCCATAAATGGGGTCACATTTTTTATGAAGTATGGATGATCACCACCATTCTACCAAGGGAAACGACTTAACCCACTGTGTTTATTTATTAGATGCAAAGCTACCAAGATACCCTTGTGGACATTTATTCACAATATCAGTTTTCCCATTGGATTAAGGATGGTAAGAGGAGTTGTGATCTAATTGAGCACCAAAACAATATAATATTTCCTTCCCAAAATTACCAATCAAAATTGGATCTCTATCACTTACAATAATCTTGGGGATTCCATGTAGATTTTAAAATATTTCCATTAGTGTTGCAACTACTATACTTGCTTTAAAAGGATGAGAAAGATAGCATAAATGAGCATAGTACTTTGTGAGTCTATCCACCACTATAATGGTGAAATTATTTCCTTCTAAATTTGGTAGACCAATGATAAATTCCATTGAGGCCTCTTCCCAACATAGACTTGGTATGGATAATGGTTGTAGAAGACCTCATGTCTTGATGTTCTGTTCCTTATTGTATTGGAAAATAAAATTTTTGCCACCAACTTTTAGACATTATTTTTAATACTTTCTCAAAATAATTTTTTCTTGATCCCGTGCTAAGTTTTCAAGAACCTTGAATTCCCTCCTATAGGATAAGTGTGCAATTCCAAACCAACCTTCTATTTGAGTTGAAAATTCTTCCACACAAACTTATCTAGTAAAATAGGGTCTTCTTATAGTTGTTGAATTATCTTGCATGCATTTTGATCATGTTTCTATTTTGTCCTTGCTTGTTCTACCTAATCATATTGCATAATGGAAATAGCACAAAATAATCTCTTAGTTTCATCTTATTTTCTTGAAAGTGCATCTACCACCACATTTTGTTTTCCCCTTTTTTGTAGATAATTTCAAATCCATAAATATTTGTAACCCATTTTTGTTTCTCTTCCGAAGATAATCATTTTTACAATAAGTACTTAAGACTATGAAAATTTGTTCTTACCTTGGAGTGTCTTCCTATTAGATAAGGGTGTCATTTCTTAATTGCATGCAATATGATAATTTCATTTGTATAAATTGGTTTAAGCAATTGTTTTTCCTTTAAGTTTGCAACTTTCAAAGACAAGGGTCCTTCCTTCTTGCATTAAAACTTCACCAATGACATGCTCGGAGGCATCACATTCCACAATAAATAGTTTTGTGAAGTCATATGTGGATAATATAGGATATGTACACACTTGACTAGCAATTTGAGGTTCAAAACCCCCTAGGGTAAGGGATGAAGATGGCTCTCCAAATGGTACTAAACCCTCTCAAATTTATGAACAGAGGAAGGGGACATCAACAGGGTCTCATATACATCTCCATTCAATTAATTTGTTCTACTACAACACTCTCAAAATCAAAAGCAAAATACTAGTTTCGACCTTGGGGGAAATGATAGGAAAACTTCTCCAAATGCTATGAAACTGAACCAAATGACTCCAAAATATTAGGTACTGAACATGAAACTTGTAATACACATTATTAATAGTCCATATATAATTATTCCATCATTGGTTCACTTATTCATTTGAAATTATCATCACAACATTGGCAAACATCAACATAGTGGGGAAAAGGCACAATTTTCTCATTTATACATTTCCACTTGGAATATCAACCTGAAAATTTCTGAAGGTGAATAAAAGAGCATTCGATTCATATTAAAAAATAAATGGGGCATTAGAATCTCCCCCAAAGAGTACAATAGCTCACCAAGTGCGCCTTCCCTCGAGGATCATGAATATGCCAAGCAAATTGGAATTGGTTGGAGGAATGAGCTGAACCAGAAGTGACCACGAGCTATCTTGTAGCTTACATATGCAACTTATGACTCCATTGAAGCTCCCATTAAAGGTATGAATGGCCTTTCCACACACCAATTAAGATGGGAATCTTTCACCCTTGAAATTGGCTAAGGCAAGTAGAGAAGCACTCCACTAGTTCTCTTCACAAATGCAAATTCTGAAAATGATCAAAAAATTCTCTCTTACTTGATCCCTATATTTTATAAACATCCTTAGACTTCTAAGGTTCCAATTCCATCCAAATACTCCAAGCCAATTCGAATTAGGGAGTGGTTCATGATTTGCCATGTGTCCTCCACTTTCTAGTCTTGCACCTTCCACGAGTTTGAGTAGGAACCCTTTGAGCTTCTCTAACTCCCATGAGCGCTCTCTTGGATGCTATTTTTAGACATGACATGTCATAATGGTCATATGTCAACAATCAGGTCTGCAATTTGTCATAGGTGTCATAGCATCTTCATCATTGTTGTCATATAGGTTAGGGAATTTAGTCCAAGTGTCCAATAACTCCTCATTTGACTCTTCCTCTTCAATGGGAGTTACACTTCCATCCCAATTCGACCTATGATGCATATTTCCAAATGTATGAGCCTTCCAAATCCTCCCAAGAAATTTAGGCTTCCCATGGATTCAAAATTACAAGAGGAGGATGCCATGTGGCACGGAATTTCTATCTTGTGTGGGTCCCACAACCTCCATGTGTCTTCATGAACCATCGCCACTTTGATTTTCCCTTGTATTTATTTATTTCTCTCCTTTATTAAATATTTATTCCATTCTAATGTCCAAACACCATTTATTAGCTCCCTTATTGCAAATCCTCATGTCTCCATCCAACCTAGGGAACTAGTAGGATTGATGGAATTTCCATGTTATGAATTTATTTGAATGGGGACATTACAGTCCTCCCCACCCAAGATTGCTTGTCCTCAAACAATTTCATATTTGGATGCTGCAAAATTTGTTCCTCCTCCCATGTGGCATCTTCACTTGGGAGATCCTTCCATTGTACCAAGTATTCTTTGATAGTTCTGCTCCTTAACCTTCTTTCCCTAGTCTTCAAATTTTTTTCTGGAACAAGTGTGGGATAACCTTCAGCATCCAAAGGAGGAAGTTTCTTCTGAAATGACAATTTGGTTACCAATGGATTTTTTGAGACATGAAACATGACATACATTATGGATTTTACTTCCTTTCGGAAGTTCTAATTCATATGCTACCTATCCAACCTTCCGAACTACCTTGTATGGGCCATAGTATCTTGGTTTTAGCTTTTCCACTCCCTTCTTTTTTAAGGATGTTTGTTTATATGGCGGCAACCTCAAATATAACAAATAATTGACCTGAAAGGTCCTTTCTTCCCTATGTTGATCTGCATATTGTTTTTGCTGATTTTGGGCTACCTGCAAGTTGTCTTTCAAAAGCTTCACAATTTCTTGGCTCTCTTCCACCCAATCTTTAGCTTTTGGGGCTCTACTATCACCAAATATAAGCTCAAAAAAAGTAAGTGCATCATAACCATATAATTATTTGAAAGGAGACATTCCTATTGACATATGAAAGGTGGTGTTGTAACAAAACTCACCCAAGTGTGGCCATTTTTCCCATGCTTTTTGCTGCTCTCCCACATAGTTCCTTAGGTACCCTTCCAACCATTGATTCACCCTATCTGTTTGGCCATCAATTTGTGGATGATATCTTGTGCTTGGAGTCAATTGAGTGCCAACCAATCTGAAAAGTTCTTGCCAAAAAACACCCATGAATCTACTATCTCTATCACTTACAATGCTCTTGGGGAGCCCATGCAATATGAAGATTTCTTTAAAGAAAATGTCAGCCACTTGTGCAACACTAAAAGATGATGTAACAACAAAGAAATGAGAAAATTTGGTTAACCTATCCACTACCACATATATGCAATCATTTCCCAAAGATTTGGTCAAACCTGTGATGAAGTTCATTGAAATACTCTCCCATTTTTGTTCCAGAATGGGCAATGGTTGCAATAAACCAGCTGGGAATGTAAGTTCAAATTTGTTTTGCTGACATACCTTGCATTCATTCACATATTTCAGAACATATTCCTTCATCCCCTTCCAAAAAAACCTTTGCCTTAATTGCCTATAAGTTTTGAAGATCCTCGGATGGCCAGCTAGTGGGGAATCATGTGCTTCTTGCAAAATCTTGTACTTGAGTTTTGAATTTCGAACCAAATAAATTTTGCCCTTATAATATATCAGCCCATTCAAAATCTTGTATTTATCATCTCCTTTGACCCCATCTAATACATCACAAGCAAATCCATCTTTTGCATATTCAACCATTAGCATGTTTTTCCAATCTTTTGCAATGTCCATGAGAGAAAAAGAAGGTCTTCTACATAATGCATCAGCTACAATGTTATTCTTCCCTTTTGCATATTCAATATCAAAATCAAAATATTGGATCTTTCTTACCCACTTTTGTTGCCTCTCATTAGGATCTTTTTGGGTGAGGAAGTGCCTTAAATTGTTGTGATTAGTTTTCACTACAAACTTGTTTCCCACCAAGTATTGTCTAAACTTGGCCAATGCATGCATGATGGCCAACATTTATTTGTCATAGATGGAGTAAATATTTTCATGTGGCTGCAACTTTCTGCTCTCAAAGGCTATAAGGTGTTGGCCTTGCTTTAGGATAGCCCCTATCCCTTCACCTAAAGCATCACATTCCAAAACAAAAGGTTTAGTAAAATCACGTAATACAAGTATTGGACAACTACTCATTACCTCTTTAATTTTTTGGAAGACCTTTTCAGCCTCCTCATCCCACTTTAAAGCATCTTTCTTTGTCAAATCAGTGAGTGGAGAATTCAATTTGGAGAACCCTTTCACAAACTTCCTATAATAGGTGCATATTCCAATGAATCCTCTTAATTCTGTGATGTTTTTTGGTGATGGCCATTCAAGGATAGCCATTATCTTTTCCATGTGCACTTTCATTCCTTCTTGTCCAATAATGTATCCAAGATACAAGAGTTCCTTCATCCCAAATTCACATTTAGACAACTTAACAAACAAGGACTGTTCATGCAAAATTTTCAGCACAACCTTTAAATGATGCAAATGCTCTTCCCAAGTTTTGCTGTAAATGAGAATATCATCAAAGAAAACCAAAACAAATTTTCTGAGCTGCTTGTAAAAAATATTATTCATGCATGCTTGAAATGTGGCTGGAGCATTAGTTAATCCAAAAGGCATAACAAGAAACTCAAAGTGGCCATAGTGGCATCTAAAAGCAGTCTTTTGCGCATCTTCTTTCTTCATTCGAATTTGATGGTAACCTGATCTAAGATCAATTTTAGAGAAATATTTTTCCCCAAATAGCTCATCCATGAGCTCATCAATTCTAGGAATAGGATACCTATTCTTGATTGTCTTCTTTTTCAAATCTCTAAATTCTATGCACACCCTCAAGGTTCCATCTTTTTTCTTCACCAACACTACTGAAGAAGCATAAGGGAAAGAACTTGGTCTAATGATTCCCAACTCTAGGAGTTCTTGGATGGCCTTTTCAATTTCATCTCTGAATTTATTTGGATGTCTATAGGGTGGTATTTGGATGGGTGAAGTACCCTCCTCCAAAACAATGTTGTGCTCAACCCCCCTATCAGGTGGTCTACCATGTGGAAGATCTCTAAAAACTTTTTCATATTTTTATAGGAGTTGCTCTATCTCCTTTGGGTGTTCAAAAAACTTTACATTTGGATTGGGAGAGGTTATGTGACATTCAACAGCCCATTCAATATCTCCATGCCTCAATATAGACCTCATACTATGTGAAGTCACCACTTGATTCGAATAGGTGTGATGCCCTCTCACAACCCTTAGTATCCCTTTTGAATCTTGGAATTTCATTTCAGGAATTTGATAGTTCACTGTATGCTACCCTATAGAGTACAACCATTGCACTCCCAAAACCACATTAGTATCAGCAACATCAACCACCTAAAAGCTATCAGAAAAAGTATAGTTACCTATGGTAATTTGCAGCTTTGGAACCCATGTTTTGCACTCCATAGTGTTGTGACCTGGAATGACAACTTTAAAGCCATCGAATGGTTTAGTAGGTATCTTCCTTATATCCACCATGTATACATAAATTAAGTTGTGTGTGGCTCCTCCATCTACCAAAACTGAGGTCCTTTGTCCTAGTACCACACCCTTGCATCGAATAGTGTGATAACGAGGCACTGCTGAAAGTATTGCCATTCTTACTTTGTCAGGTGAGGGCTGATTTTCTTCTTGTTTCCCTTCTTCTGTTGTATGATATCCCTCTTCTTGATCTAAAATATGTCCTTCTTCCTCCATACGCCCTTCATACTCATCATTATTAGAAAATACTTCAATGTATTGAGCTTTTCCCTTAGTACATGTATGCCCTGGTGCCCATGGTTGAAAGCATGTGTAGCACAATTGTTTTCTTCTAAGTTCTTCCCTGTTTAGTCCCTCTTTATTATTCTTTTCAAATGCATCCTTTTGACAAGGCTTCTTTTTAAATGTATCTCTTTGCTGAGGCTTCTTTTCAAATGTATCTCTTTGCTGAGGCTTCTTTTCAAATATGAAGTTAGGTTTGGGAGGAAACCTTGCTCTAGGAAGCACATTTTGGAGATCTCTAGTCAAGCTCATAGCATCCTTTAATGTGGTTGGTTTGTGGGCTTTAACTAAACCTTTTAAGGGTTCAACCAAACATCCAGTGAACAAAAATACTAACCTTCCCATAGATACATCAGCCACCTTGACTGATAATTTTTGAAATTCCAACATATAATCAGCAGGGTTCCCACTTGCTTCAATTGGGATAGTTCTTTGAAAGGTAATTCTGGGTCCTTTTGCTCAAATATTTCTAATACCCTGTCAACAAATTCTCCATAGGTAGTAACCTGATCATGTCCCAAAGTTTTCAGACCATGGAACCACCATTCATTGGCATCTCCTTCTAGATGCAAAATTGCCATTTTTAAGGCATCCTCTTCCACCATTGGATTCAACTGAAAATACACATCTAGTTTTTGCACCCAAGTGTTAGCAGAACTTTGAGAGGAACCATCAAAAGTAGGAAGTCGCATTTTACCAATAGCATAATTTAATTCTTTGTTTTGTAATAGAGCCCTATTATCCTCCCTCTTCTTGAGTTTGTTTGAGACAGTAAACTATTGGTCAAATGGTAGAGTCCTTTTACAATCCTCACTCAACTTTTCCCATTCTTTTACCAATTAATTCATATCAAATTGGGTGTTAGGCTCTTCTTTGGGCACAATAAATTTAGGTGCAGTAGGCCTTGGTGTGCTATGAAATTCATTAGGTCTATTATGGGGTCCTGTGCTTGAAAAAATGTGCTAACCCGTTGTCTTCCTTTCTTCTGAATGTGAACTACTGCTGCCTCCCATTACTCCTTTGTTTCCAAATTGGCTAGCCATCAATTCGAATCCTTTCATAAGTTGTTGGGTCATGTTATTGGTTATGTAATCAAAGAGGGGTTTTATGAGTTTAATATATTCCTCCTTATCATCAGAGAGTCCCTTAGTCATAGTTTCAACAAGATACTCTTCTTCTCCTACTTCTTCCTCTTTAACAACAACACCTTCAATTTAAGGTTTTAAGGGTGGTGGCTTATTTGTTTGACTCCTTGTATTCATGAATGGTTAACCACATCAGGTTCCAAGACCATGCTCTGATACCAATTGTAATGTCTCTTTTTTTATTATTATTAAAATGGTAAATTTTTCAACTTTTTTCACTAGTTCGACCTTTGACTAGTTTTGGGTTCTTGACCTCCAAATGGCTCCAAATGCTCCCAAATTTTCACTGAAGGTGTATGAATGGTTTTAGTACATAAGTATGAGGTTAGGTTATGCTTTATAATCTTCAATAGGATTTTTCAACTCTCTTCTAAGTTTTGGCCAAAGTAGGGATCTTGACTAGCAATTTGAGGTTCAAATCCCCCTAGGGTAAGGGATGAAGATGGCTCTCCAAATGGTACTGAACCCTATCGAATTTATGAAAAGAGGTAGGGTAAATAAACAATGTCTCATATACATCTCAATTCAATTAACTTGGTCTGCTACAACACTCTCAAAATCATAAGCAAAAATACTAGTTTTGACCTTGGGGGAAATGATAGGAAAACTTCTCCAAATGCTATGAAACTGAACGAAATGACTCCAAAAGATTAGGTACTGAACATGAAACTTGTAATACACATTATTAACATTACATATATCATTATTCCATCAGTGTTTCATTTATTCATTTGAAATTATCATCACAACATTGGCAAACATCAACATAGTGGGGAAAAGGCACCATTTTCTCATTAATGATCAGATTTATACATTTTTACTTGGAATCTCGACCTGAAACTTTACCAAAGTGAATAAAAGAGAATTTAATTCATATTAAAAAATAAATGGGGCATTACAATCTCCCCCAAAGAGTACAATAGCTCACCAAGTGCGCCTTCCCTCAAGGATGATGAATATTCCAAGCAAACTAGAAATGGTTGGAGGGATGAGCTGAACCAGAAGTTACCATGAGATTTCCTGTATCTTACATATGAAACTTATGACTCTATTGAATCTCCCATGAAAGGTATGAATTGAATTTCCACATACCGATTAGGATGGGAATCTCTCACCCTCAAAATTGGTTAAGGCAAGTAGAGAAGCACTCCACTAGTTCTCTTCACAAATGCAAATTCTGAAAATGATCAAAAAATCATCTCTTACTTGATCCCTATATTTTATAAACATCCTTATCCTTCTAAGGTCCAAATTCCATCCAAATACTCCAATCCAATTCGAATTAGGGAGTGGTTCATGGTTTGCCATGTGTCCTCCACTTCCTAGTCTTCCACCTTCCACCAATTCAAGTAGGAACCCTTTGAGCTTCTCTAACTCCTATGAGCACTCTCTTGGCTGATATTTTTAGGCCTGACATGACATAATGGTCAGATGTCAGCAATCAGGTCTGCAATTTGTCATAGGTGTCATAGCATCTTCATCATTGTTGTCATATAGGTTAGGGAATCTAGTCCAAGTGTCCAATAACTCCTCATTTGACTCTTCCTCTTCTATGGGAGTTACACTTCCATCCCAATTCAACCTATGATGCATATTTCCAAGTGTATGATACTTCAAACTCCTCCCAAGAACCTTAGGCTTCCCATGGATTCGAAATTACAAGAGGAGAATGCCATGTGGAACATAATTTCTAGCTTGTGTGGGTCCCACAACCTCCATGTGTCTTCATAAACCATTGCCACTTTGATTTTCCCTTGTATTTATTTATTTATATCCTTTATTAAATATTTATTCCATTATAATGTCCAAACACCATTTATTAGCTCCCTTATTGCAAATCCTCATGTTTCCATCCAACCTAGGGAACTAGTAGGATTGATGGAAATTCCCTGTTATGAATTTATTTGAATGGGGACATTACAAATTCCATGCTCATTAGAGTAATATCAACATCTAGGAAAAATTATTTCACCTACATGCCTCTCTCCTCAAAGCACTCATTTTCATGGATATGTATAAGGGTTTCAAGTACCTTAAAGGTATATTCCATTCAAACTGAAGTCAAACATGGAATAATTAATTTACACAATAGAAAATAATTTTAAAAAAATCATTAAAACCATCCATAACATTTACACATTATACATACACTACATTCTCAAATTTTTGGGGAGGTGTTGATGCCCCAAAATTCGCAGCACCAACAGTTAGGGATTCTCCCCGGTAAGCAAGCCCAATTAGATCGCTCATCGTTTGGTGTGGGGAATCCGTCCGGTTAACGACCCCGCTACCGTATGTGATTTAAAGTTTTGCTTTCACCGATTGCGGTTCGATCCACCGTTTATGTATTTTATATTTAAAAATGAGATGCAAGTGCCCCATTTAAATGCATGTAATCTATTATAATCTAAATTGATCTATCTAACTATCTAATCTATCCCTGTAGGGAGAAAATCTGAAATATGAGTAATACATTGGATATATACCTAAGAATCTCACAGATAGTTGTTTCAATATTATAAGCACATTTATAGCAGAACATAAACTATATCAAAGATAGCTCTAATTTAATTAAAACGTTCTATTATTCATTTAACACATAAATGTTTGCACAGGAAATAAGAGCATTCACAACCATGAATTAATTCAAGACAGTTAGGAATAATCTCATAGTATGCATATGAATGGTGAAGAAATAATTCCACATAACATTCCACATATCCCAAGCAAAATCGTTGTGCTAGCTTTTCCCAGGAAAATAGATCCTTCTTTATTAATGCAGAAAAGTAGTTCTCGTACAAAACAGTCCAGTCCTTTCACCTGCCAAAAAGTCCTTTCATTCTATTCTCTTCTCCTATTTATAACTTTACAAAATTGTCTCTAGTGCCTCTTCACATACCCTAACCCTAGGGAATCTCAAAACTTTGTCTTCTAGTGCCCATATAATACAAAAAATAGTCTCCAACTATTTTTTAATGTTTATACAATAAAAAAACAAAATCAGCTTCCAGCTGTCTTTTCTGTTCAGAAATATATTTTGCCCATGTATCAGAGAATATAAAGGGTAATTAAAAATTCGAATTCATGTGGACCCAACTAAGCTAGAGAAATATTCCCCCAAAGCATTAGCTTCTTTAGAAATGATAATAAGCCTTTTGGGATCCAAAACTTGTAGAGAGACTTCATGATATGATAATTGAGTCTCAACGCATGCTCTCCTTGCTTCCGCTGTTGTGCAACTATCTTCTAGAAAAGATGCATGTATGGATGCCTGGCCCACAAAATGATGTACGTCTTCTTCAGTGAGAGTATCCATTTTTCTGATGTACTCTAACTCTCCCTACAATCCAATTTGCAGCTTTGTCATACATAAATCCTCTGGAGGAAGTTCATCTATTGGAGGGAGCAGAGAACGATGACACTTTTCATGATTTTGCTGGATCTTCTTATAGGAATCCAAACACTTGTGAGTAGTCTTTAAGATGTCATTATTCAGTTTTATGGAGGCCTTCCTACAAAATTCTAACAGTTTCATCTCTGACTTCAGATCTGCTGGTATTTTAGGGCGCAAGTGCTCAGGGTATTCGGAGTTTGTTTCTCTCCATACCATTTGGCTTTTAATCTTCTCCACAACCTCATACTGCTTTTTCCTGATTGCTTGCAACTCTGTAGATATCTCGTCCATTCGTGCCATCATCAACATCATTTGGTACATCTTTTCAATGAGAGTCATTTGAGAATGGTATATTTTCTCTTAGATTTTACAAGCTTGATCACAGAACAAAGATATATCCATATTTCTATTGTCCGTTGCTTCCAGCCGTTCTGTCAAAGATGCTTTCTCCTTCTCTAGCTCTTCAACCTTAGCTTTTAACTCTTGGACTTGGTCGACAGCTTCCTTGATTGATTCTAGCTGAGTAGTTCTGAGTAGTTTGAACTTCAAGATCATTTTTCTCTCCTTCCAATATTATTAACTGAAACGCTAAGGCCTCCTTCTGCTCATCCAACCTATTGTAATTCTCAGATATCGTCTCCTTTTCAGACAAGAGGGCACTATGTTTCCTTTTCATCTCTAATCCTTGCTGTACTTCTTTCATTAGATTGTCTTTTACTTTGAAAAGCTTTTCTTTCTTTTCTCTCACGTCCTCCATCAACTTGTTGACATTATCGGCACTTTCTTTTTCTGTAGCTACGTTGACTGCTGCCACAAATTGAGGATCCTTGTGAGTACCCTCGAAGACTGCGCTTTTTGTCACTGTCACAACATCTTCGTAGGTTGGACATTTCATTCTCTTTTCTGACTTCCTCATAATATCCTTTATTTTGGAGTTAAAAAAGATCATGTCCAACATGGCCACGGTATGATGCTTTGAAGGCGTGAAGGAGGTGAGATCGAGCCCTGGAAGTAGGAGATGTCCTCCAGTAATTATTTCTGGCGGATCTATTTCCATTACCTATACATCAGGGTTCTTTGCTTCCACAGCTTGCTTGGACTTCTCTTATTCTTCATTTTGCCTTTGCTGCTCAGCCGCTTCTCTATCTGCTTTCTCTTTTATTTCTTACAACCTTTCAGCCTCTTCCCTTCGTATCTTTTCAATTTCTTCTTTCTGAAGTCTTTCGGCTTCCTCTTTCTGAATTTTCTAAGCCTGTTCCTTTTGGATTATGTCAGCTTCTTCTTCCAACTTCTTCTTCTTGGCCTCTTCTATATGTATAGCTAATGATTCTTGACGTTGCTTTTCTGCCTCATCCTCCTTGGTAGTGTTAGCTTTGGAACTGGAACTTGCTTCGCGTTTGGGATGATATCGCTTGTTTAATTCAGTCATGTTCTTCGTGCTTCGATAGAACTCCTCATCTTTCCATAAAAGGTGTGCATATTCAAAGTTGATCCTGTATGAAGAATAGTGGGCAACGAACTTTCCTTCAGGATCATGCCTTCTGAAATTCTTTGTGTCAAAGTGAAAGGCCTCTAAATCTCAGACAAATTCTTCACCCTCTTTAGCTTTTGCTAATTTATATGCTCCAATTGTGAATGGCAATTGTGGATAGACCGACTTCTTCTTGTCTGCAAGAAATCTTCCAATCCCATCGACAAAAACTTGCCTTACTGCTTCTTTGTGTATAACAAAGTCGGTGGTGTATTGAGGCAACAGAGAAGGAGGTTTGGTTCCCTTGTACATTTTGATGTATACGCCTTCCATGGAGAAGCAATAATCCCCATGTGCTTCAATGACTGACATGGCGTTATCGGACATGCAATTTGGTTCTTCTTTGAAGATTAGCCAGTATAATGGCATGATGAATCCTTCGCGGATCCTTTTATAGTGGCTGGTGTACCTGTGTGCCCAAAGGATCTAATAGGCTACATGGAGGGGAGGTTCGGTGTCACGTCCCCTCCCGTGGACCCAATTCCTGGAAGGGAACATGGTACCAATATGTGGGGATTTTCACATAAACTCAACCCAGTTCATTAGATTCATAAAAACAAATATGTGTAGATGTAAATCAAGCAAACATACACAACGGAATAAAACACCATCCACACATAGTTCATATGCATTCAACATATTAAAAACAATCATCAAATTATAACATTGCAGAAGTAAAACACATAGATAGAAAAACACTTATCTTTATGGTGAAATGGTCCCAAGCAACTAGCTATGTCGTTGCAACGTTCCACCCAACCATAGGTCTCTGCCCAGCCTGTATTCTTTCAACACTCAGAGACCACCCCCGAGTTGGGCATGATTTCTACAAGGAAAAGGGGACATTCAAGCCCATACACAACCAAATAATCATTGCATCTAAGCCAAGCCAGTCCACAGCTGGGTTTATCAGGCTCAATCTGAACCCTTCTCATTTTGGATGCTTGCACTCAAGCTCAAGCCAAAACAATGGATACCCATAACCCATACCCAAACATACTCTTTTCTCACACAACAAGCACAATCATTGGGCATGGGTACACATTTTAACAATGGGATTTACAAACAAGATGGCCATGGGTTTTCCCCAAATCGTTTCCAACCAAAAATGGATTGTGGGATGGGGAAAAACAATCATAGGGAGGAAAACGATTTCTTCCCCAAATATCTAAGCATTCAATAGCCAAAACGGCCTCTATGGAACCCTAGTTCGATTCCCCTTCTTTCCCACTGGTATATAACACCAAAACACCCTTCTCCCAGCTGAGAATGAAGGAAAACACAGAATTTCGATGGGAAAAAACACCCAGCAAGCTCTCAATGCGTGAGAAAGCCAAACTGGTTCATCTGTAATGGCTCGGGGAGCAACTCATGGCTATTTTCTTGCCCAAGGAGCAAAAAACGTTTTTCCATGAAGGGTGGCTTGCCCATACTCGAATTTGGACAGCCATACCTCTCCATTCCCAAGGCATTAACTACCTCAACCAACTCTTAGGAGAAATGAATGACTGGGTACAAAAGTCAACATGGGTAGTTGAGGGTTTTATGGGTTCTCTCATTGACACTTGGCTTGACTTGATTGGTTGAAGGGTTTGAATGTTTTTCCTCTCAATTCCTTGTAAAATCATGCCCCCATCTCTTGTTGCATTGCATAGCTAGTTGTGGGGATTTATATTAAAATGCATATTTACAATTCCCATGGTTCACTAGCACATGGGTAGCATAATATCCAATACTTGCCTCTTTAAGGTCAAGCGTTCACTAATGGGGCCTTGGCCTTGATCTCCACGCTAGGAATCATACATAATATGCATACAATATTTACATTATAGCCCAAATATTATAAGGGTCAAAATGGGGACATGACAACCGGCGGGGTTCCAAACACATCCCAAAGCAGGGAAAGGATGTCTAATAAGTATGCAATCTAGGAGATAGGTAGACATAAAGAACTCAACCTTCTTTTGAGACAATCCTCCTTGATCCGCAACGATATGTGATGACATGCTATCAGAGATGATCTCGGCCCAATTGAATAGTGTGCCATGTGTGGCAATGTGGTACATCACTGGTACCCATCTGAGTTTGTAAGTAGTCCCATTTGCCAATCCAAAATTTCGGCTCAGCATCAGAGCTATTAGCCAATAGGGGGTTCTTAGGTGTTGAGTTTCATATCCCCAACTACTTCTTGTTCTCATCTACCTTTTAGTGAATGTCATCTTCTTTGCATACTCAAAGTGGTCTATATTGGTTGCCTTAACCCATTCATCACTCATCATAACGTTAGGAGAGGGCAACCTGTATGCTACAGTTATGTGATCTAGTGTAAAAGATGCAAGTCCTTCGCCACTGATGTCTGAGAAAATCCTAGAGGTTGCGTCGGCCTGGGGTACAATCCATCCTATGACTTCTGAGCATGGAAATATCTTGGGGCGTGTGGCAGCCCTGTGGAGGTTAGACTTCTTGATATTCTGGTAGACAAATAATTCCTCGATAGTAGTGTGAGGGAGATCGGTGTCCTTGATGACTTGATATAGTTCGTTCCATGAAAACTCTGGGGTGGTTCCCGTTACAGCTTTCGTGTCTCCAAACATTGTTTCAAGTGCAGTATCTAACAGGACTTCCACGTCTGAGTCCCACTCAATGTTGATGTATATGTAACTTCAGAATGTATTTCACCTATGTATATTGTACTCCTATAGAGATGTTATTATTCCTCTATACGGAAGTGTCGTCATTTGTATTGACAAGTGTCGCAAGTGTCATAACTTGTTGTGATGGGTTATTAGACCACCGAGTGTGGGGTCGGCCTTGATTAGTTTAACCATGGGTTATTAGACTGTTATAGCTTGAAATGACACCTCTCCATCCGTGACGACACTTGTTTCCCTTGGTCGCATGATGACACTTCTTGAGATCAAGTTCAGTCACACAACAGGACATTTGTGGATGGAGTTATTTGGGACACTAAAAATGGTTGAAATTACCTCATTCTTGACCCATTTGATGTATATGACCCTTAGGAACATTTTTCCAGACCAAACCATCTCCTGAAAATGAGCAGAAAATCCTGTTTTTGGCCATTTTTTAACATGAGCGCTGGTACACAGGCATGATAGTAGCGTGTGTACCCTACTCTAGTGTACAATAGTAGCGCTCAAACCTTCTGAGCGCTACTCCACTGTTGAAATAGTAGCACTAAACTCCATATGTACGCTACTTTGTCTATTGTAGAGTAGCGTACACCCCTGTTTTGGTCAAAATCTCAAAATTAGAGTAAGTTAGTTGGTTTGGAAACCTCTTGAGCGGTTATAACTTCTTTTTCTCTTCCTCACTGACTATATAAGGAGGGTAGAAGAGCCATGTGAGGGGACTAAGCCTAATTACAAAGTTATGCTGGAGGAATGGAGACCCTCATCCCCCTCTCTTGTGCTTCAGTTTTGGTAAACCCTAGCACAGTTGATTAGAGGTTGGAATCCTTGGAGAACAGAAGCAGGAGACCTTGAATCTAGGCTTTGTGAAGTGCCAAGCTTGAAAGAAGGTATAACTTTATGTATTTGCTTTCATTCATCAATAAAGATCAGACGTTCTTCTCTTTCCAAATATGACCTATTAATGTGTCTCAGATTTGATTACTGTTTAATTATAGTTTGATGTCTTGTTATGTCATGGATATCAGTCTTATATATGTAGTCAAATGTGTTTGAGAAAGGTATCAATTTGTTTTGCAGGTCTGGGTATTGCAACACTGGATAAGCATTGAAGAGCGAGGGAGGCAAAGCGAGGATCAACCTTCTGAATGAGGTGCCTACATCTCTAAACCCTAATCTCTTCATTTATTTGTTGTACTTGCAGAATGCTTGTAAGTCTAACTTTATCACCGTAAGTTGGTAGTTTCTTCCCTGAACTATAGGTGCATTTTCCCCACAACATAGACTGAGTTAGACAAGTTGGCCCTGCTAGGTTATTGGGTAGGACAATTCATGTATAAATAGAGAGAGGGAGATCTCTATTTTTTTCATCTCATTATTCACTCCTACATCACTCAGAAAGTGGCGCACTAATTGAGAAGGAGGAGTAGCTACTAGTAGAAGACTATCTCTTGTACTTTGGTTGTACCATTGCTCTTTCTATCTATGAGGAAGTTGTGGGGTTTTTCACCTTTATGGTTTTCCCCATTGAAACTCTGTGTGTCTATTGTCTCATGTGATTGCTTGGTGTGATTGATATGCATTGTTATACTTGATATGTTGTACATGTTATTCTCTCAGTAAAGATCCTATAGTATGTTGAATTAATGCTCAAAATTAACATGGTATCAGACTAACCTGAGAAGAAGACATTGTGCAGTGGCGAAAACTACGGTTTCTTGTTTATTAGGTTTCTCTCCACCGATTTTGGAAAAGAAGCAAGATAGATTGACTCTACTCATCAAGGAGAATCTTTCTGTCCAATCAGAATTCAATTCTGGGCACTTTCATTTTTTGCCCTAAAAATTAGGGTTTTCACAAAAATAGGAATTTCTGAAATCTGAGGACATAGCTGGAAGCTCCTTGGAAAAATCGAAGTTTAGAGCTTTGGATAGAGATTTTTGGTTGGGTGAAGCTCCTAGAAACTCAAACCCTAATTCAGGGTCCTCCCTAGTGAATCCGGGAGATTGAAAAGCATTTCTGAAGGGTGAAACTTTGCAGATTTCAAATTCTGAGTATACCAGGTTGATCAGCTCATCAAGGCGCATCTTTCTATCCTTTCAGAAAGTTTAAATTCACTTTTTGAATTTTTAGCGTTTCTCTAACAAACCCTAATCCGACACCAGATCCAAATTTCTGCAAATCAAGTGGTAAGACCTAAATCTTTTATATTTCCATTTGAAGTACTCTTTAAGATGTCTCACCACACCAAGCTTGAGGATAAGCTTGAAGGAGCTGATAAATTCCGAGCATGGAAGTATAGGATTGGGTTAATCCTAGAAGAAAATGAATTGGATACTTACATAAGTTCTGAGGTCCCTGTCCTAGAGGAAGAAGAGGCTAAGGCCTTGCATAAGAAGAAATTGGTCAAGGCAAAGGGGATCATTGCTGATTCTATCAAAGACCATGTCATACCACATGTGTCATACCTAAAGACACCCAAGGAGATGTTTGATTCCCTAACCAAGCTATTTGAAGGGAAGAACATAAATCAGAAGATGACTCTGCGGAATCAATTGAAAGGGGTAAAGCTTCATAATGGAGAGACCATTCAATCCTATTTATCCAAGGTCTCTCAGATCAAGGAACAACTTGAATCTGTGGATGAAGTGGTGGAGAATAGTGAAATTGTCATGACCACTCTGAATGGCCTACCTAGGTCATGGGATTCCTTTATTCAAGGAATTTGTGCAAGAAGGAAGTTGATCTCCTTCAATAGATTGTGGGAGGAATGTTCACAAGAAGAGGTTAGGCTTGTAGCCCGAGAAGAAAAGATGGGAAGTGAAGATCAAGCTCTTGCAGCTCACACCAAAAGAAGCAAGCTCAAGAAGGAGCACTCTCATTACAAGAGATACTCTCACATCCATCAAAAGAATAAGAAGGATCTAAGATGATTTACATGTAATGAGAAGGGACACTTTGCTGCATATTGTCCCAAGAACAAAAGGGACAACAACAACAACAACTTCAAGAAGAAGAAGAAGAATAATAAAGAAGATATCATGCTCACGCTGTTGAGGATGATGAACCTCCCAAGAAGAAGGCTAGATCAGAAAGTGATGACTCATCAAGCGAAGATGGATATGTTCTAATCTCTACTCTCACATGTATTATCTCTCATGGATGTAATGATTGGCTTATTGACAGTGGAGCTTCCAAACACATGACTGGGTTTAAAGAATCTTTTGTAAACCTATTTGAACATGAGTCACCCCATAAGGTGAAACTTGGGGATGACTACCAATATCCTATCAAAGGAAGTAGTGAAGCTTCTTACAACCTAGACTCTGGAAAGTCTTTGAAGATGAAAGAGGTTCTATATGTACCTGGGCTCAAGAAGAATCTACTCTCCATATCTGCATTGGATGCAAAAGGCATGAGGGTTGCATTTGTGGATGGCTAAGTACTCATGTGGCCAAAGGGTAAGACCATAGATGATGCAGTAGTGATTGGAGAGCAAGAGGGAGGATTGTACAAATTGAAGGGACAACCTGAACATGCCATGGTACATGAATCCATGGAGCCAAGTGAACTTTGGCATAGAAGGCTTGCACATGTGCACTATATAGCACTACCAATTGCGCTATATAGCACTACATTTATCCCTATCCCATATTAGAATAATTGCATTAATGAACAGTATACTACTAATATGCATGTGATGGGTAAGTGGCCTATGGAACTGTACAACATTCCATTGCTACTTATCTAGAATGAAGCCTCTTTGCTGACATGTTGGGAGTTGTGCACACTCTTAACAATGTTCTGGTAGATATTGGAAGGCATCTAGAAAGTTACAGGATATGGATAAATGTTGTATTGAAGCATTGGCTAAGATAATTGTATGACTGTATGACATATTTATTTATGTGTAAGAATTTGTTCTGAAAACTATGAGATGTTTTCTAATCATGCAATTTAACTTGTTTTGTAGGAAAGATTGTATACCATCACCTACAAAAGAAGGACTACAACATTTGTTTAGCAACAAAGTTATCTATTGAAGATATTGAAGTTCCCAGGATTTGGGAAGAATGCCATGATCGAGGAGTACTAGTCGATCATGAAGAATGATGTTTGGGATGCAGTCCCAAGACTTGAAGGGAAGCCTATTGTGACTTCGAAGTGGATCTATAAGATCATGCATGCTACAGATGGTAGCATAGAGAAACACAAGGCGAGGTTTGTAGCTCGTGGCTTCTCTCAGAAAGAAGGGATTGATTATGAAGAGAATTTTTCTCTTGTCGCCAGATACACTTCCATTAGATCAGTACTTTCCCTGGCTGCAGTGATGAAATGGAAAATACACCAGATGGATGTCAAGACAACTTTCTTGAATGGTGTAGTCGAGGAGGAAGTGTATGTGGAGCAGCCACTTGGTTTTGAGACACATGACAGGGAGTCATATGTGTGTAGGTTGAAGAAAGCCTTGTATGGATTGAAGCAAGCTCCCAGAACTTGGTATGGTATGATAGATAGCTTTCTATCCAGTTTGGGCTTTACTAAGAGTAAAGCGGATTCCAACCTTTACTACAAGGTTGAGGAAGGAAATCCTATGATACTACTCTTGTATGTGGATGACCGGTCTGTAACAGGTGAGGATAGATTGATTGCCGACACGAAGAGGAAGCTTGATACCAAGTTCGAGATGAAGGACTTGGGGATGATGCACTATTTTCTAGGCATGGAGGTGTGGCAGAGTGCATATGGGATCTTCCTTGGATAAGGGAAGTATGCCGTAGAGATCCTGAAGAGGTTTGGGATGATGGACTACAAGGCCATGGCCACACCTATGGCATCGAACCTGAAGCTTCTGTGTGATGCTTCATCTGATCCGGTTGATGTCACTGTGTATTGTCAGATGATTGGGTCCTTGATGTACCGGATGAACACGAGACCAGATATTTTCTTTGCGGTGAACACATTGAGCCAGTTCCTAACAGATCCCATAGGTGTTCACCTGGTTGCTGTAAAGCATATTCTGAGGTACCTGAAGGGTACAATTGATTATGGGCTCAAGTATGATGCGAATCAAAAGTTTAACCTGCAGGGTTATGTTGATTCATACTGGGCAGGCAGTGCTGCAGATAGTAAGAGAACTTCAGGGTGCTGCTTCAGTATGGGATCAGGTGTGATCTCTTGGTTTCGTAGGAAGCAATCCTGTGTAGCACTGAGTATAGCTGAAGCAGAGTATGTTGCAACTTGTTCGGCTAGTTGTGAGGCAGTATGGCTGAGGAAGCTACTATCTGAGTTATTTGATCTCTCGTTGGATGCTACTGGTATCTTTTGTGACAACCAAAGTTGTGTGAAGCTGTCTGAGAAGCCGGTGTTCCACAACAGGTCAAAGCACATAGAGATCAAATATCACTATATCAGGGATATGGTGTAGAAAGGAGCAGTGAAGCTCCTGTATATTGCGATGGATGAGCAGGTTGCAGATGTGCTGACGAAGCCACTAGCCAAAGTGAAGTTCGAGTACTTCAGAGAGAGGCTTGGTATTCTTCATATTGATGACACTTCGAGGAAGAAGTGATGGACACATTTGCAGGATCCATTCCGAGCATGGTGAGAGGAGGATCCTTCCATGGTTGTGGATGTAAGCGCTGGATGATGAGCATCAGGACGATGCTCCAGTTACTGCTTTGTATATGCATCATGTTGGATGCTTGTTATGATCAATTGGATCATGTATATGTATGTGGATCATGTATATGTATGTGCATCATGTTGGATGCTTGTTATATCATGTATATGTATATGCATCATGTTCGATGCTTGTTATGATCAGTTGGATCATGTATATGTATATGCATCATGTTGGATGCTTGTGATGATCAGTTGGATCATGTATTTGTATTTGTATCAGGTGGATACATTATATGATCAGGTAGATCATGGATGATGATATGTATCAGGTACGCATCAGGTGGATGCATTGTATGATCAGGATGATCATGGTTGATGAGCTTCAGGATGTTTCTTCATATGATATGTATCATATATGCATCAAGTGGATGCATTGTATGATTAGGATGATCATGGATGATGAGCTTCAGGATGTTGCTCCAGATGATATGCATCAGGATGATGCTATGATGATGATCAGGATGATCATGCGATGATGACATGCATTAGGACGATGCAGTGATGATGATCAGGATGATCATGTACATCAGGATGATGTATGGTGAGTATCAGGTTGATACTCTATGGCCGTGGACAGGTTGTGCAGATAAGCATATAATTTGGCCCTGGGAGGTTTGCAGATAGTCTTTCGAGGTTTTGCCTATGGCATATAATGTGGCCCTGGGATATATGGAAAATGCTCTTTCGAGGTTTTGCTTGGGAGGACATATAATTTGGCCTTGGGAGGTTTACAGACAGTCTTTTGAGGTTTTTCCTATGGCATGTAATATGGCCCTAGGATATCTGGCAAATGTTCTTTCAAGATTTTGTCCTATGGCATGTAATATGTCCCTGGGAGATTTGATAGGTTGGGCTGTATGCCCGTAATAAGTCCTGGGATGCTCTTGCGAGGTTTTTCCATGACCACATGTAATTTGGCCCTGGGAGATCCTATAGGTAGAGCTGTGTGCTTGTAATAGCCTGGGATGCTCTTGTGAGGTTTTGTGGTGACCACATGTAATATGTCCCTGGGAGATCCTATAGGTAGAGCTGTGTGCTCATAACAACCTGGGATGCTCTTGCGAGGTTTTGTGGTGAGGTCACATATAATATGTCCCTGGGAGATCCTACAGGTAGATTTGTGTGCTCGTAATAGCCTAGGATGCTCTTGCAAGGTTTTCTGACGCACATAATAAGTCCTGAGGATTCCACAGTATGGCCAGTGATGAAGACCTGCAGGTGGTGGGCCTACATCCAGTATGAAAAAGGACTGGCTCTGTAGAACTTCCTATGATGAGTAGATTGGAGATTGATTGAGATAACAGCAGTTGTGACGATGACGATGATCCAGTGACGAGGGTCCAGAGAAGAAGACTCGTGCTAGCAGATCTGTGTCGATAAATACCTTCCTAGTTAAGAGGGAGTGTTGATGTATATGTAAATTTGGAATGTATTTCACCTATGTATATTGTACTCCTATAGAGATGTTATTATTCCTCTATACGGAAGTGTCGTCATTTGTATTGACAAGTGTCGCAAGTGTCGTAACTTGTTGTGATGGGTTATTAGACCACTGAGTGTGGGGTCGGCCCTGATTAGTTTAAACATGGGTTATTAGATTGAGTTAGACAAGTCGACCCTGCTAGGTTATTGGGCAGGACAGGCCATGTATAAATATAGAGAGGGAGATCTCTATTTTGTTCATCTCATTATTCACTCCTACATCACTCGAAAAGTGGCGCACTAGTTGAGGAGGAGGAGTAGCTGCTAGTAGAAGACTATCTCTTGTACTTTGGTTGTATCATTGCTCTTTCTATCTCTGAGGAAGTTGTGGGGTTTTTCACCTTTATGGTTTTCCCCAGTGAAACTCTGTGTGTCTATTGTCTCATGTGATTGCTTGGTGTGATTGATATGCATTGTTATACTTGATATGTTGTACATGTTATTCTCTTAATAAAGATCCTAGAGTATGTTGAATTAATGCTCAAAATTAACACTCAACTAGCTTGGATTTACTCCTGGCGGAACGCCTGTGCATATTAAGCTTGTTGGGACACAGGAAGAATAAATGAGGAAGAAATAAAAACAAAAACACTTACATATTATTTATCCTCCATGGTGCAATGAGCGTGATTCAAACATAACGTAAGTGTCGTGAGTGTTCATTTGTGCCTCTTAAGATGCAAACTATTCATGCCGAAGCTGAACCTTTAAGCAAACAATTGCAGCTCAATTTTGAACAAATATAGCTTTTAAACAAACCATCAATGCAGCTAAAGGAAGAACAACAGTTAATCAAACTCCGATTTTATGTTGGCAGAAAAAATTAAAAATGTCTCGGGTGTGTGCGTGAGTGTGAGAGAAGCATTAATTCCATCACGCTTTTGTTGGCAAAGCTTTCGTAACAAAAACCTGGTGTACAAAACAACTTCCCTCTAGCTTGGAAAGATGACATGATGGACGTGAAAAAGAACCAGGGGCTACGGTGGAGCAAGAAAACGCGCAAGTGCTCAGGGCCAAAAGATTTGGCGGTAGTAAGTTCAATGGTTTTAACTTAAAAGTGCACTACCACTTAAGACAAAATTTCTCCCTAATTACGCTGAGCATAAGGGACACCTGTTAAGACAGGGAATAGTGAAAGCGGTGAAACTGAGTCAACGAAAAACCCACACCAACGATGGTCGGCGTTTGTACAGGCTATGTGTGAATGGGCCTAAAACTCACAAGAGTAACACCGAGCAGGTGAACATCCTGGTCGGCGTGGTTTTAAGTGGTTTTTACAGAAGGAAAGTATTAAACCCATGTGGTTCTACTTTACCCTAACAACATTCGTAAAACGTTTAAACAATAGCACATAAACCGAACCCTGAGCAAAACTAAAAAAACGGGACGCTTAGAAGACCTACCTGGAAACAATGGGGTGTCTGGGCAAAACGTGAATTTGTCGGCTGTGGATACCTGCCACTTTTTGACTGGCGATAACTCTGACGGCGTTTGAACAACGTTTTCCTTTTTTACGCTTCGCACAATTGGTAAACAAACAAACAACCCCCCCCCCCCCGCTATATATACAAAACGAGAATCCCATGTCATTAATGCAGACAGGATAAGGTAGGTGGGCCTTTAACGACCCCACCGAACGGTGTGAGCTTTACGTTGTCGAACTTCCCCAAAAGAACGTCGCCGACGGCTTTGACGGTATTAACACATCTCTTGCGAAAGGGTCGACGGCCTCTACTCAGAAGGCCGCAAAACTGGTCAAAGGCGCGGTGGAAACTCTGCGAAGTGGAAAATGGTCGGGCGAAGAGAGTCGGCGATATTTGCTCAGAACGCCGTGACAAGGGTCGGCATGATAATCTTAAAGGCAGCATAATGGGGGAGATAAAAGTATCGATAGATAGTCATAAAGTTGGAAGGAAGAGGTCGGTGAGTTTTCAATAACTTCCGTGAAATGGTCGGTAGGTAAGCGTTGAAACTCCTGACCAAAATGTCGTGACGAGGGTTGGCGAAAAGAACAAGTTAACAGCCGCAAAACTGGTTGGGGAGAAGAGATAAAACTCACGATTGCAATCGGCGACAAAGGGCTTAGTCGGCGAAAGATAAGAAAAGAGCCGCGAGATGGTCGGCGACGGCTGAATAAGACTCGCGATCATCGTCAGCGAAAAAAAGCAAATTTCAGCAAAAGAGTCGAAAAATATGATCCACGAGCCGCGAAAATGGTCGGTAAAAACTTAGCAAAAAGCCGTGAAACTGGTCAGCGTAAAATGAATAAAATTCTGCGACCAGTTGGACGAAGAAAACATGGGTTTTTCCTTAGCCAAAAAGACAACTTTTTCTTGAGAGTTTTTTAAGAAAACTAAGGGTCAAAAGTTTAGATTTTCAAGAGACTTCAAACTAAAAATAAAAGGAGGGGCCTGTCATGTCCCCTCCCATCATACCAGTGCGATGGAGAGAACGTGAGGCTCAAATCGACAACTAGCCCCATACTTAATAAACATAATTCTCAGAATATAAAAAGCACGGTCATATGCAGATGTACATATATATATATTCATGAACACACAGTGAAAGTAAATTCAATTACACATTTAGTATACATTCAACATATTCATGTCATTCATCAACTAAAGACAATACAGAATTAACACAAGAGAGTACTTATCTTAAAGCAAGGTAGTCCCGAGCAACTGGCTATGCAACTGCAACGTTCCACCCAACCATAGGCCAATTGTGCTTTTCAATCTCATAACACAACTGCCACCCCCAAGCTGGGCATGATTTCTAAAAGGAACCAGGAAGCAACAGACTCACACATAGCCAAACATACACCAAAATGAGCCAAGCCAATCTGCAATTGGGCTTATCAGGCTGCTAAGGTAATGGAAAGGAATGAATTGCTAAGCTAGTGGCTCACCCATAGAGCTATGGATACCTCTATCAGATCTATATACCTTGGTACCCACATTACCTACACACCCAATACAAGGAAGTATTCCCTTCACCACTACGCAGTCCTTCAGGCCATACCTTCCAATCTAGTATTGTTCAAGGTGTGCATAGAAGAGTAGCCAACCCTTTGGATCTTCTTGAGAGGTTACCTCCTCACTAGGCTCATCAAGCCAATTCTATCCTCTTCCACTCCTAAATTCTTGCTCACAATATCAAACCAAAATAGGGATGCACATAACAGCAAAAACACAAGTGCTGGGCATGAAGAGAAACGTTTTTTACAGTGGGATGCACAAAATGGGGTTTCCCTGCATAAAAGCGTGGAAAACCATAAACGAAATGGAAAATGGGGAGTAAAACCTGGGAAGGAAAATTTGTTTTCAGAAAATGTTTATGGACAAACCAGGAGCAAAAATGACCTCCATCAAACCCCCAATTCGTGGTTCTCCTCTCCCAGTCACTGTACCAACCAAAACGAGTTCCCAGCCATGGAAAATGCAGGAAAAATGGTAGAAAATGTGAAGGAGAAAGACCCAGTAGCTCAGACTGCGTGAGAGAGCCAAGTCAATGGTGAAGAATGGCTTTGGGTACAATTGCGTGGGTGTTTTCTTGCCCCAGAAGCCAAAATACGTTTTCCCAGGTTGATGGCTTGCCCATACACGAAATTGGTTGCCATACCTCTCCAATCCCAAGGCATTAACTACCTCAACCAACTCTTGGAAGAATTAAATGATTGGGTGCATAAGCCAAAATGGGTAGTCGAGGATTTATGGGTTCATTCATTGACATTTGGATTAACACCATTGGCTCAAGGGTTTGAATAATTTCCCTCCCTATTCCTTATAGAGTCATGCCCCCATCTCTTGTTGCATTGCATTGCCAGCTGTGGGTATTTCATTAAAATTCATATTTACATGATGTCTTAATTTCTATTGTGCATGGCTAGCACAAAAACCATATGCATCGATTTTTAATTGCCGATACATAAAATGCTAAATCAATGGCGGGGCCTTGGCCTTGAGCTCCTCACCATGATTTAATAACGATATTTACATCATTTACAATTTTAATGCAATAGGGTCAAAATCGGGATATTACAACGCCCTATAATTTTTTGAAAATTATGGAGATCAAGTTGCAGCAGCAACAATTGGTGATTCACTGGCGAACACAGATATTTGAAAAATATTTCTTCAAGGTCATAAAACTCACATACTATTGCTCCCATCAGTAACAATTTGCTTACATAGTCGATATTCTTTAAAGGGAGTGATCACTTTTATCATATTGGTCATTTGGGAGAAAAGGCGACTTTGAATTAGACTTCTCCACAACTCTCTTAGGGCCAAAATGTGGAGTTCCTTTTAAAATCTGTCTTTCGGATGCTAACTCGATAGGACTCCACAAGATCATAACAAAACCCCACAGACATATTCGTTTGTTCCTCATTCCCATGTTGTCATCATTTCTTTTAGATGCTTCCTTTATTGACGAAATTTTGTCGTCTAAATCTTCCATGATAACTTTCTTCAATCTTCAACATTTGACTTGGGTTCTTCAATCCATGGTGTCCTTTTGTGTGATCAAGAGATTTATTTGATTTTCATGCTCATGGACGGAGAAGAACCTTGTTGGGCTAACCATTAGAACGAATTTATTGATTGGACGTCTTTGCTTTTCTCAACCATGCTTTAATGGAGGCGATATTTTCTGGAAAACAGACTCTTTGATATAAGCTCTTTTGGATTTTGATTTGCATCATGGGATCATTTTAAATGCCATACATTTGTGAGACATGCTTCCTTTCCATGGGTCCATCGTAGTGAACTTCTTGAGACAGTCATTATTGTGAGAGTGAATGGAGCCCTAAGATAGTAATCCATAAATCATAAGTCTCCGTTATTTAACAGGGATTATCGTGACCCAAATATGAAACTGAAGATGATCCCCCTTTTCTAAAAACTAGTCAGCAGAAGCAAAGTTACATAGAGAAACTTTCTTTGATAAGTAGATTCTGCCCTCTCAAAACCTTTAAGACTTGCTCATTGCCCTATCTTTCCATTATGCCAAGAAGTTGGGCTGGGGTTTATTTGAAATAAAATAAAGAAATCAAACAATAAGCAAACAAATGAATGGAAGCAATCGAAACAAAACAGACTACGCAAAAACAAAAAACAACGAAACAAGGTTTATTTATGTACAAAAGTGGTCCTAAGACCTATGAGAAATACTGCTTGAGCACAAGGCCGTTGACAGGGATATTTTATTCCTCCCCCTGTAAATCCTTAAGTTTGTATGTCTACGGACCAAACTTATCGAAAATTTGGTAAGGGCCAAGCCATAGCTGTTGAAATTTCGTGTACTTTCCCTTATCATCATGTGGGTGATTCCACTTTAGAACCAAGTCACCTATTTCAAAATTCCTTATTCCAGACTTCCGTTTATCAAACCACCTTTTAACAATATCTTGGTGTTGGTGGAATCTATCTTTGGCTTTTTTCCTTGATTCTTCAAGCTTCAGCAGGGTATCAATTCATGACTGAAGGATTTCGCTGTTGGAGCCTCGAGAGGCTTGGGCTAGTTGTAAGGATGGGAGTAGTATGTTAGGCAGGAGTATGGCTTCCTTCCGATAGACTAGAGTGTAAGGGGAAACTCCTAAGGAATTCTTTGGGGTAACCCTATCTGCCCATAAGGCATTGGGAAGAGCTGCATGACAATTTCTTTGATTCTCAATAACAGTTTTCTTAAGGATTCAGATGAGATTTTTATTTGTGGATTCGGCTAGTCCATTTCCTTGGGGATAATAATTTGTTGAATAGTGCAACTTAATTCCTCTTTCGTAAACAAATGCATTTAGTTTTACGGATGAAAAGTAAGTTGCATTATCAAAAACTAACCAAATTGGAACCCCAAACTTGGTTATGATATTTTCTTGTAGGAACTTGATAACTGCGTCTTCATTCACTTTGCACAGCGGAATAGCTTCTGTCCACAGCGTGAAATAATCCATAGCTGTTAGGATAGATCGGTGCTGCAGCGGGGAATTCGGATTTATTTCTCCAATAACATCTATGCCCCATTGCTCGAATGGTTTAGAGATAATAACTGGCTGGAATGGTCATGCTGCATTTGGCAATCTGCCAGCACTCCTTTGACATACATTGCAATTTTTGGCATAGGCATGACCATCTCTGAAGAGAGTGGGCCAATAGTAACCAGCCCTGAGTATTTTATGAGCCATGGTGTCTCCAGAATAGTGTCCCCCAGCAGGTCCATCATGTAACTCTTTGACCACCTTATCAGCGTCCTCTTTCTCAAGACATCTGAGAAATATCCCATCATAATTCTTTCTGAAAAGTACTCCATCGATTATTTGATAGGATGCTAATTCCAAACGGAGTGCCCTTCTCTGCTTAGAACTCCAGTGTTCTGGCAAATACCCTTGTTGCAAATAATGCACTAGGTCTCTATTCCAAGATTCGGGAGCAGTGATAATCGGAGATACCTCAGTAAGATTCAATTCGGCTTCATTTCCCCACTACTGCTCTTCATCAACTGGATTTTCAGTGAGTAATTTACACAAGCCTTGGCCTTTAATAATGGTGGTTGGTTTGAACTCCAGATCATACTCTTGAAGCGCAGTCAGCCAGTTTCCTCTCTTTTCACCCAATTCCTTATGTACAAAAAGAGATCTAACAGCGGGGTGAGGTACTATGACTTTTGATATGTTCTTTGGGATATACGGCCTGAACTATTTTACTACTTTAAATACTGCATATGCTTGCTTATCCATGGCGGGATAATTCAGTTCACCACCCTGCAAACTAGTGCTCATGAAGGATATTGGGTATTCGTCTCCTGATTCTCCTTTCTGGGTAAGCAAAACTGCGAGAGAGTTATCTGAAGCGAAAGTGTACTACGAAATATTTTTTGAAATCATGACTTCTTAAAGAAGGTGCGTTGGATATGGCAGTTTTAATATCTTTAAATGCAATCCTCTCTGTGTCGATCCATTTAAATTGCACATTCTGCTTTACCATTTGCTGCAAAGGTTTCACAATTTGAGAGAAATCAGGCACAAACCTTCAAACAAAATTTATCACGCCCATATATTATTGCATAGCTTTTTTGTTATGGGGCATGGGAATCTTGCTTATAGCTTGTACTCTCTCTTGATCTATTGAGATTCCCTTCTTCAAAATGATGTGACCTAGGATTTTACCTTCAAGAACAGCGAAAACACTCTTCTTGGGGTTAAGAGATATACCATATTTCCTGCAGCGATAAAAAATTTGTTTTAAGTGGAAAACATGGTCTTCCCTTTTCTTTTAAAAGACTGTCACATCATCTAGATAAATGACCACACAGTGGCCAACCAATCCTTGGAACGCAATGTCCATGGCTCTTTGAAATGTAGCTCCTGCATTTATTAAGCCAAATGGCATTCTGCTATATGCAAAAGTTCCTCACTTCATACGGAAGGTGGTCTTGAGTCGGTCTTCTTCGGCTACTAGTACGTGATTGTATCCAGAGAAACCATCTAGCAAGGAGAAAAGCTTTGATCCTGATACCATTTGCAAAATCTGCTCCATTGGTGGCACAGGGTAGTTGTCTTTATCAAATGCTTTGTTGAAGTTTCGAAAGTCCACACACAATCTTATCTCTCCCGAATTCTTCCGTACGAGAACTAAATTAGCGACCCACTCGGAGTGTCGGACTTTAAAGATGATCTTAGCATACAACAATTTCTTCAATTCCTTCTATATTAATGGTTCAAGCGTTGGATGCATTCTTCGCAATTGCTACTGAAATGGCTTCACACCTGGCTTCATTGGTATTATGTATTGTATGATGTGAGTGCCATATGTTTTCAAATCTTCATAAGTCCATGCAAAAACATCTTTGTATTGCTGGAACAGTTTGATGAACTTACCCCTCTCGCCTGGTGAACAACACTTACCCAGATTAACAAATTTGGGCTCAGCTTCTATACCCAAGTTTACCAATTCATGTTGCATGGAGGAGCAATTAGTTTTGACATTGGATGGCCTTCTGAACTTGTTCTGTAAATCAAACAATCCTTCAAGAGTCCTTATTCGTTTCGGCATAAATTCCCCCCTAGCCGCATCTTTGTTTTGCAAATCCAAATCGTGCTTATCTTCATCGATTATAGATTCTTGGAAGGCATCTTCATTTGTTAAAAAGTTGATAATTTGATCATCATCATCAAACACTCTTAAATTCGTAATGTTATTAGGTACAAGTGGCCTGAAAATCAATTCAATCGAGCATTTGTTATTTGTAGGCACTAATCTGGAAGCAGAGGTAGATAACAAATAAGCTGCAGCATTCTGTAATCTAGGAATATAATTTATATTGGAAGCATCAAAATGTGAAATTAAATTCTAAACTTCAGATTGATAACCTTTTAAGTGCGGTGAAAGACAATGAATTGTATCTCTTACCTGTCTCACAACTATGTCTGAATCACCAAAGACTTTTAAATATTTGACATCCAAACTAATAGCCTTCTTTAGTCCTTGAACTAGAGCTTCATATTTTGTTGTGTTATTTGTGCATTCAAACTCTAGTCTACAAGATAGAAAATGTTTGTTTCTTTCAGGGTCAATCAAAACACAATCGGCTCTGGATCTTTCTTGGGTTTTGGAACCATCAAAGTATAAAACCCAAAATATGTTTCCTGTTTTAACTAAGTTAGTATTGTTACCACCTAATTTAGTGACTAATTCTACTATATTACAGTCAATATCATTAGTCCGTGAAAATTGAAGGAGATCGGATTGTTCATCTGAGTCATGGATAACATCTGTTGATTAATAATTCCCTGGTTCAATCTCTAAAAAATATTTTCCCAACACTAAAGACAAAAAATTCATAGCTTCGTTCTTTTCTTCCAACTGAGTCACATTGTGTTTCATATGAGGCTCTCTCGGAATTTTGATTTGATTCTGTCTGTTTTGGCATGGAAACCACAAGTGAGACCAATCTGTTGCAAAATAACTGTTCAGTTTCGTAGACCAGTCCCTGCTCAATATTAAACCATAGTCTTCAGATATATCTACCACCATCACATCTATGAATTGACACACTCTAGGATCTGTAGACAGTCTAATAAGTACAACATTCATTTCTCCAATTACTTTAAACAGCAATCCTATCTAACTGTATGATCTAAGACGAGGATGGTATTGGCTGTCCATTAATTTTCTTACAGATCGATAGTGGCATAATATTTGAAGAAGCACCAGAATCTACCAAACAATTGTGTACGTTATGATTAAAAATTGCAAATGTCAACAGAAACAGTAGGGTCTGAGATTTTGATTTTCCACCGATACTAGCTTCATTTATCTGAGTATCTACTTCGGTGTTTTCTACAGTACTGCTAGATTGTGGGTCAAAAGCTTCTAACAATTTCTTTCTTTGTTGGGGCAGATTACACAATTCAAATATAGAAATATTTTCTTTAGTTTTCTTGATATCTTCAACGATGTCGTACCCCATGTTGTATTCTTCCGAGCTTTTCCCACCATTCCCTGTTTTGTTCACCGTGACCTTTTCCTTTTCATTAATTACCGGGCTTGTCTCTTTAACCACCACAGGGTTTACTTTAGGTTGTGGGTGAATGACAGTTATGTTCCTTTTAGGCATTTCTTTTACAATCTTTGATTTGGGAACAACTGGGCTTTGATCAGCAATTGGCCCTTTACTCCTGGTAGTAATATTTACGGTTGAAACTTGAATTTCGTCAGCATCTTCTTCAACCAATTCCGTTGTGGGCACCCAATCCCATAATACCATAGTGGTGTGTGGGGTGGGTTCTTCCTGCTCAAATGCCTGTTCTTCTTGGGGATTTTCTTGGTCTGTTATTTGTGTGTCTAGCAATTGATTCATGACCAAGCTCATCGAATTTATCCACTTTGGACAACTATTTTCATAATAATGTTCTTGATGAAAGGTGCAGAAATGATCCATGCCTACCTCGTTTAAATTTAGGACAGCAGAATTGTTTACAGGTGGAAGAGGTTGTCCACCTTCTTCCCTTTTCTTGTAGAAAGGTTTGAAGGGTTTTCTTGACGTATTGGCTGCTTATCCTTTTCCGGATCTACAATTTTATTGGATAGTTTCTGCATCATCTTAACCACATTTTCTAACTCAATGGACGATTCTTCCTTAGGTCTAGATAACAACAAAGGTTTCTTGTTGGCTATTGGTTTTGTTTCCAAATCAAGTGAGTTTTTAGCAATACTATCCGCTTCAGCTTCTACTTTCTTGGCTTGTTCAAAGTTTTCTACCAACGTAAGCTTAACCGCTCTTTTAACAAACATAGTTATGGGTGGATCGAGTGATGTAATATAATATTCTACCAAGGATTCCTCAACGGGTCTTGTTGCAGCACTAAGGTTATTTAACAGGGTGGTAAATATCTGATTAATTCCTATACTTTTTCTTTGTTTTCCATCCTCATAGATAACAGTTCTTTCATAAGTGTGCTAACGGTCTTTTGATTACCAAATTTACTTAAAAACATTTCTCGAAGCCGTCCCAATCTGCTATTGAATTAGATTGCAAACTAAAGTACTAAGAAGATACCTTAGGTTCAAACGTGAAGGAAAAAATTCTGTAAACTACATCTTCATGTTCTACATTTAGGAGATTCTGAGCCAAATAAAAACTCTTAAGGTGATCTTCAGCAGAAATGCCCTTTCCAGGATCATATTTAGGTAACACCTTTTCGGGGTGTTTGGGAAGATCGTGTAAAGGTGCAGCTAAATTAAGTGCTCCTATGCTCTCCATGCAGGCACAGCCATGACTTGTGGTGGTCGTTGAGGTGGTGGTTGTGGTGGATTATGAGGATCTTGTTGAGTTGGAGGAGTATCGGGTCTTAATTGATCAAGGGGATCTGTGATTTCTTGCAAAGAAAGATCTAATAATTCTTCCAAACTTTCCACTAGCACCGAATCTCTTGTGCACTATGGTTCTCTCCTAGGGATTTTCCTTCTGGGTAACAAAGGAGTTATGTTCAATCCCCCAACTCTCCTCACATAAGAACGTGTGTGTCTTCTTAAGTGATCTACTTCTTCAAAGGGGACAGCGAAGAATAATTCTTCATGTTCACCTCCAGAATTGGTATTTTCTTGATCTTGTGATTCTAGAAAGAAGTCTTCTGGGATATTTGTTTCAAGTGGGTCTTCAAAGGAATTTCTTCTAACAAATTGGTTTCCTCTTCCAACCATGCACTGGAGGCCCTCCTTCTAGAGCCAAAAACTGTTGATTCCCTGAAATTTGCAGCACTCGTAGTTAGGGATTCTCCCTGGTAAGCAAGCCCAATTAGATTGCTCATCGTTTGGTGTGGGGAATTCGTCCGGTTAACGGCCCGGCTACCGTATGTGATTTAAAGTTTTGCTTTCACCGGTTGCAGCCCAATCCACCGTTTATGTATTTTATATTTAAAAATGAGATGCAAGTTCCCTATTTAAATGCATGTAATCTATTCTAATCTAAATTGATCTATCTAACTATCTAATCTATCCCTGCACGGAGCAAATTTGAAATATGAGTAATACACTAGAAATGTACCTAAGAATCTCACAGATAGCTATTTCAGTATTATAAGCACATTTACAGCAGAACATAAAAGATATCAAAGATAGCTCTGATTTAATTAAAACGTTCTATTACTCATTTAACACATAAATGTTTGCATAGGAAATAAGAGCATTCACAACCATGAATTAATTCAAGACAGTTAGGAACAATCTCACAGTATGCATATGAATGGTGAAAAAATAATTCCACATAACATTTCACATATCCCAAGCAAAATCTTTGTGCTAGCTTTTCCCAGGCAAATAGATCCTTCTTTATTAATATAGAAAAGTAGTTCTCATACAAAACAGTCCAATCATTTCACCCGCCAAATAGTCCTTTCATTCTATTCTCTTCTCCTATTTATAACTTTACAAAATTGTTTCTAATGCCTCTTCACATACCCTAACCTTAAGAAATCTCAAAACTTTGTCTTCTCGTACCCATATAATACAAAAAATAGTCTCCAGCTGTTTTTTAATGTTTATACAATAAACAAGCAAAATCATCTTCCAGCTGTATTTTCTGTTAAAAAATATATTTTTCCCATGTATCAGAGAATATAAAGGGTAATTACAAATTCAAATTCATGTGGGACCAGCTAAGCTAGAGAAATATTCCCCCCAAGCATTAACTTATTTAGAAATGATAATAAGCCTTTTGGGATCCAAAACTTGTAGAGAGACTTATGATATGATAATTGAGTCTCAACACATTCTCTCCCTGCTTCCGCTGTTGTGCAACTATCTTCTAGAAAATATGCATGTATGGATTCCTGCCCCACAAAATGATGTACGTCTTCTTTAGTGAGAGTATCCATTTTTCTGATGTACTCTAACTCTCCCTGCAATCCACTTTGCAGCTCTGTCATACGTAGATCCTCTGGAGGAAGTTCATCTATTGGAGGGAGCAGAGAACGATGACACTTTTCATGAACTTGTTGGATATTCTTATAGGAATCCAAACACGTGTGCGTAGTCTTTAAGATGTCATTATTCAGTTTTATGGAGGCCTTCCTACAAAATTCTAATAGTTTCATCTTTGACTTCATATCTGTTGTTGTTTTAGGGCACAAGTGCTCAGGGTATTCGGAGTTTGTTTCTCTCCAGACCATTTGGCTTTTAATCTTGTCCGCAACCTCGTATTGTTTTTTCTTGATCGCTTGCGACTCTGCAGATATCTCATCCATTCGTTCCATCATCAGCTTCATCTGGTACATATTTTCTGTGAGAGTCATCTGAGAATGGCATATTTTCTCTTGGATTGTACAAGCTTGATCAAAGAACAGAGATATATCCATCTTTCTATTGTCCGCTCCTTCCAGCCGTTCTGTCAAAGATCCTTTCTCCTTCTCTAGCTCTTCAACCTTAGCTTTTAACTCTTGGACTTGTTGGTCAACAGCTGCCTTGCTTGATTCTAGTTGAGTAGTTTGAACTTAAAGATCATTTTTCTTTCCTTCCAATATCATTAACTGAATAGATAAGGCCTCCTTCTCCTCCTCCAACCTATGGTAATTCTCAGATATCCTCTCCTTTTCAGACAGGAGGGCGCTATGTTTCCTTTTCAACTCTAATACTTGTTGTACTTCTTTCATCATATTGTCTTTTACTTTGAAAAGCTTTTCTTTCTTTTCTCTCACGTCCTCCATCATCTTGTTGACATTATCGGCACTTGCTTGTGCTGTAGCTATGTTGATTGTTGCCGCGAACTGAGGATACTTGTGAGTACCCTCGAAGACTGCGCTTTCCGTCACTGTCACAACATCTTCGTAGGTTGGACATTTCATTCTCTTTTGTGGCTTCCTCATAATAGCCTTTCTTTTGGAGTAAAAAAAGATCGTGTCCAGCCTGGCCACGGTATGTTGCTTTGAAGGCATAAACGAGGTGAGATCGAGCCCTCGAAGTAGGAGATGTCCTCCAGTGATTATTTCTGGTGGGTCTGTTTCCATCACCTGTACATCAGGGATATTTGCTTGCACAACTTGCTGGGAATTCTCTTCTTCTTCCTTTTTCCTTTGCCACTCATGAGCTGCTTCTCTATCTGCTTTCTCTTTTATTTCTTGCAACCTTACAGCGTCTTCCCTTCGTGTCTTTTCAATTTCTTCTTTCCAAAGTCTTTCAGCTTCCTCTTTCTAAATTTTCTTAGCCTGTTCCTTTTGGATTCTGTCATCTTCTTCTTCCAGCTTCTTCTTCTCGGCCTCTGCTATTTGTATAGCTAATGCTTCTTGACATTTCTTTTCTGCCTCATCCTCCTTGGCAGTGCTATCTTTGGAACTGGAAATCGCTCCGCCTTTGGGATGATAACGCTTGTTTAATTCAGTCATGTTCTTCGTGCTTCGATAGAACTCCTCATCTTTCCAGAAAAGGCCCTGCATATTCAAAGTTGATCCTGCAGGAAGAATAGTGGGCAACGACCTTTCCTTCAGGTTCATGCCTTCTGAAATTCTTCATGCCAAAGTGAAAGGTCTCTAAATATTGGACAAATTATTCACCCTCTTTAACCTTTGCTAATTTATATGCTCCGATTGTGAATGGAAATTGTGGGTAGACCGACTTCTTCTTATCTGCAAGAAATCTTCCAATCCCATCTACAAAAACTTTCCTGACGGCTTCTTTGTGTATAACAAAGTCGGTGGCGTATTGAGGCAACAGAGAAGGAGGTTTTGTTCCCCCATACATTCTGATGTATATGCCTTCCATGGAGAATTAATAATCCCCATGTGCTTCAATAAATGACATGGCATTCTCGGACATGCAATTTGGTTCTCCTTTGAAGATTAGCCGGTATAATGGCATGATGAATCCTTCGCAAATCCTTTTATAGTGGCTGGTGTACCTGTGTTCCTAAAGAATCTGATAGGCTACATGGAGGGGAGGGGAGGTGGGGTTCCAAACACATCCCAAAGCAGGGAAAGGATGTCTGATAAGTATGCAATCTAGGAGATAAGCGAACATAAATAACTCAGCCTTCTTTTGAGTCAATCCTCCTTGAGCCGCAGTGATATGAGCTAACATGCTATCAGAGATGATCTCAACCCAATTGAATAGTGTGGCATGTGTGGCAATGTGGTACATCACTGGTATCCATCCAAGTTTGTAAGTACTCCTGTTTGCCAATCCAAAAATTTGGCTCAGCATCAGAGCTATTAGCTGATAGGGGGTTCTTAGGTGTTGAGTTTCATATTCCCCATTACTTCTTGTTCTCATCTTTCTTTCAGTGATTGTCATCTTCTTTGCATACTCAAAGTGGTATATATTGGTCGCCTTAACCCATTCATCACTCATCATAACGTTAGGAGAGGGAAACTTGTATGCTACAGTTATGTGATCTGGCGTAAAAGATGCAAGTCCTTCCCCACTAATGTCTAAGAAAATCCTGGAGGTTGCGTCGGCCTGGGGTAGAATACACCCTATGACTTATGAGCATGGAAATAGATCGAGGCGTGTTGTATCCCTGTGGAGTTTAGACTTCTTGATATTCTGGTAGACCAATAATTCCTCAATAGTAGCATTAGGGAAATCGATGTCCCTGATGACTCGATATAGGTCATTCCATAAAAAATCCGGGGTGGCTCCCGTGACAGCTTTCGTGTCTCCAAACATTTTTTCAAGCACGGTATCTAACATGACTTCCACGTCTGAGTCCGACTCAACTAGCTTGGCTTTACTCCTGGCAGAACGCCTGTGCATATTAATCCTGTCGGGACACAGGAAGAACAAATGAGGAAGAAAGAAAAATGAAAACACTTACATATTATTTATCCTCCATGTTGCAATGAGCGTGATTCAAACAGAATGTAAGTGCCATGAGTGTTCATTTGTGCCTCTCAAGATGCAAACTATTCATGTCGAAGCTGAACCTTTAAGAAAAAAATTGCACCTCAAGTTTGAACAAATATAGCTTTTAAGCAAACCATCAATACAGCAAAAGGAAGAGCAACAGTTAAGCAAACTCTGATTTTATGTTGGTAGCAAAAATTAAAAACGTCTTGGGTGTGTGTGTGAGTGTGAGAGAAGCATTTATTCCAGCATGCTTCTGTTGCCAAAGCTTTCGTAACAAAAACCCAGTGTACAAAACAACTTCCCTCTGGCTTGGAAAGACGACATGACAAACGTGAAAAAGAACCAAGGGCTATGGTGGAGTGGGAAAATGCACAAATGATTGGGGCCAAAAGATTCGATGGCGGGAAGTTGAATGATTTTAACTTGAAAGTGCGCTACCACTTAAGACAAAAGTTCTCCCTGATGCCGCTGAACGTAAGGGACACCTATTAAGACAGGGAACAATGAAAGCGGTGAAACTGAGTCAGCAAAAAACCCACACTGACGATGGTCGGCGTTGGTACAGGCTATGGCGAATGGGCCTAAAACTCACAAGAGTAACACCAAGCAGGTGAACAGCCTAGCCGGCGTGGTTTTTTGTGGTTGTTATAGAAGGAAAGTATTAAACCCGCGCAGTTCTACTTTACCCTAACAACATTCGTAAAACGTTTAAACAACAACACATAAACCAAACCCCGAGCAAAACTGAAAAAACGGGATTCTTAGAAGACCTACCTGGCAACAATGGGGTGTCTGGGAAAAACGTGAATCTGTCGGCTGGGGCTACTTGCCCCTTTCTAACTAGCGATAACTTTGACAGCGTTTGAACAACGTTTCCCTTTTTTACGCTTTACACAAGTGGTAAACAAACAAACAACTCCCCCCGCTATATATACAAAATGGGAATCCCATGTTATTAATGCAGACGGGATAAGGTAGGTGGGCCTTTAATGACCCAATGGCCGGCATGAGATTTACGTTGTCACCCTTCCCCAAAATAACGCGTCGATGGCTTCGGCGGTCTTAACACATCTCTTGCAAAAGGGTCAGTGGGCTCTACTCAGAAGGTCGTGAAATTGGTCAAAGGCGCGGCGAAAACTCCACGAAGTGGAAAATGGTTGGGCGAAGAGAGTCGGCGAGATCTGCTAAGAATGGCACGACAAGGTTCAGCATGATAATATTAAAGGCAGCGCAATGACGAAGAGAAAAGTCTCGACAGACAGTCGTGAAGGAGGAAGGAAGAGGTCAATGAGTTTTCGATAAATTTTGCGAAACGGTTGGCAAGTAGTCCTTAAAACTCCTGACCAAAACACTGCGATGAGGGTCAGCGAAAATAAGTTAACAACTACGAAACTGGTCAGGGAGAAGAGACAAAACTTGTGATCACAATCGGCGACAAAGTGCTTAGTCGAAAAAAGATAAGAAAGGAGCTGCGAGATGGTCAACGACGGATGAATAAGACTTGCCACCATCTTCGGCGAAAAATAAGCAAATTTCAGCGAAACAGTCAGCAAAGATGATCCACGAGCCGCGAAACTGGTCGGTAAAAACTAAGCGAAAAGCCGCGAAACTCGTCGGTGTAAAATGAACAAAATTCTGCAAGCAGTTGGGCGAAGAAAACTTGGGTTTTGCATTAGCCAAAAAGACAACTTTTCCTCGAGAGTTTTTAAAGAAAACTAAGGGTCAAAAGTTTAGATTTTCAAGAGACTTCAAACTAAAAATAAAAGGAGGGGCCCTATAATTTTTTTAAAATTATGGGGATCAGGTTGCAGCAGCAACAAGAGGGTAGGGGGGTTGATTCCTTTCCGTTTTCAAGAAGATCAATTGAAAATGAAAAGTATGATGCACTTAAAATTATTAATAGAGTTAAATAACCCCTCTAGACTCTTCAGGGAATCCCTACACAACTCCTAACTCGTATACATTCACAACAATCAAAGTTGTCTAGTTATATGGAAAATTATGCAAGCCTTGTTTAGGGAGGCTAGCAAAGAGATTAACGAGAGGTAAATATATATATATATATATATATATTGTGTTTTTTGCAATGCCCTTTGACTTGTTGGGAGAGCCTTTGGTCCGAGAAACCACAACCCAGGTGCATCTAAGCCATCAAAATCACCTTGGGATAGCACCCGTCCTGGGCCGCACCAACCCATAGCATGGTTTGATTTAGATGTCGCCTCTCGGGAGCAGCGGGTTTTGATCTCGGGCCGCCTTGCAGAAGGAAACCTGTCTTGACCGTTTGCTCTACCGAAACTTGACAACAAGAGGTAAATATTAATACAGTTCATCATTTAGAATTATATACTCATTCAATATATGTATGGAAACCTTCCTTAGGCTTATTATCTATTTCTCCTTTCATTCAACCCCTTAAACCTTAAAAAAAATCAAAATAGGCCCAAACAAGCACCTATAGGACATGGTCATGGTTTTTTTAAAAGACATAGTTCAGTGAGCCCATCCCATGGTTATTATGAATAACAAGGGTGAGTTTCCATGACTATCATAAATATAAAGTGTGGTCATGGTAAAAAATGCCTAGAAAAATGAAATAGGTCCCTATTGCACAACCAATATCTCTCGAATTAATGACAAACTGGGAATTTGAGATTTTTTGGGGAGAATTTTAACATGGAATATTAGATTAGATATACCAAAAATCATACCTACCCAAATTTTATAGTGTGATATAAATCCATCTTTAAAATATGTTCTACACATTCCTAAAATGCTCAAAGTACAGGAATTTTTCCCTTCTAAAAGCAATAGAAGTCCTTTCACTTCAAACCACTTAATGAGGATGAATAAGATAAGGATTATTCATATATACTTAATTTCAAATAAATCTTTAATACTTGACAATATTAACATACAAAAACTTAGAAAACATAGAGTGAGGGAGATAGGGTACATCCATAGGAAAAGCTCTAGTTTTCCTCTCCTTAACAAGGGAGACCTACTACCCACTCAATATAGAGTTTCAAGTAATTACTTTGACCCATTTATCAATTATAAATGTCAAGGAAACCTTTCCCTTGCTCAGTTCTTTTTTCAAATAGTTGGCATGCAAGAAATTCCAATCTTGTATCATACATGTTTCCACATGAGTTCATCAAACTCAGCATACATCATATACATGAAATTTGAATTCAAATATCATGATAATTATATAATGTACTCATCATTCTACAATATTGAATTCATAATTGAAAATTACACTTATATTTTTCAAGAAGAAGTTCCAAGGAAATTCACTGGGGGGGTTGATTTCCTCCCAATTGTAATCTATTCGATTGCAGAATGCCACCCTCCTCATGAGGGAAAATAATATTGTCAAGGTTTCTAAAACTCATATTATGTTCACTAAATTCTTCCAATATACCGACCAAGAAAGTCACTACCAGTTCTTTCTTCAACCTCTCAGGTAGCACAACTCTCAACACTCATCCCTTGCTTAGTACAACACAAGAATTCATCCCCTCTATAATCTTCAATCCCTCATTCATGCATTTCCTCGTAGTGCTCTTTAATATGTCCAATGTGAGACGGTGACACTACCTATTTCCATTTTTTATTTCCAACATTGTGAAGCTTATTGGACAATGATTTTATGGTTCTTTGGGCAATCTAATATGACAACAACATTCAAAGATTTTAAATGGTATATAGATACTCTCAAATGGTGTTTAATCTCACCTAATAGAATTTATCTCATCTCCCCATTGTTCACATGAGAGTTGGGTTGCATTTTCTTCCTTTAAACTCTTATTTTCTCTCCAAAACCCCCTTTTTCCAAACTCCTGTCTTCCCATTCGAATTTCCATCTATCAATGGAAATAATGAGTGTGTGGGAGGAGTATTTCCTCCACCCTTTTATTGGTTACCAACAGGTAGGAGTTAGTTGCTACAACATAGGAGTGAGGCACTTTTGGAAAAGGATTACTAAATTCTCATGTTTAGATTTACCCTTTCATTTAACTAAGGTCTCAATTCATGTTTAGTATAAAATTAAGGATAAATGGAATTAAAAAATCAAGGAGGTTTATGGATACAGTAAACCATCATCATAAGGAATAGGTCATTCCTCCATTATATGTTGAACTTTGGTTGTCATTGATGTCAAATAACATCAAAGAGGATCTCAACTGATGTAGTGTGATTCATTGATATCAATTGATGTCAAAGTGGATACAACATTCCTACATCAGTACTTGGATGAACTCTCCAAACGGGCACTTACTTTTCCTGAAGGCACCATATATGTGGAGGAATGGAGTGATGGGATCCTTGTTGATCATTCCTCTGTGGCATTTATTTGTGTTTGTGTTCGGTACTTCTTGTTACATGATATCGGTCTCTTATCTCCATGCAGGTTTCTAGTTCTGGTGCTACTGTCGTTATGGGGACATTCGGTTACTTTTTGGTTCCATTGCGGCCTATGTGGGGGGAATTTATATTTTGGTGTTTTCATCCAGTTTTGGAGTGGTTCTACTTATTGGTTCGTTTCTTTTGTGGCGGTGACTATGTTTATTGTCCTGTGGGGACACCTATGTTTTCGTCTTTGCTATTTGTCCAGTGTGGAATTCATTGTTTTACTTTTGGCTATGTTGTTATGTGTTTCATGCCTCACTGGACAGTTGTTAGTTCTGGAACTTTGTATCCCATTTTAATATTTTTAATATAAATGGTATGTATTTTTCTTGTGAAAAAAAGACATTCCTACAGCAGTGTGAAGAAATATATGGAAACCACTTTTAAGGAGTGTCTGCGCAAGATGGTGACGGACATGGATGCCAGTGTGAAGAAGTATATATAGAATGTGCATTCAATATAAAGGTGTGTCTCGAAGGATACATCATGCAGATTCAGTTCAAAGAAGAACATAATTAATGTATCCCACTACATGTTGTACCTACGCAGAAGACAAATCCACCATGTCATACACCTTCATGATAACAGTCAAAAGACTAGTTGGACAAAGGTACTTTTGCACAAGCAACCAAGGAGTTGGTTGAGAAAATAATACAAGTGTGCAAGAATGTTCAAAGAAGTCTTTGGTATGCGCAAGCATTGCTTGGATAAATATCGGAAGTGCGGAAGCAGTAAGAAACAACAAATAGTCAGACAGACCTGAAAGCGCGCAAATTCATCCAATTAGAGGATCCTTTCAGTTAGTGGAACACACACAAGATCCTAGAAGGGTACATTGGTTGAAGTAAGTCTAAAATCAAATTCCACATCCAATAGTATAGCAGGTGTGCAAGTCACACAAGTAGAAGATGGAGTAGGTGCAGAATCCACAAATTGTCAATGCATCAAGTGTGCATTACTCACAAGTGATAAGCGATAAGGGTCAAAGACCCACCAAGTATAAGTTGCAATATGCACAGATTTTGCAAAGCAACAACACATCAAGGGCGCATTACCCATAAGGGATGGTACAACAAAGGTTGAAGATATACCAAGTTGAAAAATAAGGATGCGCACATATCTCAAATGATGGTACATCAAGACAGCAAGTGTACTCCACCAAGGTGTAAAGTCCTACTAAGTTGTGGACCATGAAGGGTCAAGACACACAAAGGATGACACATCAATAGAGTAGAAGACGGCACGTGGAAAATGCACAATCCGTGAAGTTTGGAAGTAGGGATGCCACAACCAACTTGTGGACATACAATCTGTGCAAGACTTGTATAAATAGAGATCCAAGTTGGAGATTTGAAAAAAGATTGATGGCGAGAGCATAAGAGCTTCAAGTGTTTGTTGCATTTTGATATTCGGGGTATCAAAGGGCTCGAGGATAGAACATAATGATCTAGCAAGGAGGTGAGTATCACACATGAAACAAAATGCAGTTTTGATAGTGTGCAGTATGATGTTGTAGATCTGTGATTGATGTGCAAGTACTGAAAGGAAGATATATTGAAGTATGTGCAGGTGCATGATGTTTTGAAGGATAGCATTACAAACAACACGCCAGTAGTCACAAATGTTGAAAGACAGAAGCACAGAGATAGAAGCAAAGTATATTAGATGATGTGTAGATGTCTAGCTGATGCATATGAGCATAAGTGAAAGTGTGTGAAGTTGAGAAGACCATCTAATGCGTGACGACAGAACAACAGTAGGATCCAACATGCACATCATGATGCAGATGATCTGAGACAAGTGCGTTAAATTGAACAGAAAAATATTTTGATGCATAGGTTGTCGTTCATTGTCTAAAAGACTGTGGCACTTATACAGAACAGACCCATCAGTAAGTGCACAGTTCCATATGTTACAAGTGCATTATTTCAGAACAAAAAACTATCAATTGAAATCACATTATTACTTGGTGAAAGCAGTAGCACTATAGCAGAACGACAGAGCATATCTCAATGTAGACTGAAATATCAACGAGCACACAATACATGAAGTAATTCATCAACAGAAGTGTGATTAGAGAGGAATGAGAAGTCAAGTGATGTATGCAGCTCAATGATGGAGAATTTACTACATACGAAGGTAGCACATAACATAATAGTTTTTAGAAGATCAGACAAGTGCGTGGAATTGAAGCTCAGTTAGACGGAAATATACTTTAGACATCAGGGCTGCTGGATGGGGCAAGGAGGCAGGGAGTTGGAGCTTCCTTCAGGTTGGTTCCTGTAAAACAACAAGGAGATAGGGGGTTGGTGCCTCCTTCCAGTTGGTGTTGGAGAAATATAGGGAGTTGTATCTTCCTTCAGGTAGAATCCTGTAAAACTAGGGGGTCAGTGCCTCCTTCTAGTTGGTGTTGGATAAATATAGGGAGTTGTAGCTTTCTTAAGTTAGAAGCCTGTAAAACGAGGGTGTCAGTGCCTCCTTCCAGTTGGTGCTAGAAAAATATAGGGAGTTATAGATTCCTTTAGGTAGAGTCCTATAAAACCAAGGGGTTGGTGCCTCCTTCCAGTTGGTGCTAGTAAACACGGGAATTCGGTGCTTCCTTGAATGTATTCTTTCTCATTATAAAGAAGCATTCCATGGTTTTCTCCCAATTGGGTTTCCACGTCAAAATTCCTATGTTTGCATGACTGGATGAATGTTTTATTTATTTATTAGTAACAGAAGATAAGAATTAAGTAAATGATAATATGTTTAAGAAGGTAAAAATTGTTGATAACTGTGCTAATTTTGATTTACCCCCCCTCTCAATATTAAATCGATTCCAACAATTGGTATCTGAGTGGGTATCTTCAGTAACAGATTAACATCTGGAAGATAGATCAGTGTGAAATTATGGGAAAGGAAGGTTCTCTAAGTGAAGCACAATGGTTACAAGAACATGGTTATTTAGATAGGTTTTCTATCGCAGAAGCTTGACACATCATTCAAACATAGAGAAAGACGATAGAAGAAGTTAAGAATATAGCTACTGAGACTTTAAGTATCTTAAAGAAGAAAGAAGCAAAATCGAAGGAATTGTTAATAGCTCTTACCAGTCAGTTACAAGAAGCAAATGAGACATGTCAAAATGTAAGATTGAGGAATAAGACCCTGGAGACCAAACTGAAGAAATTGACTGCAAATAATCAGAAGCTTGAGAATGAGATTACTCTTCTAAAGGAGAAGTTGGGAATTGCCACCGAAGAAAAGGAAGGAAAGATCAAGGAAGTCATGTCATTGAAAGATCAGTTGCAAAGAGAATACGATATTCAAGATCATCTTCACGAAAGTCAAATAGAGGTGGTGTTTCTCAAAGAAAAGAATTCGAGGCATGAAAAAATGATTGACAAGCAACGAGACAAATTCCAGGAAAAGGAAGAAGAAATGAAAAGAATGCAATATCTAGTTTTGGTGACAAAATTTTTTGCTAAGAGCATAGAGGTACTAAATGAGATTCTCAGCAAGCAAAGATCTCCTCATGATAAAATTGGTATAGGTTTTAAAGATGACTACAGAAAGGCTGCAGAGGAGGTTGCACAAATAAAGAATATATGAACTTGCTCAAATCAGTTCAATGTTGGAAATGCACAAGGACCGGACATATTGGAAAATACTGCAACAATGTTTCCTATTACAAGTGCAACAAAATTGGTCATAAGGCTCAGGACTGTGGGAAGTCAAGAAAAACTGTAAAATGCTGGATAATGAAAGATAATGAAGGTTTCCAATCAGACAGCATATGCAGCACCTCTGAAGACCAAAGAAAAGATCATTTTTGCAAGATGGTTTGGAGGAAGAAAAGTGTAAACACTGATCTTGAACCAACCAGATCTCTAATAAAAGAATGATGGACTTGGAGACTCATCTGTCTCTACTCTTGTACGAAACTGACTCACTATCAGTCGGACCCATTGCAGTAAATTAACATGTGTGACATCATAAAATGCGACAACGGGTAAAGCATTACTGAGTTAGTGGAGCAGTGGCATGAATGGCAATAACGGTGAGAAGTGGTTAGGTGTATTTGGACCAAATTTTGACAAATCCGCAAGAAGTGGAAATAGTTAATGAGGGTATCTATAAATTAAGAGATTGCTCAGTCGGAACTATCGCTTCTAGAACAAGATCTATTGAGTGAACAATGTTTAAGGAAACAACAGTTGAAGATCATGGCACATAGAAGATAATGCATATCTAAGAACCCATTTGTGAAGACTGAAAATCTTGAACATGATTACATTTCAATTCGTGAACCTGATGCTCTGCATGTGACTCTGCCAAAAGTAGAAGACACATAGTTACAGGATCGAAAGAGCTTTGAAGGGGTTTTTGTTGAAGGAAACTTGCATGGCCTACTACATAAGTTCACATTTGCAGATTATGATGTAATTGATGAAGAAACATTCCATGGGTTAACTATGGATAAGTATATGGATAAGAAGGAAATCTCATATCCTAGAATACAACTGTTATGGTTCTCAAAGAATGGTCATTTGAATTGTCAAAAACATGGACACTAAATCTACTGGAAATACCTCATTTTGGAAGATCGCCATAGGTAAACATGTGTGAAAAAATACTACTATCACAAGTACATGATGGATATTTGTGGCTGGACAGGCCTATTCCTATAAATGCCAATATTATAGAAGAAATCACTGGGCTGCCCTCAGTTGAGGAGGATATAAGTCCTCTAATGAGCATAATTCAAGAGAAGGCTCTAGGAAGGAAGATGGATGAAAAATACGGCACCCAACGAGCAAGTAGAGGATTTTTAGTCGCACAAATAAAGGATTATGCAATAATATTCACCGCCCAATTACTGGCATGCAAGTTATTCTGAAAGAGCCACCAAGATCAAGTCTTAGTAGCAATCATTGCAACGACAGAAAAATGTGTTGATGGAATCCAGATGAACTGGTTGGAATTCCTGCTGCATGAGTTTCTTGAGGACTATTTGGAAGCACAAGAAAAAAGAAACCCCTTTCACTATACTTAGCTATTAATTTTTGTAGCACTTAGTGGTTGGAAGGATAACAAGGGAAGTTAGTTCTTTGACAGAAATAGAAAACCCTTTCAAGCTGCAAGATATACGAATATGTGGGTATCTTACAATAAGGACAGACATAAGGACAATAATATCAATTTCTTATTATATTGTGATGAAATTAGAATTATTTTGAAACATTCTCCACACATATCTCCTTATGTTGTTGAAACATATAAGGGAATCATGCACTTCAAGATTGGAATGCATCACACCTACATACAGGAAAAAAGGGATCCTAGCAAACGATGGTTTCCTACTAGGCATGTTTTCTCTAAAGAAGATGTTTCAAAAATCGTTCAATATTGGGACATGGAATGGAGGGTTCCATTAACAGAAGAAGAAGAGACAGATCAGCAAAAGCAACCAATTACAACAATAGAAGAAACAATCAACTTGGAAATTCCTTCCAAGCCCATGTCGCAGACCGAGCAAGAAAAGAAAAGAAAATAAATGATTCGAGGTGAGGGATCCTCAAAGAAGAAAGCAAAGACATCTGAACCTGGCGCGTCCCAACCAATGATAATAGGTGACCTTCAACAAATTGGCACAGAAGCCAGGAATGTTGTTGAAGAGGCAACCAAGAAATTGGATACAAAAGGCGACATTGAAACTCTTGTTTCACAACAAAAAGAAATCTTGACAAAAATTGATGAACAATTTGGGGTATTAAATCAACCGATAAAGGAAAATTAGGGAAAACAAAATATTGTTGAAGAAACCTAGAACAAGTTATCATCTCATCCTACCGAGCAAATGCATTACTTAGAACTGCATCAAAAGTTGAAAATATCATCCGCGGCTATGATGTTCCCTACCCAAGAGATGCAAAATGAGGTAAGTCATGTGGAATTAACTTTCACTTTTAACCTCAGATGAGTTATATGCATTACACACACTTGATGCACAAGAAGGAGACATGAAGCAGCCACGACTAATTTGGGTCTAAGCCAAAAGGAGAAGAATTCCCTATAAGAATAATGCTCACAACTGAAGACTAAAAAAGAGGTTATCATGCAGAAGTTAGTACAACTAGAAAAGGAGATAGAGGAAGCAATTGCACAAGGCAGTTCGTTAAACATGTACTAGAGAAAACACAGCAAGACGCCTGCAATATGAAAAAGGTAGTTGAGGAAATATACAACATACTTCTAGAAGCTCACAGGAATGAATATATCTCCTTAGAAAGAAAGATGATGATAATAGGAGAAGTCATTCAAAAACTACAAATCAAAATTGGAAGTCACACACCAGAAACTCTTCAGAATTCGAAACATAAACTAAAAAGACAAATACTGCAATTGAAAGCCTTAAAAATTTGGAAGTAAGATGTGCATAAATACATGAAGAAAGTGTTCAATTATGGAAAAATATAGTTGAGGATGAGCAGCTGAAAAAAAGTGAACAAGAGGCTACAGACTACACGAGACCTAGAACAAAATATTCGTAACAGTTTGACCAGTCTTTCAACAGTTGATATGACAAGCAAAATGGGAGGCTGCAAGAAGCAGAAGGAAGAGGTAAACAAGATACGTGAAGAACAATGAAAGGTTATTGAAAGGCTTGAACCTCTACACAAAGAAGCGTTCAATATTATAGAATCTTGTCCCCTGCTGCAGAATGAAATTAAAGGGGAAATCAATGATTGTTTAGAAACGTTGAAATCAATTCCCCATGAGAAATTTGAAATAACTATTGTTGGAAAATAAGAAGAACTAAGAGAAAAAGTTGCAGCTATAAAAACTAATATGCAAAAGATTAAGTCTACAATTCATACAGAAACATAGGGGGAATATTGAAGCATAAAGACAGGGGGAGTCATCCCTGAAATATTTAAGGTGGACGCCAGTGCGAAACAAAAGGAAGAACTTACATTGCGCAAATAATGGCTCCACTTTTCCATTGATGTCAAAGGGGGAGAGATGCATGAAGCTGATAGGACTAAAGTATAATGCATGAGTGTAGCAAAAGAAACAACATGATTGAAGACATGGCATAGATATAAAGCAGATGTGAAAGAGCATGAAGCAAATCAATTGGATAAATAGCATGAAGATGACTGAATGTATGGTCTATGCAGAAGGAACAGAAAGGAGCATGGTTCACGCAGAAGTAGCAGAAGAATTAGAAGCAGACAATGCAGTAGCCAAAATCCCAAAGAGCTCGGGGGGAGCACTCCGATAGAGTACATATGAAGCATACATTTCAAAGAATATCATTCACAACTTCATAAGGTGTTTACATCAATGCCAAAGGGGGATATTGTTGAAATTTGGTTGTCATTGATGTCAAGTAATGTCAAAGAGGATGTCAACTGATTCAGTGTGAGTCATTGATATCAACTGATGTCAAAGTGGATACAACATTCCTACAACAGTGTGAAGAAGTATATGGAAACCACTTTGAAGGAGTGTATGTGCAAGATAGTGAAGGACATGGATGCCAGTTTGAAGAAGTATATCTAGAAGGTGAATTTAGTCTAAAAGTGTGTGTCTAAGGATACATCATGCAGATTCAGTTCAAAGAAGAACACAAGTAATGTACCCCACTATATGTTGTACATGTGTAGAAGACAAGTCCACCATGTGATACACTTTCATGATAATAGTCAAAATATTGGTTGGACAAAGGTACTTGTGCACAAGCATCCAAGGAGTTGGTTGAGAAAATAACATAAGTGTGCAAGCATGTTGAAAGAAGTTTCTGGTATGCGCAAGCATTGCTTGGATAAAGCTCAGAAGTGCACAAGCAGTAAGAAACAACAAATAGTCAGATATACCTGAAAGCGAGCAAATTCAGCTAATCAGAGGATGCTTTCAGTTAGTGGAATGCGCACAAGATACTAGAAGGGTGCAATGGTTGAAGTAAGTCTATGAGCAAATTTCACATCCAATAGTACATCAGGTGTGCAAGTCCTACAAGTGATGACAAGGAAAAGGTCAAAGTTCCACCAAGTAAAAGATGGAGTAGGCGTAGAATCCACAAAGTGTCAATGCATCAAGTGCCCATTACTCACACATTACTCACAAGTGATGAAGCAGTAAGGGTAAAAGTCCCACCAAGTAGAAGTTGGAGTATGCGTAGATTCCACAAAGCAACAACACATCAAGGGTGCATTACCCATAAGGGATGGTACAACAAAGGTTGAAGATACACCAAGTTGAAAAAAAGGGATGCACACATATCTCAAATGATGGTACATGAAGAACGCAATTGTACACCACCAAGGTGTAAAGTCCCACTAAGTTGTGGACCGTGAAGGCGCATGACACACAAAGGATGACACATCAATAGTGCATAAGATGACACGTGGAAAATGCACAATCCGTAAATTTTAGAAGAAGGGATGCCACAACCAACTTAAGGACATACAATCCATGCAGGACTTGTATAAATAGAGATGCAAGTAGGAGATTTGAAAAAATCTTAATGGCGAGAGCATAAGAGATTCAAGTTTTTTGTTGCAGTTTCATATTTGGGGCATCAAAGGGCTCAAGGATAGAACATAATGATCTAGTGAGGAGTTGAGTAGCGCATATGCATCAGAATGTAGTTTTGATAGTGTGCAGTATGATGTCGTAGATTTGTGACTGATGCGCAAGTACCGAAAATAAGATATATTGAAGTGTGCGCAGGTGAGTGATATTTTGAAGGACAACATTACAGACGACAGGCTAGTAGTCACAGATGTTGAAAGACATAAGTGCATAGATAGAAGAAAAGTATATCAGATGATGTGCAAATGTCTAGCTGATGCATATGAGTAGAAGTGAAAGTGGCAAAGTTGAGAAGACCATCTGATGCACGATGATAGAACAACAGCAGGATCCTGCATGCACATCATAATGTAGATAATATGAGATAATTTCGTTAAAGCAAACGAAAAATATTTGGATGCACAGTTTGTCACGGATTGTCTAAAAGACCGCAGCACTTATACATAACGGACCCATTAGTAAGTGTGTAGTTCCATTTGTTATTAGTGCATTATTTCATAACAACAAACTATCAATTGAAAGCACATTACCAGTTGGTGAAAGCAATAGTGCTATAACTGAATGACAGAGCATACCTCAATGTAGACTTTAATATCAATGATCACACAGTACATGAAGTAAGTCATTAGTAGAAGTGTGATTAGAGAGGAATGAGAAGTCAAGCGATGTATGCAGCACAGTGACAGAGAATTTACTACATACAAAGGTAGCGCATAGCATAATAGTTTTTAGAAGATCAGACAAGTGCACGAAATTGAAGTTCAGTTAGACATAAATATACTTTGGACATCAGGTCTGTTGGATGGGTCAAGGAGATAGGGAGTTGGAGCTTCCTTCAGGTTGGTTCCTGTAAAATAACAAGGAGACAGGGGGTCGATGCCTCCTTCCAGTTGGTGCTGGGGAAATATAGGGAGTTGTAGCTTCCTTCAGGTAGAATCCTGTAAAACTAGGGGGTCAGTGCCTCCTTCCAGTTGGTGCTGGAGAAATATAGGGAGTTGTAGCTTCCTTCAGGTAGAAGCCTGTAAAAATAGGGGGTCGGTACCTCCTTCCATTTGGTGTCAGTAAACACGGGAAGTTGGTGCTTCCTTGAATGTGTTCTTTCTCATTATAAAGAAGCATTCTGTGGTTTTCTCCCGATTGGGTTTCCATGTCAAAATTCATGTGTTCTGTGTTCTTTGTGTTGGTGCATGAATGGATGAATGTTTTATTTATTGATTTGTATCAGAAGATAAGAATTAATTAAGGTTAATCTATTCAAGAAGGTAAAAATTGTTGATAACTGCGTTGATATTGATTCACCCCCCCCCCCTCTCAGTATTAAATCGATTCCAACATTGTACCCCCTTACCTTTACCTTTGGTGGACTAAACAAGTGTTGGACTAATGTTTATACTGGGAGGGTAGGGGGGAATCAGTCTACTATACCTTTTGTTTATTTAAATATTCATCAATCATTCATTCAATTTGAAATAGTAAATACACATAAGCTCAAATCACAGTACACAAGATATAACATGGAAACCATTTTGGGAGAAAACCACATAAAATTATATTTATCAATTCATGTAGGAACCAACATATTGTTACAATTTTTGTAGGCAACAACCAATAGGAGACACCAATCCCCTCAACTAAGCACCAACTCAGCAAGATGTAGGCACCAACCTACTAAATACATTAATCTCTTGTTGCTGCTACCGTTACTGCCTCTTTTGTTGCTAGTACTTCCTTCTATGTTATGATCCTATACCAATATGCACTCTTCCAATAGACAAAACCTCTCTCTACATATGCACCATAATCTGCTTCAAATATGCTTCATAATATTCCTTAGACTTGCTCTATAATCCATTTGAAGATGATTTCAAGAACATTTAGAAACCCTTATTTCCATATGTCATATATCTGAAACTATAGCGAACAATTATATGAAACATGGACTACAAGTACTTCAATATATCTACTTCATCTCCTCTAAGTTTCACTGTCTGAAACATCCTATAACAAAATTTATAGTGAAAATGCGATAATGACCCTCTTTGAAGTTGATTTTAGGACCATTCAAAAACTCTAACTTACGGAGGTCATATATCAGAAAATATAGCAAGCCAACATATCAACCTTGGATCACAAGTACTTCAAGATCTTGCCTCCATATCCTCGGATTTTTACAGTCTAAAATGTCTTTGAACAAAAGTTATAGCAAAAATATCATATTGACTTGTTTGAAGCTGATTTCAGGACCATTCAGAAACCCTAACTTCCTGAGGTCTTATCTATGAAAATATAGCGAACCATAATCTAAAACTTGGACGAAAGGTACTTCAATATCTCACCTCCATCTCCTCCAAGTTTCATAGTATGAAATGTCCTAGAATAAAATTTATAGCAAAAATACCAAGATGACTTGGAACTCTCCCTTTTTAGAATGATATTCAAACTTTGCTCATCCACTTCTTCAAATGCGACAATAATTTAAACAAGTGCACCTCTCCTATGAAATATCCATGTCATTGATGAGTGAGTGAATGAATGAGGAATTTCTCCACTTATTTATACCTTTCTAGGGCACTTCTAGGGGATCCCTCTTCTTCTACGACCTACATGTTCAAGAAGCCACATGGGGGTGCTTTCCCCTTCAAATCCTTTTCTTTCTTCACAACGTCTGAACATACCTTGTCTTCAATTCCTTCAAGACCAATCAAGCTCTCACTTTTCGAATGGGAATGGTTATGTTTCCTCCTATCTATTGTAATATGTTCTCCTACACCCACAAGGTGATCTCATTGTGTCTTTTCTTCATATTCCTATGGTTTTCTTGCCTCCACAAGTGGGAAAGTGGGGTGTACATAAATATCTTCATTTGGGCATCATCACTACCTGTATTTTAAGTGGGGAAACATCAATATATTCAACAATATTCATATTATTCTTGGACATATGTAGTCTCCCCTTATCTTTGACGTCAATGAAAACAATATTTCCAACAATCTCCCCCTTTGTTATTGATGGGAACCCTTAGGAAATTCTGAAACAATCCTATAGTAACCCCCCTTCCTGCAACTCTCATTTTGTTTGCATTTATTCCCCTATTTGCAATTCTCCCCCTTTGAAATCAATGGAAAAGAGTCACTCCACCCAATCTTGTGCCTTTCCTCAAGCACTTAATGGTGAGAGGAGAAGGATATCACTCCTAGATTTATCTATTTTTTCTCCTTTGACTTCATTGAGTATGTATACATTACTTGAGGTTCTCTTTTCATTTTCCACTAATATGCATAAACCTTCTTTTCTTATCTCACACCATTTATAATGAAAGGTGAGATTTTAACCTTGATCACACATTTGACTGAAAATTAGAATGTTATGTTTATCCCTTCAACAATCAAGACATCCTATGTTTTAGTCTTTCTGTTATCCAGACTAACTGTACCTTTTATGGATATCATTGCAGAAGCATTATCCTTGAAAGTAACACTACCTCCTTTTTCTTCTTTTTAAGGTGAGAAACCTGGTTTGATCCCCTGTCACATGTTTTGAACATCACTATCAATGTGCCAATGGTTCCCTTTGTCTTCAGCATAGGGTGGAAGTCTACATTTTTCCTTCTTCTATTCCTTTTGCTTCCAAGCCTTAGAGTATCCTTCTGTTTGGCAAGAAAATTTTCTTCTCTTTTTCATTTAAAATATCCCATTATGATGCTTCTACAGTAACGAACTATGTGCCCATAGTTATTGCACTTATAGCATTCATTATCAAGTAGAGGAGAAAATGAATTGTAGTTTATGTTAGCAAACCCATTAGCACTTATGGTTTTGTTGTTCTCATAATCATCCTTTGAAGTTTTATAAGGACCTCTTTTTCTATTTGTCACATGATCATTTCTTGCATAATTTTTGCAATCTATTGCTTTACGACCAAAATTATTGCAAGAAAAACATAGCCAAAGAAGATATTTTGGTACCGGTTTGTGAAATGCCTTCTTGGTGGAACAACTCTCATGAACTCATTATTATTTCTCTTGAGATAATAATTATGTTACGTTTGGTCATCATTTCATTTCTTGCTACTGCTTTCATTGTTTATGGATCCTATGAGAACATTGGCATAGTTTTTAGGATTTTCTTCATCTTCCTTTCTTATATCTTCAGGGGTATTCTATTTTCATCATAGCCAAGACCTATTTTGATGAATGGTGATAGGTTGTGGTTGAGGATTTAATTTAAAGTTTTAGTGCTCTTCAAACTTATGTGCAATTGTGCATTTTACTTTTCTAATTCCTTTCTTAATGAAACAATTTCAGGGTCTAGATTCTCACAGATTTCTTCATTTTCCTTGAGTTGAATTCTCACTACCTCTTCTATCCTTTTTGCCTCTTCTAAATGAGTCTTCAGGGTGGCAATTGTCCTTCCCATTCAATCAAGATCATGAACCTTATTTCCATATTTTTGTAGTTTTTCCCTCTGCTTTATATTATTTTTCTTCATCTTCTTTATTTCTTCTAAGGCTCAAGTGAGTTCAACTTTAAGATTCACTTCTCCATAAATTTATTCTTCTTCTAAATCTATTTTTTCTTTCTAATTGTATTCATTTTCTTCATCAATATCTTCTTCTTATGAATCTAAATTTTATTTTTGATTATCTTCATTTTCTTCTTCAATCAACTTTGTATCCATTTCTCCATAAATATTCTAGAGCTTGTCCCAAACCACTTTAGTTGATGTACACTCCATTATCTTGTCAAAATCATATTCTGATAGACTACATAAAATGGCATTCAGAGCTTTTGCATTATTTTGACTAATATTCTTCCCAACTGCATCTGTCGATGGTGTTGTTGGATCTGTATAACTTGTCATGATTGAATCCCTGATATCTGACCCAAGGGTCTTCAAATATGTCTTCGTTTGTATATTCTAGACTGCATAGTTTGATTGATCAAACAAAGGAGCTTTGTTCGAGAAGAGACTTTCCTCATTGTTATGCTCTTCATAATCAACACCACCATATTCATTTCCTACATATGGACACTTGGAAACAAAATGTCCTATTTTACCACAACTAATAAAAAAAGGGTAGTTTACCTTTGAATTTTCTTGGTCCCCTTTATTTCTCTATATCGTCATCAACCTTGGTTTTTATTGCCATGTGTGATCCCAATATATTCCTTCTAGTGGTTAAATTATTTCTGAAGAAACATGCACTGATACCAATTGTTGGACTAATGTTTATACTGAGAGGGGGTGAATCAACATAATATACTTTTTGTTTATTTAAGCATTCATCAATCATTCATTCACTTTGAAACAATAAATACACATAAGCTCAATCACAGTACACAAGATATAATGTGGAAACCCTTTCAGAAGAAAACCAATAAAACTTATCTTTATCAATTCATGTAGGCACCAACCTAATGTTACAATGTTTGTAGGAACCAACCTACAAGAGGCACCAATCCCCTCAGCTGAGCACCAACTCAGCAAGATGTAAGAACCAACCTACTAGAGACACTAATATTCACAACTGAGCACCAACTTAGTAAGATGTAGGAACCAACCTAATGGAGACACTTATCTCTTGTTGTTCCCTCTGTTGTTGCTACTACTTCCTTCTATGTTTTGATTCTATGCGAATATGCACTCTTCCAATAGACAATGCCTCTCTCTGCAGATGCACCATAATCTACTTCAAATCTACTTCATAATATACCTTAGAATTGCTCCATAATCTGTTTGAAGATGATTTAAGGATCATTCAAAAACCATTATTTATAGAGGCCATATCTCCAAACTATATTGAACTAATATTTTAAACTTGTACCACAAGTACTTCATGATCTCTCCTTCATCTCCTCCAATTTTCACTATTTGAAACGTCCTATAGCAAAAGTTATAGTGAAAGTGTCATATTGACACATTTGAAGATGATTTTGGGATCATTTAGAAACTCTAACTTACCAAGGTCATATCTCCAAAAATATAGTGAATTGGCATATGAAACTTGGACCACGGATACTTCATGGGGGTTTCACCTAGTAGGCAATATCATACCACACACGTTAATATTGCTAGATTTAATACTCTAAAAATGGAAGCAATAAATTGCTTAGTATATAAGGGTCAAGGAGTACTTTTAATATATTAAAAACATATAGATATTAGGGGGGTTTATAATTATGTTTCTAGGGGATTAAATAGGGTTATGGTGGGTTGAATAAGTACTCTATGTCTAAATTTGGTGTGAATATGAATGCATGTGAACTCATACTAGTGTTTGAATAAGTATGATTTTATGCGTGAAGGTGGGGTGAATGTGATTTTATTTGTAGTCATTGTGTTGTTTGAATAGGTATGATCTATGAGTGAAGGTGGTGTGAAGTCAATTGGAATGGTTACTTATGAAGTTGACCTATTTCAGGGGGTTTCTCCCCATTCTAAAATATCTTCTCTGTAATGTCCCTTATTAGGAATTTTATTAAAATTGCAATTTTTCACTTTTTTTTCCTAGTTCGACCTTTGACTAGTTTTGATCTCTAGGTCCCAAATTTGCCCCAAATGATCCCAAATCTTCTGAGAAGGTATATGAATGATATTAGAACATAAATATGTGTTTCAGGGATACCTTTGGACCTTTAAAATACTTCTACAAATCCTCTTTCAATTCTGATCAATGTAGGTAACTTTACTAGTGATTTTCCTTTGACTAGTATTGGTCTCTAGGTCTCAAATTGACTCCAAATGCCTTCAAATCTTCAAGGAAGGTGTATGAATGATATTATAACTTGAATATGATGTTTATGGATGACATATGTCCACCAAAAGACCTCTGCAAACTCTCTTAATATTCTGGACCAATTATGCAATTTTACTAGTAATTTGGTGTTCAAATCCCCCTGGGGTAAGTACTGAAAATGGCTTCCCAAATGCCTCCAAACCCACTCAAATTTATGAACAAAGGTATGTAATGTGTTAATTATTTTATTAAAGTCTCATATGCACCATTAATGTATTATTACAATTGTTCTCATTCTCTCCCATTCAACTGCAAAAATCCCCAATTCGACCCTTGGGGAAATGGCACTATTTCACCTCCCAATACAACTAAACTGAGTAAAAATGCTTCAAATGCTCAAGTACAGTACCTGAAACTTGTAGAAGACATCCATGGCAGTATATTTATCACAAATATATCATAGAATCATCCATTCATTCGAAATCATCATCAATACATTGGCTCACAACAAGGTAGTGGGGAAATGGCATTGTTCTTCCATTAAAAATGAGATTTATACATTTATACTTGGAATTTCGACCTCAAACTTTTTGGAGATGAATAAAAGAGTATTTAATTCATATTAAAAAATAAATGGAGCATTAAAATCTTCCCCAAAGAGTACAATAGCTCACCAAAAACGCCCTCCCTCAAGGATCAAGAATATGCCATCAAAACTGGAAATGGTTGAAGGAGTGAGCTGCAATAGAAGAAACCATGAGCTGCCCTGTAGCTTAAACCTGCAAATAAAGACTCCATTAAAGCTCCAAATGAAAGTTCTTAATGGCCTTTCCAATTACCAACTTGGATGGGAATCTTTCACCCTCGAAATTGGCTAAGGCAAGAAACTAGTCATCCACTAGCTCTCCCTCTTCACAAATGCAATTGCAAATTCTACAAATGATCAAAAGCTGGTTTCATTCTTTGTTATTGACATTTATAAAGTTCCAATGTCCTCCATGGGTCGAATTCCTTCCAAGAGACTCATGCCAACTCAAGTTGGGAAGAGATTCCAAAGAACGCCACTTGTACAACAATTCCTAGTTTCCCACTTCCACCAAATCACATGTGGAAGCATCTTAGTTGCCCTAACACCCTTGAGCGCCCTCTTGGAGTCTAGTTTTAGCCCTGAAATGTCATATATGTCATATTTCAGCCTTAAGGTCTGATTTGTGTCATAGGTGTCATAGCATCTTCATCATTGTTGCCATAGAGCTAGGGAATCTAGCCCAAGTGTCTCACTAACTCCAAATTGCCTCTTCCTCTTCCATGGGAGTTACTCTTCCTCTATATTTCGACCTTGGATGAGTCATGCCATGAATAATACCTTTTGGACTCCCCCAAGTATGTTACCATTCACCTTGAATTCGAATTGGTGAGAGAATGATGCCAAGTGTAGTGGGGAAATCTAGCCATATGTGGGTCCCACTTCCTCCATGTGTCTTCATGATCAAATGCCACTTTGATTTTCACTTGTATATATTTATTTAGATCCTTTATTAAATATTTATGCCACTCTAATGTTCAAACATCATTTATTATCCCCATTATTCCAAATCCCAAAGCTTCCACCCCAAACCTAGGAAACTAGTAATTTTCCTCCTTGGAAATTATTTGACCTTTAGCATCAATTTGACAAACTCTAATGAATAGGGCCAATGTGATTAGGAAATTGTGACCCAATACCAAATTTGGGACATGACAAATCCTCCCTTCCCAATATTGCTTGTCCTCAAGCAATTTTAAACGTGGGTGTTGAAGAACCTGCTTTCTGTATAATTCTTTGAAGTTGCCATTGAATTGCTCAACCTTGAGTCTTTGAGTTTCCATGAATATTTTAGAGAGAAACCAACATGCTTGCTGCTGCACTACTCTGATTAAAATCACTTTATTAAGTGGGGAATCCATATCCCATACTGCTCGCTTCCCCCCAAAAAATGAAACCAATGAGACAAAAATTATTCCAGGGTCCCATTGCTTGTATTGCACCCCAGCAATTAAGAGTGCTCTCCAACCCACACCATTAGATAAGAGGATTTCTGGGTCCCATTTTCTTGTATGCATTCTTCCAAACATCATGAGTACCAAATATATATCATCAAAGTACATAACAACATAATGAAAATGTACATCAAGGATATGCTTCATCAAAGAGTCATGAAAGTGCTTATACCTCCAAGCGAGTAGACCACCATTTTCCAAGTGCATACAAGCTTCAAGTGACCAATCAAATCTGCTCCAAAGACATAGGTGAGGATCCCATGTCCTATAATGCTGCTCCAAAAGGGTGTGATATTCATCAAAATATTTGGCCATGTATTCTTTCATCCAAGAAGTGAATGAAGAATCTCCACTAAAATCTAAACCAAATAATGAGCAGAAAAAACAAGGAGACTTCAAATGACTCAAAGAAGTCTCGCCAATACATCCATGAATGTGAGAATCATAAAAATATAACAAAGTATGTGGCTGCCAACAAAAATGTTCTCCAATCATAAATCTATTCTCCCAAGTGTTGGATGAAGTTCCTCCAACATGAAATGAATCAAGTGTTGAGCAAGAAAAATCATGAGTCTTCAAGTGACTCAAATGCATATCATAGGTGCATCCATGTAGATTTGCATCATCATAAAGTGACAAATAATGTTGCTTAAAATGTGAATAAGAATGTGCTCCAACCATGTCATCATAAAAGGTAAATCCATGAGTTCCATACTCCTCATGTGGCACCATCAAAAAGAACCCTTTCACCCATACTTCATTGAGACTAATACTGCAAAACATGGAATTGTAGGATGTAGGAGAATGAACTAACTCACCCAAATGATCAAAAAGTGCAAAAGTTTCATCATGGGAAGGATCCATGTGGGTAGTATCATGCAGCTCCTTCAAAAGTGTGAAACCTTTGTCATAGATTGGTTCCAATGTAGAGGAATCATGCTCTTCTTTAAAAATTGCATAACCTTCATCAAGAGACAATTCAAGTTCCTCTTCCACCACATCAAATGTTTGGATATCTTCAAGTTCATATTCAAACACATTAAGCACATTCAAATTTTCACATTTCTCATGATCCACCATGTCATGAGAATCCTCCAAACAATCTACCATTTGACAATCTGAAACATAGGAGGAAAAACAAGTATCTTGCAACTTTTCAAGAAGTTGCTCATTTTGAATTGTGAGCTTATGAATATCCTCATTATTCTTCAAGTATGCATCATGTAACAATTCATTAAGCTCAAACAAATGGTTTCTATCAAAAAGCAAAGACATGAAATTACCTTTGATGTGTCACATTGCTCTTTGAATCTTCTCCATGTCTTCAATGAAGGATGTTTCCTCCAATGAAGTAGCTCTCCAACAAGAATTTGACACCAATGCTTGAGTGTCATGGAGAATGCTAAGGGACTCTTGGATATTCTTTTCATTCATATTTAAGGACCCTTCAAGAAAATGAGGCTCTTTCAAATGAACCTCATGATCTTCTTCATTTTTGCTTGGACCAACTTCATGAAGCTCAAGTGGTGACAGGGAAGTTGATCTTGGTTCTTCTTCAACTGCTACAAGGTCTTCATTATCATGCTTAATGGAACTTGGGCTTGCAGCAACACTTTCAAAAGTGATCTCTATGTCACCAACATAGAGGTGTGAGCACCCATCAGTAGGTACTCCTTCATAGTTTAAGCATCCATCAGTAGATGCTCTTTGGTTCATGTCTAAGCTAGAAGGTGTCTCGAAATGATCTTCCATATTTTCAATAGAATCTTCTTCATGCTCTTGTGATGTCTCTTCATTTTTCTCCTTCAAGCAAGCCGATGCATTTTTCCTCTTGTTTTCCTTAGGATCGGTATATTTGGAATCTCTTCTTGAATAAATCTCAAAAGCTCTCCTCAAGGAGGACATCATTTTATGCACACATATATGATACTCGCTCCAAGGGTTTTTACAAGAAGGGCATAAACCTTTCTTCACTAACTCTACATCTTCATTTTTGGGCCTATTTTCAAAAAACATGTTCATCATAGTACTCAAAAGACATGGCATTTTGTGTATTTTTGCTCGAAGCAAGATATTCTTGATATTTTTGACATTGTTGGGGCAAGGTTTTATATTTTTCTCTTCATCTTTGGAACTCGCTCATAGAATTATCCTTGGTTGGTGTGACACACTCATATTCATAAGATCTAAAGTCATAAGAATGATCTTCATTTCTCTTGAAATTGTATGAAGTGTTGCATGATGGCACCTCTTCCTCGTACCATTCACATTCTGCTTCATATTGCTCATAAGCATATGCATATTCCTCATAAGAATTGTACTCATAGGATTCATCATAATAGTAAGACATGGCTGTCGATTATTCTTGAATGTATGTACCTAATCCACAGGTGCAAGGACCATGCTCTGATACCACTGTAATGTCCCTTATTAGGAATTTTATTAAAATTGCAATTTTCCACTTTTTTTTCCTAGTTCGACCTTTGACTAGTTTTGATCTCTAGGTCCCAAATTTACCCCAAGTGATCCCAAATATTCTGAGAAGGTATATGAATGATATTAGAACATAAATATGTGTTTCAGGGATGCCATTGGACCTTTAAAATACTTCTGCAAATCCTCTTTCAATTCTGATCAATGTAGGTAACTTTACTAGTGATTTTCCTTTGACTAGTATTGGTCTCTAGGTCTCGAATTGACTCCAAATGCCTTCAAATATTCAAGGAAGGTGTATGAATGATATTAGAACTTGAATATGATGTTTATGTATGACATATGTCCACCAAAAGACCTCTGAAAACTCTCTTAATATTCTGGACCAATTATGCAATTTTACTAGTAATTTGGTGTTCAAATCCCCCTGGGGTAAGTACTGAAAATGGCTTCCCAAATGCCTCCAAACCCACTCAAATTTATGAACATAGGTATTTAATGTGTTAATTATTTTATTAAAGTCTCATATGCACCATTAATGTATTATTACAACTGTTCTCATCCTCTCCCATTCAACTGCAAAAATCCCCAATTCGACCCTTGGGGAAATGGCACTATTTCACCTCCCAATACAACTAAACTGAGTAAAAATGCTTCAAATGCTCAAGTACAGTACATGAAACTTGTAGAAGATATCCATGGCAGTATATTTATCACAAATATATCAAAGAATCATCCATTCATTCGAAATCATCATCAATACATTGGCTCACAACAAGGTAGTGGGGAAATGGCATTGTTCTTCCATTAAAAATGAAATTTATACATTTCTACTTGGAATTTCGACTTCAAACCTTTTGGAGATGAAGAAAAGAGTATTTAATTCATATTACAAAAGAAATGGGGCATTAAAAACTTCCCCAAAGAGTACAATAGCTCACCAAAAACGCCCTCCCTCAAGGATCAAGAATATGCCATCAAAACTGGAAATGGTTGAAGGAGTGAGCTGCAATAGAAGAAACCATGAGCTGCCCTGTAGCTTACACCTACAAATAAAGACTCCATTAAAGCTCCAAATTAATGTTCTGAATGGCCTTTCCAATTACCAACTTGGATGGGAATCTTTCACCCTCGAAATTGGCGAAGGCAAGAAACTAGTCATCCACTAGCTCTCCCTCTTCACAAATGCAATTGCAAATTCTACAAATGATCAAAAGCTGGTTTTATTCTTTGTTATTGACATTTATAAAGTTCTAATGTCCTCCATGGGTCGAATTCCTTCCAAGAGACTCATGCCAACTCAAGTTGGGAAGAGATTCCAAAGAACGCCACTTGTACAACAATTCCTAGTTTCCCACTTCCACCAAATCACATGTGGAAGCATATTAGTTGCCCTAACACCCTTGAGCGCCCTCTTGGAGTCTATTTTTATCTCTGACATGTCATATATGTCATATGTCAGCCTTCAGGTCTGATTTGTGTCATAGGTGTCATAACATCTTCATCATTGTTGCCATAGAGCTAGGGAATCTAGCCCAAGTGTCTCACTAACTCCAAATTGCCTCTTCCTCTTCCATGGGAGTTACTCTTCCTCTATATTTCGACATTGGATGAGTCATGCCATGAATAATACCTTTTGGACTCCCCCAAGTATGTTACCATTCACCTTGAATTCGAATTGGTGAGAGAATGATGCCAAGTGTAGTGGGGAAATCTAGCCATATGTGGGTCCCACTTCCTCCATGTGTCTTCATGATCAAATGCCACTTTGATTTTCACTTGTATATATTTATTTAGATCCTTTATTAAATATTTATGCCACTCTAATGTTCAAACATCATTTATTATCCCCATTATTCCAAATCCCAAAGCTTCCACCCCAAACCTAGGAAACTAGTAATTTTCCTCCTTGGAAATTATTTGACCTTTAGCATCAATTTGACAAACTCTAATGAATAGGGCCAATGTGATTAGGCCATTGTGACCCAATACCAAATTTGGGACATGACATTCTCTCACTAAGATTCAATGTTTCACTCTACAAGGTTTCTATCGGTTGTAATAGTTGTGTCATGTCATGATACTAAGGGTAAAATAAAAGAGGTATTAAAATGCAATGGAAAAAATGATACCTATGATATCTAGTGAAAATAGGGGATTTTTTAATTAGAAAGGCATATTGGCAAGGGGTTCAACAAAAGGATTTATGAAGGCATTCCTCAATATCTAGAGAAATTAGGGGCATTTTGTAATATCACATGAATGCATGCAATATGTCATTGATTCATAAGGTGAACCCACTAAGAGGTACTTAAAGATATTTCCTACATATCCTCTAAGTTTCACGGTCTGAAATGTCTTAGAACAAAATTTATACCGAAAATGTCATACTGACCTGCTTGAAGCTGATTTTAGGATCATTCAGAAACCCTTACTTTCCTAAGGTCATATCTCTGAAACTATAGCAAACCAGAATCAGAAAGTTGGACCAAAGGTACTTAAAGATGACACCTCCATCTTCTCCAAGTTTCATGGTCTGAAATGTCCTAGAACAACAAGTTATAGCTAAAATTCCAAGATGACTTGAAACTCTCCCTTTTTGGAATGATATTCAATCTTTGCTCATCCACTTCTTCAAATGCCACAATACTTTCCACAAGTGCACCTCTCCTATGAAATATCCATGTCATTGATGAGTGAGTGAATGAATGAGGAATTTCTCCACTTATTTATACCTTTCTAGGGAACTTCTAGGGGATCCCTCTTCTTCTAGGGCCTACATGTTCAAGAAGCCACATGGGGGTGCTTTCCCCTTCAAATACTTTTCTTTCTTCACAAGGTGTGAACATACCTTATCTTCAATTCCTTCAAGACCAATCAACCTCTCACTTTTCTAAGGGGCATGGTTATGTTTCCTTCTCACTATTGCAAGGTGTTCTCCTACACCCACAAGGTGGTCCCATTGTGTAGTTTCTCCATATTCCTTTGGTTTGCTTGCCTCCACAAGTGTGCAAGTGGGGTGTACATCAATATCTTCATTTGGAATCCTCATTACCTGTATTTGAAGTGGGGGAACATTAATATCTTCAAAAATCTTCATCTTCTTCATGGACATATTTAGTCTCCCCATGCCTTTTACATCAATGACAATAATATTTCCAACAACAAGATCAAGTTCAAAGGGTTAAATCTGGTGTATTGCATGGACTATTGGGGAGAAAGAAGCCTTTTGAAAAATAGAGGTGTCAATTATTGTAGCCCCAACATTATACATTATGGACTTTGAAAATGACTTCCTCCTATACAAATTTTCCTTTAGAAAATTCCCTAGAAGTTCTTCTCACTCAAAATGATGAACATGGGGAGGAACAATTTGATATCCTTTATGAGAGTCTATAGGAGATTGGAATAAATTATCCAATGAACGAAAAACACACATATACAATATTTAAAGTTAAATCATTTATGCCCTACATTTTGAAGAATCACACGGTTGGAGCCCAAGTTTTGGCTTAGTTGGATGAGCACCAGAGAATCCAGGTGGCAAGGAAGATTGCCATGTTGGATACAATGTGAGGGAAGATCACATCGCATATCAACAGCATCCTATGTGTGGAATTTGGCATTCATACCAATCCGTGCACAGTCTAACAACAAGGAGCAAAACCAAAATCCTATTAAGAGGCACATTTTGCAATGTTCTAGGTTTGGTTGTGGTTCAATTGTTGTTTAGAGTCTATTGTCGTTGGGGTTTGTTGTATCTTGAGTCCCATATAAGATGGAGAGCTAAATGAGGAATCCATGATATGTTAAGTCATGATTGTCATATGTACTGATTTTTTCTAAGTAATAATATAAAGTTGGTTCTATTATATGTTGCATAGTGTGTTTTGTTTATGCTTATGTTTGGAATGAATGTCTTAGTTGTCATAAAGAATGAATGTTGAGTGGTTCAAGTGAGGAATGCATGAATAATTTAATGAGAGTGTACGGATATGAAAATCACCACCCCATCCTCCTCTTTGTAAACCATGTAATGGTCTTTGTAATTCCTGTGCGCGTCTCGAGTGAGACCTTATCCTACTTGTGGGGTATTGAAAATGTTGGAGCCTATAAGGTGTTTTGTTGGTGACATTTGTTGAAGCCTGGGTCTAAATGACACCATCCAACAAATTGGTTTTGTTGTTGAGACCTGTATAGGGAGGATGAAGAGATGAGGTGGAGACTGACCAGGGCTGAGATCGAGGAATGGTTGGAAAAAAAGGAGGAAGAGTTCATGCAAAGGGAGACCTGAGATCTATCGATCGATCTACAACATTGGAAATAAAGGTACATCTATTCAAACATCCATGAAATTTTCTTTTGTGATTTTCCTATTTTATTGTATGAATGGGCCAAAAGGAAGCCTGAAATTAATAGCATATAGAGGGAACCTAGACTAGTAGTTTGGACCGAGGAGAAGGTAAATGAATTGAAAAACGTAGATAATAAATGGTCTTGAGTGATTGAATTTTTGTTTCTATGTGTAAAATAAGAGTATGTTATATAATTTGCAGTAGAATTTAGTGTCTCTTATAGTTGCACAGAATCAAGGTTCAAGGAGGGCCCTAGAAAGAGATTTTTGGCAGAGATACCACTGTGGGTGAAAATGTTGTTCATTGAGAAGGGGTTGATGAGCATGGATACAGATAGGATGGAAGCGTAAACCCCATGATATGGGGGTGGGATATGGATGAGTGGGATAATAGATTGGAAAAACAATGGATCCAGAAGAGTAACAACTCCAGAAGTAGGAGAGGTATGCATGAAGAGATGAAATAAGGAAGTCTGTTAGGAAAGGAAGAAAATAACAGTGACCGATGGAGATTTCTGAGCAGAGAGGAAGAAAGAATGCTTGGGAAGAGACTGAGCCAAGAGGGTGTGCAGAGAGGTTACATGCGCCCTAAGGGTGCATAATACCTATGCAAGAAGAGTGCGTAGTGGATGAGAGACCTATGAAACGTGGAATAGAGGATATAAATAGTTCAAATGAATACAGTGAGTTCAACCCTTGGTGGTAGAGTAGAGGAAGAGATCCATAGGATGTAGAAGAAGAGGAAGTGCAACTCGAAGGAGGAACTTGGATGACAGATGGGGAGACTGCGCAGCTGGGTCTATCAACCTTTGTATTTTGTGCTATGAGAAGAAACATACCGAGAAGAAACCCATTGTTCATCCCAACCCCTTAATTCCCTATATCAAATCAGGAAGAGAACTTATTACCATAGTTTTAATGGGAGGAAAGCCGCAAAGCAATAGAAATTAGAGGTATAGAAGCTAGTTCCACCTTAGAGACTTGTTCAGATACACGAGTTCCAGAGTGAAGCAATACAATTCCTAATCCACCTGATCTGATAAGAAGACCTAGTATTCTAGTAACTCCAAGAATGGTGATGACATCATAATCTAATTGATATTACCCATCTTTCATGGGACAAGAAAGGATGATGCTTAGCAACATTAGTTTACCTATGAGGTGATATGGTTAGTGAAGTAGATCATTGACGATGTTTTCAAGAATGCATAGCTTGAAACCATGTTCAAAGACTGGGTTATGAAGTGGTACATGAAGTACAATACCACTCTATCCCTGGGTCAGGTTCGACCATTGGAAACTATAAAAGTAGACCTTCTGAAGGAATATTAGAATCCAAAGTATGAGTCTTAGTGCATCACTGAGTTTAAGGAGACCATGCAGAGAGTTAGCGAGTCTATTTGGGACTACAACCAATTGCTTAAGATCCTTTTGGATCAATTGAGTTTCCAAATCCAAGATGTACAACACCATGAATGGTTCATCACAGGCTTGTTGTCCCATATAAGAGTTCCATTGACACAACAGAAGGTGACTACTCAATCAGAAGCCTTTGAAATCACAATGCGATTAGAAGAAAATCCAGGAGGGGAGTCCTCAACTAGAATGGCGCAGGTTCAGATGTATCCTGCTACAATGACTATGCAGTTACAACAACTATCGACAAGAAAGGCAGCCACAAAAAATATGTGGTGTATAGAAGGCCATCACAAAAATAAACATCTAAACGACTGACATTGAATAACTACATAAGTACTGGCACACTAAGTCCATTTCCAGAAAAACTGAATTAGAGTGGTGCGAGATTTGTAAAGTATGGGGTCACTCACCCCCTACTTTCCAGACTTTCTATAAGTACCAAAGTTCGGCACACACCCTCTTTTGCAAGTCTTGTAAATTTGTGGGACACGATGTGAATAATTGTTTGTTGGAAATACTGATTTGGGCGGTGAATTGGTATTTAGCACTTTTTACCATTTCAAACATTAATATATCATATAAACATTAACCATTAACAATGTCATTCATCATCACATAAATCATACACAGTGCATAAGAGATTTAATGTGGAAACCCATATGGGAGAAAACAATGGAATGTTTTTTCTTATATAATAATGAGATTACATTCATAGGAAGCACCAACTTCCAATATTCTCTAGCATTGACTCGAAGGAGGTGTCAACCCCCTGGTTTACAAGCCTAAGCCTGAAGGAAGTTTCAACTCCCTAATTTACCAGCATCGACTGGAAGGAGGCTCCAACTCCCTCATTTGCAAGATCCAACATGAAGGAGATTTCGATCTCCTATCCTTGCCCCATCTTGCCACCTTGTTATAAATAAGAATATCAATCTGCCACTGTCATTATATCATTGTCACAACCTCAACCTTTATCATTGTCTATGTCAATATGTACATGTATCACTGTCTCTATCAACCTGTACCATTGCATCACTACCTTTTTCAACCTATAACAAACACTATCTCTGTAACAATGCCCCAATCATTGTCTATGCATCTTGTATCTCTATATTTGTACCTATATCATTGTCCTTGTCACAATCATTGTATCTCTATCTCAATGCCACAATAACGGTCACTGACACAATGCCACTGTTAATGTCACAATGCCACAATCACTATCACACTCTCTCAATATCTATCACACTATATCAACCTATACATGCCTAAAATCTATACCTTGATTTCATTTGCATCCTCAACTTTTACATCATAGACATTTTCAAGACATTGAACACTCCAAGAGATGAACCCTATGCCAAAACATAACCATGGACTATACCAAGATAGCCATTATGATCTAGGCCAAAGCCATCATACAATATGCCCAGATAATCACCATGATATATACTAACAAATAACCATGATCTATGCCAAAAAATCACCAATATCTATGCCAACAATATGCCAAGATAATCACCAAGATCTATGTCGCGATCATCATAAAGTATGCCAAGAGAGAAGCACAAGAGCATGTACAAAATTCATACATTTTTGAAGACACGAATATGGAACCAAAATAAACCCTATCTCATGTCATCAAAAATCGCTTATAGCAATCTTTCCAATGAGACAATAATTTTATGATTCTAATACCATATGCAAAATTTACATGAGATTTATCCCACCTTCTTCTCTTGAATTTTCATTATCCATGTCATTGTCACAAACCCTGAATTCCAACAAGTATAAATCGAAACCTGTAATGAATCAGAATCTGAAAATTCTACCACGTGCTCATTGATATGTCTACTACATATTCTCTAAGGGGCACTCTCTGAAACATCCTGAATAAAAAATTATAGTGAAAATTCCAAATGGGGATCCAACTCATTTTGCAAAAACATTTTACTCTTCCTTAAAAAAATGATATCCAATTTTTAGAGGGGTCTCAAGGGTTAGTACCCCACTTTAAGTATCCATCATGAAACTTCACCAAAAATTCAATATCACTCCATATATTCTCAAAGGGACCTTATGGATTTTCCACATCATCATACTTGGTTGACACATCATTATTTCTTGTGTGGATACTCGCCACTTCATGTGGTCTAATGGGCCAAAGTACCACAATTTTAGGGGTCATGTGGACCAAACATCATTAGTTTGAGGATACTTCAAGCTTCAAACTAACTTTCTTCAAAGAAGCTTTGGGGACTCTATAGTTCCTTCTCCACCATGGGTTATGTGACCCCAACCACATGGTCATGTGGACCCAACACCATTGTTTTAGGGATTTCTTCACAATTCTTTATGACATTTATTCAAGGAAACTTTAAGGAATTCCTTGAACTTCTAATCATCATGGTTAGGTGACCCACCATCATGGTGTTGTGACCCATTATCATGGTATGTGGACCCAACATCATTTCTTTAGGAAATTCTTCACACTTCTTCGGGACACTTTAGGGACTCCTTTACACTCCACATCATCGTGGTCATTAGGAGCTTCTCTAGGGGCTTTGCACCACTTGTGAACAACTCAAAGTGTCTTCCTATGAGGTCCATGTGCAACCTCTATGCCATAAGGGAACCACTTCGGAGTTATGTACACTTGTGACAAGGATTCTTCTTCAAGGGTTTCCTTAGGATCATTAGGGTCTTCTCCAAGGGATTCAAGGCTTCATCAAACATTCCCAAACAATCTGTCTCTAATACAACCACATCATCATTATCACCTTGACACAAATGGAAACACCACATATCTCTTCATCCTTTTGACATCAATGACACCCTGTTTGACATCAATGACAACTTCTTCCAACAATCTCTCCCTTTGTCATTAATGGAAACAACTTCAATTCTCTCTCTCCCCCTTTCACATAAATGAAAAAAGGGGTGAAGCAAATTTATTCACCTGCACCCCCTGGGATTATGATGGATCCTCCTATCAATATGCTTCTCTTCTATGACTTTGTTTTGCTGATCATCTTCTCCCTTGCAGAAGATAAATTTACTTGACTATGAATGCCTTCTAAAAAATATATTTCTTTCTTGATAATTCTACTCCTTAGTCTTGGCCATTTCTTGAATATTTTTGAAGTATCTCTCCCTGTGTTCCTCAATGATTTACCAAACCATTGTTCTTCTGACTTTTCATTGATCTTCCTTTCCTATTAATTAGACTCCCCCTCAAAATTATCCATAATACTAAGAGTCTTTATGACAAACTATTTAGAACAATAGGTACTGCTCTACTATAGGATCATCATCTATAAACCTGATCTCTTTCTTCCTACTTGTTGATTTATATTCATTACTTGAATTAGAAACTATTGTAGGTATGTCCTCTGAGATTTATCTATTGACCTATTTCTCCCTCACATATTCAACGTGTAATACTAATTCCTTTATGTCTTCGATCCTAAGATCTATTCTGCTTTCATTCAATATGTTTCCCATCCTTAAGATAAGCGATTTGCTTTGGTTTCCTATCTCGACCTTTGAACTTTCATCTTCTATAGAGAGGACCAATCCACAAGCTTCTTACTTCTCTCCTTCCAAATTATTCTCCCAGAATTTGGTATAATACTTTTCTTTCATAGAAGACTCCATCATGCTTTTGCATTCATGAGCTTTGTGCCCAAAGTTGTGGCATTTGTAACATTCAATATTATGGTTCATCATACTTCTACAATATCTGGCCATGTGTCCATAATTGTGGCAGATGTAACATTAAATATTGTAGTTCATGTGGACACCTCCATTCCTTGCTTGATAATTTCCTCCATAATCTTTGCAGTCTCTATCCCTATGTCCAAAATTGTTACAAGAAAAACAATAACTGAAAAAAAACTTTGGTACTTGGGAGAAAAGCATCTTCTTTGTGATGTAACTTCTATGTATCCATTTTTCCTTGAATCATGCTAACCATGAATTCTTCCTTCGTAATATTTCCCTTGATGGGAGCTTCTGAGAATATATGCATAACTCTTAGCCTTTTCTAGTAGCCTAGAGATTTCACTTTCTTCAATTCTCTCCTTGAACCTTGAATTTGTCTGCAACTGAGTAGTTGTCTTGTCCAAATCTTCCTTTAGAGAAAGGATCTCAAGTTCTTGTTTTTGACAAATTCCCTTCTTCTCTTGAAGTTGACTTGTTAGGTATTATTCAACTTTCTTGTCCTATTCTATCTGAATTTTTATACCAACAATGGTCCTTTCAGATTCTTTAATACTCTCTTCCATTTTTCCTTTTGAATTTTGATCATCCCTATGATATTTTTGTAGCTGGACTTTTAGTAACTAATTCTCATTTCTAAGCTCTTTAATTTCCATGTTTTCCAAACTCAACTTCTTCAATTCTTTCTTTAAGGAGCCAATTTCAACTTCTTGTGCTTGACAAGAATTTTCCTTTCTTTTACATGATTCCTCCTTCTCTTTTAGTTGAGTTGATAATGTTTCTTCAGTCTTCTTAGCCTCTTTAACTGACACTATATTATCTTCTTCATACTTCTGCAGGTGTTCCATTATCATATTGTTCTTTTTTCTTTCTTTCACCAAGTCATCTAGGGCACTAATTAGTTCTTCTTCAAGATCTACAACCCCTTCAATTTATGAATCTTATTTATCTTCAAACGCATCACTTTCAAAAGCTTCATCGTCTACTTCTAGATGTTCTTCATTTTTTGTATATGACCTTTCCTTTTGATTGTCTTCATGTTCTTAATCAAGATATCCCTTTGTGTAGAGGTTTTATAGCTTGTCCCATAGTTCTTTAGCTGATGTACACTTTCCAACTTTGTCTTTCACAGCATCAGATAGTCCATGCAAGATGATATCCATTGCCAATGTATTATTCTTCCTTAACTCCTTCTTGGCTGCTATTTTTGGTGGTCTTTTTGGAGCGATGTAACCATTCACAATAGATTTCCAGATATCAAGATCTTGTGCATGTAAATAGAGTCTCATCCTTATAATCCAAAGATCAAAATTTGATCCATAGAAAAGATGAACCCCATTTGCAGAGTAAATACTTTCATGTTCATCCATGTGCTTTAGAGATCTTCCTTCCAACCGTTAGATTGTCTTGAAGGAACCCGCTGTGATACCAATTGTTGGAAATATTGAGAGGGGGGTGAATTAGTATTTAGCACTTTTTACCATTTCAAATATTAATATATCATGTAAACATTAACCATTAACAATGTCATTCATCATCACATAAACCATACACAATGCACAAGAGATTTAACATGGAAACCCAAACGGGATAAAACCACGGAATTCTTTTCTTATATAATAACAAGATTAAATTCATAGGAAGCACCAACTTCCAAGATTCTCCTGCATTGACTAGTAGGAGGCACCAACCCCCTGGTTTACAGGAACCAACCCGAAGGAAGTTCCAACTCTCTGATTTACGAGCACCGACTGAAAGGAGGCTCCAAACCCCTAATTTAAAGGCTCCAACATGAAGGAGACTTTGATCTCCTATCCTTGCCTCATCCTGCCACCCTGATATGAATAAGAAGATAAATATTCCATTGTCATTATATCACAGTCACAAGATGCACCTGTATCACGGTCTCTATAATCGTGTATCATTGCATCACTACATTTGTCAACCTATCAAAATCACTATCTCTGTAAAAATGCCCCAATCACAATCATTGTATCTTTATCTCAATGGCACAATAATTGTCTCTGGCACAATGCCATTGTTAATGTCACAATGCCACTATCATTGTCACATTGTCTTCCTTTGCTCCTTAGCTTCCTTCGAGAGTGCCTCCCTTGGGAATCCTTTGTTTTTTGGTCGCCTTCAAGAGTGCCTCACTTGGGAACCCTTGTTTCCTAGCCTCATTTGGGTGTACCTCCCTTGGGAATCCTTCGTTCCCTGACCTCCTTTAGGAATTCCTTCCTTGGGAATCCATGTTCTTTGGCCTTCTCTATGGGCACCTTCCTTTGGAACCCATGTTCCCTGGCCTTCTTCGAGAGTGCCCTCCTTTGGAACCCTTTTCCCCTAGCCTCCTTCGAGATCTCTTTCCTTGGGAACCCTTGTTCCCTAACCTCCATTCAAAGCACCTTCCTTGGGAACCCTTTTTCCTTGGCCTCCATTCGGAGAACTTTCCTTGGGACCCCTTCTTCCCTAGCCTCCATCCAAAGAACCCTCCTCGGGAACCCTTGTTACCTAGCCTCCTTATGGATTTCCATCCATAGGAATCCTTCATTCACTAGCTTCCTTCGGGAGTGTCATAAGTCATGATTCATCCAGGACCATTTGTTTCATGGCATTTTTAATGCATATATCCCAAACTAATACCCCCTTGGGGAATTCTCTTATTAAGTAGATAGATTTAAATTTCATGAGAACCTTCATGGTGTGGTATTTTTTTTACATGTGTGTAGGATACGACCTTACCAAGCTACACATGCTAATGGTTACAAATACCCCTTCAAGTATCATTATTAAGCTTTGCATATAGAGATATCTCTCCCTCTGCCTATAATTCATTAACATTATTGAGAACCTTATGACATGAACCATAGGATCCTCCATGTTTGGGAAAGTGATTCCACCTCATTCACTTGTTGCATTAACCATTGCTTGACAGTAACTATCCACCTTCACATGAGTCTCTTAGTTTCACGACCCTTTTCCTTTCATCAATCATGATTTTGCTCATCCCCTTTAGGATTGGGAGTCTTTATAGTTCAATCCCTAGAGTTGAACCTCACATATCTACTCATCATCTTGAATTGATCCTACCCCTAAACTCCCAAATGGTGTTTTTTCCATGGTTGGTATTTCACAATTGAAATCATATAATATCACAATCCCTCCACATCATCCATACTGCATCAAAGAGTTGTGTTTATTAGCCTCCATCTCATTAATATACAAGGAAATCCCCATTGGTCACCTACCCTTGCTCAATTTCATCAATTATATCATGTCCTCCATTTGATCATGTGCACAGGGAATTCATTTCCTTGTCTCCACTACATAAATTATATCCCAAAATAAGACATCAAGTATGCTCCATAGCATACCATTGTACTAATTATTGGGCCTGGCCCAAGTAAGCCAATTTTGGGAGCTGCAAGGATACAACGCAGAGCAACAAGGTAAGAATAACCGCGTGGAAAAGATGCAGCGCTGCGAAGTGCCAGTTCCACGAAGATCCGGCAAGGCAGAGTTTTGGAATGAAAACGGTATAAATTCCAGTGAGACCGATCGGCGGTCTATTTTGGTTAAGATACTCTATGATTCCCAACAGGCGGGTAAGGAGTGGCAAGGAAGGAAAACGACCGGTCGCATGAGCAAAGGCAGCACTACGTGAACCAGCCGCATGAAGTCGTTGGAGAAGGAATGACAGGATGACAGTGACCTGTCGGCATGCGCTCGATAGAGGGGATGAAAGCGACGTGACCACACGCAGAAGGATGGCCATGACGACAAATCATTATCATATCCTAACAGTCTTGGTTAGCGGGGTAACTACACCAGTTATGGGTAACAACCTTAGGATTTTTTAGCCCATCATGAATGTAAAGACTTGACCTAAGGGAACAATCTATATAAGGGAATATTTTGTAAGGGAAAGGGTTAATCTCTAATCTTCATATTGTCATTGTTGAGATTTTGAGAGACTGATTGTAAAAAGGCTTTGCAGCTGTGTGTGCCGAGACCTACTGAAGAGAGAAGAGAGTTTGCAACTGAGTGCACAGACTGGAAATGTTGTACCCTTCCCATTGATAATATAACAACAGTTCCTGTGGACGTAGCTCCCATCTTGGGGGTGAACCACGTTAAATCATTGTGTTATGTGATCGAATGTGAATTTGCTTTTGTTGAATGGTTAAATTCTTGTTTATGAGTAAATGTATCTTTGCTTTCATGTATATTGTCCAGAAGAATGAATGATAGGAATAATATGCTAAGTGTTAAATGCATATGAGTGAATTTTGAATGCACAAGTATTTCTAAGTCAGATGAATGCATAAGTTGATTGGGTAAACACTTAAGCCAGCGAAGTCTGTATAGTGCGATTCCCTGAGCGCAACACCGGAAGTGCGCGGTTACATTGTAGTTCATCGTGTCGTATAATTTTACAAGGTTTACAGTGTAAGATACTTGTTGAATGTATAAACTTACACTAGTAAAGTATACTGAAGTTATGTGATTGTCGAAGAGGAAGTGTAGTCCTCAGTGTGTTGTTATGTTGCTAAGTGACCATCCCACATCGCGCAGTCCTTGGATGCACGATAGTATAAGCATTAACTGCGAAGCAGGTGAACTTCGCGCAGTCCACCATTCCGTTGAAGCACGCATCACCCGGTTGTGGAAACCTGATTCCACAACCTCCCCATAACTTTGCCTCAGGTGAGACCTCAATTTAATTGCAGAATGTTTCCGAAAGGGCCAGTGAAAAGGGGTTTTGTTGGTTCCCTGAACCGCGCAGAACCTGGGTCTGTCTCATGAACTTAAAGAACATATCTAGATCCAACACTATTTTATTGTGTTTTTTAACATACCATATCTCAACTTCACTGTTCTTTTTAGCACAAACTCAATTTAGTCAATAGATTCTTCAATTGCCTTAGTTTAGAGCATCTGCGTTAGCCTCCCCAAGATTCTACCCTAATGGATCCCCTCCCATAATTTTGTATATATAAGCCACACCTTTTTTCTTGAAAAAAACATTGATGCCTTCCAAGCCAAACACCATTGAAATACACCCTTGTTATGACCATCTTTTGCAAGTTGGCCTATTATTTTCCCAAATTGTGTGTCAAAGTTGCTAGGTATGCCACACCATTATGCTTTGAACCAAGGAAGTCTTAACCCCCCCATTTTTATGACTTCCCAATTCATTACTCCATTGAGTCAGTCCTCCTTTTCACATGATATATCAACTCTCATGTTGGTATTCAAATGCTTCTATATGCTTTGATTCTAGCGTACCTTCCCCTATCGACATGTTGACGCTCGAAAATGTCCTTGCATCGATAGCAAGGGGTTCTCTCCTGTAGAAAGTCCCAATTAGACCTTAAACCATTTGGAGTAGGGAACCCATATGGATTCTATCATGACTACCTTTACTAGTTTGGGGTTTTACCAATTGCGGACTGGTCCAACGTTTAGGATTTTATTATTGAGGGATGACATGCAAAATGAATTAACCTAAATGTATATTTCTAACTATCATGTCTTGTACTAGAAGGGAGCGAAATTAAAGTGGGTGAGCATTGAAATAACAATGAATATATGTATTATGAATTCAGATAGTTGTTTAAAGAAGTAGATAATCAATGACAAGAATGAAACATAAATATTAGAACAATCCAATTATTTATATCATTCTTATTTCACTACTTGTAGAAAGCAAATTTTGAGTAGAAATAACATACGAAACAAGGAAAAGAAAACTGTTAGAATAGTCCATTCATAATTCTAGAACACCTTACTCCATATCCGCATAAGACAAAGCATGAAATATTTTAATATAATTCACCAAAATGATAGAGTATTCATGTGTAAAATAACCAATCCACTAGCCTCTCCTTCTCATAAAGTAAGAAATAGTTCATTGCAAAAATGGGCAAGAAAAAATCCCTTTCTATCTTCCCAATCTTTGCTTTATAGCCTATACAAAAGTAACTATCTAGAGACTCTTTGTATTCCTCTTAATTAGTTATGACTTTTGAGATTCTTTCGTAATTTATCTTATACTATCTCCTCCAAAATAATAAATACAAAGGAGAATTAGGATTCACATATTACATCACTTTTAAGGAAAAGGAATTGCTCTTGACTTCATAAAGGCGTGCTATAATTCAAAGTCATATACGATGACATTGAGTTGCTGGGGTTTAAGGAGTTGCAAAGAGACTTTGTGATCAATTATTTATTCACTCAGCATAGGTATTCGGCCCCCTGGAACATGATCTAAAACATGATCTATTAATTCCTGAGGGGTGACCTACACGATATTCTTGATAACTGTGATTCTATTGTTCTTTATTCCTTCCAAATCAACTGCTTTTTATTCCATTGGCGTGGAATCATTGATTGAGCCTAAGGATGGGAGTTGGAACCTTTCCATTACTTTCACGGCCCCCTAGGTGTAAGCATTCGCACTTATAGAATCTTGTGTCTACTTTTGACACTCAAATATACATTTTCAACTTGTCATTTAATACATAACTTACATAGAGTGAAAATGCATCAACAATGGACAGATCTGGCTCAAGAAATTTATCTGTAAGAATTCAATGTATTCAAAGTTAAAGCATCCAAACTTGAGGATCAATTCGATTCTATAATCAACATTCTAAACTAATTATTGTTCAGAACAACCCTCTTTTTTAACTTGCAAATAGTTTTTTTGTAAGAATACTTGTAATTTTTGAAATGAAGTTGAAATGTATTACAATTGTATTTGGGTGAATTTTTTATAGAACCCAACACCCTTCATTTATTGAGCTTGTTTTGAAAGGGTGGAGTTGCAAGAATCCCTAAGAGCTCTATGTCATTTAGTCTCAAGTAATACATCTTCTTACAGTTGAAAGATTTTCTTCTTCTCACCTTGTCCCTGACAAGGGGGGGAAATCATGGATTGAATATCATGCTTCAAGTTTTGAATCCCTATCAGTCAGATAGAGAACAAGAGATCCCGAGCCACAGCCAGAACCAGAGAAAAAAACGAGATCCCAGATCCTAAGTGAGAGTCATATTTGTTACCAAAAGACAAAGTTAGAGCCATGTTTTAGAGCACTCATTTGTTTGTGGTCATCCTAAAACCACCTTTTTGGTTTGTGGTTAGCCAAAAACCACCCATTTAGTAGAAAAATTACAAATTCTACTATACATCAGTTTGTTGTGGTCCTTAAACCACCATTTTCCATAGGGAACTATTAATCCTTAGAGACAAGTTCTACAAGGAACTGCTGAGCTAGAACTTGAGTTAGAGCCAAGTTCCAGAGAAAACTGTTGAGCCAAAACAAAAGTTAGCACCACGTCCAAGATTTTTTGGTCAGCTTAAGACTACCATTTAGTAGAAGATATCAACCTCTATTGCTTCTTCTAACCTTTTTGGTTTGTGGCCATCCAACTCCACTAAGTTTGTGCTCATGCTAAAACCACTGATTTAGAGAGCACTTCATTTTTACCACTCAATCAAGAAGATTTCAGCTTCTGCTAGCTTACTTGGCACATGGCCACATTGTGAAGTAGGATATGTTCAACCTTTGCCAGTTGTTCACATCCATTTTTTAGCTCTCTTTTAGAAGATTCTTGGACTCACATACACCCCTTCAGATTAAGGGGGGAAGGTTGGAAACCTAATCCTTGTGGATTTGGTAAATTGTACTTAGTTTCCATTGGTGAATCTGAAGAATCGCCTTGGATTCCAAGAGATGTATTTGAAGATGAAACCAAGCGTCATTCCATATTGTACTTATATGTGTATCATTGTTAATGAAAATGGGAATTCATGCTTATCTTTATTTTGGGTGTTCCAACAAAACTAACCTACTCACTTAATTAAACCCTTTTTCTATTTATCTAACCCAACTGTTTCTACAACATACTTAACCACCACACTCTTGTTTCTATTATGATATATACCAACTTATCCTACATGGATTTCTTCATTGTACCCCATCAAGATCATATCAAAGCTTTAGTCTACTTCCATTAACCAATCCCTTCATTGAAGTTCCAACTGATTATGTTAGATTCATTGTGTCAAATTCTATAACTTAAGCAATTCAAAAGGAACCCAACCAATGGATTCCAAGCTTACTAGGATTCTTAAGGAACTTGTTGTCATACAACAATGCTAGCTTACCAAGATCTGGAGTCTTACTTCTAATATTTCTACCATGCCATGATTTATGTCTTATCTTATCTAGTGTTTGATTAAACCCTGTAAAGAACCTATCATCTTCTAGCTACATTAAAACATCCAACCTCACTTCCAATGAATCCTCACCAAACATCTTAGTGGCCATGCAATTAATAGACTAGGAACTATGAATTTCGTGGGCATCATAGCCTCCTTGCCATATACCAACTAGAGAGGGGTATGTTTAGTTAATATTTTACATCCTATATGCCCATAGAACTATTTGTAATATCCCTCAATAAAACATTAGATTCAAATTTGAAAATATCAATTTTATATTCAAACTCTAAACAGATCAATTTGGGTAAGTTGAAATGAAGACAAAATTGCAATAAATTGAAATCAAGTATTTATTAATCAATATAGGATGTTGCATTATATATTCCATCATGAATTTACATTAGGTTTGCTATCATAAACAATAGGTAGCAACAAAGAAATTTTGCTGCAAAATTTAGCACCCAAACTCCAACTAGGAACCCAATCTTACACACAAAAAAATCAAAGCAATAAGAACACCAACTCAATCAAAATTCAAATCAAAGTTCTACTTAGTTCTACCACCAATACAACCAACTGCTCATTAATGACAATCCAAAACTTCATAACCACTTTATGTTATTCTATTACAAGAGACATAATTATGTGTTCTAAAATTGAGCACCCTCAAAACGTAGATTCCTGTCTCTTGAAATTATCACTGAGTAAAGATGAATTCTTTATTATGTTACAATCGACTTGACTAAATCAATTTTGGTTGACTTCTCGTTGAGATTCCGATCATTCCTTTGATTTCATGTTGACCAGTCGTTTTCCTTCGATCAAACAACTAATTATGGTCAGTCGGCCGACCAAAATTCCCTCATATGTTGCCTCCGACTCCAGTTGATGTATACCCTTCGACTATTGACTTTTCCAATCGATTTACATGCAAATAATATAACATTCCAACATTATCCCACTTGTTATCTTCTTTGCATAAACAAGAGATTCAAAACTTCAGTTCACTTTAGCAGGTATGACAAGCCCATTGTTTCCTTACACCAGGAAAAATTCTCTGTGCTCACCAACCTAGTCAATGAGTCTGCAACATTTATCATCATGTATACCTTTACTAGTAACACCTTCTTGTTCTCCAACATCTCCCTCACAAAATGGTATTGAACATCAATGTGTTTCATCTTCGAATGATATGCTAGATTCTTAGCCAGGAGGATTTCACTCTGACTGTCACAATCCAACCTAACAGCATGTTGTCCAAACCTAACATATGAACATGACCTCTACAACCAAACAAGGAAGTTAGCTCATATAGCCTCAACCCTCCTCCTTCCTCGGCGGAAACATGGTTCCGTCTGCTCTTCCTGGACGCCTCGGGTGAGACCTCATCTGCTCTGCAGGTGTAGCTGGGCGGGATAAAACCTGCCTGGGCCGGTGCCCAAGGAGACTGCAGCATGTGTCGATAGTGAAGTGGAACCCCTATCGACTAGAGTCACGTTGGTCAACAAATGGTTCCGTTGTCGGGACTGTGTGAAGAGTGAAAGGAGGACATGTTGTGGCACCCGACGAAGCTGGGGATATAGAGCTAGTTTGATCAAAAGTTGCAGGAGTTTGCTGAAGAAGAAAGTCGGAACACGCGACTGATAGTAGATCACTGGGTGGGAAAGTATATTCACGACGGTCCGCACAAATGGTTTTTCTGTGAATTCCCAGTCATCCTGTACGAATGGTTGTCAAAGTTGACCTTCCAGAAGAGGAATTTCCAGGGTGGTGAGCCAACGGCTTGGACCCCGGAATTGATTCAGGAGCTGCAGGAAGTCGATAATAAGGCATCGCGGGCTATCGAAGTTTGGCTCGATAGCATCTTGGAGGGATATATCACTGAATTTGTAGTCGACACGCAGAAATCCTATAGTGAAGCTGAAAGATATTTCTTCCGCGGACCAAGGGGAAGGTTTCTGCTGTCGCTCGAACTGTCGATTAAGATGTTAATCTGCGAAAAGGGTATATTGAAGATGCATCTTGATTAGTAGACAGCCTGGTGGGCGGAGGCCGTGTGTACCACGATTTCTGGGGAATGGTACATGGAATGGTAAGGGGTAGATGGGTGCAGACCATGAGGAGATTGTGAGTGAAGCCGAGGAAGAAAGTGGTCTTACAAGAGGAGGAGCGAGGTTTCGACAGGAGAAGAGGTAGAGAACAGGAGAAGGTCCTGTTGCAATTGAAAAGCAGAACCACGAAGGAAGACCACACGGGACGAAGTGACCTCACAATCCTGACAGGGACGACCAGGCTACGCCCAGGATAGAGGTAGGACCAAACCCCGGCACTAACGTACCCACACCTCCGCTCACTGTCTCACAACCAGCAATAAATACCACTTCGACACCGCCAAGTTCGTCAATTTCACAGAAGTTAATTGGTAGTAGCACAGTGAAAGGAGGAAGGCAGCCCAGAATGGCAGGCGATGATGCTAAGTTACCATTGTTCCACGGAAGTGTGACAAACAACCCCGAACAGTATTGGTTTTTGTGTGAAGCGGTCTGGACCATGAAACAGATCACTGATGCTGATACTAAGAAAGGACAGTTAGCCACGACTCTGCGAGGTCGTGCATTAGATTGGTTCATGAAGTTTGTTGTAGTCCCTACGGGAGCCCCAGAGAAGTCACTGGATGAGATTCGGGATGGGTTGATTGCTAAATTTAGACGACCCAAGTCCGAAGCTCAATACATCACATAATTGAAGGAAATTAAGCAGTATCCCAATGAGATGGTATGGGATTTCGACCAGCCATTCAAGACACTGATGGAAAAGGTTAGTTTCGATATGAGCATCGTCCAACATAAAGAGTGGTTCATTGCGGCACTGCTACCCCACATTCGGCTTCCGTTGATGCAACAAAACATCTCGACGCCCAATGAAGCTCTAGAGATTGCAATGTGATTAGAGGCATCACCAATTGGAGATAATGCAACCGGGTGTTGCAGATACAAACACAGCTTGCTAACTTGACTATACAGTTGCAAGATTTGAAGAAGAGCAAGGAACAACGTGATGAAGTATGGTGTACACGATGCCAAGGAGAAGGGCATACGAAGGACAATTGCCTGGATTTCTGTAATTATTTGGTGTCATGTGCGCCAAACCCATTAAATGGTGGCAGCATGCCATGGTGTCACGTTTTCCAGGTGTTTGGGCACATTCATGATAATTGCCCTTATATGCAGAAAATGGTCACAACCCCGAGAAATCTTTATTGCACATTTTGTAAGTCGGTGGGTCACGATGACAAAGATTGTCGTGCATATGGGTTGCTACAAGAAAGAATGTGTGATGCATTCTACGTCAAGGACAATCAGCGTGCCGTACAACAACCACAACTGCAACCGCAGGTAGTCTAGCCACTACCTCAACCGCGGATGCAGTTTGTACCGTAGCAACAACTGCAGCATTTCGTGCCACAATAAACTCCAATGCAAATGGCTCCGCAATAGCCACAGTACGTCCAGCAACCGCAGTATGCACCGCAGGGACAAGGCAAGCAACAGAATCCTATGCAGCCACAATACAACTAGCAAGGCAGATTCCAAGGAGGATACCGGGGTGGACGCTGTGGAGGATTTGGTCGCGGAGGAGGATGAGGTGGTCGTGGACCTATTCAATGCTATCACTGTGTGGTGTGGGGGCATTATCAGCGAAATTGTCCACTACTACAGAATCAGTGTACATTCTGTTTTGTTAATGATCATGCAGCTGAGAATTGTCCATAGTTGATTGCACGATGGCAGGCTGGGAATACTTCGCAGATACAAAATCATACCCAACCGCAACAACCAGCCCAGAACCAAGTACAGCAACCAGTACAGAACCAACCCCTGCGACCGAATCAGAACGCAAATCCAAATGTGAACCCACAGGGGAATTTGCAACAGACTCAGATGTAGGGTGCCAATATTACGATAATTTCTGCAGAACCACGACCACAAGATGTTTCGGTGGCTATTGTAACTCATGGAGGCAAAACGACTGGGGAAGATAGCTCACAACCGCTGATTCGGTTGGCAGGCCAGAAGACGATACCATTTGACATTGATGTTGAGTGGGAGGCATTCCTTCAGGTGCGTCGCACCTTAGAGAAAGACCGCGGTAAGGCTATTGTTTGAGATATGCCACATGTCTTTGACACTGCATCAAAGGGCGGTCCATCGACACCATCGGGAACATTGCAAAGGTTTCTGGAGAGCTGTCTGTTATTGGCCCGGGATCCGGCCGCCCTGGTTGAGATTGAGGGATGGTTACAACGATTTCTAAAAGGATGGTAGGAGTCGGCAGTAAACTCTTTACAGTGACTAAAGACTAGCAAGGAGATGAGAATGAACATCCAGATTGGTGACTATGATGTCGATTCAATTATTCTTGATCTTGGTTCAGATGTTAACATCTTAACCAAGCAGGCGTGGCAGAAAATGGGGAGTCCCCCATTGAGTTGGTCTCCTGTGCAGCTCTGGTTGGCTAACCATGCGAAAGTAACACCCATTGGGCGAGTTCCATTGTTAACGGTCGATATTGAAGGCATGAAGACTTATGCTGACTTCGATGTCATTGAAGTGGTTGAGGGAGGAAGATCCTATCCTACGCTATTCGGGATTGGATGGGCTAACGATAGTGGAGCTGTAATCAACTTCAAGAGGCGCATGATGACGTTTGAGAATCGTGATCTCAGGGTCATAACCCTGTTGGATCCGGCTGAAGGACGCCGATACATTGAGCCTATAAAAGATGACGATCCCACTCGATGGGACCATGCATTCAATATTTTTGAAGACTATATTCACCTTACTACCAACGATGAGCTGGGATGGCGCAGCAAGAGCTTTGCGTCTTCCGACTCTGATGATGCATTAGAACATTAGCAGAACCACTTGCACGAAGTGTCGCTCCGAAAATGTGGCTTAGTTACGCAATCTTTATGTCACGTTGCGACAGAAACAGTCACACTGCCAGTCTATGAGGGGTTGCCTGGCTTAACCAACTTTTTGACAGAATTTGAAGAATGAGTCTCAGAACCATAGCGATTGTTAGCATTGGAGGAAGCATTGAAGGCTGCTCCAGCACATTGGTGGGCGACACACAAGAAATCCATTGATGATTGGTCACAATGTCGAAGGTTGATGATGGTTCAATTTGGCGATACTGAGGTTTATCACACTGGCAAGTATGATGGTCGGAATAATCCTAGTGATCATGTGATGGAATGCCAATGATTATGGGTAGCATGACCCAGAGATGAGTGGGTCCATGCTTTTATACATACCTTAGATGAGATGCTACGCTCATGGTATACTGCAGCCGAGTTGGGAAGAGAAATTACAACATGGGGGGAGTTGACGGTCTATTTCACTCACATGTTCACTTTTACGGATGCTAACCCTGACGTCAATAACGCCTTACAGCTCATCCACGATGTGGTACTTCATGTTGTTCCGGCGGCCTACCCTGTCGATCCGCACACATATTGTTAGATGCAGTCTCTCATGGAATGCTTCAACATCACCGGTGTGCCAGAGGATGAGAACGATCCCCGAAATGTCAACATTCCCAAGTCTGAAGGAAGTCGTGATGTGGTACCACCTACTGCACCAAGTAATCCATTCAGTCAACCATTGAAGCTTCGTAAGCTCAATATCGGCACAGAGGCCACTCCCAAGTTTACACATGTTGGGGACTATTGGGATGACGAGATGATGAGTAAGGTCACTAATTTACTCCATGAGTTTCAAGACTTGTTTCCTACAAAGTTTTTCGATATGAAGGGGATCCTGAGTGATTTAGGGGAGATGAGGATTCCTTTAAAACCAGATGCTAAGCCAGTCCAACAGCGACCTTATCGACTGAATCCGTGACATAAGGAAAAGGTCAAGGCGGAACTTGATTGCATGTTGGATGCTGGTATTATTGAACCAGTGGAAGAGTCTGAATGGATCAATCCTATGGTGGTGCAGGACAAGAAAACCGGTGAGGTGAGCATTTGTGTTGACTTGCGGAAGTTAAATGATGCCTGCTTGCACGACCCTTTTCTGACCCCATTTACTGACGAAGTACTTGAAGGGGTGGGCGGCCAGGATATGTACTCATTCATCGATGGGTTCTCTGGCTACCATCAGATTCGCATTGCCAAAGAAGATCGCCATAAGACAACTTTCGTTACTGAATGGGGCTGCTTTCCGTACACTGTAATGCCGTTTGGTTTGAAGAATGCACCTACGATATTTTCCTGGGTCGTTGTTGCTACATTTAAAGACTTTATTCAGAATTTTTTGCAAGTATACATGGATGATTGGACAGTTTATGGGTTGATCCGTGATCATCTGGCCAATCTGCGGTTAATGCTTGAGCGCTACCAACAGCACCAGATATCGTTGAACTTGAAGAAATGTATTTTTTGTGCACCATTTGGGATATTGTTGGGTCATATTGTGTGTAAGCAAGGGTTGTTGGTCGATCCGGCTAAGATTGCGCTCATCTTGAATTTGCAACCACCGACCACTGTTAAGTAGTTACGTGCGACTCTCGGGCATACGGGGTATTATTGCAAGTTCATCAAGGGCTATGCAGCGATCACCGCCCCTATGGAGAAATTGTTGATGAAAGATGTGTTATTTCAATGGACTCCGAAATGTCAAGATAGTTTCGACACACTGAAGATGAAGATGGCTTCGGCACCAATACTGGCATTTCTGGATTGGAGTAAGGAGTTCCATGTACATGTCGATGCCTCATCAATCGCATTGGGAGTAGTATTGGCTCAGCCCGGTGAAGGAGATCTTGATCACCCCATTGCTTTCGCTAGTCGAAAGTTGTCGTCCTTTGAACACAACTACACCACCACTGAGCGAGAGGGTATGGCCATGGTTTATGCACTACAGAAGTTCATGCACTATTTGTTGGGTGGGCACTTTGAAACATTCACTGACCATTCCGCGTTGAAATACCTAGTCAATAAGCCTGTGTTGGGGGGGAAGATATGCCGCTGGCTACTTATTTTTCAGGAGTTTGATTTTGAAGTCATTGTGAAGCCAGGTTGGTTGAATGCCGGTCCTGATCATCTATCGCAGATTGATACAGGGGAGGAACCAACCAATATTGAAGATGGGTTGCCAGATGCACAACTATTTAAGGTTGGCGTCGCTGATGACTATTTTGATGACATCCTCCAGTTTCTGACAATGAGTACTGCACCAGACGAGTTCACCACAAGTCAGAAGAAGCAATTGGTAGTCAAGGCTGCAGACTTCCAGCTAATCGCAGGAGAGTTGTATAAAATGGGCGCTGATGAGATATTACGCAGATGTGTCTTGCCGCATGAGCAAGCACCGATACTGGCTGAAGCACATGGAGGAGTCGGAGGAGGACACTATGGTGGTCGGGCTGTTGATGTATATGTAACTTTGGAATGTATTTCCTATATATATTTATTGTACCCCTATAGAGATGTGTTATACCTCTATATGGAAGTGTCGTCATTTATATTGACAAGTGTCGCAAGTGGTTTAACTTGCCGATAAGTTATTAGACTACTTGATGTGGGTGTCAGCTCGGATTTTATGTAACTGGGGTTATTAGGATGAGTTAAACAAATTGGCCCCATAAGTAATTAGGTAGGTCAGGATAAGTATAAATAGAGGATCGGGATTCTCTATTTTGATCATCTCATTACTCACTCTTCTCTCACTCAAAAAGTGGCGCACATTGGAGGAGGAGGATCAGCTGCATAGTAGGAGTTTATCTATTGTACTTGGGTTGTACTTTGGCTCTATCTATCTCTGAGGAAGTTGTGGGGTTTTTCACCTTAGGGTTTTCCCCACAGAAACTCTGTGTGTTCATTGTCTCATGCTTTTGATTCCTGTGATGCTTGGCATGCTTGATATGATTGTTATGCATTGATATACTGTACATGTTATTCTCTCAGTGAAGATCCTATAGAATATTGAATTAATGCTTAAAATCTAACATGGTATCAGAGCTAACCTGAGAAGAAGACATTGTACAGTTACAGAAACCAGGGTTTCTTGTTTATTGGGTTTCTCTCCACAGATTTTGGAAAAGCAGTATAGTAGATTGACTCTAATCATCACGGAGAATCTATCTGTCCAATCAGAATTCAATTATGAGTTGTTTCAGTTTTGGCCCTAAAAATCAGGGTTTCCACAAAAATAGGAATTTCTAGAATCTGAAGACATAGCTGGAATCTCCTTGGAAAAATCGAAGTTTAGAGCTTTGGATTGAGATTTTTGGCTGGGTAGATCTCCGGGAAACTCAAACCCTAATTCAAGGTTCTCCTTAGTGAATGCGGGAAGACTAAAAGACATTTCTGAAGGGTGAAACTTTGCAGATTTGAATTTCTGAATATACCAGGATGAACAGTTCATCAAGGCGCATCTTTCTATCCTTTCAGAAGTTGGAAATTCAAAGTTTAAAATTTTAGGGTTTCTCTGACAAACCCTAATCCGACACCAAACAAGTGGTAAGACCTAAATCTTTTCTATTTCCATTTGAAGTACTCTTTAAGATGTCTCACCACACCAAGCTTGAGGATAAGCTTGAAGGGGCTGATAACTTTTGAGCATGGAAGTATGGGATTGGGTTAATCCTCGAAGAGAATAAGTTGGACACTTACATTAGTGAAGAGGTCCCTATCCCAGAGGGAGAAGAGGCTAAGGCTCTTCACAAGAAGAACTTGGTCAAGGCAAAGAGGATCATTGTTGATTCTATCAAAGATCATTTCATACCCCATGTGTCATCCCTAAAGACACCAAAAGAGATGTTTGATTCCTTGACAAAACTATTTGAAGGAAAGAGCATAATTCGGAAGACGACCCTGAGGAATCAATTGAAGAATATCAAGATCCAAAATGCAGAGACTATGCAATCATATTTCTCAAGGGTCTCCCAGATAAAAGAGCAACTTGAAGCTGTGGGTGAAGATATAGAAAATGGAGAAGTGGTGATGACCACACTTAATGGCCTTCTTAGGTCATGGGATTCCTTCATACAGGGAATTTGTGCTAGAAAGAAACTTACCACATTCAGTAGACTGTGGGAAGAATGATCACAGGAAGAAGCTCGAATTGTAGCTCGAGAAGAGAAGATGGGGAGTGAAGACCAAGCACTCACAGCTCACTCCAAAAGACATGGTGACAAAAAAGCTCACCATCATGGCAAGAAATAAAAACATCACCATCAAAGAGGTAGTCCCAGACATCGAAGGGACATGTCCCATATCCGTTGCTATACATGTGATGAAAAGGGACACTATGCCAGAGATTGTCCCAGAAGAAAGAAAGAGGGTCCTACCAAGAAGAAGAACTTCAAAAGAAAACATCATGCTCATGATGTAGAGGATGATGAGCCTCCCGGGAAGAGGGCTAGAGAAGATAGTGAAGATTCTTCTAGTGATGAAGAATATGTTTTGATTTTTGCTCTCACTGGAACCATTACTCATGGAAGTAATGATTGGCTTATAGATAGTGGGGCTTCTAAACACATGACAGGATTCAAGGAATCCTTTATGAACCTATCTGAACATGAATCACCCCACAAGGTGAAACTTGGAGATGACTACCAATATCCCATAAAAGGGAGTGGTGAAGCCTCATATAAACTAGATTCTGGAAAGTCTATGAAAATGAAAGATGTACTTTATGTTCCAAGTCTAAAGAAGAATCTACTCTCCATTTCTACCTTGGATGTAAAAGGCATGAGGGTTGCATTTGTAGATGGCCAAGTCCTAATGTGGCCAAAGGGTAAAACTATTGATGATGCAGTGATGATTGGAGAGCAAGAGGGAGGATTTTACAAATTGAAGGGACAACCTGAACATGCTATGGTGACATCAAGACAAAGATTCATTTAAAGTCATGAATCACATGGAGGTATGTATTATTTGGTTTTGCAAAGATTAACTTATGAGTTATGCAAGTCATTGAAGAGAACAAGAAAACATTGCTAGACATAACTAGCAAATATGATGACCAGGTATGTTTCTCTTATATCATAGGATCTCTTATATATAAGTATACATGGCATGATTGATAATGATTATTCATGAAGTCATAGATTTGAATAATCATGGGTGCATGCATATCATGTTTCATACATTAATTGATGATGTGACTAATCAAAAGAGTCATAGGTTTGAGTAATCACAGGTTTTGGCATATTATGTTTCTTATGATATGACTAACCATAAGAGTCCTATATATAAATACTAATGCTTATTATTTCTGTTTGAAATGATCATGACTATACATGCTTAAGATTATTGTGTTTTGATAGTATTAATAATATACTAATGAATGTATGATTATGTATGAGATCACGAGGATAACACAATCATGATTCTAATAAGCATGCATAGGAACCAAGGATGAATATAAGTTCAAGGACAGGCAATCCAGCAAGCAAAGATCAAGAGGGAGCACACTCCAGTAGTTTTTGCAAGGATGCAGATAAGAGGGAGTTGACCATCTTTCTACATTCCACAACAGAAAGGTGTAGAAGAATCTACTTCAACAGCTCCTGCAAGGAAGCAAAGACTCAGAGGGAGTCCACCCAACAAACAAACAAAGATAAGTATCTCAATTATCATTTCTTGCCTATTTTGCTTGTTTAAATAATATTGTCCAGTGATGTATATGCTTATGTTCCTAGACTTAGGATATGTATTGTGCATATTAGAGTGATTGCATTAATGAACAGTATACTACTAATATGCATGTAATGGGTAAGTGGCCTATGGAACTGTACAACATTCCATTGCTAATTATCTAGAATGAAACCTCTTTGTTGACATGTTGGGAGTAGTCCAAACTCTTAACAATGTTTTGGTAGAGATTGGAAGGCATCTTGAAAGTTACAGGATATGGATGAATGTTGTATTGAAGCATGGGCTAATTGCATGACTGTATGACATATATTCTTATGTGTAAGATTTTGTTATGAAACTATGAGATGGTTCTAATCATGCAATTTAACTTGTCTTGTAGGAAAGATCGTATACCTTCACCTACAAAAGAAGGACTACAACATTTGTTCCAGCAACAAAGATATCTATTGAAAATATTGAGGATATTGAAGTTCCCAGGATCTGGGAAGAATGCCATGATCGAGGAGCACCAGTCGATCATGAAGATGTTTGGGATGCAGTCCCAAGACCTGAAGGGGAGTCTGTAGTGACTTCCAAGAAGATCTACAAGATCAAGCATGCTGGAGGTGGTAGCATAGAGACTCTTGCTCCTGTAGCCAGATACACTTCCATTAGATCAGTACTTACTTTGGCTGCAGTGATGAAGTGGAAGATGCACGAGATGGATTTCAAGACAGCTTTCTTGAATGGTGTAGTTGAAGAAGAAGTGTATGTGGAGCAGCCACTTGGTTCTGAGACACATGACAGGGAGTCATATATATATGCAGAACTTAGTATGGCAGGATAGATGGCTTCCTATCCAATTTGGGCTTTACCAAGAGTAAAGCGGATTCCAACCTTTACTACAAGGTTAAGGAGGGAAATCCAGTGATACTACTATTGTTTGTGGATGACCTGTTTCTGACAGGTGAGGATAGACTGATTGTCGATGCGAAGAGGAAGCTTGCTGTCGAATTCGAGATGAAGGACTTGGGTATGATGCACTACTTTCTTGGTATGGAGGTGTGGCAGAGTACAGATGGAATCTTCCTTGGACAAGGGAAGTATGCAGTAGAGATCCTGAAGAGGTTCGAGATGATGGACTACAAGGCCATGGCCACACCTATGGCATCAAACCTGAAGCTTCTGTGTGATGCTTCTTCTAAGCCAGTTGATGCTATGATGTATCGTCAGATGATTGGGTCCTTGATGTACCTAACGAATACGAGACCAGACATTTGCTTTGCGGTGAACACCTTGAGCCAGTTTCTGACAGATCCAAGACATGTTCACTTGATTGCTTCAAAGCATGTTCTGAGGTACCTGAAGGGTACAATGGATTATGGGCTCAAGTATGAGGTGAATCAAAAGTTTAACCTAGAGGGTTATGTTGATTCAGATTGGGCAGGCAGTGCCATTGATCGGAAGAGCACTTCAAGGTGCCGCTTCAGTATGGGATCAGGTGTGATCTCTTGGTTTAGCAGGAAGAAGTCCTGTGTGGCACTGAGTACAGCTGAAGCAGAGTATGTCGTAGCTTGTTCAGCTAGTTGTGAGGCAGTATGGCTTAGGAAGCTACTATCAGATTTGTTTGATCTCCAGTTGAGTGATACTTGTATATATTGTGACAACCAAAGTTGTGTGAAGTTGTCAGAGAACCCTGTGTTCCATGACAAGTCGAAGCACATTGAGATCAAGTTCCACTATATCAGGGATATGGCGCAGAGAGGAGCAGTGAAGCTCCTATACGTTGCATCGACAGACGAGCAGATAGCCGATGTGTTGACCAAGCCGCTTGCCAGAGTGAAGTTTGAATACTTCAGAGGGAGACTTGGTGTACTTCAGATTGAGATGCCTTCCAAAGGGAAGTGATGAGTCCGAAGACACAGATGCACACAGGGCCATTCTCGCATAGTGGTAGGAAAGTCCTCCTATGTTGGTAGATGTAAGGGCCGAGCCATTCTTACATGGTGGTGGGAAAGTCCTCCCATGGTAAGATGTAAGGGCTGAGCCATTTCTACATGGTGGTAGGAAATTCCTCCCATGGTAGGATGTAAGGGCTGGAGCCATTCTCACATGGTAGTAGGAAAGTCCTCCCATGGTGATGATGTAAGGGCTGAGGCCAATCTGGCATGGTGGTAGGAAATTCCTCCTATGGCCATTGACATAAGTGCCAGGGCCATTCCGGCATGGTGGCAGGAAATTCCTCCCATGGTCGTTGATGTAAGTGCTGAGCCTTTCCCGAATGGTGGAAAGAAAGTCCTCCCATGTCCATTAATGTAAGTGTTGTGTCTTACATGCTGGTAGGAAAGTCCTCGCATGTTGGTAGACTGGGTCTTGTATGGTGGTAGGAAAGTCCTCCCATACTGGAGACTGTGTGTGTATCTGGGTTGTGCTCCATGGACTATGTGATTATCTGAAGACATTGATATGACAGTTTAGTACACAGGTTTTGCAGAGGCAGTGTAATCAGTCCTGAGTTGTACCTACTTGATGGCTTTCTCGCAGAGATGATGATGATCATGTGATGGTATACATCAGTTGGATGTATGGTGAGTATCAAGTGGATACTCTGTGCTTGTGGACAGGTTGTGCAGTGGCATGTAAAAGATCCTGGGAGATTCGAGAGGTTGAGCTGTGTGCTCGTAAAAGGCCTAGGATTCTCTTGCGAGGTTTTGCAGATGCACATGATGAGTCCTGAGGATTCCACCATATGACTAGTGATGATGAAGACCTACAGGTGGTAGGCCTACATCCAGTATGAAAAATGACTGGCTCTGTAGAACTTCCTATGATGAGTAGATTCAGAGATTGTACGAGATAGCAGCAGCTATGATGATGATGATTCGATGACGATGATCCAGAGAAGAAGACTTGTGCCCGATGATCTGTGTCGAGAAATACCTTCCTAGTTAAGAGGGAGTGTTGATGTATATGTAACTTTGGAATGTATTTCTTATATATATTTATTGTACCCCTATAGAGATGTGTTATACCTCTATACGAAAGTGTCGTCATTTGTATTGACAAGTGTCGCAAGTGGTTTAACTTGTCGATGGGTTATTAGACTACCTGATGTGGGTGTCGGCCCAGATTTTATGTAACTGGGGTTATTAGGCTGAGTTAGACAAGTCGGCCCCATAAGTAATTAGGCAGGTCAGGACAAGTATAAATAGAGGATCAGGATTCTCTATTTTGATCATCTCATTACTCACTCTTCTCTCACTCGAAAAATGGCACACATTGGAGGAGGAGGATCAGCTGCATAGTAGGAGTCTATCTATGTACTTGGGTTGTACTTGGTTGTACTTTGGCTCTATCTATCTTTGAGGAAGTTGTGGGGTTTTTCACCTTAGGGTTTTCCCCATAGAAACTCTGTTTGTTCATTGTCTCATGCTTTTGATTCCTGTGATGCTTGGCATCCTTGATATGATTGTTATGCATTGATATACTGTACATGTTATTCTCTTAGTGAAGATCATATAGCATATTGAATTAATGCTTAAAATCTAACATGGGCGACGGCTAGGAAGGTGTTGCATGCGGGGCTGTGGTGGCCTACACTGCATAATGATGTGACAGACTATGCACGGTCCTGCGATGTTTGTTAGTGAACTGGTAAACCATCCAAACGCGATGAGATGCCACTGATGCCTCAACTAACATTGCAACCGTTCGACAAATGGGTCATGGATTTTGTAGGACCGATCACTCCACCAGGGAAATGCACGGGTGCACGGTATATCATCACGACGACAGAGTATTTGACCCGATGGGCCGAGGCAGCACCTGTAGTTGATTGTTCCGTGGATACGGCGGCGCGATTTTTGTTTGATAAAATTATCACTCGCTTCAGCTGCCCCAAGATATTGTTGAGTGATCAAGGCAACCACTTTCTTAATCGCACCATCAGCGCATTGACGGAGGAGTTGCAGATATATCATAGGAAGAGTTCACTCTATCATCCACAGGCGAAAGGCACGGTGGAGGATTTTAACAAGTTATTGGAGCATGCGCTGACAAAGGTGTGCAATGCGAACCGCGACGACTAGGATCGCAAAATCCCAGTAGTGTTGTGGGCCTATCGCACCACATGTAAACGGCTGACAGGACAGACACCATTTAAGTTGGTGTATGGACAAGAAGCGATCATGCCAATGGAGTATATTGTTCTGAGTCTACGAATTGCGTCTGTCATAGGCATGGATGATGTCGTAGCATTAGATGAACGTCTAGCACAATTGGTGCAGCTGGAAGAAGATCGTTTCATCGCTGGGTTCCACCAAGGGGTCGAGAAGGATCGACAGAAGGCATGGAATGATCGCCACATCAAAAATAAATAGTTTCAGCAGGGTGAATTGGTTCTATTGTACGACAGCAAGTTTATGAAACATCCAGGGAAGTTGCAGATGCATTGGCTTGGTCCCTATCGCATCAGTAGTATTACTTCCGGAGGAGCAGTTCAGTTGTAGCAGTTGGAAGCGGTGATGCTCCCCAAGCTGGTAAATGGTCATAGGTTGAAGCCCTATCGTGCGGGCTTGGAACACCGCGATGCTTGAGTCGTATTGAGAAAAAAAAATGATGTGTTGCCGGAAGATTGGTGGCAGGATGTCGCACCACCATGGATGAAATGCGGAAGCAGGGAGGCTTCTATCGCAAGATAGGAACGGTCGGAGACACATGGCAGTGTCGCGACCGGGTCAAATCAGTAATAAATGCAAAAAGTTCAGACAGTTAATTAACGACGTTGTTCGAATCATGGGCATTAATGGCGGATCCTACTGATCGACGGACCGGATCGACAGTGGATTTGTGTCATTAATATAGGATTTTGGTTGAGTTAATGCCTGATTTTGTGATGATTATGGCAGATTTGGTTGGATACTATAAAAATGGATTGGAGCTGGTTGGAAGGCACCGAGGATTCAGTTGTTTTTGTAAGATTGTGGCATGCTGCAAAGTATTATTGTTGGTTCGTGAGTGTTGTTGTGCGCCTTGTAGAGTGTTGTTATCGAGTATAGGGAGGTATGCCAGGTGAGCTAGAGACTGTTGAGATCAGTAGTGAAGTTGATTCCCCCTTCATCCCGGCTATTGTTCAAGAAGAAATTGTGCCAGCCGTAAACCTTAAGGCCGAGGTAGCAACTATGCTGGTGGGAGAATCCGTAATTGCTAAGAAGCGACGGGGAGGTCAGCACTCGGAGTCCCCGCAAAGTAAGAGGGTGCTTCGGTCCTCCGCTACGACGGCAGGCAAAGCTTCGGAACAGGTAGGGCAGTCCAGTCGCCCCATTCCTGAGTCTGCCCCATGGGAGGGACTCTCCGTTGATGACATCCTTGGGTATATCCCTCTAGTTCGGCTGGATGCCAAGATGTCAGCACTCCCAGTTGGAATGGAGTCCTTTGTGGATATTGAACCGGCATTGACGCACCTGCGCTACGACGATCATGATATGGTGGCCTACCCTGACATTGCATTTGCCCCTTATGTGCAGGAGACACGCCTTTCCCCAACACCAACTGTACAAGACTGGGCACGAGGATTGAAGCAGGTCGACTTGTTAGGGCTTATTAACATGCCACATTTCGGGCGACTGGCGGTAGTGAATGCGTGCGTAAAGTAGCTCTTGGTGTGTTTTCATGGTGGGTCGTTGTGGCTTGATAGAGAAGTCCCGGTCACCGTTGACTTAATTTCATCCATCACCGGTTTGCCTAAGAATGGAGTTGATTCGACGCAGTTCATCCAGGGGAAGGCCAATGACAAGAAGCGGGCACTGCAGTTGGCAAAGAAATATGGCCTAGAAATGGATGGGCATGGGTATCGCACTAGTAGCTGCAAAGATCAGGCGGTGCTCATAGGCATTAAGATCTTGTCCTGCAAGGTGGTTAGGGGTGGTTGACCTAACCAATGCAACTCGGGCATTGTTGCATGTGCTGAGCAATGTGCGGAAGGGGTCCAAATGAATTGGTCCCTGTACTTCTTGAATCAATTAATGGAGGACGTTGCAGTATTCCAATCAGGAAAGGGTGCCTTTACATACAGTTGGTTGTTGTTGTTGATCGCTTTCGTCGCATGGAAAGAGCCCGACACATACCAGGGCATGGACTGTCCGGCTGCAACAGAACGGCAGGGGGCATGATATCAAAATATCTGGTATGTACGGGAGCCAGAGAGACTCCGGATTGTCAATTGCATTTTTGGCTGTATTGGGAGATACTTTGTGCCGCAGCAATACAGGTCCCGTGAATATCTGAAGAAACTATCACACGGTTCAAACCTGTTATGGCGTTTGCAATTCGGCCGCATACCATACATATCCAAGCTTGTCGTGATCCTGATCGACAATGGTTGCAGACCTCGTATAAGGTGACGTCCGAAGAATGGAGGGTGCTGTGAACGAGTGGCCGAAGGAATGACGACAACCCATGAGTCCAATAGAGATAGAAGCCAGTGGTCCGCTGTTGGGCCCAGATGATCGGGTATCGGCACAGGACGAGCAGAGTCACCATGAATCAGGGCACCAATAGACCAAAACAATATCAAATGATAGCGCCGGGGAGCTTGAAGAGAATCGTTTGAAAATGTATCAGAAGTAGGCAACGATCAACGGATTTCCTTTCCCCGTCGAGGTACAGTTGGGCCACCTGGTCACAGCGCTCAATACTGCATTCTCTGCGGCAGCAAACAAAATGGCAAGGAAAGCGGATGAAGGATTCCATACGATCACTGCTCGGTTAGAATCTTTGTATGACTTGGTTTCCGGCAAGGCATCAAAGGAAGCAGCAACATCAACCTTTGACACAATCAGCACTGAGCCGCGGGTCAGGAATGTGGAGATTCCCCCGACTGCGATCGTGACCAAAGATGCGGCACTAACCACATTGCTGCAGCAGCTGTACACAGCGACCATTAATGTGAATGCCTTTCCCACGGAAGGATTGACTACTCTGCAGGCTACTACCAGCAAGGAAACGACAGACCAACTGCGGCAGATCAACGGTATGTGTGCCCGCCTGCAGGCAAGCGAGGCTGATGCGTAGCGCACCATTGAAGAATTTACTGCCAGGGATACTTTCGCTCAGAAGGAAGTGGATGACCTTGAGGTACACATCAAGGAAGAATGGGTGGAGAAGGCCCACGAAATTGAAGGCCTGAAAAAGGAACATGATTTCCTTATTGCAGAAAAGGATCGCATGTGGGACAATAGTGTCCAGGTTGACCGAGCGATCACAGAAGCTTATCAACATGTCCCGGAGCCCACTAAAGAGGTAGATGTGCTCCACCGAGTGCAGCGAATAGGGGTTGCTATTACTCAGTTGCAACAACAGAATCACAAGTTGAAGGCCCAGTTGAAACCGGGTACGCCTCAAGCCGAAGTGGATGAACAAAGAAGGGCAATTGAGGAAGTTGCCACTTAGATGGAGGAACTGGAAACACAGGAAACCAGGTTCACGACTGAAACAGTACAATTCTGGGGCCGCATTGTTCATGACGAGTAGGTTGAGCAATTGACGAAGTACCGACAGGAAGCGGAGCGACAGTTGGCCACATTAAAAGCCGCAATGCACACAATGCCACCACTGGAGCAAGTTGCTAAGTCTCAAGAGCTGAAGGACTTACAACACCGTGTCGCCAAGGTGGATGAGCGACAGAAGATACGCGCGGCCCAGTTAGAAGAGTTCCAGGACACGGGTGGTAAATTAAATTTATGATGCAGGCTAGTGAAGCTCTGTAGGCAGTGCAGAAGTGTCGACAGTAGGTCATGGAAAAGCTTACAGATCACCCATCCGCAGACGCCATGGTCAACAATCAGGTAGCAGCTACAGAAGCCAAGGAGCTAGTACGGACTGTTACACAGCTGTATGAGGACTTCAAAGTAAAAACTATGGCGTGTACTATGTCCAGCAGTTGACGTGGCTCGGGGGTGAGCCCCAATATTGTGTTGGGGGCCTGTTGGAAGACGATTTGGTAGAGTACTATCGTAGCATCTTTGATGCTGCGACAAGGCAGAAGATGACGCGAATGGCAATGAGCGGAAGATTAGTTATGTATTTTGGGTCAATTGTACCGCGGAATGCAGGTTTTGGGTCATTTGGACCACATATTATGTAATGTTGAGTCAATTATACCGCAGAATGCGGGTTTTTGGTCGGTTTTGTAACAAGTTAGTTAGATATTGGGTCATTTGTCCAAATGTCAGTTAGGAAATTGTTAGTAAGTGGACAAGCATTGTAATGGTGGAAGCCTATATATAGATAGGAGTCGTAGGTATTGAAGGAGAAGGAAAAATAAGGGAATGAAGGTGAAGAAAAGCACATGTTTGGGTTGTTTCTGTGCATCTGTGAGATATTGCCGAGACCTGATCTTTGAGGAGATATTGTATCTAAGGTTTTGCAGTGATAATATGATATGATGAAACTATTTTGGTGCAATTCCTAGGTTCTTTCTGTTTGTTTATGGTAATGCAATGTCGTACTTCATGAATAATGCTATGTTTCCTTGATGCAATGTTGCTTTACTGTTACTACTGTTGTGATAATAAATGCTGCGATCGAATAAATGCGTTATGAATACATGTCAAATGTTTGAGATCCCTGTTTAGTGTTGCAATAGAGTTAGCTCATATAGTTGCAACCCTCCTCCTTCCTTGACGGAAACATGGTTCCGTCTGCTCTTCCTGGACACCTTGGGTGAGACCTCATCTGCTCTGCAGGTGTTGCTGGGCGGGATAAAACCTACCTGGGCTAGTGCCCAGGGAGATTGCGGCATGTGTCGACAATGAAGTGGAACCCCTATCAACTGGAGTCGCGTTGGTCAACAGACTACCTACAACACTATCATATGGCACACATAACATGTACTCTATTTCTTATTATGTCTTAGGACATTGTTTAGCGGATAGCTTGACTCCCATAAGAATAGGTACCTTGACCGATCTACTCTCTTGCATGTTGAAATGTTTCAAGACAGACTCAACATATTTCCTTTGACTTAACCATAGCCTTCAACCTGCTTGATCTCTTGTGATTTCCATTCCAAGAATGAAATTTGTTGCTATGAGATCCTTCATGTTGAACTTGGAGGATAATTGCAATTTCACATCCTTTATCAAATAAAACAAACAAGATTTGTTACTAAGAAAACTTCCAATGTAGATAAAATAGATAATCCATATAATAGGAATAAAATATAAAATGACTAATGAAAGGAGTTACGTTTTTACACTACAATTGGGACCCAAATAAATAGGTCTACTTGTGCATTTTCACATGAAAGGACATGTCTTTTAATTAACTTAAATAATTTATAATTATTATTTATCTATTATTATTATTATTATTATTTATATATTTTATCTATTACATTGCCTTCCCCTTAGAAATGCTTTGTCCTCAAAGCATTATTATGGAAGACTCTATCCTTTGTTCTTGCTCGTGATGCCTTCTCATGATATTCTATGATGGTTGTTGCGATACTTGATGAAACAAAGCAATATGTTCTTTTAAACATTGCGTAAAAATGTTGCATCATTTGTGAAGTGGTCCATCCCAGATCTACCTTCATTGGAACTGTTTGTTGATCGATTGTTTGGATAGAGCTTCTCATTTTAGGCTTCCATACAAGTTGTCAATTTTGTCTTCGTACTTTTACAATGTTGTGCGTGGTTCATTTATAAGTAGAATATTGTTTATTTCCCTCTTGACTTTATCATTGGTCGTAACAACTCTTATGATTTGGATGATGATATAGTATTTGAGTTGCTTATGGCATGTTTGTAGAAACTTCAACTTTTGATACTTGTGGTGATGTATTAGTTGACAAGATTTCTATTGGAGCTGTACTAGTTCGCTTCTCCAAAGTTTGGATTTGTACCTTTGACGATGTCACCATTTCAATGATCTCGGTCATTGTATCTTTATCAACCTTTAATTCCTTGTTGGTAATTTTCTCTATTCTTTCTTGTAACAAATTTTTATCATGCTTTAGCTGCTTATTTGTGTAAGTAAACTCTAATTATGTCTACTTAATCGTAAGAGTTCTTCCTTACAATCTAACTTGTCGACTCCATTTTGAGTATCTTGATTTGCTTGCTCACTTTCTCTCAACATTTTTATTTGCTCTAGCAATTCATGATTAAACCTTTTGAGAAATTTTCTTCATTTTTTAATTTATTTTTTAATTTTATTTTTGAAGATCTTGATTCTCCTCTTCTAATTTTTTATTGCATTGTGTTTAATCCTTTATCTTCATGATTTGAACAAGTAGTTTTTAATTATGATCTCTTAGGCGAGAGATATCTTCATCTCATTGTTGTATATCCTTATCGAATTTGTTTTTTGCAGTTTTAAATTCCTTAATTTGTGTGGTGGACTCTCGAATACGATCTTTCAATTTAGAATTTTTTGTCTTTATTAAATCATTAAACTACTTCTCTTTGTAATTTTCAAATTGTAAATTTGTATTGCTTTCCTTGTAATGTCCTAGTTCACCTTTTAATTTTTGTATTTGTATTTCCGGATTACCTTCATATTCTTCCATAATAAACAACTCTTCACACATTGGACAAGAGCGTTTGTGATTTTTAAGGGTTGTCCTATACTCAAACTCCATTTCGCAATAAGGACATTTAGTCCAAAACTTTGATTTATATATAGTCTCCATGGTTTACAACTTCTTTTTTTGCTTTACTTCTTTTGTTCTACTTTACTTCTTCTCTTCCTTGCTTTAGTACTAGGATTTAAATAATTTTTATAACTTCTTTTAATGTATCTTGTATTGCATCTTTTAAAAGATTTCAAAACTCTTTAATCACCACCTTTTTCGAACTTAATGTATCGCTCTGTTATAGTATACTCCTTAATAATCCAATATAATATTATATTCTTCACTTTGTATAAATATAAAGTATAGTCTTTAATATAACTCTTTGGTGTAGTGCCAATGTGTGAGTGATGCTTTTGATAATATGGATTTAAAGCCCTCTTTAACTTTTGAATATATTATTTTATATCCTAATTTCAACAATGTGCTAAATAAAAAATTTCTCACTTAAGAATCATCACTTTTATAATTGGTGTAATATGCTTCTATGCCTTTTATTACCTTTCACAAACGCTCCGTTGATTTCCAACAAGAGGTTGGAAAATAAAACCATGTGTTGGTTTTATAAAACCATGTGGTGGTTATATATATATTTTGTTGATGTATATGTAACTTCGGAATGTATTTCACCTATGTATATTGTACTCCTATAGAGATGGTATTATTCCTCTATACGGAAGTGTCGTCATTTGTATTGAAAAGTGTCGTAACTTGCTGTGATGGATTATTAGACCACCAAGTGTGGGGTCGACGCGGATTAATGTAACCATGGGTTATTAGACTGAGTTAGACAAGTCGACCCTGTTAGTTTATTGGGCAGGACAGGACAGTATAAATAGAGAGTGGGAGCTCTCTATTTGATCATCTCATTATTCACTCTTCATCACTCGGAAAGTGGCGCACTAGTTGAGGAGGAGGAATAGCTGCTAGGAGAAGACTATCTCTTGTACTTTGGTTGTATCATTGCTCTTTCTATCTCTGAGGAAGTTGTGGGGTTTTTCACCTTTATGGTTTTCCCCAGTGAAACTCTGTGTGTCCATTGTCTTATGTGATTGCTTGATATGCTTGATATGATTGATATGTTGTACATGTTATTCTCTCAGTAAAGATCCTAGAGTATGTTGAATTAACGCTCAAAATCTAACATGGTATCAGAGCTTCCCTGAGAAGAAGACATTGTGCAGTGGCAGAAACTAGGGTTTCTCTCCACAGATTTTGGAAAAGTAGTAAGGTAGATTGACTCTACTCATCAAGGAGAATCTTTTTGTCCAATCAGAATTCAATTCTGAGCACTTTCAGTTTTGGCCCTAAAAATTAAGGTTTCCACAAAAATAGGAATTTATGAAATTTGAAGACATAGCTGGAAGCTCCTTGGAAAAATCGAATTTTAGAGCTTTGGATCGAGATTTTTGGTTGGGTGAAGCTCCAGGAAACTCAAACCCTGATTCAGGGTCCTCCCCAGTGAATCCAAAAGATTAAAAAGCATTTATGAAGGGTGAAACTTTGTAGATTTCAAATTCTGAATATACCAGGTTGATCAGCTCATCCAGGTGCATCTTTCTATCCTTTCAAAAAGTTGAAATTCACATTTTTAATTCTTAGGGTTTCTCTGGAAAACCCTAATCCGACACCAGATCCAGATTTCTGCAAATCAAGTGGTAAGACCTAAATCTTTTCTATTTCCATTTGAATTACTCTTTAAGATGTCTCACCACACCAAGCTTGAGGATAAGCTTGAAGGGGCTGATAACTTCGAGCATGGAAGTATAGGATTGGATTAATCCTAGAAGAAAATGAGTTGGACACTTATATAAGTGAAGTGGTCCCTGTCCTAGAGGAAGAAGAGGCTAAGGCTCTTCACAATAAGAACTTGGTCAAGGCAAAGAGGATCATTGCTGATTCTATCAAAGATCATCTCATACCCCATGTGTCATCCCTAAAGACACCAAAGGAGACGTTTGATTCCATGACCAAGTTATTTGAAGGGAAGAACATAAATCGGAAGATGACCTTGAGGAATCAATTGAAGAATGTCAAGATCTAGAATGCAGAGACTATGTAGTCTTATTTCTCAAGGGTCTCCCAGATAAAAGAACAACTTGAAGTTGTGGGAGAAGACATAGAAAATGGAGAAGTGGTAATGACCACTCTTAATGGCCTTCCTGGGTCATGGGATTCCTTCATCCAAGGAATTTGTGCTAGGAAGAAACTTATCACATTCAGTAGGCTATGGGAAGAATGCTCACAAGAGGAAGCTCGAATTATAGCTCGAGAAGAAAAGATGGGGAATGAAGACCAAGCTCTCACAGCACACTCCAAAAATCATGGCGACAAAAAGACTCACCATCATGGCAAGAAAGAAAGACATCACCATCAGAATCAGAGGGGTAGTCCCAGAATTCGAAGAAACATGTCCCATGCCCGTTGCTATACATGAGATGAAAAGGGACACTATTCCAGAGACTGTCCCAGAAATAAGAAAGATGGTTCTCATAAGAAGAAGAACACCAAAAGAATACATCATGCTCATGCTGCAGAGGATGATGAACCTCCCAAGAAGAGGGCCAGAGAAGATAGTGAAGATTCTTCAAGTGATGAAGAATATGGTTTGATTTTTGCTCTCACGGGAACCATTACTCATGGAAGTAATCATTGGCTTATAGATAGTGGGGCTTCTAAACACATGACAAGATTCAAGGAATCCTTTATGAACCTATCTGAACATGAATCACCCCACAAGGTGATGCTTGGGGATGACTACCAGTATCCAATAAAAGGGAGTGGTGAAGCCTCCTATAAACTAGACTCTAGAAATTCTATGAAGATGAAAGATGTACTATATGTTCCAGGTCTCAAGAAGAATCTACTCTCCATATCTGCATTGGATGCAAAAGGCATGAGGGTTGCATTTGTAGATGGCCAAGTCCTAATGTGGCCAAAGGGTAAGACTATTGATGATGTAGTGGTGATTGGAGAGCAAGAGGGAGGATTATACAAATTGAAGAGCCAAACAGAACAAGCCATGGTCCATGATTTAGTAGAGCCAAGTGAACTTTGGCATAGAATGCTTGCACACATGCACTATAGGGCATTACCAATTGCAAGCAAAGCAGTGTAAGGTCTTCCTGAAATCCAGACAAAGCATGAAGGTATTTGCAAAGGTTGTGCAAAGGGAAAGAACACAAAGAAGACATTTCCAAGCAGTGAAAGCAAGGCAAAAAAAAAGGAATCTTGGAAATCATCCACTCTGATGTATACGGTCCGATGTTATCCAGTTCTCTGAGTGGGTATGTATACTATGGTTCTTTCATTGATGATTTCTCTGGGAAGACTTGGACTTATTTCTTAAAGAGCAAAGATGAAGTATTCAGCAAATTCAAGGAATTCAAAGCCTTGATAGAAAACCACACTAAAAAGAAGATCAAGATCTTTAGATCCGACAATGGTGGAGAATTCACTTCAAGGGACTTCAAGAAGTTATGCAGGGATTAAGAGGGAGTTGACCACTCCTTACAATCCACAACAGAAAGGAGTAGAAGAAGCTACTTCATAATCGGACTCCAACAGATCCTGCAAGGAAGCAAAGATTCAGAGGAAGTCCACCCAACAAACAAACAAAGATAAGTATTTGAATTGTCATTTATTATATATATGATGTTGTTTGGTTATGTACATACTTATGTTCCTAAAGTAAGGATGCGTATTATGCATATTAGGATATTTGCATTAATGAACAAGATACTACTAATATAGTAATGGGTAAGTGGCTTATGGCACTGTACAACATTCCATTGCTACTTATCTAGAATGAAACCTCTTTGCTGATATGTTGGGAGTTGTGCACGCTCTTAACAATGTTCTGGTAGAGATTGGAAGGCATATAGAAAGTTACGGGATATGGATAAATGTTGTATTGAAGCATTGGCTAAAATAATTGCATGATTGTATGACATATTTCTTTATGTGTAAGAATTTGTTCTGAAAAATATGAGATGTCTCTAATCATGCAATTAAACTTGTTTTGTAGGAAAGATCGTTTACCATCACCTACAAAAGAAGGACTACAACATTTGTTCTAGCAACAAAGCTTTCTACTGAAGATATTGAAGTTCCCAGGATTCGGGATGAAGTAATGGAAGAATGCCATGATCGAGGAATACCAGTCGATCATGAAGAATGATGTTTGGGATGTGGTCCCAAGACCAGATGGGAAGTTTGTGGTGACTTCCAAGTGGATCTATAAGATCAAGAATACTACAGATGGCAGCATTGAAAAATATAAGGCAAGGTTTGTAGCTCGTGGCTTCTCCCAGAAAGAAGGGATTGATTATGAAGAGACTTTTGCTCCTGTGGCTAGATACACTTCCATTGGATCAGTACTTGCTATGGCGGCAGTGATGAAATGGAAGGTACACCAAATGGATGTCAAGACAGCCTCCTTGAATGGTGTAGTTGAAGAGGAAGTGTATGTGGAGCAGCCACTCGGGTTTGAGACACATGACCGAGAGTCACATGTGTGCAAACTAAAGAAAGTCCTGTATGGTTTGAAACAGGCATCCAGGACCTGGTATGGCATGATAGATGGCTTCCTATCCAGTTTGGGCTTTACCAAGAGTAAAGCGGATTCCAACCTTTACTACAAGGTTGATGAAGGCAATCCAGTGATACTACTATTGTATGTGTATGACATGTTTGTAACAGTTGAGGATAGATTGATTGCCGACACAAAGAGGAAGTTTGTTGCCGAGTTCGAGATGAAGGACTTGGGTATGATGCACTACTTTCTTGGTATGGAGGTGTGGTAGAGTATAGATGGAATCTTCCTTGGACAAGGGAAGTATGCAGTAGAGATCCTGAAGAGGTTCGGGATGGTGGACTACAAGGCCATGGCCACACCTATGGCATCGAACCTGAAGCTTCTGTGTGGTGCTTTATCTGAGCCGATTGATGCTACGATGTATCGTCAGATGATTGGGTCCTTGATGTACCTGACAAATACAAGACCAGATATCTGCTTTGCGGTGAACACTTTGAGCCAGTACTTGACAGATCTGAGACATGTTCACCTGATAGCTGCAAAGCATATTTTGAGGTACCTGAAGGGTACAGTTGACTATGGGCTCAAGTATGAGGTGAATCAAAAGTTTAACCTGGAGGGTTATGTTGATTCGGATTGGGCAAGTAGTGCCATTGATCGGAAAAGCACTTCGGGGTGCTGCTTCAGTATGGGATCCGATATGATCTCTTGGTTTAGCAGGAAGCAGTCCTGTGTGGCACTAAGTACAGCCGAAGCAGAGTATGTCGTAGCTTGTTCGGCTAGTTGTGAGGCAGTATGGCTTAGGAAGCTACTGTCTGATTTGTTTGATCTCCAGTTGAGTGCTACTTGTATATATTGTGACAACCAGAGTTGTGTGAAGTTGTCAGAGAACCCAATGTTGCATGACAAGTCGAAGCACATTGAGATCAAGTATCACTATATCAGGGATATGGTGCAGAGAGGAGCAATGAAGCTCCTGTATGTTGCAACAGATGAGCAGATAGCCGATGTGTTGACCAAGCCGTATGCTAGAGTGAAGTTTGAATACTTCAGAGGGAGACTTGGTGTACTTCAGATCGAGATACCTTCCAAGGGGAAGTGATGATTCTGGAGACATAGATGCACACGAGCCATTCTCACATAGTGGTAGGTTGGTCCTCCTATGGTGCAGATGTAAGGGCTGGAGCCATTCTCACATAGTGGTAGGTTGGTCCTCCTATGGTGTAGATGTAAGGGCTGGAGCCATTCTTACATGGTGGTAGGTTGGTCCTCCCATGGTAAGATGTAAGGGGTGGAGCCATTCTTACATGGTGGTAGGTTGGTCCTCCCATGGTAAGATATAAGTGTTAGGCCATTCCGACATGGTGGTAGGTTGGTCCTCCCATGGTCATTGATGTAAGTGTTGTGCCATTCCGACATGGTGGTAGGTTGGTCCTCCCATGGTCATTGATGTAAGTGATGTTCCATTCCAACATGGTGGTAGGTTGGTCCTCCCATGGTCGTTGATGTAAGTGTTGTGAGCCTTTCATAGATGGTAGTAGGTTGGTCCTCCCATGTTGGTGAGTGTAAGTGCTGGGTGTGTGCATTTAGGTTGTGCTCCGTAGACAATGACGATGATCTAAAGACGATGATGTGACAATATGGTACACAGGTTTTGCAGAGGCATATGATCAGTCCTGAGATGCTCTTACAGGTTTTGCAGAGGTAGTGTAATTAGTCTTGGGAGATCTTGCAGGTTTTACAGAGCCAGTGTAATCAGTCCTGAGGTGTACCTACTTGATGGCTTGCTCGCAGAGATGTTGATGATGTTCATCCAACATGAAAAAGGGCTAGCTTTGTAGATGATGAAGACCTGCAGGTGGCGGGCCTACATCTAGTATGAAAAAGGACTGGCTCTGTAGAACTTCCTATGACGAGTAGATTGGAGATTGATTGAGATAGCAGCAACAGTGATGATGATGATGATTCGATGATGATGATTCGATGACGATGATCCAGAGAAGAAGACTTGTGCTAGCAGATCTGTGTTGAGAAATACCTTCCTAGTTAAGAGGGAGTGTTGATGTATATGTAACTTCAGAATGTATTTCACCTATGTATATTGTACTCCAATAAAGATGGTATTATTCCTCTATACGAAAGTGTCTTCATTTGTATTGACAAGTGTCGTAACTTGCTGTGATGGGTTATTAGACCACCAAGTGTGGGGTCGGCCCAGATTAATGTAACCATGGGTTATTAGACTGAGATAGACAAGTCGTCCCTGTTAGTTTATTGGGCAGGACATGACAATATAAATAGAGAGCGGGAGCTCTCTATTTGATCATCTCATTATTCACTCTTACATCACTCAGAAAGTGGCGCACTAGTTGAGGAGGAGGAGTAGCTGTTAGGAAAAGACTATCTCTTGTACTTTGGTTGTATCATTGCTCTTTCTATCTCTGAGGAAGTTGTGGGGTTTTTCACCTTTATGGTTTTCCCCAGTGAAACTTTGTGTGTCCATTGTCTTATGTGATTGCTTGATATGTTTGATACATGCTTGATATGATTGATATGTTGTACATGTTATTCTCTCAGTAAAGATCCTAGAGTATGTTGAATTAATGCTCAAAATCTAACATATTTTTGTCAATGATTTCGGGTCACAAATCCAAAAAAAAAATCTATTCTTTTTTCTTTTCTTTCTTTCTTTCTTTAAAAAAAATAAAATAATTCTTTCACTTGCTTTTGCAGCGGACTTATTTTCTTCTTCAATTGAATTTTTGAGTTGTGATTGGCCAAGGGTCAAGCTCAAAAACCGTAAAAAAAAAATTGTGGTCAAAGAACAATTCACTATAGAAACTCTGAAATTTATATGGCCACAAGCCAATAGCTAAAGGCTGGATCAGACTTGCTTTGATACCAATGAAACAAACAAGATTCATTACTAAAACAACATCCAATGTAGATAAAATAAATAATCCATAGAATATGAATAATGATATGAGATATGTTTTTAAAATACAATCGGGACCCAAATAAATAGGTCTGCTTGTGCCTTTTCACATGAAAGGACATGTCTTTTAATTAACTTAACTAAATTTTAAATTCTAATTATTATTTGTCTTTTATTATTATTATTATTGATGTTGCTGTTTAAAATTTATATATTTTATCTATTACATCAAATCCATGTTATTCCCGGCCAACAACATGTCGTGACATACAAAACCACATACACAAAGTGATCACTAACTTTCTTTCCATACACACATTGATCAACCTGACTTCTCACAAACCCCAACTTTTGGATATACATGTCAAATTTCTGGTACCACATCCTGGGTGATTGCTTAAGACTCTAGAGAGACTTCTTGAGCTAATATGCCAACTGGCTTTTCTCCATCCATTATAAACCCTTCAAGATGCTTCATATATATTTCTTCTTCAAGATCACCATGAAGAACTGTTGTCTTTACATGTCCATCTGTTCTATCTCAAGATCAAGTGTTGCAACTAAAGACATTAGTACCCTTATGGAAGTTAGCTTAGCAATAGGTGAGAATATCTCACCGAAGTTAACTCCTTTGACTTGGGAATACCCTTTTGCTACTAGTCGAGCCTTGTACTTATCGGCTTGACCTATTGCATTCAAAATTTTCTTGAACACCCACTTACTGCCAACATATTTCCTTCCATTTGGTAATGTGACTAGATCCCATGTTTCATTCTTCTTCAAGGACTCCATTTCTTATTCCATATCCCTGTTCTAAATTTTACCCTATGTTGAGTCAATCAATTCCTTTATTAACCTGGGATCGTATTCTATGGCAGATAACACAAAAGTAGAGGGAAATTCAGGTGAACTATACCTTTCTGGTTGTTTCCTTCCTCGACCATACCTCCTGACATCTGGATTTTGTTGTTCCACCTCTTTGTCTGATTCAGTCGACTCACCTAGATCTAGACTCCTGTCGTTCATTTCAAACTCTTGTTTTTCTTGTTCCTTTTCTATCTTAACCTCTTTAGCTCTGGAAATTCCTCTGACTTCCATGAAGATCACATCTCTACTATAAACTTCCTTCCTCGTCATTGGGTTCCACAACTTATACCCTTACATTCCATCCTTGTACCCAATGAAGATGCACTTCTATAAATTGCAGTCAAGTTTAGTTCTTTTCTCCTTTGGGATATGCACAAAGGCTTCAAGCCCAAACACTGTGAGATGTGTAAGAGAGCGCCTTTTACCGCACATGCCTCATGTGGATTCTTGTCGACCAGAGCCATCGACGACGACCTATTCACTAGGTAACATGTTGCCTTGATTTCCTCCACCCATAATTCTTGTGTGATTCCTACACCATTGAGCATGATCCTCGCTTTTTCCATCAACATTCTATTCATTCTTTTAGAAACTTTGTTCCATTGAGGTGTGCATGGAGTTGTATTTTGTCGAGATATATTGTGTTGTCTACAGAATTGGTCGAACACATTTCCACATATTTCTCCTCTGTTATCAGTTCTCAACACCTTTATCTTTTTACCAGTCAGATTCTCCACAAGAGCTTTGAAGTCTTGATACTTCTCAAAAACCTCATATTTCTTCCTCAAAAAATACAACCATGTCATTCTGGAGAAACCATCTATGAAATAAATGTAATACTGAGATCCTCCTAGTGAAGGAATCGACACAAGTCCAAAAACATCACTATTTATTAATTCCAGTATTTCCTTAGCCCTAGTAGCACTAGATGAGAACCTTACACGACTCTATTTACCATAAATACAATGTTCACAGAAGTCAACTTCTTCAAAGTATTCAGAGAGAACTTCGACCATACCTTTATTGTGCATTACACGAAGACCTTTCTCACCTATATGTCCCATATGTTGTTGCCACAACATGGTCAAGTTGACTAGATAAGAAGATATGATTTCAGACTCTGGTCATACCACATTAACACTTTCATTAATGTCTATTCTTCCCAATAGCTTATACAAGGTTCTAATCCAAATTGTTCTCATTAATACCATTGCTCCTCGCACCGTCTTGCACGTATCTTTCTCAAATAAAGACTACAAACCTACATTCCCTATCTTACTCACTGAGATTAGGTTTTGAGCCAAACCTAGGATATCCAACAATCCTATAAGTGTTCCTTTTCTTCTATCTTTCAGTTTCAGACAAACTTTACCTCATATGACTATCCTGGTTGGTGAATCATCTCCTAGTAGAACATCACCACCATCGATCTTCTCATACTCACATAACCACTCTCTTCAAGGTGTCACATTATATGACGCACCAGAGTCCATCAGCCAAGAGTCATGATCTGATTGTGTACTTGTGGAGGCCAAATAAACTTCTCCTTTCTCTTCTTGTGAAGACTTATCACCATTTGACTAACCTTCATTAGACCCTTTTCCTTTCTTGACTTCTGACAACTTACAGTTTTGTCTAAAATGACTAACTTTTCTGCATTGCCAGCATGTTTTTTGTTGTTGGACCAAGGGATATGGTCTTAGATCAACCCCTCGACTTCGATCTTCTATCAGAGGTTTTACCCTTTCCTTTGTCTATTGGTCGACCTCATATTGTCAAGGAGTCATGGGTCATACCTTCCATGTTATTTCACCTCATCTCTTTTGACAACAGGGACACAACCGCATCGTCAATATTCAATGTGGTATTGTTTCTTCCAATAGAAATGAGTAGGATATCCCATGAATCTGGAAAAGAACACAACAAATTGATGCATTTATCCTCCTCGGTGATTTTATTATCCATGGACAACAACTAATTGATAACATTGTTGAATGCATTCAGGTGCTTTGTAACCCAGTCACCCTCACCCACCCTCAAAAGATATAAATTCTTCCGAAGAAACAACTTGTTAACTAGAGATTTCAACTAGTACAAGTTCCCCAACTTTTACTGTAGCCTCTTTGCAGTGCCTTCTTTTGAGACATTCAACAATACAAAATATGTTAGACAAAGTCATATTGTACTCCTTTCCTTTATATCAATATTTTGTTATTTTTCCTTCAAAACACCTACTGGATTCATTCCTAGGTTGACTGAAATCCATTGTTCTCAATCTACAAGGATATCCTCCATCTTAAGCTTCCAAAGCTAAAATTTTTGTCCATTAAACTTTTCAAATTATATTCTTGATGTGTTAGCCATTCTAACCATGAATGAATGCTTCTGGAAGACCCCAGTATAATAGGTATTCCCTAGATCTAGGACCAAGTTAAGAAAACCTCAGCAACAAAGGCGCCCCCCTATAACCAAATACAACTCTGATACCAATTGTTGGGTCTTAATACCAATTAAAACATGTTTGCAAACTAATTTATATAGGTAAACACATAAGAAAATGGCACACAACAACAACAACACATTACACATAAATTACCCTGGAAACCTCTCTCCTAGAGGAAAACCAACAAACCAGTGAGCTTTCGTTCATTTATTAATCAAACACTAAAAAAACAGGTGTTTACAACTGTGACTTGATAGACCACAAAACACACGTCATTACATGATCATGCTACATACTACTACATCATAGTACATCATGCATAACTATTAGATCTTATTTATATATGCAATACAACCAACTGCTCATTAATGACAATCCATAACTTCCTAACCACTTTCAATTATTTTCTTACATTCGACTTGACTAGGTAAACTTTGGTCAATTTCTAGTTGAGTTTCTGGTTGTTCCATCAATTTCCCATCAACAAGTCATTTGCCTTTGGCCAAACAACTAATTTTGGTTGGTCAGCTGACTAGACTTCCCTCGTTTGTCACCTTCGACTCTAGTCGACGTATGCTAGTTGACTTTCGACTTTGCTAGTCGATTTACATGCAAATAATATAACATTCCCAACATTCTTCTTTACTTCAAATTCAAAAATACATTGTTGTCAAAGGCCCAATCTATCCCCAACAAAGCAAGATAGGGGTCTTTCTCATCCATAATTTATATTACTTCAAAATTAGTTATGGTCTTTACTACATCTATATTTACTTCAATCTACTCCACTATGCCAATAGGATATACCTTGTACTAATTAGACAATCTCAATTGATTGGGTGACCAAACTATCTTTAGTCGACCCATCACTTCCCATGATTTCCTTAGAACGATATTAACATCTAATCCAAGGTCTAGCGTAACATCCTAAATCTCATATCTTCCTAACTCCATAGGTATTTAAAATTGTCTCCCCGTCATTTTCTTTATTTTAACTTGTCCAACATTTCTATTAGGTAGAGGGGCAAAAATAGGTTCATCATATTCTAATATGACAACCCATATAATCAACATCTTAGTCAATCTCCTAGTAACACTTGGATCATTCAAGATCATTATACACCGTTTTAGAAAGGTACTTACTTGACTTTTAGGTACAGGTTCTCTTTCTTTATCAACACATTGTTCCTTCTCTTCCACTAACTCTTTCTATGTCTCTATGGCATCATGCAAGAAATACTCATTTTGTGCTTCTTCAAAGGAATGGGTTGTCAGAGTAGATTTCTTTATTTTTCCTTCTACTAGAATATGATATGCATCCATGCTAGTTCTCATGCCTCCTTGAGTAATATCATGGACATGATATCCTTCTTCGTGTTACTTCCTTTACTTGGTGGTAACCATGTTCACTCACCTTTTATTTTCTTCCCACTTTGCTACCAAGTCTAAGTATTTTTCTATATCATGTTTTGTGACTTGGAAATATCCATAGAGTGTGCAAGGTTTACTACAATATCACATGTTGTGTCCAATTTATCCATAGTTGAAGAAAATAGCGTACCTTCCACCTCAAAATCCACCTATGCCTCTACCTATGGGACCTCCTATATACCCCCCTTCTCCTCTACCTCAATTATCTTCTATCCCCTACACTAAATAAGCATCAACAATTCATTCCTTCATTAATTCTAATGCTCTACAATTATTCACATCATGTTCCATTGATTTACAAAATTCACACAAAGGGGTGTTGGTGGAAGTCTAATATTTTTGTAACATAACACACTTGGAAGGTTCGTGGCCCCAAGCTCTGTAAACTTCGCACCAATCTAGTTTTCCTCAAGTAGGGAATGGGTTCAACGCAATTGTGATAGTGTATTTTGCCAACAATAGACATTCATTCCTATAGTGAGCCTTTGTTGTACACATAGTGCAACATACCTACTCATGCATAGCCTTTCCTTTAGCCATTTTGTTTCCAGTTGATTCATTAATGCAACCAACTGACTCTAAACGTGTGCCATTCTATCCAATGACTCATCTCCTCCTAAAGTAGACTTTAAGCACATAACAATCTCTAGGGCATCTTCTCGATATCTTATCTATTTTTGTTTTATGGGAATCTATATTTGAGGGAGTAAACCAACAATAAACCACTTCCAATGTTGCACATCCTACAATTAAAAAGTTAGTTTCCCCAAATATCCTTGAATCATTGATTATAATCCTGGACCATTTCTCCAATTGCTTGCTTGATTTATTTTCGCCCCATTATACACTACTAAAATTACTTAGGTTTTTTAATTTTTATGACCAAATCAATCTTTATCTTCTCAAAAGTTATGGTATGGTTAGCAAGTGTAGTAGTCTTATATTTCATATACCAATGTAGGGATTTTCCCCTAAAAGTGGTTTCCATTTGCACAATATTCAATGCCTCATCTATAGTTTGATTCATTGTCTAGATAGATTCATAGGTAAACAAATCATACTTAGCATTATACCTTCCAGTTCCACAAAATAGTGGAAGTCTAATACTGGTATCATTTGATGTAACCCTTTCCATATTCTAATTCAAATTTCTTACTACTTAATGGCTTCTAGTTGTTGTTGCTCATATTCTTTGTTGAAATATCTCTCTAACTTCTGTCTCTATTGAACTTTCTACTTATCCTGCTAAAATGTGCATAGGGAGTGGTTCAAAAAGGGGATTATACCTCATTTCTCCGAAGCCTTATTTGTTGGACTCAAAGGGTTCTCTTATCTTCAAATGTGTAAACAACTATGTAATTACTGAGATATCCTCACTTGCACTTGGATCATCCTTAGTTCCACTAAGGGCATAACTCATTTCTTCATTACTGCTATCAAAATCCTCTAATTTCTCTTCATGTCTTACTTGCCAATGGGATCCAACACCTACTACTTCTATCCTACTTTTTCCTTTAGCATACCCTTCTAATGCTTTCTCCTCAATGTCATGCCTCTTTGACTATCTTTCATCTTCTTCTTTTGCTTTTGTGCTCCATCTTAACACATGTTCTTCTTTGGTGCTCTTTGACACTAATTCCCTTCTACTACTACCTCTCCTAGAAATACTACATAATTTTTTTTCTTCCCTCTTCTTCAACCTATCTAATGATACCTTTCATGCAACCTCCTTTGGCACATTTCTTCTTTCATATAGTGTTGCCATTTTTTTGTTGTACTTTTTTGGGTCCATTCCTCTCTGTGTAATATACCTCATTGCATCCCCTTTAGTCCTTATGTCCCCATGTGAAGGCTTACACTACTATCATATTCGAAGCCATATGCATCAATCGATTTTCAACAAACACCATTTTAATCCACAAAGGTATGCTCTTCAATAATCTTCCTCTTACACAATGTAAAACTCTCTTTTAGTGGTGTTGAAAGATGTATTGTAGTCAATAACAAGTTCCACACTACATCCCTATATAATGTGATCATACTAGAAATCAATAGCAGGAGTTCATTTATTATCTAGGATTTTCAAAATTTCTACATTTTATTGACTCCAAATCATAGGTTCTTCAACTCGACATACATTATTAAGCGTGGTCTATCTTTTAATTCACTCATGCAATAAACAAGGAAACTCAACAAAAAAGATCTTGTGTTTATCTGAAAAAAATTGCCTATCTTTCCACCATTCAAGGTTTGCATGCAAATTTTGGGTCTCTTCTTGAGCAAGCTCCACTTCTCTCTTAATGATCCTTTCTTTAAGGTTTCTATGACATGTTTTCATTACTTTCTATAAAAAATTGTTCCATCTCGAGTAGAACCAGTTGTTGGCATTAAAATATTAGACCCAAGGTTCAATGTGCAATCCAACGATAAATCACACTTACATTGGCATTTTCAATACCATATAAGGGAAAGGTCTCACTTGAGACACTAGTGAACACGACATGAACATATTTCATTAATAAATAAACATAACATGCATCTTAATTATCCATTAATCACTATAGATCATTCATCATTCATAAAGACAACAAATAGAACATACATAACCCAAAATAAAATTTAAGGGTGAAATACATCATCCATTCCATTTCATTCCTCAGGAGGGTGTTATATCCAATGTTCTTACAATTCTCAACCTACTAAGCGTATCAACAAAATTCATACCCAACATCCAACCTCAATTCATCATTTCCTATCCCTATATATGCATCTTTACATTAGTTACAAGATGGCACAACCATCACCAAAACTCATTTCTTAAAGGGCACATATGGCACCCTATGTGTGGTACACAATAGTCCATGCAACTTCCATTGTATTACATGTAGAAAACTTAAGGAAAACTTGAGGCAAGTAGGCTTCAATATGTGTATATGAGTCCAAAACTACAAAACAGGGTGCCAATAGTGTTGATGTGGACTAGATGCATGACTATCGGTGCTTTGTGTCATCAAATATTACAAAGGGGGTGTGCAATGAATGTTATATGGTCACATGAGTTCCTTAGTGTGTTGCATTTCTTTACACGCATCATGTTAGTGCATTAAAGTAGATGGCACATTGTGTTGGTGTTGTTTGTGCCAACACTGATAATTGGTGCATGCTAAACAATCTACGACACACCATAATTTTTTTTAATATTAAAAAAAAGACAAGTTCTCTATTGAAAGTGGATAAAAAACCATCAAAATGTCAATAAAGGGATAAAAAAGAAATTACTCTGTGTTGTCTTAATCATGGAGGCATGTTCATTGTAGAAATGGTAAAATAGATCCGTAGGATATTTTTGAAATCTCAAATTGATTTTTAATCTATTGTTGATGAAGATTGTTAACATAATCCAACAATTTAGTAGCAACAAACAATGAGGTGTGGGTATAGGAAAAGGTCTTTAGTGCTCGTAGTGTATGGAAGCATTAGCCTATGGTGTTACCTCCAAAACTTGCACTTAAGTGGTAATGTTCTAAAACACAAGTTTAGTCTGGATGGAACTCAGAGGGGCTATCCACTGTTACCTCAGTAACTCCCTCTATCACTTTAGGTTGTCTCTTCTCCAACACAAGGGGGGTTTCCCTAAGTTATGATTTCTAAGAATGTGGCAAGGAGGCTCAAGGTGATGTGATGAGATAACGTAGAAAAATATAGTTTCTATAGTATAGAAAATGGGGTGATGGATGATAAGGGACTAGTTCCTATCTAATACATGGAAATGGAGTCAAGAATCATCAATCTAATAGAGTTATTTATGAATGGTTAAGGTAAATAAAGATGGTATGCATGCCACAACTCAAATCAACTTGTTGTTAAATAATGATAAAATAAAGTTGGAGGGACCTTAAAGGTGTCACACTCAAGCAATACTATTTGGTTGTGTCTTATAATGAAGTGTTAACCCAACAACAACTCTTAAAAGATGATAGATGTAAGATAACACATTCAAAAATAAGGCATCAAAGGAAATTAAATGGGGAAAAACTCTCACATTAAACCCTTCCAATATAATAGAAATTTTCTTCTTCTTGGCCTCTCAAGCATGCTCTTTATAGGTGGTTCCTAGCATACATAAAAAACAATTAGAAACCCAAAATATTTGTTTCATGTTAAAAGAGAGAAAAACCAAAAACTCCACAATCCTTCCATTAGATATTCAACAAAGCTCCAAGAGTAGACAAATCCTCACAAATCCAACCATGAAAATTAATGAGGAAGGACTACTCTTTATATATAGTCTAATTCAACTTCCTTTACAATAAGAAAATCATTTAATCTCCTAGATCCATGTTTTCTCACCAACCCCTTCTAACAATAGTATAAGTGGTTAGATCCACTTTCACATGTAGCTAACTTCATGAGTAAGTTTTAACAATGAATAAACAATGGACTTAGTCAGTAATCATCTCCCAAAATGGATCAAGGAGATAGGGCACTCCCTTTGATTGATTGATTGATTAAGCATGCAACAAATTCCTTAAATGATGAACAAATTATGTTTTGTTCACTCTTCTTCTCATTTCTTTTATCTTACCTTATGCCTCACACTTTGAACCATTTACTCTCTCACACTTCTCATCCACGGTCCTCTTTACTCATTAAACTGCATATTGTTGCAATAATCTTCACACTCCACTCCTCAAACTCCTTTATATGAATCCCCATAATTATTCTTGCATCTTGTTGTTAAACATACTGATGTCTTCCACATCTTATTGCATTATCATGAACAATGGGTGTACACGTTGCACATCTCCTCCTTCTATTGTAACATGGCTCTAATACCATATGATACAACTACATGTTGCCTAGCTGTCATGTCCCCAATTTTGGCTAATTCAGTGACCATGTGTAAAAGGGGACAAAATAACCCCTAGGTAAATAATTTTACTTCATCATGTATGCATAGGATTAAATTGAGACTAAGTCAAGTGAAGGAATTATTTTTATTAATTTTAATTAATTTTTGTAATTAAATTCCTAAATAATTGAGCAAGTGGGCCAAGAGGGTGCCCTCGTGAGGATAAGGTTTCCAAAATGGAACTGGAGGCCAGAAAATAGCAAGGAATGAAAAGTAGGAAGGTGTAAGAAGTTGTCTAGAACAAAAAATTAGAAATATCCAGAAAACGCTAAGAAGGGGTGCAATTTCTAAAAGGAAGCTCAATTTACAAGAAGGAAACATCTTGAGACAAAGGGGGGCGCGGTTTCTAAAAAGGGAGTTCAGTTACAAAATCAGGAAACTCTAACAAAGCATGAAACATATTGAGACAAAGGGGGGCACAGTTTCTAAAGGAAAGGAAAGCTTGTAAGGCAAAAGCAAGGCAAGTATGCCCACTCACGGGTGGCCCATGTGGAAGGGTTCTCACAGGTCACCAAGCATGTCAACTTGCTTAGCAGGTCACCATGACTTCTATAAAAGAATCCAAGCAACTCCTATTCACATATTTTGACCATTTTGTAATTGAATGTGTGAGCTATAGCTCCTATTGTTGAGTGATGTGCCTCAACCTTGCTTTGGGTGATGCTCCCCTTAACCATTTTTGTTCTAGTCTCTCCTCAGCTCTCTCTGGAAGGTATTGAAGAATAATTCGCAGCCATTGAAGACTGATGTGCAGCCATTAAAGACTGATCTCAAGTTGGGGTCTAATTGCTTCAGAAGATTTCAAGAGTTTTGAAGAAGGAACCACTCCTGCAACAACCTTCTATCTTCTTCTCATCTCTTTAATTCTCCGTTGGACATCAATCAGTGATGATTCTAATTGTGACATGATGGAGAAGGATTACATACCCGTTCATTGGATTTATTACATGTCCTCTCATGCTGCTCAATACCCACCATCTTTATGTATTGCAGACTCCATCGAAAGGAGCTTTCCTCGATGTAATTGGTACATGGTTCATGCTAGAGGTTACTGAGACCCTTAGAGTCATTTTGGTGCTGAAAAAATCTCTATAAGATTATGGTTATTCTATTACAAACGATCCTTAATATTATTCATAAATATGCATTTCAAATTCTGCAAGCAATTGATTCATTTTCCTACTTATGCTCATTAGACTAGCAATTTTGACTAGTTTTTCCAAAAAGGTTGTAAAATGAGTTTTATAAATCCAAATGTCATTATGTAAAGTTTTGCGGGTCATTAAGGTCATAATTAATCCATATCAAGTTTCAAAATGCAATTTAGTTCATATTGTACATGTGTTTGGGTCCCTGGAAGTCGAACTAGTCAGGCAGGCCAACTAGCTAGTTTTACTGTTTTGCCTGTAAAAAATATTATATGAACTCCAATTCAATTCTGTAAGTTGCTATGATTTATTGGGATAATAATGAATCATAATCCATATTCAGAACACTATTTAGAGAAGTCCATTTAGTTCTTGGGAAGGCAAATAGGAAATCCAACCTATTCTTCCAAACTCCACTAGAACCTACCAAATCCTCAGAATGTCTTGTCCACTTCCTGATTAGAGGGTTAAGGACTGATATCCATCATTTGGTTGCATTCAGGTGTAAGCACTGAGTTTAGTTTGCATATGCTGGTGTGCCTAGGAAGCATTGGAGTAGACTTCATCCTAGTTGATGTTCGGAACATAAATGGCCCCAATACTTTGTGCATAGGACTCAGAGTTGGCCCTGTTTATGTTATGTTTGTTGCTGCACATATTTCCATATAAAACCCAGAACCTAAAGCCATCACTATCATCCTTGAGTTGGGATTCAGTATCCAGAGTTATCACCTTGCATATTATAAAATTGTTAAAATTTACTAATGAAAATTCTACTTAAAATTTGTGTTTTGAGTTGAGATTCTAGCCTATTCTTGGCTAGTATCTTACACTAACTCATAGTATAAGCTCAACAACAAACAACTTGGGATAGCTCAAGGGGGAGGGTAATCAAGGCATATGAGAAGGGGATTGTAAGGGAATATGCAATAGAGAGACAAATCTACTAACAAAAGAGATCGAAGAAGAATATATCAGGTTTAACTGTAGTTGATAGTTCATAGAGCTCTTGGGGATGATGGGGATCAAGATCAAAGTTGGAAGAAGAGTATAAATGAAAAGGGTTTGAAGAGTGGAGTTTATGAGAGTAGATCTAATGAAGCTGAGCTTGCATGCCATTGAATGACAATCCTTAGGTTGTGATGTGGTGAGTAGAATAACTCTACTTTGGTTACTGGGTTTATTTAGTTTCAATAATAAATAATTGTGTTATGTTATTCTTCCTTGAGAATTTTGTTGTTTCCATGGTTTATTGTTGTGCACTTTGAGATACACCACCTACCATTGCATCAGTACAAAAAATTGATTTCTTGCAATATAATAAGTTGGCAAAAAGTCCAGCCACACTCTCAAGCACCTCATTATCTTGATATAATTAATTGGCAAAATGTCCACCAAAATTGTTAAGTACTATCCTTCTCTTAATAAAGTAAAAAAAATAAAATTACACACAACTAGTGTCAACCCAATGAACATGATCATAGTAAGTCAAATCTAATCAACCAACCCCAACCCCCATCCTCTTGCCTTTATTATGCGCACTAGGATTCCACATCCAAGTTGGCCCAACCCTAATGGAAGCCATGCATCTCCATGGATACTAACACATAGGTTTCCAAACAAAATTATGCCCTCACCAATGTAAAACCATGCAAAACAAAAATGAAAATTTCAGAAGTGTGAAATATTAATATATTAATTAGGGCATGTGTTCATGGTAAAAGATGAATATTATTAGGTGCAATCTTAAAAATGTTCTTCATCTACCATGCCTACCACACGCTATTCTCCCTGCATGCATCATAATTCAAAGATCCATGACACCACGTAAAATTTGGCCATATGGTCCACCTTGGATTGATCTATTAGTGAAGCATTGCAACACACCTTGAAAAATTGCACCATATACTAAAGGGATTACAATTTCACAATCCCAAACTACCTTTCATGACATTTATCATCACCCCTAGCTATTCAACCCCTTAATTGAATCAAGACCAAGGCCCTCTCTATCCTTATGCGACCCTTTCACTATCGTAATGTTGTCTTAATTGGATTCACCCTCTTGTATTTGACCATAGCTCACTGCTACATCAAATAAATGTTGGGTGCCAAACTTCATAAAACATTGATTGTGAAACTTGTGTTAAATGATGTAAAGGATACAAGTGTTTGCATGATTGGAAAGCACCAATCAAGTTAGGCCATCATTCAATAAGTTTCTTGGCTTTTACAAAAGGTCAACAAGAAAGTGATTATAAACAACAATCTATACTATGATAAGCAAGAATGCTTTAGTTCACAGTTATCAAGGTAAAATTGTGATGCGATTGTTTCGTCTATGGTTCAAAGCATAACTCGATTGATTCAATTTCGATTTTCAACATTTACACCTTTTTTATTAAGCAAGACAAAATTGATTCAAAAACATATTCTTTATGGTCTATTTTTCATTGAAATTTGGTAGTTTATTCTATTTGGGAAATATTTATAATTTTAGAGTGGTTTGTTCTACTTGGAAAAAGTGATTTTAAAACTGCCCTCTCAAATTTCAAACATTCCCAAATTGATTTGTATCCTCAGATATTCATTCTCAATCAAAACTCAATGAAACTTTTTTACTAAAAGCTAAGGAGTAAAGACAACATTCCCATTACATATCACATATCAAATGCCCCTCTCTTCTCAAATACCTACCTAAAACCCAAGGCCACATAGAACTTCAATATCCAATTCTCTCTTATCAAATACCTACCTAGAACTCCGAAACCACATGGAACTTCAATACACATGCACGTAAATGATACCCACATTCCACTTTGCTTTCTTGGTAGTCATAAAAAATAATTCTAAAACATTCTCCTATGTTCAATCTTGAAAATAATGTTTGCTTTCTCTACTAAATTGAAAACTATTTCTGCTATTTCTGATTTTAGATAACTAGAACCATATAGATTTAAATTCTCAAAATCAGTTTTTTCTACTAATTTCACCAAAAATACCATACACGATACACGAATATATTAAAAACATCGCTTGGACTTCCAAGGTAACCTTCACGACTTCCCAAGGGAATTTTCCACTAAATAGCACATTATGGGTTCTTGTTCTCTCCCAGTCGGTCTTCTTTGGCATCCCCTGAAATCCCCGAGGATCTCTTCCTTCTCCTGGGCTTTGAGACTGCGGATCGTATCATTATGGATCAAGTTTTTCAATCGTTGCAGTCTCTAAGTATCGATAATGAAGACAGGTTGTCTGAATTAGAAGACATTTTAAACTACAAATTCAAAAACAAAAGCCTCCTGAAAGAAGCGATAACACATTCATCGATAAATAATACTGAATCCTACGAGAGGCTGGAGTTTGTGGGGGATTCTGTTTTAGGTTACCTCGTAACAAAACATCTCTACTGCACTTACCCTGAGTTGTACCAGGGCACTTTAACTCTCTTGCGTTCTCGGAATGTTGACACAGAGAAGTTTGCACGAGTGTCTGTAAAGCACAAATTATATCGATACGTTTTCCTCAATGCACCGGCTCTCCAAGTGCTCGTAAGTTATTGTAAATGCCATTTCAATCAAGCGTTTCCCAAATTGATTTTGTCTGATGACGAAGATGAATGACATAACCCTTTTTGTGCAGATAGAGGACTTCGTTAAAGACATTGAAGACGCATCCAAATCCTTCCGTTGCGGGGATTTCAAGCCCCCCAAAGTTCTGGCCGACATAGTGGAATCCATAGCTGGTGCAGTGTTTGTTGACTGTGGGTGTTCTGCAGATCAAGTGTGGGAGGTACTTCATTCCCTTAATTTCCCTTGAAACCATGGGTATATTACTAAGTTAGATTCATGTCAGATTTGTATCGGAGCTGCAGGTATTCCGGCCACTGTTAGAACCACTGGTAAGTCCAGAAACACTTGAACTGCATCCTGTGACTGAGCTTCAAGAGCTATGCCAGAAACAAGGGAAATACATCGAATACAAAGACTCCTGGATTGGCAATATGGTAAGATCCCAGGTACTGATCAATGGCGAGGTCGTTGGGAATGGTGAACACAACCAAAAAGAATTGGCAGAAAGAGTGGCGGCTAAGAATGCTTTGGACAAATTAAAGAAGGAAGATAAAGTAGATAATTCGAGCAAGGACGAGAAGCAGAGTAGAAGTCATGAGCAGCCCTTAGTTGCACAGCAGAAATTGAACAACTTTTGCATGAAGAAGCATTGGCCTTCTCCCGTTTACAAGTAAGGATTTTCTCCTCTTATTCTAGGGTATTCCCATTAATAATGAGCCGAATTAATTTATATTAAGAATCTTGCAAGTAGTGTTTCAAAATTTGACTGTTGATAATTTCTAAATGCGTTGGGGATTTACAAAATTTTCGAAAGTGCCACAAATACCATAGTCACTTGTCCATCCTTTAACAGTACTGGAGCACATTTAAGCATCCAATTCAAAATCTAGGGTTTCATCAGTTGGTCTTGAATGCAAATTCTTCTCCTTCTCCACTCCAATCTACGTATTCACTTTCTCCAAATTCTGCCATTGCCGTGCTCCATCATGATATTTGGTATCCCTGTTACCCGGGAATTGGTAAAAGCATCAGTCTTGCTTAGAAGGGGTGCACGATTCAAATCTCTCTCCATTAATATCTTGATTGCAAAATCTTCTCTTTCTCCACTCCAATCTACTACAAATACCATAGCCACTTGTTCATGCTTTAACAGTACTGGAGCAAATTTAAGCATCCACTTCAAAATCTAGGGTTTCATCAGTTGGTCTTGATTGCCAATTCTCAAGGTGCTTTACAGCCCAGTATGGGGGAGATGTTGTCATGTAACATGGGTGAAACTGACAGAGCAACTATAACCCACATCACAAAAGAATAACATGTCACAAGTATAGATCCATCTTGAACCCTGATCTATCAAGTATCATGGGGGATATCCAATTTCTTCATGTGTAACTCTTTTTATCTTAAACTTTTTACACAACAAGGAAAAAAATTACCCCTCAAGAAATTAGACCCCTCTCGGAGCTTCATAGATCCGAGTTTAAGATGGATTCAAATTCCTCTCTGCTATTTTCTTGATTGCAAAATCTTTTCGTTCTCTAGTCCAGTCTACCGCAAATACCATATCCACTTGTCCATGCTTTAAAAGTACTGGAGCAAATCTAAGCATCCACTTCAAAATCTAGGGTTTCATCAGTTGGTCTTCATTGCCAATTCTTCTCCTTCTCCACTTCAATCTACGTGTTCAGTTTCTCCAAATTCTGCCGTTGCTGTGCTCCGTCTTGAGATTTGGTATCCCTATATCCGAGAATTGGTAAAAGCATCAATCTTGCTTAGAAGGGGTGCAGGATTCAAATTTCTCTCCGCTAATATCTTGATTGCAAAATCTTCTTTCTCCACTCCGATCTACTTATTCACTTTCTGCAAATTCTGTTAGTGCTGTTTTTTTTCATAAGATTTGGTATCCCTATAACCCATGGATTGGTAAAAGCATTCTCTTGCTTAGAAGGTATTCAGGGTTTAAATCTCTCTCTTCTCATGTTATTTTCATGTGAGTTTGTGCTATACACCCTCTTTCTTCATTTATCTTCTGTGAAGTTTCTCCCATCTTAGACAGTTTCAACTGCTACATGGATTGTTTGATCCGTCCTTTTCGATTGCTACAATACATAAACTGGACTGCATCTGCAACAGACTTGAGGAATTTCATCTACAAATTTCTAAATTTTACAACTTGTGAACAACAATACATCCATTGATTAAAACAAGAACGCTCCTAAAATGACTTTTGCTCCTTATCTTGCCTTAAAAATTTGACTCTTCAAACACTATTCCCACTTCTTATATCTCCTAAGAACATAAAATGCAACATGTAAATTCAAGTACTTCCTATTTATTTATATGGTATATGTGACAGAAAGGTTACCGGAAATTCAATTAAGACAACTGTCTTCAGGCCAAATACTATCTTCTATGAAGTTTCTCCCATCTTAGACCATTTCAACTGCTACATGGATTGTTCGATCTGTCTTTTTCATTTGTGACAATACACAAACTGGACCTTGTCTGTGACTGACTTATGGAGTCAGTAGTCTCCACAAATTTCTAAATTTTACTAACTTGTGAATATCAATACATCCATTGATTCAAACAAGAACGCTCCTAAAAGGACCTTTTCTCCTTATCTTGCCTTCAAAGTTGACTCCTCTATTATTATTCTCATTTCCTATATCTTCTAAAAACATAAATAAAACTTATAAATTCAAGTACTTCCTATTTATATGGTTTATCTGATAGAGTGTTTACCAGAAATTCAATTAGGATAACTGCCTCCAAGCCAAATACCAACTCTCGAAGGGTATAACGTGTGTTTATCTGAAATTGTGATTATAGGATTTAGCAACCTAAAATAATAGGAGCTATGATAGGAATGAAGCTTAAATCAGCATAGATCCATCATAAACCCGGATCTATCAAGCACCGAGAGGGATCTAATTTCTTGAGGTGTAATTTTTTTCCTTGTGTAAAATATTTAAGAAAAAAATTTACACCTCAAGAAATTGGATATCCCCCATGGTGCTTGATAGATCCGGGTTTAAGATGGATCTATACTTGTTTTAATTTTATGATTTTATGAGCCCACATGTTATTCTTTTGTGTTGTGGGTTATAGTTGCCATGTCAGTGTTACTCACCTTACGTGACATCTCCCCCATACTGAGCTGTAGAACACCTCGCTACTCTCGATGTAATAACAAAAATAAAGATCAAAAGCACCAAGGTAATGGGGTTACATCTATAATCAAGGATGTAGTCTGCATGCAAATAGAGATTCAAATTAATAGAGGAAGTTTTCAGTATGGAGGCTTTTGCAGCTGGACATTTTGTTCATGTGTTTTCAGTATATTACTGTATAAAAGATTTTTCTAGCAACACTTTCTGAGAGAATTCATTACTCATCATCAAAGGCAACGGAACTTAGTTAATTAAATTTCTAAGATAAAAATCAAGAAAAACAAACTCATTCCAGAAAAATACCAAACCAAACCTTCACTTCAAGAAAAACACTTTTACAATATTATTATCTTATGTGCAAGGTGACCGATAGACAGAGTTTAATGCATAATAATGAAGATAAACCCTATGCATAATAATGAAGATAAACCCTTTCTTCTTGCATGAATGAGGTATACGAATCAAATCTCTTTCCCCCTGTTAAAATGGGGTTCACCTCCTCTGCTGTTAAAGTAGGTTTCATTGCTCAGTCCATGGCCACAAGGAATTGTGCATTTGCAAGATAAAAACTACTCTTATCTATATTTTTGGTTAGATGCATCCTACTCCTCTAATTACTTCGAGTGGCTTATGTATTCATTGAATACTTTCAGTGCCATATGCAACATATAAAATAGAATGCGCTTGTACGTACCTTTCATTGGATTTCCACCATTTGCCAAGAAAATAAAGAATTGAGGATACAAACCAAATGTTTGACAAAATACCAAACTAGAGCTGCACTCAAACTGTTTTACTAAATGCTTGAATAATGAATAACCCTGTCAAACTTACGATATCTATCTACAATCTGGAGTGAAGATCGCATTTCTTCATGAGATTAGAGTATGGAGTCTTGAAGTTCTTAGGTACAAGGGATTTGATGGTGTACTCTTTGTCATTTTGTTTAAAGGGGTGATATTTCTGGAACAACATCTTGAACAAAGGACAATTGGGAAGTTATTCCATCAACAGTGGTTTCCAGTGGTTTCGTGATATCCAAACTATGTTTCCTTGTACATGAGCCTGAGCCTGCTGTGAAGCAGAGAAGAAGACCAAGCCTCATCAGAACAGAATATGTATATTATAAGCACCATAAAATCACATCCCGTCATTATAAAATTAAAATGAAGCTTCGTAGTGTCAGAGTTATAGATCTAGCTAAACTAGCTTACCTATCTAAGCAACCAATAACATATCAACATAAATAAGAACAGAAAGAGAACAAGGAAAATAATACACCAGATATACGTGGTCCACCCAATTGGGCTACGTCCACGGGAAGGTTGTCTTCTATTATCTCCAGAAATCTCCTTCAATCTTACAAAGAGAGCAACTCCAAATAACCCCAATACAATATAGCAGAGAGCTTGTGAGCACAATCGAATGTGTTGTGATAGTATGATGGATGATGATGTGACTCCCTTGACCCTATTATATACCAAGAGATGTGGAGGACTTACTTTCACATATTGCATGTGGGATAATATAATTCTCCATATTAACACCTCTTTATATAACAATGGATATCAAGAGTATACTTTACCATAATGAATATGAGATTTAATGTATTAGTCTTTTACATAAGATTGTGGATAACTTCCGACATAATACAAAGACATTATTACCTTCCAAGGAATATAATAAATTCCAACACTCCCCCTTAATAATGGCTGGGAGAAAAGCCCACACTAACACTAAGGAAGGAAGGAGTCATTACTGCTCCTTCTTGATGACAACTTCCCTCATCCCAAGCAAGGAATGAAGATGCACATACTTCGCTACTGTTAAGGATTTGGCGAAGATATCGGCTACCTGCTGCTCAGTAGGACAATACTCAAGAGAAAGAATACCATCTGCTCTGAGACCTCGAATGTAATGAGCATCAAGGTCCAGATGCTTTGTCTTGGAGTGATATGCCACAGCCGGATTATAAGCAAGTTGAGTTGCACCCCGATTGTCACATTTCAACACAGTGGACAATTTCGGAACCAGACCAAGCTCAGTGAGAACATGCCATAACCAAACTGCTTCTTTGGCTGCTCTATACTCTGCTTCACACAAAGATAAAGAAAGAGTCTTCACCTTCTTGCTGGACCAAGAAATCGGACCTGAACCAAGTTGAAATATATAACCAACAGTTGACCGTCGATTAGAATTGTCACCTGCCCAATCAAAATCTGTATAATAACCAGAAAGTAAAACTGTTGCACTGCTCGAACAAAAGACACCATAGTACAATGTCCCCTGTAAATATCTCAGAATTCTCTTGGTTTCCTGCAAATGACTTTCATGAGGTTGCTGCATGAACCGAGAAACCATACTGACGACAAAAGAGAGATATGGTCGGCTGTGAGTTAAATATATCAAACTGCCCACGAGCTGACGATAAAGAGTAACATCAACAAGAGGAGTGGTACACTCAACAGTTAACTTTACACCAGACTGAAATGGTGTAGGAGCAGGTTTACAATCACTCATATGGAAACGAGCCAATAAGTCTGTAGCATACTTCGGTTGAGAGAGAAAAATACCATCTGCCATATGCCAGATCTGAAGACCCAAGAAATAGTGCAATATACCGAGATCAGTCATTTCAAACTGCTTTTGAAGATCACTTTTCATACTTTGAATTAATACAAGTTGGCTGCCAGTGATGATACGATCATCCACATATAACACAATAATGAGGATATTATCACCAAAGTTTTTAACATATAGATTTGGATAAGATATACAACACTTAAAACCATTGTTCAAGAAATATGCATCAATTTTATCATACCAAGCCCTAGGTGCTTGTTTGAGACCATATAAAGACTTGTGTAATTTGCATACTAAACTTGATGTTTCAGCATTAATAAAACCAGGAGGCTGTTGCATATAGATGTCTTCATTAAGATCACCATATAAAAAAAACACTTTTAACATCCATTTGGTGTATTTCCCATTTATAAGATGCAACAAGAGATAAGATGGTTTTTATTGTATTCATTTTAGCAACAAGAGCAAAAGTTTCATTATAATCAATACCTTCAAGTTTATTAAAACCTTTTTCAACTAATCTAGCTTTATATTTTTCAATCTGTCCTTCTGTAGTGAACTTATTTTTATAAACCCATTTGCAACCAACTAAATTCTTTCCTGAAGGAAGAGGAACAAGAGACCAAGTCTTGTTCTTCATAAGAGATTCATATTCAACAGACATAGCTTGTTCCCAATGAGGTTTACCCTTAGCTTGAGCATAAGAAGTAGGATTGTCTGTGGCCAACACTTTGGTCATAAGAGCAAAGTTAGATCTAGTTCTACGAGTATCGGAAGGATTACCGATCTGACTACCTGCAGATTCAAGAGTTTTTTGGGCCCAAACAGGAAGGTTAGAAGGAACATAAGTCACTTCAGGAGCTTCAGGACATTCAGGTGGAACACTTGAAGAAGAGGGTGAACTAAGATCAACAACAGGCACAGAACTGGAAGGAGTAACAGATATAGGAGTAATAGGAGACAATGGAATATTCAGGGTAACATGAGGTTCTACAGACTCATGTGGTGGAGAGACTTCAGTAAATTGAACATCTCTTCTGATTATGACACTTTGATTAGAAGGATCAAATAACCTGTAAGCCTTGGAATCCTCAACATAACCAATGAATATACACTTGTGAGACTTGGGTTCTAACTTTTTCTGTTTGTCATGACGAATATGAGCCCAACATTCACAACCAAACATCTTAAAGTTTTTAATATCTGGTTTTCTACCATTCCTTTTTTCCTCAGGGGTAACATGCTTAACAGCTTTTGTAGGAACTCGATTTAAAATAAAATTAGCACAACTGATGGCTTCAACCCAAAATTTCTTGTGTAATCCTAAGTTACCGAAAACGTCATCTTTGTCACGTCTCTTCTACGCGATTTTTTTTTTTTTGGTAAAAGATCCTAACGAAACAATAAATGCGGAATTATAAATACTAGTTGTCGTCACAACCTACTTAGTAATATTTTGAAAGTGTGTGCATTAAACATCATTATATCTTCTATCGCTTTTCAGACAAGTGCCAACCATGGCAACGTGCCTATACGTCATTGCATTAGTCACCAATTCAAATATCCACCGAAGGTACAATGATGGCATGCTGAACATTTTGCGGCAATATGAAAATTACATAAGCAACATTAATACTTCAATTAATAACTATATTAATGTCATTAATATGTCATTAATTATTAACCACCACTAGTACGGTATTAATGTGAATATAAATTTGACCTACATAGTTATATGTTATACTTATGTACTAACATACACCCTATGCATTTAAATACTTTACCAAGCCCTAGCATTAACTTTGTAAATACCAGGCTAAGTGCTCATACACCATAGTCACTTATACGATCCAAAACATAGTTCATAAGTGGCAGTATTGAAACAAAATGCAATATAATATAACTTAATGCAATATAAAGTATATATATATATATTATAACCTAATATATATATATATATACTCCTAAGTGCTTGTATGTTGAGCCATGGCCCAACCTAAGCTTATGCAACAACCTAGTGCTTATACTATATAACTTAAGCGCTAGTATAAATATCATATGCCAATCTTAACATATGGCCACACCATTAGAATGGACTTAGAGCAATGTAAATGATACATTATAACATAACTTATTACAAATGCATTGTAATGTTGTATGACTTATGGGTAGTCGCATTACTCGGCCAACACAAGGTTGAACCAAGGCGTATGCGAATCCATGTCACAAGCCACGAATTAAACCAACCGGTCCAAACCTTAGGCACTCGCGGTGATAACTTACGCCAATGCATAACATGCAATTCGTAATGGTTCGTAGCATAAACGTTAAGGTTTCAACATTGCATAATATAGAATAAGTGGTGACTGTGTCTACTTCTATTCTGCCACGCAGACTGCGAATTATACGAACCAAAGTTTTAAACCCAGGTTGCTTCCATGGCAAGTGGCTCCACTTGGCAACGACGTGTTTCAATACTCAGCAAAATGGAAACAAACAAACACGCACTCTAGTTTGCCATGCTGGCTTTCGCACGAGGCTGCCAACTCCCAAAGCTTGTTGCATTAAAGTTTGACTGCGGGTTGAAATGAATGTAGAATGACTCATGACTGTTGATCATGATCCGGGTGGCCAAGTTGGGAGTTGTGAATGCATAAGCATTGTTGATCTTAGTTGTGGCTGTTGGCGCCAACTCTTACGAGGTACTCTGCAATTAAATGAACAAGTGACCGGGTTCAGAGGTCGCCACTCCTCACACCGGTATCACCTTGAAACACAAAACCCTACCTTGCATTTCAGCTGCTCCTTTGACATTCGACGAGCTACTTCGAGCACTCCTGCTCCGAGCATGGTGTTCACTCCCGAACCAGGGAGGAGATGCTCCCAAAGCGCACCAACACTCTGCGTGAGGTAGCTACCGACAGCGTTGTTTGGTTACATGTATCATAGGTAAGAAAAGTTCATTCTTTACGCAGTTACCATGTTTTACTTCGCTGGTTCGTTGTAAGTATATGCTTGTCTAACTAACAATTCGTGGTTTCCTTGTGCAGGTATGGGACGATCCCAGCTTGGGCCTCGCGTCGGTTCAACTTGGTGGTAAGTGGTCACGCTACCACTACTTTCGTTGTCCAATTTACTTTTCACACAGTGAAATTATTACTGCCATAACTAACTGCTGCGTTGGACTCTTCTCAATGCAGGAACTATGGGACCGTGGGCATGCTGGGTCGCTCGACGCTATCTCCACGACTTAGAACGACGAACCGACCGTAACGTGGCCAGGTAACCCGTCATCCTTGGTCCTTCGGGTGAATCCACCCGTCGGTTATGGATGGGTTACTTAAGACTCTTGGTTCTCTTGTCTGTTCTCGTTGCAAAAGGGCCTTCGGCCATCCTCGCTGTTGCATGTGACTGTGTTTGGATGTGAAAGGCTCCTAGCCTGTAGGTGGATGTAATGTTAGTCTTTTAACTTGTATGGTGAACGATACTTCGTCGAACTTGAACTTGGGTGGTTGGGCCGCCATGGGCATTGCTGGTTATAAACACTGTTTCATTTTGGGTTGACCTGTGAAGAGGTTTTGGTGTGGAAAAGAAGAGCGATAGCTCTCTGGACTGTATTATTTAGTTTGTAAATAATGAATGCATTTAAATATGAAACGTCTAAGTATTAGTTTGTTTGGTTACAATGTTGAAAAGATATGGGCGCTCTCGGCCTCTGTTTCCTCTTTTACTAAATGAATAGAGTTATTATGCGAATCTTGTTGCATTCATCTTTTTAAATGTGAAATGGTTAACTCGTTAACTCTAGGCAATGGGCTATATTTGTAACACTTTCACCCATACTGTCTGTACATTAATTTGATGGAGTTGTAATGGTTAAAATGAAATATTTGCCGTTCAATTGATTAATGAACACGCTGCTCCTCAATGCCCATATAGGCTTGCACATAAGTTAAAAGGGTTGTTGCATTAATTAGTTTCGTAAATCAATTAAACTGTAATGTTGTTGGCATGCATCCCTGCGCTTAATTTTTATATGGAAAGGACTCTATTTCCAAGTCGCTCCTCGAGCATAGTCAGCAGCATAACTTTGTTAATGTTGTTGCATAAACGTATACACAGAATCGTCTTTGGAGTTAAGAAAATGCAGTACTGTAAATAGTGAAGCGGCTCGGGGATCCAAAACTGATCCCCGAACCTAGCCATCGGCTTACTCATAAATTATAGTGGTCGTATTACATATATATAGATTTGTTTTTTATTGTTATTATGCATTGTTGTTGTTTATACTGTGCCGGCTGTGTATATCGTGGAAGCATAAAATGTTTGGATGGAATCGTTGAAACTTTTAACCCTTAACTATATATATAAACTTAACTTTGTAATATATACATATATATAGTGATAAGGTGGATTCCAATACATGGACCACGATTTGATTCTGAGAAGAGTATCGTGACTCTTAACTCAACCGATAACATGGGCATTAATATTTATAAAATACACCACTCTAATTTAATTACATCTACAGGCTAGAAAGACATTAGTATAATGTAAATAGCCCTGTAGACAAATTCTAGGAAAACCCCATTCAAGTTCTAAAAGGAAATTTAAACCTTAAACGTAAGCAGAATAGCTTAGATACCGAACTTGATCTCAAATTTGGAAAGCAAGTCTTTCAAATACATATTTACATGAATATATAAACAGATTCAGAAATGATCATTTCATTAAAAACATTTAGGAAAACGTCATGTTCATCTTTATCCCCAATTTGGGTTGATCTATAAAAATAGAAATGAGGGTTTATAAGTATTTATGGCTTGACATGTAGACCAAGAGGTTTACATGTCTGCCTGAGTTACACAATAACATGCTATAACAAGGTTCTGTCATAAGATAGAAATTAATGTACTCTAGATAAAATACATACACATAACCAATAGGTTAGTATTCAAACAATGGTTACTCTAAGGTGCCTCTCTCAGGCTTATAACCCATTAATTAAACAATATTGCTGTCTACTTACTGCACCAACACCTTATCCCTTCCTACCATAAATAAAAACTATGAATATTTCAGGCATTTCTATTAAGATCATAAAACTGTATAATATTACAGTGATCTAGGGTTTTATGGCAGATCTATACTCAGAAATCAGTCTAACATTTTACATATAAATAGATCTTAATAGTAGATCATTCAACAGTATTTCTAGGAATACACATAAACAAATTCCATTACTGTCCATAAAATTACCAAATAGGTGCAACAGATAAACTTATCTGAAATCTGATGACCAGTGGAACCAAGCACAAACCTTCCAGCCTTTGACTAGCAAGTACTCCTTGCTTTCAGGTCACCCCCGAGCTAAGTTCACAGTCCAACAGGTCGGAGTGTATATTTTAAATTACCCTTAACTTGTTCCCCAATTTATTTAGGATATTTCAGTGGCATTAGGCAACCCAACATCCAACTCAGTGCTCCTGAGCTCTAGGATGCTCCAGGGGCTTTTAAGCTTCAACCATTAAGAGAATCAATTAAACACAGCATATTCAGAGTAAATGCAGTACTCTTGCAAGCTTGGGGTAGTTCTCCTACCTGCACACAATCAAGTGGCCAAGCCAATACCTAGCTGTATGATTCCTCTTAATTTGGATCAGTTTGGTTCTCCCAAATATGTCCTCATTCACTTGTCTTCAGGATCAGTTTGGTTCTCCCAAATCTATCCTCATTCACTTGTCTTCATTTCTCTCAGGTTATTGTTCTTCCCAGGTTCCCATTTCTCTTGTGTGTTCATGGTCATGAGAATGTGAATAATTGTTCAAAATGAAGTGTTCAATGAGTTTCACTTTTTATTCTCTTAGATGTGAAATTCTCTCATTTTATGAATTCTTTTAATTCATTAGTTTCTCAAATCTTTTCTTTAGGGTTTGTCATTTTCTCCCATAATAATTTCTTATTATTATTTTAATTGGCATTTTCCCTCCAACCCATAGGGGATTGTGACTCCCATCTCATTAGTGTGCTGGTCCACATGGTCATTAGAAATCAACTTTTCAGATTTCTAGTATCAACTAAGTAAAAATGAAATAATACTTAACAAAATATAATAGGGGTTCAAAGTCCAAAATTGGGGTATTACAATCTTCAACCCCCTGAAACACCGTCCCTCGTATCTAAAATAGACGCAGATTCGAAATGGTGGCGAAACGGAATGGATACGTTTCAATCGTAGCAAGATACGGATCGATGAAATCATAAACGAATCAGTGAAATCGGAAACGGATCGGTGAAATCTGGAAATAGATTGGTGGAATTTGGAAACGGATTGTGTGTTTTGTTTCTCCTCTCTGCAAGGGTGCCTGACATAGAAACAACTCCTCGTTCCTCTGGCTCCTCACGCCATGGGTGTCTCTCATATGTTTGCATGGAGTTTAAAAACCCGACCTCCCCTCATATGGTGCATTTGCATTTGTTGTCCGCATGGAGCGCTAGTCGTTTACGGAAATGCAATGTCCCTCTGTCTTGTTTGCATTTTTTATTCATGAAAAGAATTAGTGCTCACGATGCACTGGGCTTGCTGCAACAAGCATTTTTTTATTGCCGTGTGCAATAGCCTATTGCTTCCTTTGTCTATGTTCTCATGATTTGAAGAGCATCGTTGCATTGTTATCTTCCAATTGCCAGTTTTTGTCACACGTCTCTTTGCCGAACACCGTAATAGCTGCCTGCACTATTGCTCCATGGGGTGTGGCATTTCAAATTTATTTTGATGTCTTTGCCTTCGAATTAGGCGATGCTAATGGTATTCTAAGGTCCACTTTGTTGATAATAAAACCATTTAAAGAAAGCTGGAAGGATTCCCCCTCGAAGTGTGTGGAAATGTGGAAAGGTCACAAAAAAAGGGTAGACAACCTCTTTTATTATCCCTAAATTACTTTAGGAAAAGATCATAAGAGGACAAAAGAGGTTTGGGAAAGGCCTTTTTCTTTTTCTTTTTAACAAGTGCAGATAATGGATGGAATTGAGAAGGGGTTTTTATTGAATAATAAAAGGGGGCAATGGGTTTCATAAAAACGAAGAGGATATATGTAAAAGGTTTAACATGGAAGAAATGGTTTAGGATAATATGTAGTTTTAATTTAAAATTTAAATGATGAATGTTAAATTTTAGTTAGATTTTATATATATATATATGTCGTTTCCCTGCCGTATCGTATCCATTTTTTTTGAAAATTTGTCATATTCGTCTCCCCCCCGTATTCGTATCTGTTTCCGTATCATTTCAGTGCAACTTAGCTGTAATTCTTTAGAATAAAGCATACATATAGCCATTTCAACTAAAGTTTTGTTTTTTCTTTAAGCAACACCATTTTGTTGAGGTGTGAGGAACAGTCTTTTGATGTTGAATTCCATGTTTAGATAAAAGGGCTTCAAATTATTTCTTAACAAATTCCCCCCCATTATCAGATCTCAAAGTCTTAATCTTTTTACCTGAATCATTCTCAACCAAGGATTTAAAAGCTTGAAACTTAGAAAATGTGTCATTTTTATTTTTCAAAAAATAAACCCATGATTTTCAACTAAAGCCATCAATAAAAGTAAGATAATAGATTGCATGACATATAGAGGAAACTTCAAGAGGACCACAAATGTCACTATGAATTAATTGCAAAGGTTTTTTAGTACGCCAAGCTTTACCCTTATCAAACATTTCTCTATGATGTTTACCAAGTACACAACCTTCACAAATACTTTTAGTAGACAAAATATTAGGCAAGCCATGTACCATTTTAGTTAACATTTGCATTTTACCATAATTTAAATGACACAATCTTTCATGCCATAATTTACTTAGTTCATCAGCATGAGCAACATAGGAATAAAAGGGTTGTCTTTTAGTTGAATTAAAACCAACAAATTTATATAAACCAATAGTATGATCATCAGGACCAGAAGAAACTACTTTAAATTTTTAAAATTATGGTTGATATCTTCAAGAACATATTTATCAGGCCAAGCTTCAAATTTATATCATTTTTGACATGCACGATAAATAGAAAGTAAGTTGATGGGCATGTGTTCAACATGAAAAACATCTTCCAATTGACCATTAGCAACATTAACATTACCAGAACCAATTACGGAAAGTTGTTTACCATCACCTATAGACACTTTCTGAGATTTGTACTTATTATTGTCATAAGATTTAAATAAAGAAGCATTACTAGTCATATGTTTAGAAGCACCAGAATCCATTATCCATTCCACATTAGAAGAAGAACTACTAGACGAAACAATAGATGCACATAAAGCTACTTGTGATTCATCAGGACTTTTCTTTTTAGTCTTAGACATTAAACGTTTCGCTTTAAAGCAATTCTTTTCAGGATGGTTAATTTTACCACAATACTTACAAGGATCATACACTTTTTTTTTCTTACTAGTTTCATGATGTGCATTAGAAGCATGACCAAAATTATTAGTATGATTTGAAGTGTTTGAACAAGAACCTTTAGCATTATTAAAACTTTTCTTAGGATTCTTATTGTATGCCATAAGAACTTTATTAGGTGAGACTTGTCCTGAAACAATCAACCCTTCTTTCTCATTTATCAACCCTTTACAAAAATCATCAAAAGTAGGTTTCGTGGTATTTTGAGACAATTCAAGAGCCCTATTCCTAGTTTGGATGAACATGTCAAAACAAGATGGCAATTTTTGTTCTACAAGATTTATAAGAGCGGTGTTTGTCTTCTTGTAATCTTTACCACAATTATTTAATTTTTCATATACTCTTTCAAAGTTAGTAGGTTGTAGGATCTAGCTCAAAAATATTCTTTTCAAGGTAATAAGTAGAAACATCATTAGATTTATCAAATAAAGAAGCAAGAATTTTCCATACCTCAATCGGGCTGTCTTCTGCCTCAATACTTACCTGAAGACTATCTGAAACCGTTTGACCAATGAGCCCTCTTGCTTGATCACATTTTTCCTATGTTGCACTGGCATTGGGTACGGGGGGACGCGGGGACGAGTTTCCGGGATGGCTAGAGCGCACCCCTAATTTTTCAGAGGACGACAGGTAGGGGACGACAATTTTATAATAATAATATATATATATATATATATATATATATATATATATAATTAAAATGATATAATTATTATATAATTATTATTAATAATTATATAATTTTAATTTTATATATATATATATATATATATATATATATAATATTTTAATTATAAACACATTGACATTAAAATCAGAACAACCTTTGATTGAGAGAAATCATAAAAATTAGAACATGTTTGCAGCAAAACATTAAAATAGCTTCCATGTAACTTTATCAGAAAAAAATAAACATCAAAACATGCTTGCATCCTTTAATTGAGATAAATCATAAAAATCAGAATGAGATAAATCTGTTTTTCCTTTTATTTTGGGTGATTTTTTTGACAAATTGCAGCATTGGTTTCTTCACGTTGACTGTGCTAGAGATTTCAGTTTCCCTTGCTCTTGTTTCAGGCTTTGATTCAGTATGTGCAGCAGGAGTATTGCTGTCCATTTCACTTCTTCTGGAGGAAATTTTAAGTTTGAAATGTTCCAATAATAGCAATGAAAATTTTAAATTACAAATTATGTTTTAAAATTTTGTTTTTTAAACAAGTAATTAGTAATGCTATGAAACTGAGTCTGAGATTTAAAAAGAAAATAGTCATAGAGGCGGCATCGCTGAGCCTTTTATTTTTCATAAATTAAAAATTAAAAATTATACCAAAAAAAATTTAAAATACAAAAATGCAATAAATTTTTTAGCATGTAAACAGAAATGCAATAAATTTTTTAGCATGTAAAATACAGAAATGCAATAAAATACCACAGTCGACTGGGAGCTACAACCGGGGAGCTATGACCATCGTGGAGCGCGACTGAGGAGCTATGCTGCGACTATGTGTTGTGATAGGGAGGTTGGCCGCTGGAGCGAGGAAGGAGAGTGCCGATGAGGAGCTGGAATACTGGTTGCTCGGAATGGAAGCTGTGTGAGTATGGGGAGTGCCGACAGAGTGGTAGTTGGAGCTCGAAGCCGAACACAGAAGTGGTAGCTGCGAGTATGGGGAGTGCGCTCGAGTGGTAGCCGTGCGAGTATAGTAGCCGTGAGTATGGGGAGTGCACCCGAGGAGCTGGTGCCCGGAGCTGAATGCTCGAAGCTGAACGCTAGAGCCCAAACACTAGAGCTCAAACGCTGGAGTCGCTCAGTGCTATAGACGCCGACAGAGTGCTGTAGCCGCCGACAGAGTGCTGTAGCAGCGGGAGTTTGGTAGCGCCGGAGTATGGAGGAGGAGAAGAAAATGTAGGGGTCGTGGGTTTAGGTTAGAAAATTAGAAATTAGAATTACGTTTTTCATTTTTTATTTTGATTATTTTTTTAATTTTTTATTTTTCATGTGCAGAAATCGAGGGACGTGTGGGAGTCCCCCGTTGCTCGAGGGACGCTGGGGATGTACCCGAAAAGTCCCTGATTTGCAAGGGGACGTCCAAAAAGTCCCCAAGTCCCCGATGGAGTCCTCGACGATTTAGGGACGTTTTCGAGGAGTCCCCAAGTCCCCGGAACGCGGGAACACAGGAAACGGGTGAAATTTTAGGGGGGACGGGTCCCCGTGCAACATAGCATTTTTCTTCCCATATAGCCACATCTTTAGCATCAATAGGTTTCTTGTGTTCACCATTAACAATCCTCCATAGATTCTTACTGCTGAGAACATCAAACATTTTTCTTTTCCATGCAAGATAGTTAGGACCAACAAGTTCAGGAACATAAGCTACTTCTGAAGTCTTAATGATAGAAATTTTGAGAAGAAAATTGAACCCAAATGCTAGAAATGACAAGAGAAAAAAGTGAATAGCAAAAAATTGATAAACTTTATTGATCTAATCTGAAAAAAACCAGAAACTTTACTTACAACTCTTAAAAAAGCCAAATAAAGTTACTCGCGGGTTTGCCACAGGAAACTTGCGCGTAGATTTGATACACGCGGGTTCTGCATAATGAAGTCGCGGTTAGATTTGATAAACGCCGGTTCTGCACATTGGAGTCGCGTGTATGTCGAAGCACACGCTGGTTCTGCATAGGAGGGTCGCGTGTATACTGAAGTACGTGCAGGTTTACAGTAGATCAGGCGCGGGTATGCCGTAGCACATGTGGGTCTGTACACTGAAAGCAGCGGGTTTGCAGTTTACACGCGGGTTCGTAGTAGGCAAGTCGCGGTTACACGCGTTGTCTGCGAAGAAAAGTCGCGGGTGTCCTGTTTTAGGCCGAAAACAATGCCGATTAATTCGCTGACGGAAACTTGCACAAAGTCTACCAAATTTAGACGAAAATCATAGATCTGATAACTGGAAGAAAGATCTTCTTGAGGAGAATCCAAAAAACATATAGATCTACAGAAAAAAAAAAACATCAAGAGACCCTTGAAAAAATTTCTGCAAAAATCTACACAACAAAGTTAGGGTTATAAAAAAAATCTCAGATATGCAGAATCATGCCTAGATTTGAAGAGCAATCTAGTGGCTACCAGATAGAAAGCAAATCCACAAAAATAAAGAGTATCCAGATGAAGATAATAATTATTGGTTGAAATCTATAGAAGCTGCTAGATCATAGCAACCAGCTTTGATACCATGTCAGAGTTATAGATCTAGCTAAACTAGCTTACCTATCTAAGCAACCAATAACATATCAACATAAATAAGAACAGAAAGGGAACAAAGAAAATAATACACCAGATATACGTGGTTTACCCAATTGGGCTACGTCCACGGGAAGGTTGTCTTCTATTATCTCCAGAAATCTCCTTCAATCTTACAAAGAGAGCAACTCCAAATAACCCCAATACAATATAGCAGAGAGCTTGTGAGCACAATAGATTGTGTTGTGATAGTATGATGGATGATGATGTGACTCCCTTGACCCTATTATATACCAAGAGATGTGGAGGAATATAACTCTCACATATTGCATGTGGGATAATATAATTCTCCATAATAACACCTCTTTATATAACAATGGATATCAAGGGTATACTTTACCATAATGAATATGGGATTTAATGTATTACTCTTTTACATAAGATTGTGGATAACTTCCGACTTAATACAAAGACATTATTACCCTCCAAGGAATATAATATATCCCAACATGTAGAATACTGTGGGTGGTCATCATTGTCTTCTTCATCTTCTACTTGTTGGCGGCCTTGCGGTATGGAACAACAGTGGAGAGGGTTCTCGTCTTGTATACGATAGTGATTGTCCTTCACAATGCCCATTGAGTGCAATTTCAGTATTACAAAGTCCACTTTCTGATTTGACAATTTCATTGTTTTCATAGTATGACAGTCGATGCAAGGGGTGAAACAATGAATGAATGTAGATTTAGATGTAGAGGTGAAATAAATTAACAAAATAGAGAGATGGCTTTTGAGCTCCATGACAGTTTTTCTGGCAGGTAGGTATTTGCTCTCAATCCCCCACCTGTAATGTCAATAATTCAACTCTGCAATCACGCAATCTTCAGATTATGATTTAAGGAGTCTGTATGCAATCTGAATCAACCTAGATAATTTAAATTGGAATCTGAACCATTGAAATTGCGATCTGAGTACCTCTTGGTTTGCTGGATTACGGCGAAGTTCGCTTGGAATGGGGATGTTTTGAATGCTCAGTATCAAGCTCCCTCCAAGACTGTGGGACAATGGTCACTCAAAGCATCTCTCTTTTGGACGATGTTTCTCGCAAGGTTTAGCTCTGAATCCGGCATCTCCAATGCCAATGATGCAAATTCTGCAGTCTCATCATCTTCAAATTGTGATTTGAGGGGTTTATGACTAATATGCATGGATCCAAATCGTTCAAATTGCAATTTGAGTAATATAAATTGCGACTTGAGAATTTCTTGGATGGCCATATATGACAAACTGTCATCGGAATTGAAATGAGACAATTTGAGTGTTGGGTATCGAGCTCCCTTCAAGACCTTGGTGGTTTTTCTGATAAGGTTTGCTTTGAATTTGACAGCGTTATTGTCAACAATGCAACTATGCAATTTCACCATCTTCAAATCTGCTATTTAAGTTTGAGTTGTGTTGCTCCTCAAGTTGTACCCCTCAAGCTATAAGGCTTTTTTTTCTTCTCAAGTTATTGATAGGTCTCACAACAAGAAACAATTGATGCTCAGGAAGGGTTGCAAAGCCAAAGAAGGCTGTGCAAGATGCACCTTCTTGCGCCACTTGAGACCATCGAGCCAGTCCTTGAGTCAGGGGAGGGTACCCTAACTTTAAGAGGCAGAGTTCCCTAGTCTGTCACACTAAGGTGCCTATGGATTCAGATGTGCTTTCATTGATTGGATTTGCAGCTTAGACCTGTGGTGCATGGAGTTGGTCCTAATTGCTAGTGAGTGACCTTTAAACGTTAGTTTGAGTGTGGAGGAACAAAAATATCTTGGAGCAATACAAATCAAATGGAAGAATATTGCAGGGGTACCTTAATCATAGCTCATCCTTCTGGGAGAAGATGTAGTACTGTAAACATATTCAACAGCAAAGCATTGATAAAGATTTCCATTAAATGTATTCATGACACACACTAAAAATCATGTGGGCAAGGTAAATATAGTTCCACATATTCAAGCAACGAAATAAAAACATTCAACCATAGACATAATATTGACAACATTCATAAGACATTATTTCCTCAAAAACCAGTGGCAAATTGCCTTGGTCTTGGTTTCAATTCAATAGAAATGTCTTTATATCTGAATACAATAGTAATTACATCAAGGGTGACCCATTGATCTCATGCCAAGGACTATTTCCTTTTTCTAAAAGAATAATCTCTTTGATTTCATTACAATGTAGAAAGAGGAAAGAAGAAGGGAACTAATGATGTAGATCCCTGTATGACTCTATCTCAAAATTTTTGGCAACCTGTCAGACATGACTTCTGAACCTCCTTTATTTCTGCTTTAATTTCTCTTCTTATAGCTTTGGTGTTTCAATTCTGATCTTCTTGCCTTATTCTGACACTTGTGAAAAGAGGCTTGAGCGTTGTCCTGCTTGATGTGATCATGGGGCATTGATGAGCTGACATAATTGAAATTAGGTCTAAAAAGGCTGAGAAATGCCCCAAGCTTTACGGATCTTTTCAGTTCTGCGTCCATCACCCTTTTTATTGACAAAGTTCAATGTATTGCCTCTTTAGCCCCAGGTCATTTATTTCTTGGACCTTTTAGAAGTATCAACCCTTGGTGGCTGCGAGGTCCCAGGCTGTGAATACCCTCTTGCTCCCTCAGCTGCTTGCCTTTGTTCTCTTTTCTCCACAAATTTCTGTAGTGTCTTCATGGCGGCAAACCCATGCTGATTTATGGCCTTCCCTCCTCTTAGGATCCCGAATGATTTGTCCAATTCAGAATATGGTGCATAATTTAGATCCCCTAGATTTTCAATTAAACTCCTTAGCAATGCTGCAGTATCAATGGAAGGCTTCAACTGACTTAGGATCTCAACAGCTGTGGGGATAGTGGACTTATCTGGTACATGAGTCAGCTTAGGTATGGCCTCCTGTAATTGTCTATTGTGTTATGTGTACGCCAGTAGGGAGCAAATTGAGATAGTCATCCTAAGGGCATGGGAGATGATTATTTACCATGATGTTAAATTTTAATAACTCTGAAGAATGGAAACAATAGCCGTCCTGACTCTGCCACCTTAGTCCTAATGATGTTTAGGCTGTTCAATTAATTTATGCTGTTCTATATGTCCATATAGACAGAAGTTCTATCTTTGATCCCCGATATTCTTAGTTGTTTGGTGGTTAGAGAGTTTATTACCTCTCTTGCTGCCTTAGCAGTTTTGTATGTATTCTGAATATTTTCCTGATTATTTATTAGATATCTTTATACTTTAAAAAGAATATTGAATTCTAAAAGGAATTGAAGATGATCTCTTATTGAGGGTAAACTATTTGCCACCTCCCTCCAAACAACCCTTTTAGCCTTTGTTATTGTCCTTACCATCCTGGCCTTTGTAAATGCTTCCTCTTGTCTAGATTTCCATGTATTTATTTCCTCTTCCAGTACAACAATTTCTTTCCTTTGCTCATGCACTTTTTTCTCTGAGACATTAAGCATTTCTTCTTGAGACTTGAGGTCATCTTTTCTCTTATCAGCTAGCTTCTCAGTAGTTAACCTTCATTACATTGTCAGCTGCCTTAGTTCTCCAATGTGTGAGATCTTTATTTAACTGTTCAATCCTTTGTTCTAAAATTGACACTGACCTTGAGGAAGTTACCCGATGGCTGTTAGAGGATGCTAGGTTCAACTCATTTTTGGTTTAAGTGAACTGATGCTTTAAAGAGTCAATTTTACTATTTGCTTCCTCCAATTGGAAGCCAAGATCCCCTGTAGATTCCTTCTCCGCTTCAAACTCCTTTATTCTTTCATCATTAACAACGAGCTGAACTGACAGGGAGGCATTCTCCTTCCTCAAAAAATTTAGCTCTTCAATGAGCTTCTGTTGATCATCTGCCATTTGTTGAGTAAAGGGAGGAGAGTCGGAGACTAAACCATCATGGAGTTCTCCAAGACTCTTATTCTATCATCTTTTTCTTTTAGCAAGGCAATAGCCTCTGCTGAACCTTGTGTTCCCTTACCCATTGTCATTATTGTGTTCCGCAATTGGGTATTCTCATTCTTCATGGTTTTTACCCGAGCATTTAAAAATTGATTCTTCACATTGACAGCTTCAAACTTTTTCTTGTGCTCATCTATGGAGGATGCAGCTTGAAGATATTTATTGTAAACTATGCTACTAGACCCCTGTGCCATGGATATATCATCCTCTGGAGGCACATCAACAGTATCAAGGGTGACTTGCATTGTTCTCCAATCATGGGGTTGCATTTCTTTGTACTTCTTAGCGCCATATGTTCTAATGTAGTGATTACAAACTGTTGAGTCATTGCGTCATATCTGGGTAGCATTCTAGCTTTGGCTTGTGACTACAGGCTTTCTATGCTCTGCACTCCCTTTTGAGCCTCTGCTCTTTTCTTTTGTTCTTCTCTCAAAATCTCTATGGGATCACTGATGTTTACTGGATGTACAATTCTCTCCCAAGGAGTCTCTTGGCTTGTCTCTTGTGCTGATTTGGTCATGTACATGCTTCATGTACCCTCTGAAGTTGCAACAAACAAAATATTAGTAAAACCAAAAAGGGAAGGAGATGAGACAGGAGGTATTTCACCCCCTTCTTGCTGAAGCTCTTATGACTGTTCTACTTCCCGTTGAACATCTTCTTGTATTGATAGGTTTTCCTGAGCAATCTACTCAGTCTACTAAGGTTCTAGGGGTCCCAATTTGATCCTCTTGCTCTCTGGTTCTTCTTCAACCACTTCTGTAGCTTCTCTCTTTTATGATTTTGATACATCATCAATGATATTTAACAAGGTTTGGGCAAAATTGTCAGTTCCTGATTGCAACACTTCCTCTAAGCTAGGAGATTTAAGAATTTCCTGCTGCTCTGGTGGTTGATCTTCTATCAACCCTTCTTGTTGGATTGGTTATTGAATATTTATGATTACTACTGCTGAAGGCAGTTGACTTCCCTTCATTTCTTCTGTAGCGATCGGTTGATCCAATGCCTCTTCAATCCTGGGGAGAGTTTCTGTTTACAACTTTTCCTCAGTTTCGTCCAATTGCTACTCAACCATTTTCTCCTGCTTAAATCCAGGAGGGAATTCTGTCACAATTGAGTCCTCCACAATGGATGTCATAGTTGTGCTGGGCTCAACTATATGCTCTCCTTGCTGCACTAAAGGTGCTGGTTCCTCAACCCTCTATGCATTTACATCAGCACTCAAACCTAGCTTGGCAGGCCTCTTCTCAAGTTGAATGGGCTGGGTGATGCCCTGACTATCATTTCCTAACCCTTCCTCTTGTGAGAAGCCCATAAACTACATGATAGGAAGGGTGTTTGCATAGGGTCTTATCTCCTTGGGAGGTGGAGGGATAATTATTTCTGGTGGTTTCTCTCCACTCCCTTGCCCATCATCTTTTATTTCTGACAGAGGGACGACATCCCCTATCCCCTCTTTTGGTACCTGGCTCATCATTCCCAGGTCGTCTTCCTTATCCTCATGGCAATCATCATAAATCTTGCCGAATTCTGCATCCTCTGAGATGCCAAGATAGGGGACATCTTTCATCTCGAGATATTTTCACATCTTCCACCATGCTCCCCTTTTGTGTTTGCTAAAGTTGTCTTGGACCAACTCCTTATATCTCTCTTGGGTAGGAGCCTCAAATGCCATATCCTCCTTTGTTACTATAGCTCTCTTTGGCCTGTAAAAAGTACAATATAGTGGAGCTTCTGAGGCTTTTGGAGTAGGTGCAGGGAAAACTTGGCTGGATGCTTTGGTAAGATCAGGCTCTCCTCTGATAATCTGCTCTACTTCTTGGTAAGCCGCCTTGTTGGCCAATTTTTCAACGTCTGGCTTAGGCTCATGATCCTAGGGGTTTGGGAGCTGCTTCCTCTGCCCAATTATGAGGTGGGGATCATACTTCCATGGTTGGTCGAAGGGAATGTCCAACCCCTTTAAGATCTCCAAAGCTTCTTTAATGCCCCTTTTATCATTAATGGCATATCCCCCATGGCTATGGAGAAGGTGGTCCTTCCTTTCTTCCTTGATTTTATAAAATGAAGTTCATCAACCTCTATCATTTGCCTCAGGAACTCCAACAAAAACAGCCTGGGGGTGAGCAACCTAGGCAACCTCTTGGGTGCTGCCTCAATACCGTACAACCTGTTTACTGTGTAATTAGGTCCTAGATACCAATCCCCTCTCTTTATAGCTTCCCCCAACTGTAGATATGAAATCATCCTTTTCGGCTCTCTTCCTAGTATCACTGAATATGCCGTGTACATAAAACGACCACATAAGTTTAACCAAGTAGCGCTTTGTTCTCTTTTTTTAACCCAGGTTAACCAGTGATATACCATGTTTTGATTGGCATCTTTAGTTTTCCGGAGCTCGAAGGATTCAAAGTGCTGGGATACCTGAATACCCCTGTAATAGGAAAACTTGTCAATTGAGTCCTCATTTCATTGGCTATAGCTTCATTTCATCGACTTCTTTGTCGGTCTCTCGGCCCAAAACCAGAGTAAAGGCAGTGATAAATTCCTGGGCCCATATGGGGAAATTCTTTAACTTCCAAGGGGTAGGAGGAATCTCTTCCCTTCCGTGGTTGTACTTGAGCTAGTCGAACAACCTGGCTCCTTGATTCCGATTTATCTTCTTATACCTGCTTGCTTGCTCCTCGTAGGATAGCGTGACCTTTTTTGGGGTGGTGTTTAACATCTGAGAGATAAGAGTTCATTGATATAAAATAGGATGGCTTGGCAGTCTTCGGCAGTGACAACGGATATGACCGGGTTATAATTTCTGGCGCAAAGTTAGGTAAACTCGGGGAATGAGAAAATGTTAGGGACTAAATTTTGGGCTAACTCGGAAGGCCATAACTTCTTGACTGTGGCGACATGAATTTACCATAGGCCGCTCCAATTAGCTGTTTGGGAGTCTGTCTCGTGGTTTTGGGGGTAGCAATCAGGGCCAATTCGTTCACGAAGGGTGGACCCTGAGAGAAGGAAATATCACTAGTGTCGGACATGGCTGACATGGAGAGGAGGATGAACTCCCAGAAGCAGTCTTCTTCTTTCTAGGCAGGGTTGTTTTCAGAAACAAGAGATGCAAAAAGACTTTTTAAACTAGGCAGAGAGGGCAGGTGATTTTAGTGATATTTACTACAACAAAAAATGAGTTCTCAAAGACTTACCCGGCAAAGACATTGGGTGACGGACGTGCTGTGAAAGGTAGTGGTTGACGACAATTCACGTTTAGATAGTGCAGGAGACGAGGTGCTTCGAGCAGCTCAATGCTTAGCTTTCACCCTTGTATAATACCATGAATTCGTCCCTCAATTCAAATTTATTGAAGATTGATGTTGCTAATTACCTTCGAGAGCTCGCCCTCGAAGGCGAAAGCTAAGCATTGAGCTGCAGAGCATTAAATGCGGTAGCTCAGTGCTTAGGATCCGTTGGATCTGAAGGTTCTCGGGATCCAATGGACCCTGAGCGCTGAGCTGCTGCATTTAATGCTCTACAGCTCAATGCTTAACTTTCGCCTTATACAAGGGGTAGATCCTCATTTAATTTGGCATGTCCGATTGTTTATGCTATATTCATGGCAACGTAGGGTGGCGCCGCCAACTGGTCTCAGTTGGCTGTATGAAAAATTCTTTTTGATTGGCGAATAGTGCTGACAAGACACATCGTTTATTTATCAGGACCCTTATGTTGATTAAATGCCCATAATCTATTTATCATGGCAAGATCTCCAGTGGAACCTTTCATTCTCCGGTGAATGGCTGGGTTGAGCTGACGTGGATCCGAAAAATAAATCTAGGCCATTGGCGCGAGGGATCTCCTCATTATACCCCATGCTTGTACCTAAGAACGAATGGTCATGATCAAAAGTTATGAACATGCTCGATCAATCTAGGCCATTCACGCTGGCATTCCCCCATGTAATTCTTGTGCACGTACTTTAGCGCGAATGGTCATGATCAAAAGTTATGAACATGCTCCAAATTTGGGCCATTTGTGCGGGTGTTCCCCCACTTAATACTCGTGTAAGTACCTTAGTGCAAATGGATAAGATTAAAAGTTATAAATCGAACCGACACATCTGAGCCATTCGCACGGTTCCCTATGTTATCTCATGTGCTTGTATTTTAGCGTGGATGGTCCTGATCCGCTGATTGCATTGAGTGAAACGAGGTGTTCTCTACAGCCCAGTACGGGGGAGATCTTGTAACGTTTGTCCATGTTTGTCCTTATAGTCGGCCATAATAAATAAAGTTTGTCTTTAACATAATAATAAAAAAAATTTAATATTATGTCGGCGATTAATAAAAGGACGTGTATTTTCGAATGAATTAAATCCTAGGCTATATAATACATGGACGTGTATTTTCATTTGAATTAAATCCTATGCTATAAACGTTTGTCTTTATTATTGTCGGTCATTAATTAAAATATAAAAAAAAGTAAAATGAATGGAAAGTATTTAATGAAAAGTAAAAAAGTAAAATGTAATGAAAAGTCAAAAAGTAAAATGTATTGTCGGCCATTAATTAAAATGTAAAAAAAAGTAAAATTGTTGAAAGTATTTAAAAAAAATCCATGTTGGCTCATAAAATAAAATATTATGAAAAGTAATTAAAAAATAGATGTTCGTTTATAAAATAAAAAATTAAAACTTAAACCCGGATCAATCAAGAGAGATTAAATTTCTTGAGTTTAAATTTAAAAAAAGAAATACACCTCAAGAAATTGGATCCCTCTCGGTGCTTGATAGATACTGGTTTAAAATGGATCTATGCTAGTTTAAGAACACCCAACATATTCTGAATATTGTTGCATCATTTTCTATTACTCTACCCATATGATTAAGTGGATGCATAATATCTCGGGGTGCCATGACCATAGTACCATGGCATTTCTTTTCTGCTAAGGGATTCTTTGAGATGGTTAGATGAGTAAAACAAGTATGGTTAGAACATGTAACAAGGTGTTCGTGAGCCATTTGAATCTATGCATATCATTTAAATCACGATGCAAACAACAAATTTAAGTGTTGGGTATCGAGCTCCCTTCAAGACCTCGGTGGTTTTTCTGATAGTGTTTGCTCTGTATTTGACAACGTCATTGTCAACAGTGCAACTATGCAATTTCACCATGTTCAAAACTGTTATTTAAGTTTGAGGTGTTTTTGGGCAATCTGAATCGATGCATATCATTCAAATCACGATGTAAACAACAAATTTAAGTGTTGAGTATCGAGCTCCATAGTTACCAGATTTGGCCCTAGGCTTAATCGCACCCGGATCCGATTTTTCCAAATCGGATTCTTGGATTCTTCATCGAATTCTTCCACCTTGTTTTGACTAATCTAAAGCTGTTTACATAGCATAAATGTAGGATAATTACGGTTAGGGTTCCGAATCCATGATTCTTAATTTTGGGATGAGTGTCGCACCCGTATCGGATTCTTTAGCCGATTCTGATCGCACCCACGATTTGTGTAACCTTGTCGAGCTCCCTTCAAGACCTTCGTGGTTTTTCTGATAGGGTTTGCCCTGAATTTGACAGCGTCATTGTCAACAATGCAACTCTGCAATTTCACCATTTTCAAAACTGCTAGTTAAGTTTGAGGTGTTTGTGAGCAATCTGAATGAATCGATGCAGACCATTCAAATCACGATGTAAATAACAAAAATTGCGAGCTGTGTAAAGAACAAAAATTGCGAGCTGATTCCAATGAAGGTTGGCGAAAATGGGATAATTTGAATGCCGGTTATCAAGATCCCTCCAAGACTGCGGGATAGCAAGCACTTAAATTGTGCCTTATTTTGACGTTGTTTTTTTCCCTTTTCTTTTCTTTTCTGGAATTTATTGCTCTGAATCTGATAAGCGATGCAAATTTGTAATCTAGTCATCTTCAAATTACGATTTAAAGGGTTTCATCCATAATCCTAAACGATAACTACCATGGTATCGTTTTTGTCCACTGACTTATAGTGCAATAGTGGGGTTTATCTCTACCGTCCCATGTTTGATTTCCAGCCGATTGTGCTTATGGCTTCTATCTTATTCAGAGTGTGACATGTCCCAGGGGTTTACTATGTCTGCAGCCATATAAATGGATCAGCGCCCATCCTCTTGCCATCTGTAAGGTTGGACAATAACCATTAGATTGGACAAAAGTTTACACTATCAGTTTTGTTGGCCGAGCCCATCCTATTTTCATCTGTAACACTAGACAGTAACCATTACGGTATCATTTTTGTAGGCTGACTTGTACCGCAACACTGAATTAGTGGGAGTTTATGTCAGATGGCCTAGGCTCATTTCCCAACAGATGGTGCTTGTGGCTTCTATCTCAGAGTCGTTGGAGTGACATGTCCTGACATGTCCTTGGCGTTTACTTTGTCTACGATCACACCCACCCTCATTTATTAGATTGGACAATAGCCACTACAATAACATTGTTGAGTTGTGATGCAGCAATAAATCAATGGATGTTTATATTATATCTTTTGGTTGAGGTTCTATTCCCAATAGACAATGCTTATATCTTCTATCGAAGTCCTTAGAAGGGATATGTTTTACAGATTTCTCTATTTGCAACTACATAAGTAAATCAAAATCCACCCTCTTATCATCCGTAAGATAGAACAATTATCTTAAATCCTAAGCTTTTGGAATTAGTGTCATCGTTTAAGATTATTTTTGAAATTCTCTCAATTAATTTTTGTTTCATCATTATCAAAAATAATTTTACTAAGAAAATGTAATCCAAAATATGAATTAATATAAATGAAAAATGAATAAAAAAATTATTATTGAATCAAGGATTATGTTATTGTAATTGGATGTAGTTTGGGAGGAATGATTGTTATTCTCTCTACCCAAGTTCAATTCTTGTAAGTGACATGATGCTTTTGTTGAGTCCCTATGTAATGAATAAATAGATTATGTAATTTTGGCCATACCTTGATTCTCCATAATAACATGTGTTGACATATTTCCCAATAAATATATCCCTTCAGTAAACCATCATTTTAAAAAACATTTATTATTATTTTTAATAACTATTTTATATACTTTATAAAAAAATTAGGTTATCATATTTATTAACTATTACATTAATATTTACTATTGTTTTTATAACTATTTCTTTAATATTTATTATCTTGTCATGTTATTATCCTATACAATAGTGAAGATGTTTTAACATCATCTTTCTAATCATATTTATACTTATAGTAATATATTAATTATTACTATAGCATTTACTATTATTTTGATTAATTATTAATTTGATATTTATTATATTATTATACAATATGCTATCTCATATTATTGTGATATTTATTATTATTTATATTAATTATTACTTTGATATTTATTATATTAATATTTGATATTTATTATATTAATATCTTATATTATATTGTTGATATATATATATATTTATGTGGTTTACAATTCCTTAGTAAGGTTGTTATGTTCACGGTAAGAAATCATAAGGGACCCACTCAAAGGTGTCACATCCTGTTCGTTTTGATTACAAAGCTAATTTGATGGAGACATCAAATAAAATTCTTATATAACAATGTATAGCCACCGGAGGATTTGACCCCAAGACCTTTTGCTCGCAACTTACAACACTTAATCGCTTAAGCTAACCCACTAAACTATATTATTGGTATTATTATTTATGTTTTATTTTATTTTCAAGTATTATTATATTATTTTAAGATTTATAATAGAAATGATAAAAAAAACAAATAAATATATAAAAAAAAAAGTATATATAAGAAATAGAAGAAAAAAAAAGGTTTAATTTTAAAAATATGGACATCAAAAATTAAAAAAGAGTGGGGAGAATAAAATGATGTCATATTGAGAATCGATGTAGTGAATAATGTTGAGATCTAATTTTTGTTGATCTTCCAGCTACTATATCTATTGAGGTTATCATGCCTCCTCAATCTTGATAGCTTCCTTGAATTATTTATTGAAATGATGGTTAATTTTTACTAAAATCTTGGCTTCCTCAATGCAAATATGATGCTTAATTTTTTCTAACTGCTCAACTGGGGTGAATGAATGGACATAATTGTGTTTAATATCCGGTGCATGCTCCTGGATTCTCATCTTGATAGAGTGACCAATTTCATTCACATAAAGTTTACTACATGAGCATGGAATCATGTAGACACCTTTTTGTTTTGTAGGACTAATTGGGTCTTGGGTCTTTAATAGATTTTAGGGAGTTCTTAACAATGGAAATTGTTTTGAATGTTGTTCCAATGTATTTCTTCTTCAAGACACTAGCAATCTTGTCCTTGGTCCCTTGAATGTAGTTTAATAAGACTTTTGAAACCACTTTCCTATGTTCCTTGTTCCTAGGTACCCCACCGTCATTTTAAAATGCCTTTACCCCTTGATGTTCCTTGTAACCATTATTCTTAAAGACCTCTAGGAGATGGAGTTTTTCTTCCTCCAAATTATCTTTATTAGAGATTTTAGGGGCTCCAGTAGCTAGAGTGTTGAAAACACCTAGTTTTTGAGCTAGATGGCGATGGAATTCCGCATAAAAGTATTGTTTGATGTGAGTCTTTTTTCTGTAAACTTGGTGAGCTATATATCCATATGGTTTCTTAGTAACACAAACACCTAAAAAGGGAAGGCTCCCATTAACTTCAATCTCCATGGTGAATTTTATGTCCTCAAAGAGGTTGTTGAATCAATAAAATCAATGGGAACACTCTTCATTTCCTGCCCTTGGATAGATATCATTAAATCCAAGGGTGATGCGTTTTTTAATTTATTTTCCATTCCTTATAAGTTATTTTTAAGCTATTAACTTTATATTACACCAGAAATGTATTATGAAGTCTTACAGCATTCCAAAGTCTCCTTTAAGGACTTTCCAACCATACTGGGAAAAAATCCCATTCCTATGAATGTAGATGCAACCTAACTGTTTTCACGAACTTTAGTCATTTAGCACCCACACTATTTATATTAGCACTTCTTTTATCCATCCATACATATAAAACATAATATAAATAATACCTCATTGCTTAAACCATACTTAAGTCGCGAGTATGCACATTAAATAAAGAACTAGGCCTTGGTAAACAACATTAATGAATTCTACATTGTATTAACTAATATAGGTGAAAAGCACATGCAAACTATTAAATACAATGGTGGAATATCTATCTTATCATACAGGGGAACTCCACCAGTTTGGTCTTTATTTCCGGATAAGGACTCACAAGGAATCGATATTGAAGAAAAGTGTTTTCTACATGTGAGGTAATAGGACTTGGCCTTGGTCCACTAAAAAATACAAAGAAAACACTAATAATGGCTGTAATAATCCATTTTAACCCACATGTTTCTCCCTTGTGATAATGGCTGTAATAATCCATTTTAACCCACAAGTTTCTCCCTTATATCACAAGGCATACCTTATAGTCATCATACTCATCGACTTTATTTATACAACTAACTTGATTTGCTCCCCTTATGCAGCTATGATGGATTCATGTTAAACTTCTATGATTTATTTGTTGTACTTAGAGGGGTGAATCAATATAACATACTTTTTCTTTATTTATCGATTCATCAAACTATTCATAACAATAAATACAAGTAGGCTCAAATCACAGAACACAAAATATAATGTGGAAATCCTTATTAGGAAAAACCACAAAGATCTATTCTTATAGATTCAATGTAAATACCAATTTACAAATTATAATTGTTTGCAAGCTTCAATGTGCAGGAGACACTAATCTTCGATATAAAAGAATTTACAAACACCGATTTGTGGGAGACATCAATCCCCCAAAATTTTACAGACACCCTGACTCACCTATAGAAGACACCAATCCCTTATGGTTTACAAGCACCAACTTGTAGGAGACACCAATCCTCTATAATTTATAATTTATAAGTTCTGCTATGCTTGTATATCTTCTGACTTGTCAATTCTGCTATGCTTTATATCTTCTGACTTGTCAATTCTGCCTTTAGATGTGCTCATACTCTGCTTGTAATGTTCTTAGATACATCAAAACCCAGAGATTAATGTTCTTCTTCTCCCATAGGAAATCCTGTAATTGATTTCCTATAGTTTCGGTAACTGCAGTTTCAGTAATAACGTGTCCTCTGCACTTCAACAATTCCTGTAACAACTTGTCCACTGCACCTCGACAATTCCTGTAACTCGTCCACTTCCAATAATAGCACCTCAACAGTTCCTGTAATACGCCCTCTTCAGTTCCTGTAATAACTTGGTTACTATTCTTCAACAATTCTTGTAACTACTGCTTGTAAATATCAATTTAAAAACCCAGAGCCCAGATCTCATGCACAAAATTCCCTGCCTATTAAGAGCTTCCACACAACCTATAATTTCACATTAAATTTTGCCCACAAATTGGTTTTATCTCCATCAATTTTAGAAACCAACGAAGTATACACCCTTGCAAACTTGGAGTTATACAAAAGTACGCCTATGCGATCTCAAACTTCATATATGGACCTCAGAGGTCTCATGCACCATCAACATATCATCAATTCGTCAAGCCACTCTCTTAGCTCCCGCTTTGCATAGCCCAAAAATTTACTACCTATAATTCATTGACCAAAAACTCAGAGACAAACTCGTCTTTGGTTGACTTTTGTAGCATCGGATAAGTACTTCTGTTTAGGCCAAATGTCGGGCATGCAGGAGCTGTTCATAAGACCTCTGTAGGAGCTTGCTTGAGAGGACAAGTGACTTTTACATTATAATAGTTAAAAGGTGACTTAAGTTGTGTCAACGAAAGATTAAATCGTAGTCGTAGATCTCAAGTGATTTAAAATCACTTAGAAGACTTAGAGGACCCATGGTATTTGGTAACCCATGATATTTTAATCATTGTAATGATATAAAAGGAAGCCTTGGTGAAAGGAGGAGACACAATAGTCACACATAGTGAGGGAGATCTCATTGAGTAGGTAGAGAAAGACTTCCATCCAAGTGTGAGGGCAGGGACTGAAGAACAAAGCAAAATGACAACAAAGGAAGTAGCAACTAGATGTGATAGGCAAGGATACTCACTGTTTTGTATATTCCTGGGGAGGGCCATTATCCCAGGACAAGAGCCCATGATTTTATGGTTAATAAAATCATCTGTTGCAGTGATTAATGTGATTTCTTGAATATTTCCGATACTTGATTTGTTGTGAATTCATTGTGTTTTAGTTAATTATTTTTCAGTAAATTATTCAAAATCAGAGCCGATAGAGGAAAGCGAACTTGACAGAGATTTAAGAAAAAAAAGAGAGGATTGTACGACATCGTACGAAGCCGTACAGTTGCCGTAGGCCGTGCAGATCAGTGAGGACGTGGGATGAGGGAGGCATGCGTGAAGTCATCCACGATGCGCGTAGGAATACTGCGAGGAGTTGGGCCGAGCTGGGAGTCGGGACATGCAACAACGCTAGCTGAGGGTCGGAGCCTTGGGCTGTCGACTGAAGCTCATGGACGTGAGCGGAGGCAGAGCAGGTGAGCACGGACCAAGGGCTCATGCTAAAGGCTGTGTGGACGACATTGAACAAGAGATTGCGCGGGCAAGCAGCCACAGGTGGACGCGAAGATCAGGCTGTGTGGCACAGAGCAAGCTCGGGCTCAACAGAGGAGATTTCCGTGAGCTCAAGCGGGAGCTGCAGGGTTCGAGGGTGCCCAGCCGTGGACGCTGCCAACAGCAAGACGGTGGAGAACATAGGCACACACAATAGCGGCAAACTGCAGTTTGACAGGGTGTGGTGTCCCGGGAGTAAGCCGGACAAGGAAGTACTCGCCATAACAGAAAGTTGTCGGGCTCCTGAGCAGAGGAATCAACAGAGGCGGACGTGGTTGGAGGATGATGGGAGCTGTGTTGGGCGTCGTTGTTGAGTGTGGAGCTGAAGGCGGCGGAGAGTGGATCTGGGTAGGAACATAGGGCTGCAGACGCAGAACAACACAATCGCCAAGAGAAAAGCGGTTGCAGCAACCAGTCGCCAGGAGAAAAGTGACTGCAGCCGCTAGCCGCCAAGGGGGCGCTGGGGTAGGAAACGACAACCGCCAAGGAAAATCAGCCGACGAACAGCCACCAGGGCACTTGGGCAGCTTCCCTGGGCAGGGGCAGGAAACCACCAGGCAAGATAGATTTTAGGCAGTCTTGACAAGGATTGGGCAGTAAGCTCACGTAGCTCATAAAAGAGCTTGGGCAGCGCAGTAGGTGGTTGGGCAGTGAGTATAAAAGGATGGGCAAGCTTAGCAGACCTTGGGTAGCCCAGGGCAGCAACCGAGCAACCTAGAATAGGTCCGAGCAGCTCCCGGCAACCAAAAAGGCCCATGAAGGTATTTGGGCAACAATAGTAGTTTGGGCAGCAGTAAGCGGGCAGCGGGCAGCAGGCCCGGGTAGAGCCTCAGACAATAGGTCCAGGAAAGCAGAAGACTATGAAGGGTGAGCAGAGTTCACATACTTCCAATGTGGGGAGTAAACTCTCAAGGGGGAGAGGGAGTTAGCCCCTTTTAGTTCTGTCAAGACCAGTTGGTACGAGTTGACATTTATGGATACTCAAGAGCAGGTAGAGACTCCTAGGAGCATGGTTAGGAGGAATAGATCTTCAGGGCAGATTCCAAAGCAGGTGGTAGAGAAGTGTTCTAGTTCAAAGGGAGCAACTACAGTAGTGAATGATGTGGTGGGATTGGAGATAGATCCAGGTGGAGGTTCTTCCAGAAGTACCTTCCTCACTAAGAGGGAGTGTTTATTTTTGTATCATCGGACATGTACTTTTGCATAGGCAAAGTGTCAGGCATGCATGAGTCGTCTAGAAGATCTCTATAGGAGCATGCTTGAGAGGGCAAGTTACTTTTATGTTATAATGGCTAAAAGGTGACTTAAGTGTGTCAACGAAAGATTAAGTCGTAGCTGTAGATATCAAGTGATCTAAAATCACTTAGGGGACCTAGAGGGCCCATGGTATTTGGTAAACCATTGTATTTTAGTCATCGTAATGATATAAAATGAAGCCTTAGGTGAGAAGATGAGGCACAACAACCACACATAGTAAGCGAGATCTCATTGAGTGGGTGGAGAAGGATTTCTATCCAAATGTGAGGGCAGGGATCGAGGAACAGAGCAAAGGAGCAGCAAAAAAAGTAGCATCCAGGTGTGTTAGGCTAGGCTACTTGCTGTTTTGTATATTCCTCAGGAGGGCCATTATCCTAGGACAAGAATCTGTAATTTTATAGTTAATAAAATCATCTATTGCTTGTTGACTTTTCTAGGGTAAATCAGTGTCAAATGATGTGTGTTTTCTTGAGTGGCTAACCCTAACCACCTTTTTAACGAGTGGCTAAGATTAAAAGATACATTAATCTAATCAATGGTTGAGATGAGCTCAACATAAAGTACATGGATCAACTCAAAAATATAATATACCCACATAGTCAAATCGCCCTAGGGAGGACGTCCTCATGAAGTGACTCGAAAAATATAACATGAAGCTCATGGTGGGTCTAGGGAGTGATATATGATCTCCCTAGTGTGTCCCATGGCACAATGACATAACATGACTCATCAAAGCACAAAATCGTGCCCACTAGGGAAAGTCGTGAGCCTCCAAAGGCATCATGAAACCATAAAAATGTGCTAGAGAATGATGTGAGGGCCCCACTAACTAGTGCAACTGCTCCGGAGGGTGTGGGAGGCATCATACACAACATCAAAACCATTCCTATGCCATTTTCTTGCCTCAGTAGCCCAAATTGAATTCCTCTGTAGCTAATTTTACCATTTTTTATGTCTCTGTAAATCACCTGGAAAGTATAAAAATGCCTGTAACTCACTGCTTGGCCACCCAGGGCCAAATCTGACTCCACCAACATGTTTGGTAATATATCAATGTAGTAAAAACAAGTGGCTACACTCCATATCCCCTCTGTAGCGCCATAGGTAAATTAATCAAACCATGAAACTGCTCCAACAGTCCATTTTTAATGGCAAATCTGCACTGAAGTGATAGATTGAGACATATGCCAATTGAAGCTGCCCGGAACTGAAAACTGACTGTCCCAATGGACTCAGAGAGCCCAAATGCACTAGAGATGCATACTCATACACCATATGGATAACTGGATAATCATATAAAATCAACACCATGCTTGGATATAATAAAAATAATAAAAATCTGCAAATGATCAAAATCATTAAAAATCCACAGATCACTATTTGAGCCTGTGAATGCTGCATGGAACCATTTGGTGACCAATAATAGACCATATATCATCAATAGCTATCATCTAGAGTCTAACTCATCTCATGTCATGTAGTTGACTTTGGTCAAACTGACCCATAATATGATCCAGGCAAAAACATCAAAGTGCTGCAAGTGTAACGGGTTAAACCATGTTTCATAAGTCATTCCAATAGCAATATAAACATAGAGTAATCATTTCACTGGCGATCTAAAACAAGATACTCAAGATTTTCAATAATAATAATAGCTCAGACTCAGAACCTCAAGACTATACTCACTTCATGGCTGTGATCAATTTGCTAGTGATGGATGAGGGTGGATAAATGCAAGGATAGGCTAAGGGATGATTGTACTGACTCGACACTGTGACCTATTTGGAAGTGTGGGAAAGGGGATACACACTAAAGCATATGTTGGACAAGCAGTAACACAGGGGATGGCAGTGTCTCACAAATGGGTAAGTTGTTTGGGAATTGCTTATTCAACCTTGACAGATGCCTACAACTCACATCTAGGATGATACAGCTCTGTGAGGATCTTTTCTAAAGCCGCCATGACTAGGTGTCCGACAAACCGTAACTCAAGACTATAGGGGACACTTAGAATTAGCTGTCCCTTACTCCATCTCATATCATAACCAACAGACTAATGATGAATAATCATCACATGTATATAAGGTCAACAATCATTAGATATAGCATTTATTAAACCATTGCTTTTATAAGACCTTTTTATTTATATAGCCTTTGTCAGTGTGTGTTGAAAAACACATTCTTGGATTTACATTTCATTAGGCTTTTTGATCTGTGTGTGTTGAGAAACACATTCTTGGATTTATAATTTCACATGCCTTTCATTCACGTGTGTTGAAAAACACATTCTAGAACGGGCTTTCATTTAGATATACAATATAGTTTCCAGAGACAGTGTAATGATGGTAGCACTATCTGTTTGAGGTCTAGCCAACACAACTTAGGCAACTCAGAGCCGAGACACAATACAATAGGGAAGCTCATCCAACAAAGAGGCTAGAGTGGGGGAAAGTCCTCCATGTCACAAGTCAAGTAGTAAGTCCAGGTAAAGCAATAACTGGAAGGTAGCAGATGGATGGAGATAGTGAAAATGATGCCAACACTAGCAAGCCAAATGATGGTGGGAAAGATCACCTCCATTCTCCTAGGAGGGTGAAACCAATGAGTATAGACAAGAACTTCTAAGACTGGAGCAAGACACTAGATAAATACATAATGCTAACCAAGTCCAATATATATATATGATCGTCAGATCATGACACTAAATGCTAAAACATGCCACTAGAATGACTACAAAAGCAATATAACCAAGAACACAAGATAATACCTGCTGGATCATATACCTGTGCAATACACCTGAAACATCATCTGACCACTGAGAACTTGCTGCTGCAACTTTGGGCACTACATACTGCTCTGTAATGGCAAAATGGCTCCATCGGTCATCAAATCTGAGTTTCCTGAGACTCACTCATGGCAAAGGAATATAATACTGCTCATCATCATAGGAGTAATCCAAGAAGAGATGCTCATCTCAAGCATCTTAGTGTAAAGGACTGGCTGAAAAATGTACTAGAATCTGATAATAAAGATATGGTAGCCCAACTACTATATATGTGATAACAAATCCCTAAAATTGGAATTGTCAAAGAAAACCTAGAAGCCTTGATAGAACCTTCCATATAAATGAATAACAAAAAATATAAACTTTGAATCTAATGGAGTCCCTAGGTAAGTTTTTGAATTCCATTGATATAAATATTTCTCACCTTAAATACCAACTATAGGAAACTAGAAAATCAAAAGATAAAGTCTCCATTCCTTAATGGAGCTACAAGGTGAATAATATGATTTGCAAAAATCATAATTGACCAATTTTCATTGTATCCTTCACTCTACTATTTGGGAAGCTAGACTCTTTGATTCCTCACAATGACACCAAAATGTTAGCACTCAAAATTAACCACAATTGCTTTCTCAATAATATTCTAAATGGACATATTGGGATTGTGCCATTGTCACCACATAGAAAAGCCCTCTCTTGCTTTAAGGCTACTACATGCTAACCTTAGGGAGGTATCCCTAAGTAGGTCTTTGTTGTAAGTATGCAATTTGCAATACAAATCACTTGTAGGACTGCCTTGTTGTACAACTTTTAAGGTTAGGATTGTGAATACGAAATTAAAGATTGTAAATCTACATGAGAATTATTAAAAATATGCACATCAATTTGTAAATATGTTGATTATCATCTGAGTATATGTAAATTAAGTGTTCAACTCCATTGAAAATCAAATTCATAATTCAGATTTTCACTTAAAATTGTAGATATTTTCGATTACCAACCCAACATTTGTAATTAAAATCCTTTTGTTATAAATTAACTTAAAATTTCATATATATATATATATATAAGAGTTTGCACAAATCTTTAATTTAAACCTTAAAACTATTGAAAAATAATCAATATTTGTTGTTACTCCTCTGTGTTACTGTTACTCATCCAAATCAATCTATGAGAATGATGGCCAAAGAATAAGAGGGAGATCAAAACTAAAAAAGAATCCTATTCTATAGACTATGGATTCCATCCCTTTTTATACATTGAAAGAGGGGTCCATACATATAATAAAAATATAATATCCTGAAAAGGATTCTAAAATATAAATACAATAAAATATAATAATCTCTCAATGAACATAAATTCAATAAAATATAATAGTCCCCTCAATCATAGCATCATAGCAAGTGTGGAAGGGTTAGGATCCTCATGAACCCCAAAGTGTCTCCTTTCTATGGACACCAAGAAAAGTGAAAGCACTTCCCTTGGAATATGTGAAAAATCCCAAACGCTCATTCAAAGTGTGTGAATTACCAAAGTGTTTCCTTTCTATGGACACCAAGAAAAGTGAAAGCACTTCCCTTCGAATATGTGAAAAATCCCAAACAGTCAAAGTGTGTGAATTACCTTGAATGTTGTGTCATTATGATCATCAAACCTCAAAATACCTCCTAGTGAGCAAAATTATGGTAGATAAGTGAAGTCCAAAGGTGATATATGCACAACAAAGCCTCCAAGAACCCAACACTCTCCTAAAAAATGAGAACATAACCTCAACCAAGTCATCATGCTAACTCCTTACACAATGGAAAGTTCATGTGGCATTTAAAAGGAATTTGGCCACACCCTTTCCATAAGGGGGATAAGATCGGAACACTACGAAACATGATCATCCTCTAAAAGGCTCTACGAACATCCTGGCATAACATGTGTACCTTACATTGACCTTAATCCACGGTGAAGGTCTTAACCAAACTAAAAACCATACCGTGAAATCATGAATTGGTTAGTATAAACCTAATTTTGCATGGCCACATGTATGATTACAATTCCAAATAACATGACATGTAATTTATGAAATCATTAATTGGTTAATATAAACCTAATTTTGCATGGCCAAATGTATGATTACAAACCTGACATGTAATTTATGATGCATTTATGTGGACAAAAATAAACTAGTTATTATTAGTTAATAATGTTTTCTTAGTTTTTTTAAAATAATGCTTCATTTAATTAAAAATTATTATATTTATAAAAATGTAGGAATCTAATTAATTATAATAGTTTTTTTTTTTGGCAATAATGCATTATTTAATTAAAACATTATTATATTTATAAAATATATGAATCTAATTAATTAAATAATAAGTGTTGTTAAAATAATTATAAATGAATTTAATAAGCTTGATTACAATAATTATAAATGAATTTAATAAGCTTGATTAAAATAATTATAAATGAACTTAATTAAAGGTTTAATATTTTACATAATATACTATAAAAGATATTGTATAATTATATATAAAATTAAATATTATTTTATTATTAATAATTTTTTTTATATGATATTTTGTTAACGTGTTATTAATTTTTTATGTTTATAAATAAAATGACTAAGTAGTGTGATTTATTTGGTGTATTTTTTTTTAATTTAAATACTCTATTTTTGCAGACTTGTAAAAGAAGAAGGTCCATCACATATGAAGAAATTTGTTTACTCAGTGTGTGTTTGTACACAAAATGGATGGACAAAAGAGTATGCTGGTAGTCAAAAGTCTCGCAGAAATGAAGCAAAAGACTCTGCAGCAAAGGAAATACTTGATTTTCTTCAGGATAATAATTGTGATTAAAAATTTGTTTTCTACATTATGATTTTTAATATCAAAATATATCCATTATAATAGGTAAAATTTTAGGATAAATGATATTAAAGAAGAGTAAAATAGAAATATCCTTATAATATGCAATTCAAAAATATATATACTAAGATAACATTGGTTAGAGATCTTGTATAGTTTTGAGAGGAAAATTTATACTAAGATAACATTGGTTAGAGATCTTGTATAGTTTTGAGAGGAAAATTAATGCCACTTGTGTGTTTGCTTGTCTTTATTAGAATTATATAACAAGATAACTATCATTCAAATTACAAGGAAACAATTTCCAAATAAATAAAGCATTATATTATAGTGTTAAAAGTATAATTGATTGCGATAGTAGTCTTACATCTCTAATGCTTATCTTTTAATCTTTAAACAAAATGTTAGGGATGATTTATGAACCCAACCATAAGCACTCTTTCAACTATTATTGTAAATATTATTTCCATTTAAATAAATACAAGGTATACAAACTATGTGTTAAAATGTAATAATGGTGATTCTAAACAATTAAGATTTTTTTTTATAGCATAAGATGCAACCATGCTAGTTCTAATTTTTTTTTAGAACAACAACAAAAATAACACCCCTTTGATGTCACAACTAACATCCCAACTTCTTTATTGATGTCAACAAAATCAAGGGAATATCTATGTGTTGTCTCCTTTTTTAGGGGAGATTAGATTCAAGAGATTCAAAACAATCTTAAAGAAACACTATAACATTAAAGTTACTTGTCTCATTTTTATGGGAGATTAGATTAAAGAGATTGAAACAATCTTAAAGAAACACTATAACATCAAAGTTACTTATGTAATATGATGTAGAATCTAAATGATTAAATGTAAATATTTCATGTAATATGTATATCGTGACAAGATATCAAGAGTTCTCATCATTCAATGGAATGGAAATGGTATTCATGTTGTACAATGTGGATTGTCAAGGTCCATGATGAAATGTATTAAAAGGAAGTGTGACGAATATGATTATCATGGGTTATTAGAACGAATTAGGGTTAGTTCACTTGAGAAGTTAGTATATGTGGATTTTTAACTATCTATTGTAAATATGTAGCAGGCCCGTTATCCCATAAAATTTTTACCTTGTAAAAGAAATACATATTGTTGTTATTATGCCCAATACAATGATGGCATGATTACTTACAACATTTAGAGCACAGTGCTATTCCTTCTTCCAAATTTACACAGAGAAGTTGGATAGCTAAGATCATCCTCATCACAAATATTGGTGGTTCATATTCACTTGTGCCAAGGGAAATGATTGTATTATAATGACGTGGGCTTGTGCACCAACGACTGAGATATTATCGAGTGGATGAGATCTGCATGTCATAATTGTCCACATCGAGGGATGTGATCAGGCCATAACACAAGGAGTAACAATGTTGGCGATTGAGATCTTATCAGGCTAATGAGATCAACATATCACAACCAATTGCATTGAGGTAAGTGATTGGATTGTAATGGTGGTGATTTTAGCACTAATGATTGAGATCCTATTTGGCAATCTAGATCGACTAATCATACTCATTCAAGCTCAGGAAATTGACCGGGCCACAATGTGAGGGGTAATAGTGCGAACGATTGAGATTTGATTAAGCACATGAGATTGACCGATCAAAACCAGTTTTGCTCGGAAAAGTGATTGGATGATAACATAAGGGGTCATCGCACAAGTGGATGGGAATTTTTGTACCTTTAAAACCAATGGTCATGATTTCATTGTGTTAAGATGTATTGGCAGGGTCCCCACGAAAGGAATATGGGCATAAAAGGTTAGTATTTCATTACTTGTCCTCAATTAAGGGTCCAAATTTTTCCATGATGAGGGGCTCACATCAAAACATGGAAAGAGGAGAGGGCACCAACAACTCAAATTTGATTGGATATGTAGACTGGCAAACTCAAATAACTAACATGATTTTATTTTAAAAAGAGAGACTCAACTGTGTTGTTTTCTATCTTGGTTTGGATATCAAGGATCTTACCTACCAATGATATAAGCATATGGGCTGGGCTTGTTCAATTTAGGGAAAAAACCAATGAATAGGTGACACATGTCTAGCTATCTAATGAATAGGGGATACATGTCTTACGAACTTAGACAAAAATTATAGATGTTGTCATGGTTATGCCATGAATAACACTTAACGTAAGCATTTTGTAGAATTAAATGAAGATTTTCACCCCCTTTTTAAGTACATAGAACAATTTCATTCTCACTTTTTCATCATTTAATGAACCTTTAGGCCTAATATGAACTCTTTGCGAAATGAATACGATTTCTTAAGCCACCCAACGACTATGATAGATCCACTTTTTCTTTGTTATTACCTACACATTGTTGTTTCTTTGGGAATTTGCTGGGGAAGTTAGTTTCTACGGACCCAAAATAAAGACAATTAACCTACTAATTAGTAGAAAATATATTCATGCTCCCATGCCTTTGTTTGTCTTCCTAAAGCCTATTCTCTATTATGTTTCCATTCTCTGTTATCTATTCACCATGTTGAGAGCCTCTAGGGCCACCTTGGGAAGCTCTTCTTCCCATTCTACCAATGCTAGGTCAAATGTGGGTCAAATATCAATGAAGTCTCCTCTTCTCATCATTAAGGTCAAATATCAATGAAGTCTCATTTTCTCATCATTAGAGTAAATTTGGGGTCTAAAATGGGCCTTATAAGAAAACGAGCCATTGATGCATTGGAGTTCAAGGACCAAAAGAATTTTAAGAAAATGAGTAAACCATAATGGTTGACTTGGCATATTTGTCATAAAAAAAACTACTTTTTGTTTTTGTATTTTCAACTTATCTCCTTGTGGTTTTACTCAAATTTCAAGCGAGAGCACCTGTTGGATGCAGAATTCAATTCCGCATCCAACGAGTATACACACTGGATACTTTTGATGGACCCCGTCCCACGAAAAATGAGAAATACATTAAAAAACGTGTTACTCGAAAAAGTAACACGTTTTTTAATGTATTTCTCATTTTTCGTGGGGCGGGGTCCATCAAACGTATGTAATGTGGGTACTCGTTGGATGCAGAATAGAATTCCACATCCAATGAGTGCTCCCTCTCAAAATTTGAGTAAAACAACAGGAAGATAAGTTGAAAATACGAAAAAAGTAGTTTGTGTCATTTCTTTAAAAAATTATAATATTATTTTATTATTTTCCTTAGGAGGCCCATTTTAGACCTCAAATTTCTTCTAATGCTTTACCCTTCCATTGATGAACTTGCATGCATGGCCATGCCCCACATGACTACTTCTATCACATGACCACTGTTTGGCTTGGTTTACGAGAGATTTACACAAGGGATAAAGGGCCACTCCCAACGACTATTTAGCCTAGATCAATGCATTGTTCCTCACACATATCCTTTTATGGATTTTGTTGAGCTCCACGCTAATAATTATCACCCCTGCTTCATCTACCATAATATCTGTTGATGGGCATTTATGTAATATTTTCTATCAATGCCCAATTTATTTCCAAAATATTAGTGCATCCATAGGCTTTATTGTCCTCTCTCATTAGAGCCAAACGAAAATATTCATAAACCTAATTCAATCCTAGAAAGGGGCCATTTTATAGAGACTACATTACAACCAGAGCTTGGGTAATGTTCCTCCTATCCCATGGAAGATTGAGAGTTTTTCCATATGGCCCTATGAATGTTTTTCCATGTTCACTCTAATATTGGGCAGGGAGAGTGATGTTGATGTGGATAAAGGGATGGTGGAAATTGTTGATGCTTACTATCCATCCATTCTCCTTAACTTTAGATATGTTGGGTGCATAGCCATATGTATGAGGCAAAAACTAGCAGATTCTCAGCTCACTAGTATATTTAGATACCCCTCATACATGGTATATATGTTCATATATCATTAGGGTCATCACCTAGAATTCTTGGATTTGCAGAGAAATCAGAAGGGCCCTCCCACTGGAGGAAATGATTGGTTGCCTTGTGTGAAGAGAGGAGAATATGGGTCCTCTTTCCTCATATATGTATCCCATTTCATTTATGTTTCCTTCTCCATAATCATGAGAAAGGGACTTGAAAGAATGTCTACAATTGTCAGACAATATTTATAGCTAAGAGAGGCTAGTAGAAAAGGGGATTGGTTCCTATGTTATGATTTTGTAGTATTAGACTTCACTGCAAATTGATTTAACTAGAAATTTTTTAATGTTACACATGATATATTATAGAGTTTATCATATACTAATATATAAAATCAAATACGATTGTATTACTAATATAATTTATGCATATGATATTTTGTTGATTCATTTTTAATTATATATATACACAAACATATATAACAAAGTAGTGTGATTTATTTGGTGTATATATATATATTCCTAAATGTGTGTTTGTCACTCTTTGTAGAATATTTTTTTTGAAGTTGGTTTTTTTATTAAATTATTAAAGTTATTTTTTTTTAAATTTTCATTTCTTTATCAATCTATTCTATTCTTCCATCCCTTATATATTCATTTTTTCATCATTTTCCTTCTCATACCATCCTTTATTGAATAAAGTTAGAGAGTTATGCTACCCTTTTCATGAGAGATTAAGAAGGCCATTTCTTCCTATTTCTTGCATCCACTCTACATGTATCAAGGCAAGGAGTCAAGAGAATTAAAAGTAGCAAAGGACCCTTCCGATGGAGCAGCTTGGAGACCATCTTTTCATCCTCAAACTAGTCCCAAGGTGTATACATTGTAAAGCTTACATTCATTGATAAATAACAAATGCTAAACTATTCATTATTGTGTGAAATCTCTTGTTTATGCACAATTTATGAGTAGATTCACATGTATTGATCTCTTTACCTTTACTTGATTAGTCATTTTTTTTCATTACACTAATATTGTTTATTGTTTGAGTGTGCAACCCTTAGATTAGGATTCTGCTAACCCTTGGTGTAGGAATATATCAACAATCCATGTTGTGCTAAATGTTGAATTGGTCATGATATATCACTCATAGGCCAAAAATTCTTTTGAAATTGTCAAATAAAACAACATTTAGTCCATGGAACATTGGAGACCAAAGTCTCTAGTTGTCATAAAATGTTACGAGGCCAACATAATTGACAATTTGTTGATACGAGTCTTGGTTATCAAGTTATGTCAAGTTTCAACTTGGTTTCGTTGATCCCTCAACAACTCCCCAAATCATGTAACTTGGGGCCCCACCTTAATTCTTGGATTAATGATCAATGATCCAAATGTACTCTGTCTCAACCATGCTTCATCAATTTCAACTTAACTATGGCACATCATTGGCTAGTATGTTTTTAAGCATTTCTTTGAGCAATTCTTATATCTTTGATCATTTCGGTGCATTCCTCGGTTGGTTTTATCACTTTCCCCTTGATATATCTCACCATGTTGCATGCTTGTAAATGACTAAGAAGACTTGAGGAGTCAAGAGTCATAGGCGAAAGAACTGGTAACTTGCCTTGAGGTGGGATCATTAGTTACAAATGACTCAAAAATTTGATTCAGGGCCTATAACAACTATTAATGACTCTTTAGATGCAATTAGGGACATTTGGAGATAGGTTAAGATTTGTTGGATGTCATTAGGGATGATTTGATGTCATTAGGGTCACCCAAGTGCCATTAGGTTCATTAAGGTGACATTAGGGTCACCCATATGCCATTACGGTCTTTAGGGTGGCATTAGGGTAACTAAAGTGCTGATTAGTGCTATAACACTAGGTTTAACTTTCCAAAATTGTGTTGGTATCAAAGTTTCATGATAACCCTCATCCTTATCCTTTTTCAAGGCATTTGGGTTGGCCTTGAAGTAAATCGACCAAACACTTAAGAATTTTCAAGATAATCTACTTGCAAAACTTTTGCCTTGCAATTGTTTGCTCGAATAATATGATATTTATGAAAATCAAATTTTCTCCAAAAAAATTATATTTTTCATCAATGTATTAGCCAAAAAAGGACACTATCCACCGATACATTAGCAAGAAAGAGTCTTGTTTGCCGAAACATCGAAATCAAATCTCAATTTTGCTTTGAAACTTCAAAGGTTTATGTCCTTAATGGGTCGAAACTTCAGAGCTTAAGCCCTGTAAGGACTGACGTTTCAGAGCTTAAGGATTCTAAGGGATGACATATCAAAGGTTACGGATGACATGTTGAAGCATTAGGTCCCTAATTAGTTGACATTTCAGAGGTTTAGGCCTTTAACTAAGTGAAATTGTGAAGAGCGACCTTATTGTTTTAGTCATAACTTTTGACTTTGGCCTCCATTTTGAGAGTTCTTTATACCATTGGAAAGGTCTTGGAGAGATGTAAAACTTTAATGTTATTTTCCCATATAACCTTCTAAAAGGTTATGAAATTGACCAAAATATCAGAGAAATATGCGTCAAATGGACCAATGTTTTGAAGCTTAAGCCCTCTAAGGGCCAATGTTTTAGAGCTTAAGGATTTTAAGGGCCAACATTTCGAAGGTTAGGGACTCTAACTGCCAACATTTAGGAGCTTTAGGACCCTAACTGGTTGACATGTCAAAGCATTATGTCCCCATTTGACTGACATTTTGGAGGTTTAGGCCTTTAACTGACCGAAACTACAAAAAGTGACCTCACAGTTTTAGTCATAACTTTTGATTTTGACCTTTGGTTTGGTCGTTCTTTATTTCATTGCAAAGGTATTAGAGAGATATACAACTTTAATATTATAATTTTTCTCACTTGACCTACCAAAACATTATGATATCATAAATAAATAGAGTAGTTTTCGCTCTGGAGAGGGTCTTTTACTCGGAGCGAGCTTCTACTTGTAGGATTAATGTAAAACTATTTTCACAAAGTTCTAATAAGAAGAAGCCATTGTTGGCCTAACTATTTTGGAGGTGAATTTTAAATATGGGACCTTAATGAGTGGAAATTTTTATGCTAAGTTGATGCATAAAAGCATTTCTTTCTCTAATTTGTCTCTAGGATGCTTGCACTATAGCCGTGAATATAGTACCATAATCAACTGCTGATTTTTTAGATATTTTGGTGTGTAACTAGTTATTTATGTTTATATTTTTTTTCATATAGTAACTATTTATTGGAGATCAAAACATATACATATTTGTTGTCGTGTTTACATTTCTAGTTCTGTTAGTTAGTCTAGGTATCATTCTACATCCTGTATATTAGATTAGTTGCATTTTATATATTGCATTTCAAAAAATCTAATAGTGGTTTTGGACACAACTGATAACACCTCAAATCATAATGGCTATCATGCCATAATCTAGATGGGTTCCTTAATCCAAATGATGTTGGGTCTAATTGGGAACTTTCACTGGCGGTAACCCTTGTTGATTGCACAGGACGAATTATGCTCTGTCAACAGTTTTGGCTTTAGAAGGAAGGTTGTGACAAGCTGCCACATGTAGATATGCATTCTCTTTATATATGAATTGTTTATGGCTCTGCCCCAAATCCCCTCACGAGGGCCAACATTGCACTGGACCTTCAAAGAACTCTACATGACCTCCCAAGAAAGGCAGTTGACCTCTTTCCAAAATTTGACGGTGAAGGAAACACAATGATGTCGGAATATATTAGGAAATATGAATGTACTTTGTGTTTTCATACAATTTGGGCCTTGGCATTGAGCTCCGCATTGTGAATCCATACTAGCATATTTACATCATTTACATAATTTGATTTAATACATTCCAAGTCAAAACTGGTGGTATGACAATCCCCTCCCCCTTGGAATAACACCATCCTTGGTGTTTGCTCAAAATCAAAACAAAAATGGATGTCTCTCACATGGCATCCTCCAGCTCCCATGCATCCTCATCGGGACCAAAGTGCTTCCATTCCACCTTTAACTATCTGATGGCTTAGTTCTAGAGCAATGTTACCTTCTTGTCAAGGATGCATAGTGGCTCTGTTGGAACTCTCCCTCGGGTTCCTCCTGAATCACATCCGAATCTATCACATGGTTAGGATCATGTACACATTTCTAAAAAAAAAAACATGAAAAACATTATGAGCTCTAGTGTCAACATGTAATGTAATTCTATATGTAACTGACCCTATCCTCCCAAGCACTTCAAATGGCCCATAGTATCTTGGTGATAGCTTGGCATGACTTCCAAGAATCAAGGAACTCTTCCTTGGCCTCACTCATAGGTAAACATGATCCCTAACCTTGAATTCCATATGCACTCGATTCTTATCTACATAGTTTTTCTGCCTATCTTGGGATTCCTTCAAATCTGCCTAATATTTGAAACCTTTTGTTCCATTTCCTTAATTAATTCTGGCCCAAGCACAATTCTGTTCATTAGATTATCCCAAGTCAATGTTGTCCTACACCTTCTGCCATTCAAAGCTTAAAATTGACTCATTCCTAACGATGCTTGTTTGCCATTGTTATATGCAAACTCTACCAAGTGTAGATGATATTCCCACTTGGATGGTTTGTCCATCACATACATGCAAAGCATGCCTTCAATCACCTACTTAATTTTTCTGTTTGTCCATCTATTTGATTCAAGTTCAATTGTGTACCCAAATTTGCAAAAATATTTTTTCAAGAGTTAGTGGTAAATTTATATCTCGGTCAGTTACAATTGTTTTGGGATATTTGTGCAATTTGAATACTTCTTTCATGAATATTCTATCTAACTCATCAACCTTGTAAGTAGGTTTAACTGAGATGAAATGTGATGTCTTAAACAATTTATCCACCACAACCATGATGGAATCATGCTTACTTGAAATAATTGGCAATCTGATAATAAAATTCATAGCTATCACTTACCATTTCCATTCTATAATTGGCAAAGGCTGCAATAAACCTGCTGGTTGTTGATGTTCAACCTTCACTTGTTGGCATTTCATATATCTAGAAATGTACTCAGTAATGTGTTTCTTCATTCTCGGCCAAAAATATTGCTTCCTTGTTGCAGCAATTGTTTTCTAGTATCCTGGGTGTCTGGAATATAACATTTTATGGATTTCACCCATAAAAATTCTCCTCAAATTTGCAATATGCGGAATATACATTCTATTTTTACAAGTAAGAAGTCCATCATCCTCCAGTTGATAACCTTCATACCTCTTCTCCAAATTTTAATGTTGTAAGTTGTCTTTTATTTGCACACAATGCTCATTTTCAACAAGAGAGTCAACAATCTTCTGCCTAAAATTTGATTGGCAAATGTTAATGGATGCCACATGCATTGCATGCATTTTTCTGTTGAGTGCATCAACCACTTTATTTTCTTTCCCCTTTATGTGTTTGATCTTAAAATTAATATCACATAAAAATTCTAACCATCTACTTTCCTTTCATTTAGTGTTGGTTGTTTGAACAAATATTTCAAACCACAGTGGTCTATTTTAAGCTCAAATTTCCCTTCCATAAAATAGTACCTCCACATTTTCAAAGCATGCACTATGAGAACAAGTTCTAAATCATGGGTAACATAATTCTTTTCGTGTTCCTTTAGCTTCCTTGACTCATAACATACGACACGATTGTCTTGCATAAGAACTCTCCCAATTCCTCATTTATATGCATCGATACACACATAAAATCATTTTCTAGATTTGCAATTTTCAAAATTGGAGCACTTTTAAGATGCGTCTTCAACAACTAGAAGATTTCTTCACTTTTTTGTGTCCACTCAAATTTTATTTCCTTCTTTTGCAAATAAGTGATGTGTGCAACCTTGGAGGTATGGACATTATGAGTTCATGGTGGTTCCATTTGGTCTCACTAATGCACCAACTACATTTATGTGTCTCATGAACAATGTTTTCAAAAAGTATTTCAGACAAGTTTGTTCTTTTATTTCTTGATGACATTCTTATTTATTCCAAGAATGAAGAGGAGCATGAAAAACATTTGAGAATGACTTTTCAAGTGCTAAGAGAGCATTAAGTTGTATGCAATGCTAAGAAAATGTTACCTCTATCAAAGCTTGGATTCCAAGGATTTTGATGAGTGACTAGTGGACCCATTAGGATTGAGTAAGACAATTGCTGCTTTAACTAAGGAGTTCTAGATCTATCACCAAAAGAGCATCCCCTATCACCCTCAAGCGAATGGAATAGTGGAGTCATTCAACAAGGTCCTAGAAAATGCATTGACACATATATTTAACGTCAACGTAGATGATTGGGACCTGAGGAGTCTTGTAGTATTATGGGCTTATAGGACAACGTGCAAGGAGTTGATAGGACAAACACCATTCAAGTTAGTGTATGGTAGGAGAAAATCATGCCCGTGGAATTTATTGTTCAGAGTCTACATGTTGCTACGCTGGAATAACTCATGGATAATGAGGCAGTAGAAATAAGGATGTCAGAACTGATGGAGTTAAAGGAGGAAAGGTTTGTCGCAAGCTTTCACCAGCAGGTCTAGAAAGCACACAAGAATGCCTGACACGACAAAGATATTAAGCAGAAGCAATTCAATATTGGAGACATGGTGTTGATGTATGATAGCAAGTTCATGAAGCATCCGGGTAAGTTCATAATGCATTGGTTAGATCCTTATGTTTTAAAATATGTCACTAAGGCAAGGTCCGTTTAGCTGGAGAAGATGATGGGGAACCCCTAGAAGGATTGTTGAATGGATGTAAGATGAAAATGTATAGGGAAAACCATCCTAATGCAAACATGACCTGGGTCGGATGCGTATTAGTGCTACACAAAGGAAACAACACACACAAACACAAGGATTTCCAAGAATGATGGATTTCAAGTAAATGATCAAATCTCTTTATAGAGGTCAATACAACATGAGTCTAAGCTCAAATTAGTCGGAATGAACATCGAATTTTACAACATTTGGTCACATATAGGCATGAAGGAATTCTTCATCCTCTAGCAATCTCAACATTCTCAGAAAGTCTCTCTCCCAAAAGATCCTTTTCTTAGAGCATGGACTAATATTTATACTTGGGTCTCTGAACCGAATCTACTCGGATCGTCTTCCAGAAGCTTCGCTGGCTTCCAGGCATGGCCATACTTCATTAAATACTTCATGCGACCCTCTTCATCAGGTTGCTCCAAGTGGCATTATGCAACTACCCTCATAACTGCTTCTGCAACTGTTCCAACTACTCTAGAGGCTTGTTTCCTCGGGACTCCAAATGTCTCAGTCGGTTAGTCATACTCGTCGTTGTCGACCCACGACTACTTCTTCATTTGGTCGACATCACCTTCGACCATATTCACCGCATCTTGTTTCCTCTTGTCGACCACATTTAGTCGGGATTATCATGACTTCGTCATACCCGTCGATTGTTGCCCTGTTCCTAGAGGTCATCAATTGTCCTCCAAACCTTCTAGTTGTCTATCTGTGACTTATGGTTCTGGGCCATGATGCCCTTGCATCAACCTCCCTGAGTCGAATAGAACTTTTCCCACGATTATGCAATTCCTCGAGCTTGTCTTCTGAAATCCATGTTGCCTCCTCCAAATCTCGGTTCTTCCACCGGATCAAGTATTCTTTTCTTTTTTGACTCCTGGTCTTCCCGACTTCCTGTTCGTTGAGCACTTCCGAGACTTCCTCTATTGGATGAACTGGTATCTGCCCTGAGATGAACAAGATCTGTCTAATGAAATATCCACTGTAGATAAGACAAAGCACATAAATCCATATAGGAAAATATATATTAAATGTAAATTGGTAAGATAAAAAATGATTTACAACGAGGATGTAGCTGCATATTTAGGGATTATATGGTGACTACTCACCAAAGGTTATGTCTCTTAGTTAAATATAATTAACATTATGTTTTATTTTATTATTTATATCATTATATATATTATTCATATTATTTTAATATTTTATTTGTTACATTGCCTTCCCCTTAAGGGGAGCTTTGTCCTCAAAGCTTATTGAAGACAAGGCTTACGTTTGATTTTTTTGCTTTTAATGTCATCTATCATTTTTGTTTGTGTTAGTAATTCCGACTCTTGAAAAAACAAGACGATACGAGTTATGAATTCCCAAGAAAAAATGTCGCATTGTTTGTGAAGTTGCCCATCCGAGATCTATCTTCATTGGAGATGTTTGTTGATCGTTGTGTTGGATGGAACTTCTCATTTTCCGCTTAGTTTGTTGATCTTGTGTTTTTTCTTTTCTAAAATCATAAATCTTTTGTTTGTGTTCATTTTGACCATGTCGTTGGTCAAAATGACTTTTATAATTCGGGTGTCAATAAGGAGTTCTTATTGTTTGTTTTTTTACTAGATTGGATTCTTTTTGAACTGTGACGATGATTGGATTTGTATTTGCTTCTTTTTCTTCAATTTGGATTTTTGAGTTCGAAGGCTTGGATGTCTTCTTTTGAATTTGCTCCAACTTGTTTTCCAACAAATCTTTATCATTTTTAAGATTCCTCATCATTTCTTCTTGCGATTTCTCATCATCTTTAAGCTTTTGAATCTGATCCATTAGATCTTGTTTATGCATCCTAAGGTGACCATTCTCTTCAATATTCTCTACTAGTTTCTTCTGAAGATTTTGATTCTCCTTTTCTAGCTTTTGATTGTCTTGCGATTTATCCTTCTCCTTCTTGATTTGAAGAAACAGTTTCTGATTATGATCTCTCAGACGGAATATCTCTTCATCTTTTTCTAGTAAACTTTTGTCAGCTTTCTTCTTGAAATCTTCATTTTCCCTTAGTAATTTTTTATTGCAATAATTCTCATTTTTTAATTCTTTGATTTGAGTGAGAAAATCCTTATTTTTTCTTTCTTTTCTAAATAAAAGTTTTGTTTCTTTATTATCTCACATAGTATAAATTCACATTATATAGACTCCATTTATTTTAAATAACTTGTTATTTTTCCTTGTAATTAGTAAGCACAAATATGTGACGGGTCCCAAAATTGATAAAAAAAAGGCTTATAATTCTTCTTTAATAAAACCCTTTTCTACCCGTAGTGTAAATCAAAAAGTTTATAAATAAACCTTTTAAAACCTTTTTCCTTAAACTTATTTCTTAATTATATATATAGAGAAGCCTTTTTAACCACTATAACTTTTTAGTTGGATTACCTCTTTATATTTTTTCATTTGAAACTTGGAGACCTTTTATGTGATGGTAGTAGGTACCCTTGTTAGCTTTAAAACTTAGAAACCTTTTTAATGTGATGGTACCCTCGTTAGTTTTATACAACACTTCTTTTTCCGTTATTTAAATTTTTAATATCCCTTCTTCCCACGTCAACCACGCTAGCATAACAATTAAATTGGCTAGTATACAAAAGATTGTGGACTAGATCAACTTCCATGATACGACAAGAATGTATAAGCATATGAGATATTGCTGCAGTTTTCGTACCGAATGGTATGTGTATTCCTACTGTGTGTAACTGCGATTCTACAAGTGGGTGTATGGCAGAATTGGTAGTTGTAGCAGCTTACAACAACGAGCAGGTCTGATCCTCGTGGTGTGATGGCAGCAGATCTGTCGTCTTTTTTTTTAAATATGTTGCTTCTACTAGGATTTTTAAGGAATCTTTTTCTTCTTCTACTTTGTTGTTTTATTTTTTGTTTTTCAATGTAACTTCAGATTATTAGATGGCCAAAATCCAGGTTGGTCAAGGACCGAAATTTAGAGAACTCCCTATTATGGCCAAAAGCTAAGATCGAGACAGGTTCTGATACCTAATGAGACGAACAAGATTCATTTAATGAAATATCAACTGTAGATAAGATAGAGAACATACATTCATATAGGAAAATATATATTAAATGTAAATTGATAAGATAAAAAATGATTTACAACAAGGATGTAGCCGCATATATAGGGCTTATATGGTGACTACTCACCAAAGGTTATGTCTCTTAGTTATATATAATTAACATTATGTTTTATTTTGTTCCTCTGGGAATCTTTCCTTCCCTAGGTGCACGTACACTAAGTCGCCTTCTGTAAATGAATGTAGTCGTCTCTTCCTATCGGCTCTCAACTTGTATGCCGCATTACTCTTCTCAACTTGTTGCTTCACCTTGTTTTGCACTTCCTTCATGTGGTTGACAAACGATTTTTCATATGCACTTTTCTGCATTCTCATCGGTAAGTCGGACAAGTAAGTTACTCCATGCATACTTCTTCCTTGCATGATCTAGAATGGACTCATTCCCGTCGACTGGTTCACTGAGTTGTTGTACGAGTATTCCGCTTGCATCAACACATTTTCCCACTGCTTTGGTCGATCGACAGTCAAACTCCTTAGCAAATTTCCCAAGCTTCTATTCACGACTTCAGTTTGTCCATTGGTCTGTGGATGGTATGCAGAATTGAACTCCAACTTCGTGTCAAGCTTCTTCCATAGGGTTTTCCAGAAATGACCCATAAACTTGGTATCTCCGTTTGAAGTGATACTCTTCGAAAACCCATGCAACCTTACAAATTCCTTGAAAAATAGAACAACAATGCCTGTGGCATCACTTGTCTTCCAACATAGAATAAAGTGTTCCATTTTAGAAAATCTGTCGACTACCACAAAGATGGAGTCGTTACCTTGTTGTTTCTTCGACAGTCCCAGCACAAAACCCAAGATGATATCCTCCCATGGGGTAGTCAACACTGGAAATGGTGCATATAACTCGGTATTTTGAATTCTTCCTTTGATATGTTGACATACTCTACACTATTAGATCTATTTCTTCACGTCCGTTCCCAATCTTGGCCAGTAGTATTTCTCTTTGACTAACGCCTTGATTTTTTCGATGCCAAAATGTCCTCCTAATCCTCCATTGTGCAATTCCTTGATCAAATTCTCTCTTACTGATCCTCTAGGGATGCTGTCAAATTCTCTATGTGTCACAGGTGGATCTAGATTACTAGATCAAGATTCACTTATAATTTACCAAACATTGACAGGAAAATAGAAGAAATATGAAGTAGAACACAAGAGAAAAACGATCATGTGGATTAATCTTCCATTGCATTATTGTTCAACAACATGTGTACAATATATAGATGCTCTCAAGAGACAAAATCGAGAGGCTTAGTGGTGAGTTGAGTAGCTCACATTAATGCTAGGATTAGTGGAGTAATTCCCCCAATCTATGACATTATGCCAAGTGTAACTCCTCTATTGGGCCATAATGAGGTCCAAGGAACCTATGAGGACCATGAGGAAGTTAGGAAAGTCAATAAATGTGGATGGAATAATTATGAGGGTGAATTAGGTGGTTTAGGGATTTGGTAGTGGCCATTACTGAGCAATTTGACCATTTCTAGTGCATAAGCGCCCTTGGTCCAACCTTATCCCATAAAACAGGGAAGTGGTGCGCTTGCCTCATTAAATACATTAAGTAGGGCACCTTTGAATCCCCAAAATAAGGAAATGGGCACACTTGTGGACAAACATGGCTATAATAACAAACCACTAGTCTAATATGTGGACAAACCCCCTAGACTAGGCACTCTGAAGCCAAACCATGGAACAAATTACATTAAACACTTGGAACCTTATGAAATGATTATTAACCAAGGTATAGATGTGAATTATGTTCCAACAGATGCATAATTGATGACCTTTGAATATGTATCCTACTTGGATGAAATAATCCAAGTATGGAGTTCGGTTGCCACTTCATGGTTCCTTCGACGACTTCTAAGCATCGGAAAAATATTCATCGACTTCATAGTCGGCCTTCATCGACTCTAGTCTTGTCAACTTAATAGTAGTCGTTCCCAACAATGTGACTCTTCGACTCAATGCATCGGCTACCTTGTTAGTCTTCCCAAACTTATGCGTTAATACAAAGGTATAGATTTGCAGGAACTCAACCCACTTCATATGCCTCTCATTCAACTTTGTCTGAGTATTCAAGTATCTCAGAGCTTGATGGTCGGTAAACAAAAGAAATTCTTTGAGTAACATGTAATGTCTCCACTTCTTCAATGCCTGGACAATGGCATATAACTCTTGGTGATAGACTGAATACTTCTTCTTGGCTTCGTATAGCTTCTCATTGAAAAATGCAATTGGTCGGCCCTCCTATCTCAACACAGCTCCAATTACTAACCCACTTGCGTCACATTCGACTTGGAATACCTTGTCGATGTCTGGGAGAGCTAAGAACAAACTCTCCATTAATTTCATCTTCAACTTCTAAAATGCTTGTCAGGCGGCTTCCATCCACTTGAATTCACCATTTTTCATGCACGTCATCAATGGTGCACATATTCGACTAAAATATTGTATGAACTTCCTGTAAAAACTGGAAAGTCCATGACAACTCCTTACCTCTGTGGCACTCGTCGGCTCCGGCCTCTCTAAGATCAGCCTTACCGTCTCTGGATCCATCTTCAGTCCTTTCCTGCAAATCATGAATCCAAGGTACACCAACTCCTTATGTATGAAGGAACACTTCTGCAGATTTACCAGCATATTCTCATGATTCAACCTATGTAGGACTTGTCTTATGTGTGAGAAGTGCGCTTCCCTTGTCTTTCTAAAAATTAATATGTTGTCAAGATACACCGTGATGAACCTCCCCAAGAATGGTTTTAGCACTTCGTTCGCCAGCCTCGTGAACGTACTTGGTGCATTAGTCAACCCAAATGGCATAACCAACCATTCACACAACCCTTCCTTTGTCTTGAAGGCTGTCTTCCATTCATCACCGTCCCTAATCTAGATCTGGTGGTATCCACTCTTCAAGTCGATCTTTGTGAAGTAAGTTGCTCCACTCAAGCAGTTGATTAAGTCATTCATCCTTTGTAATGAAAACTTGTACTTGATAGTGATCTTGTTGATGGACCTGGAATTGCTGCATATCCTCCATTCTCCTCTCTTCTTGGGTGCTAGTACAACTAGTACTGCACATGGGATCAGGGTTTATTTGATTAGCCCTCTGTCCAACAGCTCTTGGACCTATCGGTTCAACCCAACATTCTCCGTCGATGTCATTCTATGCAATGCCTTGTTCGACAGACTCGATCCTGGAACTAAGTCGATCTGATGGGATATGCTCCTTATTAGCGACAACCTAGTCAACACATCATCGACCATTATGCCCTCAAACTCCAACAACACCTCTCCAACTTCTTTTGGGATTTTTTCCATTGGTTTATTGACACTCAGACCCTTGGGAATGGCGATGAAGCAGTATTGTTGCTTCTTTTCCTCCTTCAGGAATTCTTTAGCTGAACACATCAACACTCTCTTCTCCCAGTAACCATTTTATTTTCCCTGACTATTATGTTCTTCGACCAAGGGATTCAGTTGAAATATATTTCCATCCTTCTCGACTGTAACCATATTCTTGTGACCGTCGTACACCATGTTCCGGTTGTACCAACAACAAATGACATGTGCCCATCATAATCACATCGCATAACACGTTGTCTTGTAACCCTCCAATATTAGAATTGATCAGGCATTATCGTGTCACCGTAACATGGTGAGCCTTGTCCAACTACGACACTATATGTGCTTGGGTGTGGTAGACACTTCAATCTCAGCTTGTCGATCACCTCCATCAAGACCGGATTCTCTGTGCTGCCTCCATCGACGATGGTCATACAACATCTGTCCTGAATCTTCACCTTTGTCCAAAAAATGGACTTCCTCTATGTCGGTTCTTTCTCCTCTTGTCGCATTGATTGCAATGATGTTGTTTGGGTCGTCAAGTTTCGACCTCCCTATGACACAACTTCATCTGAACTTCCACTCATAGTCGTGCCAATCTTGTCGTCCTTACCTCGACTTTTAGCGTTTGGTCGACTAGTGGTATGTAGATTTTTTGGGAACTCATATGCCTTGTGTCCTAGTTCCCGACACTTATAGCAGACAATCTTGGGTTGGTCTGTGCATATTCCTTTGAAAGTTTCCCTTTGACCGTAGGCACCTCGACCTCTAGGGTTTTCTCCTCCCCGTTGGTACTTAGGTATGCTATCTCTGGTCATGCTTTTTACATGTCGCTCATCACAAATCTCCTCCTTCCTCACCCCACTGGTCTGTCCTTTGGTGGTGGCAAACTTTTGGCTTTGAGCAGTCGATTTTCCCTTGATCATTGAAGTCTTTTGCCATAGTTTCTCCTCCGACTTCAGGGTTATCTGATAGGATTCTCTGACTGTCTTGAAACTCGAAAGACTTATCTCATCCTGAATAGTGTACTTCAGGATGTTTATATACCTGGTGACTACCTTCTCTCCCTCGTCGGTTTTCCCCGACTGAATAAATAGTTGATAGAATTTTTCTGTGAATTCTTTCATAATCATCTCCTTCTGTCTTAGGTTTTCTAGTTTCCTGAACATGGATGTTGTTTGGTAAATTAACCTATGATGGGGAAGTTCAGATATCATCAACATACTGTTATTAAGGTACAGAATCTATATGACAAACAAGTACAACATAAAGAGTTTCTTTAATTAATAAAAGTTAGGGTTTAAAGCCAAAGAACATACATGGACACATGAAGTTTGATCCAAGCTTTAAGATTTATTCCTCTGATCCATGATCCCAGATGATAAACCTGCAATACAAAAGAGACCTTCCTCAAAGCTTTTGACTATAAAAACATGAATAAACTAGCATGAAACTCATATATAAAAGAGATATGATAGATTCAATCAACTAGATTCAAAAAGTAGACAAGCTATTTTATGGGAAATAAAACTTCTTGTATTATAATCATCAATGACAACCAGCTATACCTGATCTGTAACCTGCACTGTTGAAACTTGACCCTGGGCTCCTTGCTCCTCTTCTTTCAATAGATATTTCTTCAGCATTTCCTTATAAAAAATGGTTCTTCCCTTTCTCAGGGCACTCTCCTTGTATTTATAGCAAGGATGAGAGGATAGGTTCGAAAGGTAAATAGTTGGGGAGGTTATGGTAGTTAGGATAAATACCATAACTGATCCATAATCAATCTTTTAATAATTTTTTTCATGATTTGGAGGTAACCGCGGGTATATCTCTTGACAACGGGCGATTAACTTGCGGGTTTAGTGTCAAGCAACTAGCAGGTGCAAATTTTTAGGTAATAATCGTGGGTTGTCAGTGTAAACTCCAGTGGGTCACCCACGAGTTGACCGATATAAGAGTCACGGCTATAGCTCAAAATAATTCACAAAATAGTTATGCTGAAGAAGGTATTTTAATATTTGGATCCAAAGCATCTATAGCTAATGAGGCTCTTCCATCCATAAGGTCCTTTTATGTGACCGACAATGCAATGTGGTCACAGACGGAGAAGTGCCAATTTGACTGATAACATATGCCCCCTAATGCATGAGGTCATAAGGTAATGATGGCTAAAATGCATTACAAACCAAGAAGTGGAGGAGCGTGGAAGCGATAGGAACAAAGTCTGAAACAATACCTGAAACAAAACAAGGTCAACAAGCAATTACAATCTTGATATAAGGAGATGTTCAGGATGTTAGAACAGGATCACAAATACATAACAGAAAAGGTGTATATAGCATGGCCACTGAAATACAAGCGTGGATCCATGTCAAAATGATATCATAGCCATAAAAACAAACTAGATGTATGTCTCATGATGAGCCGATATAAGTAAGGATCGGTCTTGCGCAGCTTGGGCGATAGCAAAGGAACTGTATCATAGGCCCAAGGTCTTCAAACCAATCATCGATAAACAATACAAATCATAAACCATGTGAATAAAGGAGTTGAATTCGAACATGGAGGATTTCATTTGATTACTGATCAATGATGAGAACCGTTAACAAACACGAGGACAACCACCAATATTGAAAATGGGGTCCAAGGTACCTAGTACATTCTTACAAGTGTGAATAAGAGGTCTTGAAGTCGAACACTTGAAGAATTTGTCGATTAAAGGACATTGACGTATTCCCATAAATCAACAGTGAGAGGATCTGCCACTAATGACTGCAAATCTCAAGGTACTAACCGAGAACTCTAATTCCACTTCCTAGAGAAAAATGTGTTGATGTCAATAGGAAGAGACCCATGAAAAGGAAGGCATTGAGGTATCCTTCATCATCTCACACGAGGAACATTGAGAGATTGAGTTGAAACAAGATTGAGATAGGGGATGGACGACATGAGGAGTCAAGATGAACTGCATAGTGGCCGACACATGGATAATACTTGAACATTGAGCACCAGAGGCAAGTAACTTAGGCAGCTTTTGACATACTTGAAACATGATATAATTTTTTCATGTAGGAGACATAACAAACTCTCCATGTGGTCGGAAGAGTAACCAATCAGAGGAGTACACAAATCTAGAATCAGGTTAAATCCTAGAGCCAAAAACTAAGACCCATTGACTCAACATAAGTGCTGTGTTTAAGGAAGGATTAGACTTTCTTCCATATGATGAATGAATGACAGAGGTTTTCTTTCCCTTCTCTTTTTAAATGTCCTTTCCTTGTTTAACGAGCATGACAAGATTGAAAAGGAAGCTCGAGAGTGTATTTCTTGTTAAATTTTAACGAGTCTAAGAAACTAAACTAAACAATCCTTCTTCATTTTTGAACAAGATCGAAGAAGAGAAAGAAGAATGCTTGGTAGGGCTCCAACCATGTGTAATTTAGCGATTCCAAGGGAGAGAAACTCAAGACTATCTTCACTTTTAAATGAGTTTGAAGAATGGATAAAATAATACTCGATAGGTTATTGATCTGTGGATTTTAGTATTGAGCCTAGATCTGTTCATGCTCATCGGTGTTTTCATGTTTAAGGAGTCTGAAAAAATTAAACAAGAACTCCATACACCTACTTGTGGATTTTAGTATCGAGCCCGAGTTGGTATGTGATCGCTAGTGTTTTCATATTTAAGGAGTCTGAAAAACTTAAACAAGAACTCCATAATGTACTTTTTCGTAAAGTTAGCCTCCTAAAAGTGTAAAATTGTACGAGAGAAAAATCTTCTAGTCGAGAGAACTAGAGTATACCTTTTTCGTAAATAATCCACTAAGATCTGGAAAGGGGTAAACTTATATCTAAGTGGATGTCTATTCAAGTTCTTTAACGAGTTTGAACAAGACAAGTATACTTGACAATCTTGTCAATTTTAAGGAGTTTAACAAGAGCATGAAGGAACTCCATAGGGATGGGGAACTTGATATGAGTGGAAAAATTATGCATGATTAATGACCAAGTCCCCAAAGTGGCAAGCGACGACATGGGTACCAGTGTGACACAGTTTCCTATCTAGGGTGACCCATGTGAAGGAAAAATCCTAGCCATGGAAGAACAACGACAATGGAGGGTAAAAATGAGGGTTTAAATCACAGTCCATGGTGAAAAAGGAAAATATTAAGGCATAAAATGACGAGGTATAGATGCAATGCAATGATCTAATCAACATGTCATAGGATGATAAAACCTTTTATATAACACCGGTATGGACATAGTAGTGAGAAAGCGCCTTCTTGTACTTTTTCCTAGTCAAAACAACTGAATTAGTTATTAGGATTAAGAAAAATAACATAAAAGAGATTTGAAACTATAGAAAGTGGGTAAAAATAAAAAAAGATTTTTATAAATAGTAACAAAATAAAAAAATAACCCACATTTACCATTTTTACCATTGGAGAAGAGGAAAAAACCTACAACTTCAGACGTTGTTGACGATCAATCCGGAGGACCATTTCAGGAATCCATCGCTTGGAGGTAACCAATCTCTCTCTGCTTTGCATGTTTAATACTTTTTAAAAGTTTTTAAATGGTTTTTTGAAGATTTTATTTGAGTTTAAATATTTAGGTTTGCATACCCGCGAAAAGGCCTTCTTGAAATTCGTGGGTACACGGAATAGCCGCGAGTTGGGATGAACTCAACTCGCGAGTACCTGCCCCTGTGTGAAAAGAAAACCTACAAGTGGCACAAACCAAAAATGAAAAAAATTCAAACTAATACACAAATTGATGAATGCAAAGTAGGATGGTGCTCACTTGGAGGGGAAGAGAGCATGAAGCCATGGATAGAATATCCATGTGGGATCCACTGACATTAAATGCCTTAAGACAGTGTGGAATCCTCAAGTTTTTCCGCACATCAAGCATGAGGGCGCAATCCCATTTACTCCAAATGCTTGTGGAATATTGGAATCCTAATTAGGGGATGTTCAATATCCAAGGGGAGAAGATAGATATCACGGTGGATGATATATACTTCATTACTGGACTATCCCATTGAGGAGAGGTTGTAAACCTCAGGGGTACATTCAGGGGTGTTGGAGCTTTATCGATACAAGATTATATCAACACATACTGCGTAGCAGGAACCGAGAAGAGAGGTAGTCAAGTGCCGATTTGGAGAATAGACATTTTTCTGTTGAAAGTGATCTTGAGTACCATAAACAGGATTGGTGGCAGTGCAGCCCAACATTTATATTCCCAGAGCTACATGCTGATTAGCATGGAATGTCTGTGCAATGTCAGATTTGATTGGTGTTTTGGTTTGTTGGTGAATATGAAACACCAACTTACAGAGTGCAAGAAGGGGAAGAATAAGAAATTTGGATACATAAGCATACTTTGTACTTTCTTCTTCGAGAGGGTCCCTGCCTTGAGTCCAGGGATGTATCTTCCACCACTCAACCCCCATGAGCCACTAATGACCCTATGGGGTGATATCTTCCTATTGTTAGGATATTCCTATACTCCATCCTAGGCCTACCAGCATTTCCATTATTTTCATTTTCAGTCTTGCATGCATTCTGCATGCATGCATGTAATTGCATGCATCCCAGTCATCAGTCCCAGCACCTAACCCTCAGTTAGCTAGCCTTGGGAGCTTCTCACTGATCAGTTGTAGCCCTCCTAGTGCTCAATACCCCCTACATGCAGTTGCATTAATCTCATGCGCTCTCTCTCACCTACCACTCAGTTGCACTTTAGTTAGTTGAGTTCTCTTTAGTTCTTTCCTTGATTTAAGGCTAGATCGACTCTCAACTGATTGTATCACTCCGATGGACCTCCAGTGAGACTAGGCTTCCCATTCTGACTCCATTTAGCTCCTCATACACCCTCCACTGAGCCTCATTCATTCAGTTAGTACCTCCATGTGCCAGTTACACCTACCACACTTAGTTAGACTTAGTTTGACATCTGGTTGACATCTACTTGTACATTGATGACTCCACTGATGATGATGAGGACTCCTAGTTGTGCTCTAATGACACTTTATTGATCTGATGATCACTCTATGAGAGGCTAATTCGAATTGCCACCTTGGCATTCGAATCCTCTCCACCATTGTACTATTTATTGTTCATATTTGTGATTAATGAATTAGTGCGTGTGAAGTTATTTTGCTTCTATCCGAGTTCTACTGTATTATTATTCTGTTGCTCATTTACACTGCATTGACCACTCTTCTTCTATCTTTCTGCTTAATCATAATATTTCTTGTGAGGTATACATCAACTCTTAGATATGCTGTGAGGATTTTCACACCTATGCCAGGGAGGAGGTGAGACTAGTGCTTCTTATACCGATGATGATTATCTTGGATGGTGGAGCCACCAAGTGCCATTATTTGAATAGTTTCTGTATGCCGACATGGACTTTTGGGGTGATCTCGAGCGCGTGTTGCCTCCAGGAGCATCCTGGGGAGATATAGGTACTGTTGTGGCCACAAAAGATCCCATGCTTCAGCTGAGCACGGGAGCCCCATTTTGAAAATAAAATCAAAGGTATTTGGGTAAGTGTTCTTGAGAACATGGAGTATTTGAGCTTTGTTTCTATGATCTTGATACCTGTACCTTTGGTTGCCTTGATTGTCATTTTTCTCTCGGATTTTTCCTAAGTGTTTTTGGTTTGCTCGAAGCTTTAAATTTTGAGTAATTTGTGATTTGCTTTAGCCAACTCGAAATCCGAAACCCACAATTGCGGATTTCGGGATTTCATTTTTCAGACTTTGGTTTTGGTTAACCCGAAACCCGCAACCCGAAAGGTGCGGGTTGCGGAAATACTTTTTAATAATTTTGGGAATTTTTCATCCCGAAAACCGAAACCCGTAATCGCGGCTTTCAAATTTCGGGAATTTGTTTTATAGTTTAGTTGCGTTGTGTGTTCCCGAAACCCGCAACCCGCAATTTCGGGTTGTAGGATGCGGGAATTTTTTTTCCATTTCTTGACGCTTGTTTCCATTTGTGAAACCTGCAACCCACCAGTTTCGGGTCACGGCTTTCGCAAACCCCTCTTTGCGTTATTTTGCAAAGTTTGCAATCCCAAAACCCACAACCCGCAATTTTTGGGTTGCGGCTTTCAGGAATCATGAATAAGATTGTAAATAAGTACCAACGACTCGAACCCGGATCCCGCATCGGCTAATCTCAGCCGCCCATTTCTCTTAATCGCACGGTCGAGACTTATTTTGACAAATTGATAGATAACGGTTTTTTCTATTTTCTTTTTACCATTTTCACTGCTGGAAATTACTCTGCTGCGCCAATTTTTACTGCGAATTTTGTACCAGGGGTTGTTTTTATCAGTTTTCAGTTATTCCTAGGTTGGTTTGCTGTCACTATTTCATTTGAATTCAATATTTTCGTTGTTTTGGATTTAGTTTTGATTTTTCTTCCTTTTATTTATCAGAATTTGCAAGCTCCGCCACCATGTCAAAAAACGCTCGGTCTAAGACAGCTCACAGAGATTCCCTGACCAAAGACCCCAATTTTGGTATTTTCTCGGATACTAGTGAAAGAGTCACAGAGACCTATCAGGTGGACTGGTCCAAAATATATGCCATATTTGACAATGATGACCTTTCCCATATTGAAAATGACCGATGTGCGTATGAGAAGATTAGGGCTTCTCAGGTGCACGCCATTGTTGCTTTCCCTTCCATTTTACCTTACACTGATTCCGTCAAATGGATAATTGAGAACGCAAACCCCAAAGACTGGTCGTTCAACGATAGAAAGGGGGCTTAATTGACTCATTTCCGTCCTGAGGTCTTTATTCGAGCTTTTTCTCTCAAACCGCATGCGCAGATCCTTACCCGGATTTTATACAATCCTCAAAGACTCAGTATAATTTCAACGACATGTTGAAATCGTGGATGGTCAATCCTAATACTTTTGTGCCTAAAGCCGACAACCTGTATCCTATTTCCTGGTTCAGGGAACCTTATTCCTTGCTAGCCACCATGTTTTGCAGGCTCTTTGGCCTTCCTAACTGTTCTGTCTTCAAAGCTGAGTGGGCTCCCATAGCACATCATATGTTAACTACCGGTGAGTCTTTCCCATGGGATTCTATCCTGTCATCAGAGTTGAAGAACGCCATTCAAGAGTATCAGCAGGAACCTGCCTTGAAGAAACCACATTTCTACCTCTCAACTTATGTAATTGATGTCTTCTGCTCAGAATTCTAGTACCCAAACTTAGGCTGGAATTGGACCCCCTCAGACCTACCTGTTCATATTTATCACTCAACATTGTGGGATGGGAATTTTGTCCCTTTACTTTATGATATTTGTGATCATTTCATGGGCACTATTTATTTCAAGATTTTCAGGCAAGAAGCACCTGCATTTTCAGCTGATGCTAAGGCTTTCATCAATACCATTGGTGATTGGTATGTTTGTGAATATTTCTCATACATTAGAGTTTGGGGAAGTGATACAGTGAACCTTCTGCCCATGATAGTTCCCGAGAGGTTGGTTATACAAGAAGTTTCTTTTCAAACTGTAACAGATGGTATGTACAAGAAGCTTACAGGTCCCAGGAAGAAAGGATGGCTTAAGTTTGCTTTGAACCTTGGGCCACTAGTTATCCTAACCTCAAATTGGGCTGCAGTGCTAGGTGATGAGATAGCTGCCCTACAGTTGGGTCTTGCTCCCAAGAGGAAGCATGATCCCAAGAAATTTCTTGATGCACACTTCAAGCAAACTCATGTTAAGATGGACTATGTCCATAAGGTAATTCCAGATGACTTTATCTATCAGGGAGTCAACATCTTTTCTGAAGTACTTGCTAGGGCCAAGAATTTAGAAAAGTAGCATAACATTTTGCATTATCAGAGAGACCTTAAAGCTAGGACTCTAAGATATAGAACTATGCGGTTAAATCTAATGGAGCAGGTAAGAAGAGAAAGAGAAGAGAAGGAGGCTCAAAAAGCTAAAAATCCTCTAATGCTTACTTATTCTGATGGGGAAAAAGGTGAAGCTCCTATGGAGCATCCTCCAGAGATAAAGACAACTGAACAGGTCAAGGTTTTGCTGCAGACAACCCATCAGTTCAAACATGGGTTAGCACAAATCACCTCAGTATTGGGTACTCAGCGGGTTGAACCTCCTAAGCTCACTGTTGATATCCAAGTGTCGACTACAGCTGGATAGGAAGAAGATGATCTAATGATACTTAAGGCTAGACCAGCTAAGAGACAGAAGATCCTTGCCCCTGCAGTACAGATTCCCCCTGAGGACATTATTGATTGTGACCTTGAGGTGAAACCTAATCCTCCAGTACCAGTAACAGAAGAAGTGACTGAAGATTCATAGAGAATTGCTGATTTGCTGAACACCATTGAGATGGACCACTCTTTTCCTGATCAACAAGAGTCAGAGGTTACAGCATCTCTTGATATCACAACCAAAGCACTTTTGCTACCAACTATTCAAGAACTTTCTGCTTTGACTTCGGGAATTACACTTCCACTTTCTTTATCACAGCTATTTCGTACTCTCACCACCACCACTATTCCATTCCCAGAAAACCCGGTCTCTTTTATTGTTCCATTATCTATCAGTGCAGAAGTCCAGTCTTTCACTGCCCCTTTAGAATCACCCATGTCCACTCCATTATCCTTCACCACTAATGAATCACCCCCACTTCCCCTTTCATCATCACCTGCTCATGTAGTTAATCAAGTTTCACTTTCTGAAACCTTTATCTCGATTCCTTTTCCAACTTAGGTTTTATCAGTCACTCAAGCTATCTCTACGCCTTTGACTACCCCTCAAGTCACTATGCCGATACCCAGTTCAACTGTCACTCAAACACCCTCACTGATCACAACAGTAAGTGTTACTTATACTTCTACAGGGTTAGTGGCTGAGTATGTAGATGATGATATAGTCCCTCTTGGAAGCTACTTCTATAGCAAAGATGACAAAGCAGTGATGAAAAGGACCAGAAAGAGAGGTAAAGATCAAGCTGGGTTAGAGGCACCTATTCCAGACCAGGTAATATGGGCTCCCAGAACAAATAACCCTTGAATTGAAGTAGTTGAAACTGCTGCAGTTCTAGGGGCCTTTGGAAGTGCAAATTTGGATTCAGTCCATTAACTGGATAGGGAAGTTGATCTGAGGGAGGAAGAAATCAAGAGGCTTACATGGGAACTAGCCCAGACCAAAGAGAAACATGCAGTTGAAGTTGTTGACCTTAGGAAGATATGGGAAAATAGGTTACAGGATTTGGAGCAGAGGAATTCTACTCTTCAGACAAATCTTTGCATAATGCAAGCTCAAAATACTTCCAATGCAGAAAGAATAGCTATTCTGGAAAAGCAAGCCGAGGATGCAACTGCAAGTGCAACCTCCTCCAATTTTTCTAAGTTTACATCTCTTGAGTTGAAGAATTTGGCTCTCCAAGTTAATCAGGAACATCATAAGCTACTAGAGAAGCTGTACACTGCCCTAGATGAAATCAGGGAAACCTATATTAGTTTCTCTAAGATGTCTTCTACCCTTGAAGGACAGAAAGCCAAGAGACTTCAAACATCCAAGGTAGAGGAGAATATATCTGAGTGGCAGGGATACATAAAGGACAGACTGGAGGATATCCCAATTCTTAGCAGTTTCCAATTCAAGAAGATTAAAGCCTCATTGAACACTTGGCTTGATTTAAATGAGACAATTGAAGACATCATTAGAAAATCAAAGGATATCTGCACGAGGCGTTGGTACGTAGTAGAAAACATCATGGAGGTTCTGCAGCTCCCGCTTATGGACCCCATTCTGGAGGCCTGCCCACCTAAGTCCCGACTTGAGGAAATTGAATGTAGATGTGAAGAAGCTGAACAGAAGATTCGGGCCTTTTATGAAGTCAGCATTGATGATGTGGATGCATTGATTAGGAAACCGGTCATTATGGAAGGCAAAATCCATATCTACCTTCGTACTTGGAATAAGTTAGCTAAGCATGAAATGTAAAATAACACATGTAATGCTCAGCTGGGTTTAGAATCTGTTAATTATCCAAACATATATGAGTTGTTAGAGGTATGGGATAAGTGGCAGAATTTTCTGGATCAATAGCTTGATCTGAATTTTTGTAATCCCTATCTTTTGGGAATTTCCATTTTGTACTCTGTTGTAATTCTTATTTAAGGAGGACTGCCTCTCGATGTTAGGGGTTGATAATTTTTGGGTTAGAAATCAGCAGGAGACGTCTGGAGATACTCTGTCTTAGCAGGGCTTTGTAATTTCTTACAAACTTCAATTAATACAGTAAAGTTTTCCCTCTTGCATCATCTTTTGTTAATTCCTCAAGTTTCTTTGAGAGATATCGATTTCTTTCTTCAAATTGTCATCTACAACGTGTGATCTTTTGCAAGCATTAATTTACATAAAGATTTGTGGTATTGATTTCTCTTTATGGCCGATCTATGTATGAAAATATTTTATTGAATTTCTGTCAAGTGGAATATTTTCTTTATCGATTTCTGCAAATTTCGATTTAATGAATGTTCATTTTTCAATTAAAAAAGTGATTACAGGTTAAACTTGAACAGGTTTAATTACTTAAATTATTGTCATTTAATTTTCATTAATTGACAATGATCTAAGTGAATAAGTGATTGCATCTTTTAACATTTCTGTTGAAGTTGACTAACATACTTATTCATTTCACATCAAAGTTGATCAGCACAACAACAAGCTTTTCCTTAGAATAGATCTAACGTAGAGTAGATCCTTTTCTTAAGTAAGTTAAGTTAGAACAGACTAAGTTTTATACTTTTGTTTTCCTTAAGTGGAGAACCGATCTATTGATCGAAACATCAACTCATAGAGTGCCAGTGTAACATCTCGAAATTTCATAAAAATTTAAATTTTTTGCTAACAACCTTAATTATGATAATAATAATTGCGGAAATAAATATTGAGATTATGACAGCATTAGTTGTACAGTTGTTCGTACTAAGTATGCTTTATTTTTCTATTTAACTGCAATAAGATAAAGACAGTTGTTACCACATAACTAGTAAGATGATTATGACGTCAAAGAAATAAACAGGTTGGGAAAAAGATGCGATACTTTCTCTTTTTGCAAAAATATTGACAGTTTGACTTTGCTGCATAAGGGTGTCCTACGAGGTACCCTGGAGCTTACTTAGCTGCAACGCTAAAGCTTATTGAATGTCCTATGTGTAGACAACAGGTAAGAATGAAGTACATGTAGTTCAGTTTCAGCGTCATAAATAAATACAATATTATAATTTCTGTTGCGACTCTTTAGAAGTGAGCAGGTACGGGTTTTAATGCTACAATTACTGTTTTAAGCCTTTGTCTAACAACTCCATGATGTTTAAATCATGTCATCTATGTACGTCATTCTGCTGATGGTTTTGTTACTGTACTAGCTAGTTATAATGTCATCATTATCTTTCCATCATCGATATAATAAATGTATCGCAAGGTCATTTAATGTTTGCATGAAAGAATATGGTAAGAACTCATATCATTTTAGTTAATCTTCCCATTATATATATATATTTTTGGATCCATCAATAACCTACTATACAAACTGATTATTTTGATATCTTCGATAACAAAGTTTGTATGATCCCAACCAAAGTTACAAGGGTGATATTATAATGTCCTAAGTATGAGTTATTTTAACCGTAACCTTACTATGTTGATCTAATGATACATATAACCCTTACAAGGGTTTGTATCTATTAGTAAGAATGGCATAAAGTGAAACCATATCAATAATGTGACCATAGTTATCATATTAAGTAATATCTAAGTCCTAATATTAAAATTTAATTCTACAAAAATAGAACCTTGGGACTAAATAACAATTGGAAGCTTGATCTAATGGATTTGTGTATCGTCGTGGGTCAAACGATACCATACCTATGATATTAAACATAACTTAGAACCATACGAAACTTGTGATTTGTCTTATCATAGCATAATGTTATAATGTCATGTATCAGGGTTGAAATGTAATGTTGGAATTATAACACTAACATGCAATAACTATTGGCAGGTTGACGGTGCTGGCTCATTAATGTGATACGATCTTTGAACCACTAGGATATCGTCCTTCGATCTGTATTTAAGACTTGGCATAATAATTCTCGGTGACGAGGATCAAAGCCACTGCACGTAGTGTAAAGTCGTTGTATTAGTGAAAGCCGTGACTACTTTGTAGTGGTATTTTCTCCGAGCTGGAAGTGGATACTATCCAACGTGATCCAACGTGGCAATTATCCTGCGTGTGAAATGACAGTACATTAAATGTTAGGGTTGTTCGATCCAATGCATAGTGTGTTGGCATAACTTTGATCGTTCATCAACATTGATATCGTTCATCAGATCAAACCCTAGCAAAGGATCAAAGTTTTAGTTTATGAGTTTGGTAATTGAGGGTTATTGTCTCCATTGTTTTCGGTCTGTGGCCGACAGGCTGCCAAATTTTTAGCCTAGACTTGTAAGAGGTTCGACATCGAGACCTCTGGCTTGAGAGGGTTATAGTTGCTCTTCCTTTTGCAACAACGTCGTTTGATAGACTATAAATTTAGTTTGTATTGTTGATGGTTGGTAGTTCTGGAAACTTGTCGTTATAGTTTGAGTCCAAGGTTTGCCTTGGTGTAAAAGAACCGAGGGTTTCTTGTCTCAACTTCAGTGTGGGATCATCTTGTAGCTGGTTAAAGTGGAAAGCTTTGGTACTTAAAACGATGTAAGTTTTCCATGAACTAATAAAATTTCATTCGGTGTAAAATTATCTTTCAGTTTTAGAAGATATCAGTCGTCCGAGCCATCGTTTTTGTGTCAATTGTAGGTTATGATGGTGTGTTTCGAGTGATGGTTTGGTAAAGTTGGCAAGCTTTCCAACAGTAAGCTCCAGGTCTTCCCATAAACCCTCGTAGGTGCTTTGTAACTGAGGTTGATGGGGTTTCAAGAATGGAGTTGCAGGTCCTGCCGTGACTCGTCGTGGTTGTTTATTCAAAGCTATGTTTTAAAAACATATTTTGCTTGTTGTTGAGACTCTCGTTTGATTAAATGATACTTGGTTTCTATTCTTTGAAAATCGATGTTGCCGACTGGAGTTGTAACTCGTTGATACTTGAGGATTTTGGGTTCTTTCAATTTGTTGGAAAATGGAAAAAGCTCCTGTATAATTTGTTTGCAAAACATGTTTTAAAATCTTGTTCTGAGAATCACGACTTCCTATGTTTAAGTTATGAGAGTAGAGCCGAGGGCTCGTTTTCTGTGTAAACAATGTTTTCCCTTTCGGCACTAAAAAAATGTATGCTAAATATTCTGTATAATCGTTTATGTTATTCGACTTAATGCTGTAGGTTATTAATGTGTTTTCAAGCTAGGCTAGGGTTTAAGATTTGCATCGACGATGAGGAGTTTGTAGAATAAAGTGTCGAAATGTCTTTCATTTTGCAAAATCAAAATATCAAACTGATAACTTTACCCAAACTATGTGTCAAATGGGTCTGTATTGAACAATTTAAAGCTGTAGATTGAAATCGTAATGTTACGAGCTAGGGTTTGTGAACAATGTTGTAGGTGACAACTATGTATAGTATAACTGTGAACTGATTAGTCTCTTTGTCTTCAGATATGACAACAGGTCATAATCTCATTGGTGTTTGTTTAAATAGAGATCAAATTTTTGATAAACGAATTGTGAAAGGATTTTGGCTTGAATTGAAAATTTGTGTAAAAAGTAATATTTCTATTTGTAGTACGATAATATGGGATACAAAGATCTAACTTAAGGTGTGATAGAATCCAAATTTTATTTTGAATAATAAAACAATTCATAATGTGTACGGTTTAAGATATAGATGAATGAGATGAGAGTTGTTGACATAGTTTAATGTGTTTTTCAATACAGCTAGATAATAATCTTGGAAATATTAAAATAGATAATGAAATCAATTTGTCTTTAAGCAATATGGGAACTGTATGATGACTGTTATATACAGTCTTGTTATGATAATCACTATCATTTATTTTGCTGCTATGTTATGAAATATAGACATGTGATTTCTATCTTCTCCTTTATACATAATAATGATAAGAATAATGTGATGCAATTTATATAGAAATTTTGCATTGTTTGTTTTTCAGAGAACTCTGAAACCTTTATAATACATACATAGATATTACACAGAACTTTCTACCATTATTTATCTATAGGGAAGAAAACTGATACATATATAAATATATACAGAGAAAGAATAATACTCACAATCTATGAATCACCATAGTAATTTAGGATCTTCTAGATTTTATAAAATAAATTCTATTACTATTTAGTATAGGGCAGAATGATGAAAACAAACTCAATCACTGTTCTATCTATTCGAATCAATGGCATTTGCTTATCTTCTAATCTATTTTGAATTTGCGTTTCTGTACTAGAATACGATGCTTCAAAACAACATGTGGAAAAATAGAGATATTGGTTTTTCAATTCAACTTCAACATTACACTTAAACATTCAGACTTAAAACAAATCTAGGATTGAATTATTTTCGAAGCAGAAAAACAGAAAATGCCAATAAAACAGAAAAGAATTATTAACTGAGAATAAGTAGAAAATCTGTAGAACCTGAGAAAATATGTAGGGCAACAAATAGCCCAAGAAGACTGTTCCACCCAACCAATTCCTGAAAACAGTTAAATACTGTCTTAGGACCCCCAAGCCTGTTCACTAAACCACCAGGAGGAAGAAACTCAGGAAATTGGACTTCTTCTTGCTGTAGCAAAAAACTTCAAAATCCTTAATAGTTAGCAGTCCAATAGATCTGCACTAGCATCTCTGGTTCTTATAAGCAATGATGTAGACTTAAGATTACAGTCACCACTAACCTCTCTATTCGAATCTCTCTTATGATCACCTAATTCACATGAGGAAAATATTCTGTAGAAATATTGATCCAGAGCTGCCTGCTCAATTCGAATTTGCCTTTATAGGCTGCCTAGGCGTTTTCAGTTGTTACCGTGTCATTAAATGAGCTGCTTGCTCACTCCCTCCACCTGGGGGATAATGCCCTATTTTAAGGGGTTGTTGTCCCATAACCAACAGCTAGTGGTGAAGTGAATTTGCTTCCATCTGTCCCATACCTTCCACCAGCTTCCATTCCTCCTAGTGGGTTAGTGAACACTCATTCAAAAGTCCTCTTGGGTGTTTGTCTCCTAATTAATTTATTTAAATAATAATATTCAGTAATTACATTCATCCATGATCAAAACTGATCATAATTACAAAATTTTGTAATTTAAATTAACATAAAGTATTTTGCAAATAAAATAATAATTCTCAGAAATTTGGGTAGGTGACAGCGAGCGAAGGTCGAATATCCATGAGAGATTTCCATACCAATCAGGATGGGGATAGAACTTCCCTTGTGTAGGGTATTTCGAATAATTTCAGTCTAGGTTTTCACCCTCTGTTGGGAGCCTTGGAACCCATTCCAACACCTTGCACTTACCCTGCATCCCCGAGGCCTCAACATGTACCAAAATTTGTTTTGAAAGTTATTTAATTTTAAGATTTTTGTACTTAAGAAATACATGTGTTTTGAGTTTGAGTGCTAACAACATACATTTTATGCAGTTGTGGGGCCAGTAAGACCTGCTGGGCATCCCCATATATATGTGCGACCGACAGAGCCAGGTGGTACTGATGCCATGTTGCGGAGTATTGAGGGAAATATGGGCCAGTTGACCCATGTCATTCCTACATATCGTATTGAGCGGATGCCCATATATATGCAGGAACATGTGGTGAGTGTGCCCCTTGCCTGGATCCAACTACTTAGGAAAGTAGCCAGGCTAGTGATCTGTTATAGGGAGGCCTTAGCAGAGCAGGATAAGGCTCCTGCCTCTCCTTAGAGAGACCGACACTTATTTTGAGGTTGTTATTCCCACTTTGTATATTGTTATATTTTGACAGAGATTTGTTGAAATATTGTAACTTCTAAGAATACTATATTTGTACTTTATTGTATATCCGAAGATGTTTATTCCCCCGTCGGAATGTGGTAACTTGGGTTATTAGACTTCCCTAGTGGGGTTGGCCCAGAGTCAATTGTATGGGGTGTTTAAGGCCCCTAGTGGGGTCAGCCTAGTCAACATTATATTGAGTGGTTAAATTTGGGGCCGACCTAGTTAGTGTAAAAGTCAAGTTGGAGTAGTGTATAAATAGAGGAGGTGTGTTCCTCATTTATCACACTCACTCACTCACTTGTGATTGGCGCATAGGAGAGAGAGAGAGATATGCATAAGAAGAGAAGGAGCTCTTGTTTGGGAAATAAAGCTTTGTATTGTTGATCATATATATTGAGGAAGCTTTGCTGGGTTTTCTACCCCATGAGGGTTTCCCAGGATAAATTGTGTCTCTTGTGTTTATGCTGTGCTTGTTGTTCTTTCAGTGATCTTGTATATGCTATTGTTGTGAAATTGAATGTAATAATAATGTTATCTATCTTAGCATATTGAATCTTAACATGGAATCAGAGCTAGCCTGAAGGAAGACAATGTATGGCACTTGCGACAAATTGGAAGATAGGGTTTGATAGAGTAAAAACTAGTCATCGTGGTACTTTCATTATAAATCCATTTCTGCAAAGGTTCACGATTTGAAACTTTTATAGGCCGAAGATAATATCCCCCTGTACCTTGTGTCTGAAGCTCAGCCTCATATGCATTGTACTTTGTGATTTATGATCCATACAAGTTAGGGTTTCTGCCTCTTCCAGAATGTAGTCCTAAACAGGTGACCTAGGGAAAAATGTCATATCTCGGGCTAGGAAGCTCCAAAGGAAATTCCCTAAAAAGTGTTAGTAAGAGAACGGACTGTAGTTTCAGAGGCTGAAGTTGAACCAGTGACACGTGGAACTCTGTACAAGCTCGCTATCCTTTTTCATCCCATAAACAGGTCACATTGCGACACTTGGCATAAATCTCTCTCAAAGAATCCATTCAAGCTCAGATCTATGGGGTTGGATATATGATAGGTCAGGATGCCACAAGTTGAAGTTTCAGACCCTGCAGATCCGAAATTTCAGAGATGCACCAGAAACAATACTGCACATCTGAAATGACTCAACGGAGGAAATCAAGGAAGAGGAGGAAGAAGCTCTCACTTAGGGTTTTCAGTTTTTTAGGCATGGAAGGACTTGATACAATGTTGGAGACACCTGATGGAACATTGGAGACTTTGATAATGGATTTGGAATCCATTCATCATAGATATTAATCCTCCATCAAAATGCTATGGGAGGAAGGAGATTGAAGATTAGGGTTTTCAAGTAAGAAGAAACCCTAGCAAAGTTGGGATATCAAGCTAGAATCCTACTTTGTGTTAAGATCTTAGGTAAGTATACCTGTGTATGAAATGATCATGACCATGCATACTTAAGATTATTTAGAATCATAATGTTTTGATAGTATTGCGATTATACTAATGAATGTATGATTATGTATGAGATCATGAGGATGACACTAGTGCACACTTAAGCATGCATAGTGGTACATAATGGATAGAAGTTCAAAGATATATAATGATGCTATAGAGATCAAGAGGGAGGAAACCACACAAACATAAAAGATAAGTATTTGAGTTGTTGTTTGAAACTTTGAATAGTCAATAATATTGCCTATAATAGTTGTATGCATATTTGTATTCCTAGAATATATCATGCATAGTGTAAGCATTCATATAGCATTGAACAATATACTACTAATATGCATATGATGGGTGAGTTGGACAAACATTCCATTGTTGTTTATCTAGAATGAAACCTCTTTGCTGACATGCTGAGAGCTGTTCACGCTCTTTATAGTATGTTCTGGTAGATACGGAAGGCATCTAGATAACCACTGTATGCATACAAGATATGGAAAAGTCTTGTGCCAAAGTATAGGTCAAGATAGTTGCATAACTATGTGAATCATATCAGTTTGCATAATAGGTTATCATGTTAACATGATTTGATGATTATGAAGTATTACTAATCATGTAATTAACTTTGATTTGTATGAAAGATCATGAATAATGATGAACACCGAACAAGTGATGGATGTTCAACAAGAAGACTTACAAATCAAACATACTATAGAAGGATCGTGGCTAGAAGATTATCTTAGAAAGAGGAAGAGGATCATGACGAGATGTTTTCTCCAAGTGGCTAGATAAGACCATTCTCTTCAGGGTGTAATTGAAGAAGAAGTACGAATCGAGAAAACTCCCAGGATTCAATTGAAGAAAGCTCTGTACGGGTACCCATGATCGATAGTCATTTGATGAGCTTGATGATCACCATGGGTGATGTGGATTTCAACCTTTGCTACAAGGTTGAAGATGGTGTCTATATACAGATGACATTCTTCTCTTAGATGGATGCAAGAAGGAGATCACGACAGAGTTCGAATGATCTTGAGACTCATATCAGTAGATCCATCTGATGGGAGATGGCACGGATAGATACGCAGAAGATCACTCAATGCAGAGTGTGAATGATGTTCAGTCACATAGGGAGAATTGATAAGCTTCTTGACAAGCTTGGGATTTACCAAAAGTAAAGATGATCCTAACCCTTACCTTAAGGTTTTGGATGATGAACATGTCATACTATTACTATATATGGATGATCTATTTCTGACAGGAAATGAGAAATAGATCATGGAAAGCAAGAAGAATCTAGCTACAAAATTTGAGATGGAATATCTCGGATTGATGCATTACTTCCTAGGTCTGGAAGTACGGCAAGGCCCAGAAGGAAGCTTTCTCAACCAGGGAAAGTATGTGGTGGAAATCTTGAAAATATTTGATATTTTGGAATGCAAAGCCATGGCTACTCCCATGGATTCCAACTTGAAGCTGTTAGTTGATGACTCATCAGAGTTAGTGGATGTAACTCTGTACAGACATATTATTGGGTCATTGATGTATTTGGAAAATGCTAGGACATATATATGCTTTGCTCTGAACACCTTGAGTCAGTATCTAGTGGAACCTAGGCGTGTTCACCTAATAGTTGCAAAGCATGTGATAAGGTACCTGAAAGGTATGATAGACTTTGGTCTATGTTATCTTGGATATCATGACTTCAGATTGTATGTCTACACAGATGCTGATTGGGAAGGAAGTGTATCAGGAAAGAAGAGCACATCGGGCGGATGTTATTGTCTGGTATTTGCCATGATCTCCTGGTTTAGCATGAAGCAGTCTAGTGTGGCTCTCAGCACAGCTGAAGCGGAATATATAGCTGCTTGCTCTGCTAGTTGTGAAGCGATATGACTTCAGAATTTTTTATCAGGATTTTTTGATGTAGAGATGGACTCCATTGTGATCCTGTGTGACAACCAGAGTTGTATCAAGATGACAGAGAATCCAGTGTTCCATGATAAGTCAAAGCAAATAGAGATCCGATATTTCTATATACGAGATATGGTGCAGAAAGGAGCTATAAAGCTCAAGTACGTGAGTACTGACGAACAAGTTGCTGATGTCTTGACCAAACCTTTGTCTCGAGTAAAGTTTGAGTATTTTCGAGACAAGCTTGGTGTAGTTCAGAAGGACCCTCCTCGAAAGGGGGAGTGATATGGTTGATGATGATATTTGGATACTAGTATTGATGTGGATACCCGGATCGATGATGAGATTTCCTATATCGACGGTAAGGTTGATGATGAGGATACTGTATCGATGATGTGGATACTTGTATCGATGATGAGGATACTTGTATTGATGATGTGGATACTTGTATCGATGATGAGGATACATGTATTGATGATGTGGATAATTGTATCGATGATGAGGATACTTGTATTGATGATGTGGATACTTGTATCAATGATGAGGATACGTGTATCGATGATAAGGTTACCTGTTTCAACAATGAGGTCGATGATGAGGTTACCTATCTCGACGATGAGGTCGATGATATCAACGATAAGGTTGATAAGTGGTCCCTAGTGGACGAGAGGATTGTATCATCCCCGGAATTCGGTCCCTGGATTGATCTATAGACAGATGTCTCTGAGAAGTGGTCCCTAGTGGAAGAGAGGATTGTATCATCCCTGGACTTTGGTCCCTGAATTGATCCGTAGACAGATGTCTCCGAGAAGAGGTCCCTAGTGGACAAGAGGATTGTATCATCCCCGTAATTTGGTCCCTGAATTGATCTGTAGACAGATGTCTCTGAGAAGTGGTCCCTAGTGTTCGAGAAGATTGTATCATCCCTAGACTTTAGTCCTTGAATTGATCCATAGACAAATGTCTCCGAGAAGTGGTCCCTAGTGGACAAGTATCATCCCTAGACTTTAGTCCCTGAATTGATCCGTAGACAGATGTCTCTGAGAAGTGGTCTCTAGTGGACGAGATGGGATTGTATCATCCCTGGACTTCGGTCTCTAAATTGATCCGTAGACAGATGTCTCCAAGAAGTTTTATCTAGTGGATGAGATGGGATTGTATCATCCCCAGACTTTGGTCCCTGAATTGATCCGTAGACATATGTCTTCAAAAAGGGGTCCTTAGACTTTGTTTAAGTTGACAAGTGGACTACATCGTCCCTAGACATGATATGGTGTCTTAAATGGATAGGGATTGATCATCCTGTAAATAGATCATGTGTGTTGCAGGGTATGATGCTACGACGCCGTTGATCGATAGATCCAGACGATGAAGCTGTTGATCGAGAGATCTAGATGATGATGTTGATTGGTAGATCCAGACGATGAGGCTGTTGATCGAGAGATCCAAATGATGATGTTGATCGGTAGATCCAGACGATGAGGCTGTTGATCGAGAGATCTAGATGATGATGTTGATCGGTATATCCAGACGATCAGGCTGTTGATCGAGTGATCCAGATGATGATGATGCTGTGGCTAATCGAGTGCTGCAGAAGATGAAGACTCAATACTGACGATGCTGATGTTCTAGTATTGAAGATCTTGAAGATGTTCCAATAACTGTTTGAGTTACTGATGATGATTGAAGAAAGCTCCCAATGATTTATAGATGTGTCATGTATCATGTAGTTGATCACTCCTTGCTCTTGCAGATGTTGTTATAATATCCTTCTCGTTAAGGGGGAGTGTTGAAATATTGTAACTTCTAAGAATATTATATTTGTACTTTATCGTATATCCGGAGATGTTTATTCCTTGTTGGCAGGCGGTTAGGATGGGTCAGTCTCGCAGCACCGCAAGTGCTACGATACCACAAAAGGCGAAAGATGGAGCGCAGATGATGGTATTTTTTGTATTTTTGGGTCAAATATACTGTGGTATGCGGGTTTTTGGGTCATTTGGACCATGTCAGTTAGATTTTGGGTCATTTGTTCGAAGTGTCGGTTAGGAAGTTGTTAGTAAGTGGACAAGCAATGTAAAGGCGAAAGCTTATATATAGTCATAGAGTTGTATGTGTTGAATCATCTTGGATTGATGCGTTTTTGGTTGTGTATTTGAGATCAAGAGATATCTGCAAGATCTGTATTTTGCGGAGATGTTGTATCTGGGTTTTTGCGGAGTTAATATGATATGACAGAACTATTTTGTGGAATCCCTATGGTAATGCATGTTACGATATATGAATGATGCTATGTTTTCTTGCTGCAATTAATGCTTTACTGTTATATTTGCTGCGATGACGAATGTTTCTATTGAATGATGCTATGAATATAAATGATGTCTGGGTTAAATGAATAGATCTACTCCTGTAATGTCGCAATAAGTTAAATAGTTAAGCCGCAACCATCCTCCTTCATTCGGTGGAAACATGGTTCCGTTAATTCTCCCTTGAACATCTCGGGTGAGACCTCATCTGCTCCGCAGGTGTTGCTGGACGAGGTAAAACCTATTTGGGTCGGTGCTTAGGGAGATCGCGGTGGGTTGGATGTCAACAGTGACTGGAACCCCTGTCGACTGGGTTTGAGTCAACATAGCTTGGGTTATTAGACTCCCTAGTGGGGTTGGCCCAGAGTCAGTTGTATGGGGTGTTTAATTCCCCTAGTGGGGTTGTCCTAGTCAACATTATGTTGAGTGGTTAAATTTGGGGCCGACCTAGTTAGTGTAAAAGTCAAGTTGGAGTAGTGTATAAATAGAGGAGGTGTGTTCCTCATTTAACACACTCACTCACTCATTCACTCACTTGTGATTGGCGCATAGGAGAGAGAGAGAGATCTGCATAAGAGGAGAAGGAGCTCTTGTTTGGGGAATACATCTTTGTATTGTTGATCATCTATATTGAGGAAGCTTTGCTAGGTTTTCTACCCCATGAGGGTTTACCAGGATAAATTGTGTCTCTTCTGTTTATGCTGTGCTTGTTGTTCTTTCAGTGATACTATATATGCTATTGTTGTGAAATTGAATGTAATACTGATGTTATCTATCTTAGCATATTGAATCTTAACAAGATTTACTCAGACTCATATATTTTTTAGACCTATATATATACATTATTGGTTTATATACATGTTTGCTTGATGTATTTTAATGGTTTATCTTATCATGTATGATACAAATGCCAATCAAGTACATAATTTGCGTATGCATCAGCTAATGTATTGTTATTTCTTGAAATATGTTTATATGAAATGTAATCAAAATGTCTCTCAAGTAATCTAACCCTCAAAAACTAACATAACAAAGAAGGATCTCTAACCCGATACTCACCCATCAACTGAAGTACAACTAACTGCGAATCGAGCCGCACTTCCAAACATGAAATGCCGTGATGAATAACATATCAGAGTAGCTCAATAACCATGCTATACTCAGATATATTGTTTGTCGTAGGGCCCAAACAAGCACCTCCTAAGGAAACAAGTTTTCCTATAGGTGAATAGATTACCCAAGCAGCTGAAGCCAAGTTACGAGTGTGACGACTAGTGCCATCGACGAATCCTACAAACCACTCAGTTTCCATCTTGAACACAATCCAAAATACACATAATCAAATTCAAAAAGACTAACTCTACAAAAAATGTACAACAATAATAGAAGAAAAAACATGTATTCATAGGAATAATACTTTTTCAAGTAGAGCCCATTTCTGGGATCGAGTAGCTTAAAACCATCATAATCCATCAACTCATATGATCCTTTATTCAAAACTTTAGAAACAATATAGGAACCGAGCCACATAGACTTGAAATTGCCTGCCCCCAGGTGCTCCTTGTCTTGATCATAAACCAAAACAAGGTCTCCTTTGTAGAATACCCTAGGTTTTACATGTTGAGATATTGTAACTTCAAAGAATATTATATTTGTACTTTATTATTCTGGAGATGTTTCATTCCTCCTTGAAGATCTTATTGTATATCCGGAGATGTTTATTCCTTCGTCGGAATGTGGTAACTTGGGTTATTAGACTTCCCTAGTGGGGGTCGGCCCTGTATGTGTTATGTGGGTCAAAGGTTATTAGACCACCCTAGAGGGGTCGGCCCAATCAGTTGTAATGGGGTATTTAACCCATTGGTTAAATACGAGCCTACATGTTTTGTGTAAAAGAAAAGTCGGAGTAGTGTATAAATAGAGGAGGTGTATTCCTCATTTGACACACACACTCACTCACTTGAGAGTAGCGCACTTGTGGAGGAGAGGTCTGCTATGGAGAAGGAGGAGCTTATGCTCAGGGTTACATCTTTGTATATTGCTGGTCATCTATATTGAGGAAGCTTTGCTGGGTTTTCTACCCCATGAGGGTTTCCTAGGATAAATCTGTGTCTCTTGTGTTTATGCTGTGCTTGTTGTTTCTTCAGTGATCCTGTATATGCTATTACTGTGAAATGGAATGCAATGCTGCTATTTTCTGTCTTAGCATATTAAATCTTAACATTACAGACTTGTCATATTGATGTTTGACTTGTTTCTTATGAGCTTCATTCGCAGTAAGCGCATCTCCACGCTGTTCATCCAAATGTTCTAAATGAATCAATCGCTCTTCTAAAGCAAAATTCTCGGGTAGTTGTTGGATAGCCAACTTTAATGATGGAATCTCGCATTCAATAGGCGTGACTTCCTCCGACCCGTGAACAAGTTGAAATGGTGAGGAACCAGTAGCAGTCTTGACATTAGAATGATATTCCCAAAGAGTTGGATACAACATGATGTTCCAGTTTGACCTACTGGAATTGACGGTGCATTGAAGAATGGTTTTCAGAGTTTTTTTGACCGCTTCAACTTGACCATTCTCCTGCGGATAGAAAGGAGACGAGTGTTCTTGTTGAAAACCTAGCATAGTGGTTAACTCTGTCATCATGTAGTTATGGAAATGTCTACCATGGTCGGTGACTATCTCTTTAGGGATGCCTCGAACCTGGAAATAATTTGATTGAATACAAAATAGGCTGAAGTTTCACCATCCGCTTTAACAGTCGACATTGCCTCGACCCACTTCTTAAAGTAGTCGACGACATCGATAAAGTACTGATTCCCCCCAACAGATACTGGGTTGCAAGTCATATAATCAACTCCTCACTTTGTGAAGGGACCTGCTGTGATAACGGGGTGAAGGGGAGGCGAGTGTTCTCGCATTTTATTTGTGAATAGCTGACACAGGTGAGAACGCTTCACGGCTTCCACACAACCTTTAAATATGGTGGGCCAGAAATACCTAGCACTAAGTATTTTCTGGGCTGTTGCCAACCCAGAAAGATGACCCCCACAGGCTCCATTATGGGAATCATTCAATACTGACTCGACTTCGTCCAGAGTCAAACAATGACGTAATATTGAATCTACCCCTCATCTATATAGCGTATCTGAAATAATGAGGTGGTTCTTGGCATGATGTCTGATTTTTCGTCGTTCCTCTCTAGAGAAAGTCGGTGGACACTTCAAAGTCTGGAGATATATTAAAATGTCTCCATACCATGGATCGAAGGTTGCAATGAGGAAGATATGTTCATCAAGAAATGAAGGATCTTCTTCATCGAACTTTACATCACTAGGAAATTTAGATATTAGTTCTGTGAACACTAAATACTGTTTTGACTTAGCAGATTGAAAGGTAAGATCAAATTCTTACAGGATGACAATCGATTTGTTGAATTTACCCCCTGTGATATCCCTCATTCTGGTCCTTAGGCTATTTTGGCTGTAATGTAAATATTGTATAAAATGAAATGTGTGTTTGCCCTAGTGTGGAGCTCAAGGCCAAGGTCCCAATAGTGGATGCTTAGGTTTATTTGCATAGGAAAGTATTGGATATTCTGATAATACATGTTGTATGAAGCCATGGAAGATTGTAAAGGATGTAAATAATTCCAAGTAAATAAAATACCAAGGACTGGCTATGGCTGCAACAAAATGAGGGGGAACTATGTATCCACTAGGGAGTGGTAAGGGGGTGTGGGATTGAACCTAGGATTCCATATGTCACCTAGAGAATCCCTTTGACCTATACTAGTTTCCATTCATTGCTGTTGCAAGGTAAGTATTGCAGGAGGGCTGTGCATGAGGTCGTGGAGTATGGGAAACCCTTGAAAATTCGGATGGTAGGGTATGGAGCTCTGCTTCCTTGACCCTCACACCACTCCACCCATGGCAGTTCGTATTCCTCCTTCCCAGACCATGGTTGATCATTCAACATTAGTCGAACCCATATGCGACCAACAGAGCCGAGATGTGAAGCAAAGAAGAGAAATCACGATTCTGTGTAGGGCTGCGATTTACCGAGCTAAATACTCTTAGAAAAATCTGTGTAGGAGGCAAAATGAGAGGGTTATCCTTGGGTTTGACTCTATGGGTGAATTGTAGAGCGTGAGAGGCTCAAAAAACAATGAGTAAAACCCTACGTTGGTGGCCGAGAACCCAGTTGTGGGAGAAAGTGGAGAAGAAAACCTAAGTGAGAAGGAGCCAATACGTTTTTGATTTCCTGCTGAATCCTGAGAGGGCTTATTTACCTTGAATTAACAGTCAAGGCAAACCACACATACCCAAGCCACTACTGGAGGAATGAGCACCCTGGGGATTGTGTAGCAGTGAGGGGAACATTACCTAGATTGATAGTGGGGTGAAGGGGGTGCTTGAACCTGTCTGAGATCATGGGGATATGACCTTAGCTCTGTGGAGGATCTCATTGATCTATAAGACCCTTACGTGCCTTCCCTGTTTGCTTGAAAAAGTTAATCGTGTGTTGGATTCCTTGATGGATTGTGAACCAAGTTGTGAATGAACCTGAGAAGGACCCCTTACTGGATACATAGCACCAACTCGGGGGTGATCTCTGATTGCTAAAATAATAAAGGCTGGGTAGAGATCTATGGTTGGGTTGGAACGTTGAATCCCATAGCCAGTTTGCTTGAAGGTTCAATGCAAAAGATAAGTGTTCTCTATGTTAAGTTATGCCCATATGTGTTTATAATTTCCATGAATTGTTCACTGATTAATAGGGTTGGATTCCCATGCCTTATGTTTCATCCTATTGTTCATGTTATTGGTTGATGAATGCTGGATACATGTTAGATGTGTGGGTGGATAATGTTACCGTATCCCTGTGTTTATTGATGGATGAATCTTCCTACATGAGTCATTTATCATGCCCTTGCACATCTCCATATTTGTATTTATCCTTGGTACTTATATGTAATTATGCATAAGGAATAGGACTAAGTCCTGCATGCTTTCATCACTTTGCCTGGTAGAAATATGTGCATGTATTCCATTCTATGGGTGTGGATCATGTTTCATTCCTTATGTTCATGGAGTGTGCTTATGCATATTTGTAATCTATTTGATAATGCTTTTGAACTATCCTTTGATGAATTAGGGATAAGTCTAGTAAATGTGTAGGATACTGCAGCCAGGATTTGGGAAAGAAATGGACACCCTATGGATTAGATGAAGGAGAGAAGACATGGAAGAAGGGGAACGAAGTTCCTTACAGAAGGGTAAAGGCACATAGAGGAGGTTATGGACAGAGTTTCAGTTGGAAAAATGACAAGGTTAGAGTGACTAGATGGGGTGGGGATCATACCATTGGATAAATCTCTCCAAGATATTTCCAACGGTACCAACCTTGTCTAATTTGAACCCAGGATAAGGGAGTTATCATCCTTAGAAGTTTGCAGTTGAAGTGACTAGTTCAGGGGTATCTGGTCCCGACCTTCCGCATCCGCAATGCGGATTGCGGATATTGGGAATCGACCATTGGGTTGCGCAGCGAGACTTCCTCCTTTCTGCATATGTAAAGTGGATTGCGGATTGCGGATTTTAGGTGGTCTATTTCTGTAGGGTTGGCGCATTGGATTTCCGCCTTTCCGCATCTTGTTTAAGCAGTCGCATGAAACCTTTAGTAATATTTGCATAGTTAATGATAAAACGTCTAAGAAAATTGGACATGCCTTGTAAACTTTAAATTTGTCTGATAGTGCGAGGAGGAGGCAATTTGACAATAGCCTCGACTTTCAACGGATTGATCCCTCGATTTGACACAATGAAACCTAGTAGTCGTTCAGACTCGACGTAGAATACTCATTTGTTGGGGTTTAACCGAATCTTGTAGTATCTGCATCGTTCAAACAAGAGCCGTAAGTGTTTATGATGATCTTTTCTCTTTCGAGATCATGCAGGTAGATCATCCAAGTAAGGTTCAACCACGTGTTTGGTATCATGAAAAGAAAAATTCATAGCTCGCTGGAAATTGGATCCAAGATTCTTCAATCTGAACGACATTTTCCTAAACGCAAAGGTACCCCAAGGACATATGAAAGATGTCTTATGCTGGTCTTCGGGTTTGATTTGAATTTGGTTATATCCCAAAAATCCATCCATGAAAGAGAAGAATTCATGGCCCACACATGCATCTATAATTTGATCGATAAATGGCGTGGGATAGTTGTCTTTTAGACAAGCTTTATTAAGGTCCTTGAAATCTGTGCAAACGCATATGGTACCTTTCTTTTTATCAACAGGGACTGGGTTAGACACCCATTCCATCATGTCGATAGGATAAATGAAGCTGAAATTGAGGAGCTTTTTAACCTCAGCCTTGATGGCCACAACCTTTCTAGGGTTAATTGGACAGAGCTTTTTCCAAACTGGCTTCACATTAGGATATGTCATGATGACGTGTTCGGTGATGGAAGGGTCGATGCTTGACATCTCCTCATATGACCAGGCGAAAACATCGTGAAAATTATTCCTTAAATAAGTTAGTGTACAAATTGATCTCTTGCGGAGAAAAATTTGCACCATTGAAAATATTTTCCACGACATCCGGTTTGGTTGAAATATTGATCGAGATAGTTGTTGAAATATTAGCCATATTAACTTCAACGAAAATCCCTTGTTTCGTTAAAGGGTTGATGGACAAGTCAACATTTCCAACGGGTCTCACTTAGAACTCTCCATCCTCGATTTTGTTCATATCTGGAAGGAAATACGATCTGTGATGCATATGTTCCCAAGGATGATCCAAACCCACCATAGCTTCTAGAATAACTTCATTTGATGGTAAAACAATGTCTAAACACGTGAAGGACTGGGTAGAGTTTATTACCCATGCATGTGCATAATCGATATCTGAATCCATGTGATGAATAGTGGCACAATTGGTTCCTCTTGATTAGGAAGAATCCAAGGATCAGTTGTTTGAAAAACTGTGAAGACCTCCTTAGATGACATATTAGTGTTACTCATTGAACCAATATAATTCACGAGAGCACGTAAATCAAAGGTGCCCATCAGTGATGAGTACATACCTACTCCTAAGCTCTCACTAGGTAGACATGCTTGATAAACCCACAGGATATTTGAATCCGAAGGAGTTGTGTTATTTTTCTCAGCAAAGGAGTTGGTCAATCGTGACGATATTTCCTTCATGGGGGAACATAAGTACCCGAAAAATGGACAAAGGAATGGTTTGAATTGCATACGTCCAACTTCTTCCCAACAACAATTTGTAATCGAGAGAAGCATCTACAACTTCCACCTCTACTGACACTACTTTTCCCACTAGTTGCATCTCAAAAGAGGGTAAGATTCCACGCAGACGAAAGGATATCCCATAAAAAACGGTAAGTAATGTAACCGAAGGGGCTTACTCTAGAGACCCTAAGGCTATCCAAAAAGAGATAGAAATTACGCACCTTGACGCTCCTTCATCCACTACTATTTGTCCAATGGTTTTCGAACCATGGACTACTTCGATTTGGAAGCCGATGTGATAGGCCAAACGGGGTTTGATATTTGACATATCAAATCTGGCCAATATAATTGATGAATCCATACTTCCTATTGCTGCTAAAAGTGCATTTCCCTGCAATGGGAAGCTTTGCAAGACTTCTATAGTGGACATAACACACGACATTTGGGCTAGGTCCTCTACAACCGAGTAGTTCGGAGCGACCCATGCATTAGGGTTGTACATTTCCCTTTTATAGACACCTTTCTGTATCTTCGTCATAGGATATGCAGGTTTCTCTATGTGAAGAGGAACACATGACTCAGGGATTTCTTTTTCTTTCTGCAGCAAATCCGGGGTATAATTCTTGGCTCTCATTTGCAGTAAAGCATGTGAGTTAACCATATTTATATAGAATTGATCATCCTGTGTAGCATGATGAGTGGCCCTAGTATTAGAGCTTCCAGAAGATGGGCTTTGTCCTTTGGGAAAAGGATCCTTTAGGATAGCTGATTTCTTTTGATTTAATAGCTTCTGGACTTCATCAATCAAAGGACATTGATGATTCAGGTGATCTTATTTACAAAGTTTGCAAGGAAACTTCACCTTCTTCTTTTCTCTTTTTCTCTCCTTGGCATTCTAAGTGGTTTTGGGATTTTGTTGGTTTCCTCCCCCTTTCTTACCCTTTTTCTTATTGTTGGTTTGTCGAGAACCCTTTTGATTTGACTGCACATTTTGTATAGTTTCCGTTTGCGAAGGGGAGAATGCAACCGTAGTTTCTTCCGCAATAGAATTCTTTATCGAAAGTGCATGGACTTGCTTAGTTAAATATTCTAAAGAGGATGGATCAGATGAAACTAAAATGCCATCAGCGTGTGGTCTAGGTTTAGGTTTACCAAGATCGATGTTTGACCTAGGTGCATCTGGAATAATTTCATAATTAAGGATCCTGGACTGAGCGTAAATCAAGTCAAGTTGTTGGGTCCTTAAAATGGCTTCCTATTCAGAAGTAACCCTAGAAGTTGACAAATATTTTGAGATGCAGGGTAACAGTAATTTCAAAAACCACTCCAATAGAAACTCCGGGGGGATCTCATCTTTAATGAGCTGCTTCCATATTCTCCACTCCTGAATGTGATCAGATATATACGTGGCTTTATTTTATCTAAAAGTTTATAAAAGGTCCGTGCCGACATCATACCTGACGGGAAGTTGGAAATGGTTCAGAAAACTGTCGCTAAATCATAAAAGTTGTTATATGCTGCGGCCAATAACTAAGAAAAAAAAGCATATGCAATATTTAAGGCGGTAAAATAGTTCATATCTTATATTCTAAAAAATAGAACAAAGGTTATAATACCTCATCCTGCTGTCATATATTTATTCATACAAAAGGAGTTGGGAGAAAGACGAGGAAATTGGGTGACTCCGTTACAGGAATATGACCTAGAATTTAAACTAGCTAATATCATCAAAGGTCAAGGGTTATGCAAGTTGCTTACTAAACAACCAAATAATGGATATCTTGGATGGGAGAATGAATCTGAAATGAATTTAATTGAAGTATGTTCCATTTTTACCACTCGAGAGTTTTGGTATAGGGATTTAATTCATTATCTTCAACATGGATATTTTCTAGAGCACTGGAATTCTAAACAAAGAAGGGCCCTCCGATTGAAATCAACATCATATAAAATAATAGATGGAGTTCTTTTTAGAAATAATTATGATGGAGTGTTTATCATATGCCTTGAAAATGATGATGCAGAAAATGTGGTTAAGGAGTTACATGATGGTCCTGCAGGGGGACATTATTCAGGCAATACTGCTCATAAAATATTGAGAGTTGGATATTACTGGCCCACCGTTTTTAAGGATGCTCATGATTATGCAAGGAAATGTGATATATGTTAGAGAAGTGCTGGTAGGCTTCCAAAATTACCAGGACGATTACAACCAGTCATTATTTCAGAACCATTCGAACAATGGGGTTTAAACATCAGTGGGGAAATCAATCCCAACTCTTCACTACAACATCGATATATTCTCACTGCCACTGATTATTTTACAAGATGGACTGAAGCCACTCCTTTGCGCAAAGTAAATGAATATGCGGTTATTGGATTCTTGCAAGAAAACATCATAACCAGGTTTGGGGTTCTAATTTCGTTAGTTTTTGATAATGCATCTTATTCTTCTTCTTTCAATTTGAGTACATTTGCTATTGAAAAGGGAATTAAATTGAATTATTCATCTAACTACTATCCTCAAGGGAATGGGTTAGTATAATCCACTAATAAGAACCTTATACGAATATTGAAGAAAACCATTATTGAAAATCAAAGAAATTGGCACACAGCTATTTCCAACGCTTTATGGGAAGATAGGGTCACTCCAAAAAATTCTTTAGGGGTTTCTACTTACACCTTAGGATATGGAAAATAAGATATTCTTCCCCCAAACATACGAATCCCTTCCCTACAGTAAGCTCAAGAATTTAGAGGGTCAAGTAGAGAAATCATGCAGTCACGCATTGATACCTTGCTAAAAATTGAGGAAGCAAAACAAAAGGCCAAATATAGGTTCAACTGTTACCAAGACATTGTTAAAAGGTGGTTTGATAATCATAAATCTGGCAAGAAAACGTTTGAGGTAGGAGATCTAGTTCTAAAGTGGGATCATCGTCATGAATAAAAGGGAAAACATACCAAATTTCAACAATTGTGGATTGGTCCTTATCAGGTTGTGGAGAAGCTTGGCCCAACAACTTAAAAGTTACAATATTTACAAAGGGAGAAGGAAAACTTCCCTGTCAACGGCCTAGCCCTCAAACAATCATTTCCTATATTTAGGGAGACTTGTTGTACATAAATAAATTTTGTTGATTCTTAGCCTTCCGTTTGATTTCATTTGTTTTATTCTTAGGTTAGTTAGCTTCAGCCTTATCTCATTTTGGTTTGATTTTTCTTTGTTTGATTGATTTTTGTTTGAATAAACCTCAGCTTAACTTTCAGAGTGATGTGCAGAAATATAGACATTTGAACAATCTCATATGATATGCTTAAAGTCATAGACGGATTAGAATTGGATTCATAACAAAAGGAGTTATTTTTGTAACAACAATGTCATTAGTGATTTTAATTGTTGCTTTGTTTTAAAAAGGGAAACCTGCTTCATTTTTCCTTTTCTGTCAATATAAACCTTGTGAAATAACCCGGATCCATGAATTCTAAATTACTATCTTGGGACTCCACTCACTTACACATAAATGACCATCTCAGGTCGCCTACTATAAATGACCCATGGAAAGGAAGTAAGTCTTGTAGATGTGTGGCAATTAAAATGATCCCATGCTATGAGAATTAAAACCAAAAGGATTATAACAAAGAGTCAAAATTTCTAAAAAGGTTTCATCTTCATCAAAGAAATGGTCTTGAAAATAAAATACATCCAATCAAGAAGGTTCCCCAGATGATATTCCAAAAGGTTCTTCTCCGTCTGTGAGTATGAAAAAGAAAGTAAAGAATCATCACTCACACAAAAGGAAATTATGGATGGAAGAACCCATGTCAATGTTTGAAGATTGAAGAAATCTATTTTTGAAGGACTCAGACGAGAAAATTCGTCAAAAGAAAGATCCAAAGAAATGCTAGTAGCATGGGAATGAAGAACATACGAATGCATCTATCTGATTTTGTTATGATCATGTGGAGTCATATTTAGAGTTAACCAAAAGATAGGACTAGTAATGAACTCCATTTTATGGCCTCAAGAGAGTGGTCAGGAAATATGGTCTAGGTTTCCTTACTTCCCAAAACGAATGACCAATATGATTCAAGAAACTCCTCTCCCTGCCTAAAAGTTTAGAATTTTAAAATCCTGAAAGGAAATGTTAAGGGCATAGTTTTACAATTAGATTTAATGACAAACAATCAATTCTGATCCTCAAGAAGAGTTTGTTTAGAGATCTGTGTTCACCAGCCAGTCGCCAATTGTTGCAGCTGCAACCAGATCCCCAATTTTTTTTATAAAATTGTAGGGCTCCTCCTTTATTCTGAATTTACTCAAAGTTTGTTTCATCTTTTAATCTGCTTACTTTGTTTGACACTTAGAATTTTTCTTGAAATCAAAAGAAAATTTATTTTTCTGGATCGGGAGAGTTTTCGATTTTTTGCCGAAACGGTCATAGCATTTATCAAATTTCCGCTGAAATGGTCGGAGCATAATCCAATATTGTGTCGAAATGGTTGGAGAGGTTGCAATTTTGATGCTGAAAACACTTAGACTTTAGGGGAGAATTGCGTTTCGGAGCAAAATTGAATGTTCCGCTGAAACGATCAGAGGACAAAGGAAAAGATCCCGATCGGAGGAGTTATCCATTTTCTGCCGAAACGATCGGAGGAGTTATCCATTTAGGCTGAAATGATCGGAAAAGTATTATGTTTTTCATGATTTTTCGATGAAGAAAACAGAATCGACGCTTTACCCGATCTCCACCAAAAAATAATCGACGCTGAAAAGGATCGGTGCAAAATGAAAATGTCAACCGATTAGGGAGTCGGTAGAAAATGAAAAGGAAGCTGGAAAATTTCAGGGAAAAATAAGAAAGGACAATGAAATAGTATCGGCACCAAATTAAAAGGGCTATGCGAAAGTGAATCGTTGTAAAAATGGGTTCTCTTGCCCAAAGATATCGACATAAAAATGAAAAGACGTCGAAACATTTCGCCGCCAAATGAAAAGTTCACCGAAACATTTCATTGCCAAATGAAAAGTCCACTGAAACATTTTGCTGCCAAATGAAAAGTACGCTGAGATAGTTTTTTTTGAATAGGATATCAGTGTAAAATGAGAAACACATCCAAAACGGGTAAGTGGACCCCATTTCACACGTATGTCGAGACACATTTAATGCTAGGTTTTGGTGGGTGTATATAAGGATTTTAACCCCGTTTTCACAAACATTGTTTGTAATGGAATTTGCGGAACAGTCACCGAATGCTAGAGAACCCCGTTGGAATTTCTAATCGACCACTCGCACGCTACCAGGTAGGTATCTTCCATTCTTTTGTTCAGATTATGAAGGTATTTACTTTACAACTGTATTCCTTATTCTTTTTCCCTAGTTTCAAAAATGTCCTTGAGCCTCCAACCATATATATATATATATATTTTAAGAATTAAGAGGGCTTGCGACCCATAGTTTTCGAGCAAGTGAAGACCGACTGACCATTGGTTGGCTAGTCTCCACGCTCGTAGCTTGCCCTAGTTTTCATTGTTAAGTATCAATTAGGGAAAATACTCCAGGTTGGGGAGGGAATATAACCATGGGTGTCATAGGTTAAACTGTTTTCTTATATGGATACTTATACCTTATATGTGGACACTTAAGTTGAAAACCATCCATGAAGTTAGGAAAGACTCGCAGTGGTATGCGGCTTAGGTAGTAGCGGTCACATATTTGATGCTTTGGTGTAGAAAATCAGACTTTATCTCCGGTGAAGCGATAACCTGGAAACCCTTGCCTAAAAAATGCGGATTAGATGAAGATGTTTTTTTTAGGGTTACCCTCGCCATTGACAATTTGTTTGATCAATTATTTTTTCCTTATTAGAAAATATTTTATTGATACCACAAGTAAATCAATACTCTGCTTAAAGAATGGACTGGAGTGCTTAAATGGATAGTTAGTATGGCATATAAAGGATTTAGGAAATAAGAAAAAATAACTTGACAGTGTGGTGCCAAGAGTAAGATAACAATTGCATTTCAAGTCCCAATAGTCCGCACATATCTAGCCCTAAGTGAATTAAAATTTTATGTTTTGACTAAGAATTCGATTACTAAGGCTAGTGAAAGAACAAAGAAATCTATGTGACGGTGAATTAGGGTGTCCTCACGACAAATCATTTAGAATCAAACACACTTGATGTCATGGAAGTATGAATCTTCTATTTTGTAAAAAATATTGACAAATCATACATTTGAAATTTATATATTATGTTCGTTATCATTCTGCTTGGAAGTATTTTTAACATTGAATTATTCTTGTACATTTACATTTGATTTCTATTCACATGAGGACTCAGAAATGCAAAGAAGAGATGCTAAACGTAAACCCAAGGTAGCAGAATCACATTCCGACATTGAGGTTGTTCCAAACACCCGATGGAAACCATGTATGAGGATACCAGAGCGGTTAATGGGAGAATCCCTTAATTTAAATGTGGTGAACTATATCACCTCATCCGAGATCAGAACATGCCAGATGCATCCATTGAAGAGATGATGGTGTATCAAAATATGAAAAGATCCGGTCTCCATAAAGCTGCCACCCGACCATAGATTTTCCCATGTTCAGAATTTATTGGTTGTATTTTACCTCATGTGGATGTTGGCACACAGATCATAGCTAGGGAGAATGGAGAAGGATTCACTTCATTTCAACCCGGTCATATTAGCGAAACATACAAGTTACCCTCTCCTAAATTTATGATGACAGATGAATGGATAAGGGGAGTCAACATAGATCACTTTGAGTATGCTAAGAAAATTTTAATTCTTGGAAAGAAGTTGAGGCAAAGGGAAAGTGGGGAATACGATTCCCAGAATTTGAAAACACCATTCAAAATCATAGCTTTAATTTTGAGTAGAATATCCGGTAGGGAAAATGAGAATATCTATAAGCTCGATTGGGTACCTCTCATGTATCATATCGCCTTCTATGGTACCGTATTCAATTCAGAGTACATTGTCTCAGAGAGTATGGCATCAACTATAGAACCAACCCAAGGAGGGATGACCCAGAATAAAGATGAGTTCTATATGTCTTCCTACCTTATTGACTGCATCTTGATTAGACAGCCATTCCACAAGTTGGGGTGCTACTGGATCCCGGCTGAGACCCCACTATATGTAGCTTACCAAATAATGTGGGAACACAAGTATGAAAGCTTCTACAACCTTATCTGTGATGAATTCATAATTCCTCTGTATTGGCTAATTTTTAATGAAGAACCCAATTGCTTGTCAGAAAATGCGATGGCCATCATCTGTGAATATGGAGATTTATGCTTTACCCCAAAAGTCACTTATATCAGTTTGTATGGGGGTACCAAAGCTCCATCACTAATGCCAAGGCTCGCAACAGATTATGTGGTACAAAAAGAGGCGGTAAGACAAGTTTTCATCAATGGAATAGGAAATATTTTAAATGAACATAAGAAAGCTTCCTACCCACCAATTCCCTTTGTCATTGGGGCGTATAAATTCCCTAAGGTGAAAGGAGCATAGGTTTTTGTAAAATACTTAGAAGCATTTAGTTTTGGAGAGAAGATTTTTGTCAGAAATGACAAACTACAAAAGGCCGCTCAACACTGTGCGTCATGTAAAATTCACTTTGAATACACGAATCACTTCCTTAAGGATGAGGAAGTATATCAGAGCGAAAATAACATGACACATTTGAATAAATGATTTGGACGGAAAAGCAGCTTAGGTTCCAGTCATACTAAGGATATTGCTAAAGAAGCTGAATTACCGAAGTCTAGAGAGGAAGCTGTGGCAGCAGAGGAAGCGGAAAGACTACGAGCAGATAAGCAGAAAGATAGAAAAGGGAAGAGGAAGATAAAAGGAAAGAAGAAGAAGCAAGAAAAAAGAGGGAATAAGAATAGAAGAAGAAAGAGGAAGAAGCAGAACAAGAGAGGCTTAGTAAGGAAAGGCAAGAAGAAGTGGACAAAGAAACATAACATGAGAGACAAAGGGAAAAAGAAGATAAGCTGAAGAAATCTGTGGAAGAAAAAGAAGTAGAAGAAAGAGACTATAGTATTCAAGACATGGACATAGATCCCTCCGACATCTCTGGAATTCCGCTTACGGGAGGAAACCTTCCATTTGTTGAGATCTGGCTCACTCCTTTTACTCTTTCAAGGCAACATTTAATAGCAAAAATGGATACAATAGTCTTTGACCCCAAAAGGAAGACGATTTCAAGGAGAATAAGAGCGCAAAACCAGATGTGGTAACTATTCAGGAAAGCACCATAATGGAGGCACCCACAAAGATCCCAAGTTCACTTCGTCAGCCAACATAACCACCACTCAAGCAAATGCCAAAAATGTTGATAAACTGATGAATGACCTGGAACAAAACAAAGTAAAATTGTTGAAGCTGAAGGATAACTTTAGTAAAAGCAAGAGGTGAAGGGATTGAGTTAAAGAAGAAACAAGATGTAGTAATAGCTGAATAGAATAAGTTACTGTTAGACTACTAGAAATTGGAAAATGAAAGGGATGCTTTGAATGTACAACTTGTCATTATGGAAGGCGAGTGAAGTGACTTTGACTCCCACATCAATGAGTTGGAGGAAAAGGAAATGAGGTCAAACCAACAGGTGGGAGCTTTTATCAGTGAAAAATAATCTCTAAAAGCGCACATAGATGGGATGATAATCGAAATGGAAGCTTTGCAGTATCAGATGAGTAAGTTGGTTAGAGATAAGGAATCTCTCTTGGAACAGGTAGACATGGCTCAAAATCAAAATCTAGATATGACCCCATTCCACGAGTAGGCCTGAAAAATACAAGAACAAATTTGCCACTCCGAAGAATTGTTAATTGAAGAAATTTATAAAATGAAACAAATGATATCTAGAATGAAAGAGATTTTTTCTAGTGCTTTATCTATAAGACAGAAGTTAGTTGATACTTTTAAAAAGATGAAAAGGTTGATGATTTGGAAGGAAGGAAATCCAAACTATCCTGATCACCTGCCAAAAAAAATGGCTGGGGAACTCAAGTTGGATATAGCACTTCTAGAAACTTGCAGGAGAGATTCCAGAAAGATACATGTAGAAGTACCAAAATCCATCACAAAATGTGAGGAATTTTACAAAAGAATTTATCAAATACATGAGAAATGTCATATCGCCATGATTCCGAATATGTACGAGTTTCCCTCCAAGGATCAGCGCGTAACGGAATTGCAAAATGGCGTAAAAGAAGACCCGGAACACATTAGGAAAATAGATGCGCTAAATGAAGAAGACCTCAAGCAACATATTGGACAAGCATCTATAAATGCTTATTTCTTGGAAGAGAGCTATAAAGAAGCTACTGAAGGAGTGATAAGTGTGGAAAAGGAATTATCTCTTCATGAAGTATCTTTAAAATTATTATAACCTCTATAATGTAATATAATATTTCAAGAAACAAACTTGTGGGACAATTATATTTCCACCCTGGAGGTCCCACCGGAAAGTTAATTTAATTTGTAATTAATTGTCTATTTTTGATGTGCAAACACAAAAGAAAAATTGTGGCAATCCAAAGGTCAGGGGTAGGTGAAGTGATTAGTCATGTAAAAGAAAATTATCTTGTAATATAAATAGAGGGGAAAGGGTACTAGAGAGGGGACTTTTGCTAGTGAAATAGAGACTGGAGACATTTTGTAAGAGAATTATTTTTTTTCTGCTAATGAGAAGGACCTATTTGCTGGGAAAAGCTTGCACATATGTTTTGCGTGGAATGTTGTAACTAATAGATCATAATTATTTCTTCTTCTGTTCATGCTCATGATGTGATATATTTCTAACTTTGTTGAATTATTTCAATGGTGATGAATGATTTTACTTGTCTATGCAATTGTCTATGTGACATCAGAGTAATAAATTGATTTAATTGTAATCAAAACTATCTTTATAATTTTCTACTGTGAGTGTGCATACTTTATCTTAATAGCTATCTGTTATATTTATATAAGCATTCTCAGATTATTACTCTTATTAAAATCTCTCATTGCAAGGATAGATTAGTTAGTTTATGGTAGGGTTAGATAATTGATTAGGTACAAATGATAAGACGGGAGGTAAGAACCTATGCATCACTTGTGAGGCTTCTTCCTGTCAATTATATGTTAAATGCATTAGTTAGATTAAAAGCACTTGCATAATTAAACTTTAATCATAAAATATAAACGATGGGATGGGCCGCAAATGGTACATAAATTAAATAAACATACCTACAGTATCTGTACCGTTAACTGGACGGATTCTCCATTCCAAACATTGAACGATCTAGTTGGGATTATTCATTGGGGATAATCCCTACTATCGATGCTAGGATTTTCCATGCATCAACAAGTTCTTTGAAAGAGCCTCAATCGAATCGAGTCATCATTCAACGAGTTAGAGGAGCACTGCAGATTAAATGTTGTGACATGGTCCCTTGGGTCTTCCCTAGTTTTTCCTTCAAACTTCGGAATGTTTAAAGGGAGTTTGGTTGGGACCGGAGTCCAAGTAGGATTATGCCACACTGGGTCATTAATTAATTTTGAAAGATTTGGAAAATTCAAAGTTGCCAAAAAGGTAAGTGAGGCCTTGCCGATGGAATGTGAGTTTGAGGAGTCTGGTAAGGAGAGCCACCAGAACCATGACCCCCATAAGGTTGGTTGGGGTTACCCCCAACCATCGGTTGTGTTGAAAAAGAGTTTTGGAAATTGCTTCAACCATAATCCAGTGGATTTCTCCCTTGTGGCCTCATCCATTGTAGTTGAGTGTAAGTACTCCCAAACGGAGTGTGAGTATAAGTATTAATGCCTCCTCCACCAAAAAGTGAGAAGTGAGTACTCCCTATAGGCATATTGGAAGTTTGAACATTTGAAGAATGTACATTAAACCCTGTAAATGGATTAGAAATCAACATTTTTGAAATAGAAGGGATATGCATCAAGCCTATAAACGATGCATAAGGGGAAATGTGCCCTTCATGCCAAGGGAATCCTTGAGTAAAAGGAGCTGAACTAGGGTTGACCTGGAATTGATGAATGAACGGGGAAGCCGTAAATGATACCGCCAAAAGGGATAGATGTTAAAGAAACCTGAGTGCTAGATGATCCTAAGGATCCAATATTGAAACTCAAATAAGTGTTTGGAGCAGAAGGTATCGACAACGAACTAGGTATCATAGTGTTTATGTGTGGGGGCGAAAAACCTCCCGGCATGATAGCCAATGTGGGAGTGTGTGGAACTCCCGATCCATCCCCTATATTGTCCATTCTAAGTCCAGATGTAAATCTATAAAATTAACTCAGGTAATCTTAAAGAAACAACTCTTTCTAAAAATGGATCGTCTGGTCCTATTAAATGAGGGTTGAAGTGTCTTGTAAAGTATTCTATTGGTAAATATTCAACCTCGATGGTTTGTGGGACCGATGAAGTTTGAGAAATGAGTTGAGGTTCCCTAGGGGGTTTAGTTGTGCCAGTTGGTTCAAAAGAACCACTTGAATTTGTTCTGCGCCGCTGACGTTGTGGTGAAGGCTCCATAGTGAGTGGAGTAAGGTTTCTCAACCTTCTTGACCTATGAGGAGGTTGGTCCTACACAATTACAACAAAAAATATTATATGTAATAAACCTAGGGCCAGCTAGAATAACAATAAACACACAACAAACTGCTACAAAATTTCCTATAGTAATCCAAAATAGGCAAACATATAATATCCCAAAGGAAATTCTAGGATGATTAGGACCCAAAACAAACCAATGAAGTAATGAAGAACAGTAATATGGGGTCCATGATACAGTCACGATGGGGCCAAGTGCTGGAATCACCCAACCACCTTCCCAAAGAGATGCAGAGGATTTCCGCCCAGATCTGTCCTAGGTGAAGTGAAAATATCCTTTCACAATCACTTGTGTAGATTCCTGATGGTCAAGATACTAAGGCTACTAACAATGTAGAAAAAGTATGGGGGACAGTCGCAGGTCGAACTTACACGCATGGGCAGGGTTACTAAGCCCAAAATCCAAAAGCACCAAGGGTACTGGTGGATCCCCGTACGTGTATTAGTCCTGATAGATGCTTGATTGAAAAGTGAAGGGGTATCCCCAACTAGTCAACCTCACACGACCTCGTGCTAACTCCGGTTTGAGTGGAGCTTCCCGATGTACCTTCCACAAAGGTGGATTTACCTAGTGATATAGTATACTACGATTTGATTTTAAATGGTTTTGGATAGTTAAAAGAACCTAGTCCAAAACCCTAGCCTAAGCTAGTTGGCGTATGTTCCCTAGAAATAAAAGTTGCTATTGAATTTTAACTTTTAATGTTCTTTTTAAGGCTTTTGTTTACTCAAAATGGAGTGAGTGTGTGTATAAGATGGTTACAACTGAAAAGTAAAGTGTATACCTAAAAATGCAAGTTCCTTTCACTATTTTTCTTTCCGCTTATCTTTCAAAATCCAAAAGTTCAAGTAAACCTAAAATTGACTTGAAATGTTTTTTACTTTTTCAAAGAATTAGCATATACAACTAAAATCTAATTCGAAAAACAATGCTCTTGCTTAAAAGAAAAGTACTTGTTCTTTTTTTAGTTTTTATTTTAAATGAAAGAAATATAAAATAAATATGAACAAGACAAGAACACTATGAAATGAAAGTATAAGATGACTGTACCTAAACCTATAAAACTCATAAATCTACCCTCAAATGAGTCTGAAAATAACAAATCCAATAAGTTTCTTCAATCAAGTAAGAAGTAACTAACTTTGGTATAGAGAAACTATGTAATCAACTGGCATAAAGACGAAAGCACAGATCAATCAAGACATAAAACTGCTCTTCCACAAACCAATGATCATAAGGAAATAATCCAAGCTTCCACTAAACAAAATTTGGACTTGAAATACCTAGGTACCCTTAAAAAGCAAATGAAAACCAAGAAAATTCTCATAAAGGATAAAAAAGGACTCAGTCAAAACCTACAAACAGGTCCAAATGACAAAAAACTAAGCAGAGAAACTCTTCCACAAACCAAGAAAAGACCCAAAGCTTGAACCCTAGGATGAAGTCAATCCCTACAGGAAAAACCACGGCCGTTAGTGGAACATCATGCAGGTGACCCATGGGTATAGATATCAACAACTCGCGGGTAAGTGGAAAAGGTCACAATTGTAACTAACTACAACTCGCGGGTATGCTTTAATAAAAATAAAAAAGAAAGAAAATATCAATAAAGATCAAGTATAATTCACAGACATGGGTCTAAACACCCTGTAAACTCTCCCAGAGAAATAAAAGGCTAATTAAACTGAATAAAAACTACCCCAGGACTCCCAAAGAAATAGAAAGAACTCCCTAGTGAAGTCACCAGTTCTGTTGTTCAGTAAATTAACCTATGATTGGCAAGTTCAGAGATCATCAACATACTGTTATTAAGGTACATAATCTAGATGACAAACAAGTACAACATAAATATTTTCTTTAATTAATAAAAGTTAGGGTTTAAATCCAAAGAACATACTTGGACATATGAAGTTTGATCCAAGCTTTAAGGTTTATTCCTTCGATCCATGATCCTCGATGATAAACCTACAATACAAAAGAGACCTCCCTCAAAGCTTTTGACTACAAAAAAAATGAATAAAATAGAATGAAACTCATATATAAAAGAGATATGATAGATTCAATCAACTAGATTCACAAAGTAGACAAACTATTTTATGGGAAATAAAACTTCTTGTATTATAATTATCAATGGAAACCAACTATACCTGATTTGTAACCTGCACTATTGAAACTTGACCCTAGGCTCCTTGATCCTCTTCCTTCAATGGATATTTCTCCAGCATTTCCTTATAAAAAATGGTTCTTCCCTTTCTCAAGGCCCTCTCCTTGTATTTATATCAAGGCTAAGAGGATAAGCTTGAAAGGTAAATGGTTGGGGAAGTTATGGTAGTTGGATAACTTCCATAACTGATCCCTAATCAATATTTTAATATTTTTTTCGTGATTTGGAGGTACCCGTGGGTATATATCTTGACAACGGGTGATTAAATCGCGGGATTAGTGTCAAGCAACTAGTGGGTGCAACTTTTTAGGTAATAACCGTGGGTTGTCAGTGTAAAATCCAACGTGTCACCCGCGAATTGACCGATATAAGAGTTGCAGTTATAGCTCAAAATAATTCACAAAATTGTTATGCCGAAGAAGGTATTGTAAGATTTGGATCCAAAGCATCTATAGTCAATGAGGCTCTTCCATCCAGAAGGTCATTTTGTGTGATCGACAATGCAATGTGGTCACAGACGGAGAAGTTCCAATCTAATTGATAACAAGGGAAATCATGTAATTGGTGGGAAGGAACTTATCCTTCAAATTGGAAACCATTTAGTCCCAAGTTTTCACTTTGTATTTTTCTTTCTTCATTTTGTTAGCATGTACATTGTCCCACCACAATGAGGCATGACCCTTCAACTTCAGACAAGCAACCTTCACCCTCCTGGGGTCTTCTATCTGCTTCATGTCAAAGTATTTATCCATTTCTCTTATCCAGTCGATCAACTCTTCATGGTTTAAAATCCTGGAATAGGTAGATACCTCCATCTTAGATCTACCTTTCATCTCATACAATACCTTCAACAATTTTTCTCCTGGGTATTCCTCTCATTCATCCTCAGGAGTATGTTATTCCTCTTCGACCTCCTCTTCACTATGGTCGAGGGTGTCAACACCCTATCCCCTCTTATGGGATTCCTTGACTGCATCCAATTCGCTCTTCAGACTCCTCATGGCCTGGACACATTCATCGAACATTTCACTGTCAATCATGACCCCTGTTCCTCTGCACGTCTTTCGTCCTCTTCCACAGACGTTTATGTCCCTTTGAGCCATGGTTATAGATTCAACCGACTAAAATCACACTACCCAATCGCAATCAGGTTCCTTTGTCTTCTACAACACTACTCAACCCTAGTTTGAGTTGCTTTCCTTGTCCAATCGCAATTGGAATCACCACGTAGGATTACTTCCTGCTCTGATACCAAATGATGTAGAATTTGTTAATGAATAAATCCGTCAGTGTGGACACCAACCAATTTCCCTAGTCCAAATGGTTCAGATCTAGAACACAAAAAAACAAGAGTGAAAATATTTCCCTTTATCTGTTAAATTATTTGAATAGAAAGAGTCTAGTCCATACCTTATTTATGAAGGTCGTCCTTGTAGCTTGAATCTTTCGCAATCCTCCTCGTTGTTGAAGAGATTTCTTGCAAAATATTCAAAAGGACAAAGACAAAGACTATAAGATAACATGATACATCTAAGCAATTGACCAAGGAGAACTACTATAAATGAAATTACACATAATTTATGGGAAATGAATACATTGATGTATTAATAAAAATAGAGGAAATATTTACAACCAATGATGCCTTGGTGTTGAAGATCCTTTCCAATGGAACCTTGCCTCAATTTTCCAATCAATAAAGAATGGATTCCTGGCTCAATTTCTCCATCATTTGGCTGCTCTCATTTCAACCCCCCTATCCCATGAAGAGGAGCTTCATTTATAGGCCAAAAGAGATGAGGAGGAGAGGAGAGGATTAAGGGAGAAGGATGAGGTGGGATCCTACTAAGATGGGAGGCGAGTAAGGTACACCCTATATGGAAGGGATAGCCTCCACGAGGGTCTCCTTCAAGAGAATTCTAAAAAATTATCTTTTTTCCCTACGTACATACATCGACGCACCCTAGACACTCGCAACATGTGTCAGCGACGCGGTCTGCAGTGGAGCAAGGTGCATCGATCACGAAAGACATGCTTTGCTGTAAGGAAAGGTGCGTCAATCAGGAAAGACACGTTTTGCTGTAAGGCAAGGTGCGTCTACCTCTCTAAATAGGGTTTTAGCAGGGAAAAACCTCATAACTCATCTTCTAAGGAGTTTTGGCCAAGTACCTCAGGGATTTAGGCAAGGATAAAGTATACATGGTTCACAATCATGACGAGTACAAAAATTCCATGTAATGGAAGGCCCCCCAAAGTATGAAGCTAGAGTAACAAGATAGGTGAAATACTTTGATGGATAAAGTATAAAGGATCGAGGAAAGGAACCGTCAGTTGGAAATATGTCAACAATAACCAAGGATCTTTTGCAATATAATAATTTTATTGTCCCAACGACTCACAACATGGCAGCTGACAAATACATTGCAGATCCATGTTGATACTAACCGACGATATGGCCACCAAAATACATCGTGGATCCATATATGAATGGCTGAAAAAAATCATGGATACTAAAATACAAGCATAGATCCATGATGAGATCATGACACAGCCATGACCAATACAAAAGTGGATCTGCGTGACAGTACATCAATGAGGTCTCCACCATAAAATCTTTGTGGGAAGTCACTAAAAAATATCCATCGCAACCTGGGTGTAATAGTAAGACATCAGAACAACCCAGGGTCTTCTACCCATTCCTGAAATGATATGAATCCAACCATGTGATTACAATGCATTGAATTCGAACCTAGTAGAAACCACTTGATTACTGGTCAATGATGTGAACCATTAACAAGTGTGAAGGAAATCACCAATGATGATGATAATCCCCAAGGTATCACTATTACACCCCCATGAATGTGAATAAATGAGTTGGAATCAAACATCCGTGGAATCATTCGATCAGAGGTCAATGATGCAAACCTACTGTCGAAAGTGAGGAAACTTGCCATTGAGGCATGCAGGCTCCAACGCACTAGCTAGTTTCTAAGTCTAATTCCTAGATGATGAGATGATTTCGACATGAATAGAGTTGTCAAGGAGGGCCATAATGTATCCCACATCATCGACATGAAACTAACATAGGAAATGATATAAGATGGTAGATCAAATGAGTGTGAACTAACACAAAGGTGTAATGGTAAGCAAGAACGACCAACACAATGGATGGATTAATGACTGCGAAGGTTGATTCCAGTGAAATAATTCCTTTGGCACGAAAAGTGACTTGGGAGCATTGAATCAGTGAGGAAGAGATCAAAATATAACACAACAATGACTGAGGCATTCTTCAGATGACTTTAAAGGAGCGGGTCAACTCATGAAATTGGCATGACTCAGAGGCAAGCAAATTATCCAACTATATGAGGAGACACGAACATGTGCCATGTTCAAAGGTGACTTTAAGATGCCATTAATATAGACTCAAATACATCTTCCGATTCCCTTAATTTCCCCATCATGATGGATGAGTGCCTCTTTGAATTTTAACGAGATGGAAGAGGGTAACAAACACTTGATGTAGATCATCATATGATGAGTCCAATATCACATGTTTTATGAACCTAATAAAGGAGGGGTTCGGTCCAAAGAAGGGCCCTTCCATGTATAATTTTACGAATTCAAAGAAGCTAAACTCGGTGACGTTTCACATTTAGATATTCTGAAACGGTCAAAAGAAGACTCCTAATAGTTCTTTTTCGTAAAAGTTAGTCCCCTCACTTGAAAAATGATAAAACAACGTGAGATATAATTCTTCTAATCACGATAGAATATAGTATTCCTTTTCTGTAAATAGTCTAAATGGTTCGAAAAAGGGATAAACTATCACTGGATAGACATCCTTTCAAATCCTTTTAGGAGCGTAAAAGAAACAAGTTCACTCGTCAATATTTTCCTATTGGGAGTTTGAAAAGAGATTAAATAGGATTCCATGTACTACTTTATCATGGTTGATGATCGAGTACGACAAAGGAAAAAATAAACTCGACACAGATAATTTTTCGTAAGTAGTCTAGCGAGGCCAGATAAAGTGATAAAACTATACTCGTTAGACACACCTTTTTAATCAGTTTTTAATGAGCACAACAATGGTATCAAAAGAACTTGAAATATTTTTCATGTTTGAACTAGAGCACGAAGAAGTAAAAAGTAAGCTCAAACCACTTTTCATGTTTCAACCAGAGCATGAAAAAAGTGAAAAGTAAGCTCAATACCATCTTACTATTTTTAATGAGCTCGAAGACAGGTGAACATAATGCTCATAATGTCTACTTCATTTTTTAATGATATTGGAACAAAAAATGAATTATGCTTAGTATAATGCCCATTGGCGGGTTTCTTCCCAACATGATATCTAGAGGTTGAAATTTTGCCCCTAGCATGTGAAGCTGACGGCTTACCTCCAGTATGGTGTCCATCGGTTAGAGACATGCCCCCCAAGATTCATTTCTTTTGACTACTATTTTTCTTCATCCAATCAAACTCATGGTTACTATTCACCATGGGAAGAAGAAAAAAGAGGATTAAATAGCATAGGCGAATGAAATGAAGGTTCAGATATTAAATATGGCAAAAGACTCGATTTAAAGGGAGGGGATTTGTTTCATTTTTAAATTAGCTTGATACAAGAATATAACTATGCTCGCGGGGTATTGTTTCATTTTTTAACGAGCTTGACACAGGAATAGAACTATGCTCACTTTATTCTGTTTCATTTTTTACTGAGCTTGACATAGGAGAAGAACCATGCACGTGAAGGTGGTGTCATTTTTACGCAAGCTTGAAAGTAAAGGTAAACTATGCTTGTAGGGGTCTCTTCCATTTTTTAATGAGCTTGGAGATAGAGACCAATATGTGCTCATGGTCATCTGTTTCATTTTTTAACAAGCTTGACATAGGAACAGAACTATGCTCGTTTTCTTCTGTCTCATTTTTTCAAACTAGCTTGAAATGGAAAAGAACCTATGCTCATAATGAACTGTTTCATTTTTTAATGAGCTTGACACATGAAGGGAACTATGCTCATATGACCTCGTCATGGCTTCCAAGAGGACGATTCTCCACAAAGAATACATGTTGAAGGATAAGCCTTGATCATGGATTCTAAGAGGTTCTCATTGGAAGGAAGATAAACCATGTCAACTCTCGATTCCAATGTTAAATAAGACAAGCAATCAAAGAGAATCCCGTGTTCAGTGGAAGTTGGAAGCATGGGATATAATTCCACATAATTTACCTGTGGCAGGTAAGATACCACCTGGACATAAGTCATATGATCGGTAGTTGGATGAGAGTCAACAAACGAAAGCTGGTCGATAGTCACAATGCGTCCGTCACGGGGGAAAGAAAACACTCGGAAGAGTGTGGACACAAGAGGTTTCATCACATAGACATAATCTTGTCCGAGGAGCAGATTAAAATACAAAGGACTCAGAACTACCAAAACAACAATAAAGATTGTTTTTCTGCCTAACAAAATAGGAAACCGAGGAACAACCCCCAGAGGTTGACTAATTCCCCTGTTGAAAGATAACATATTATGACTAATGGGAATAAGCTATGGGGAACCCATAGCGTGCCAAGAATTTGAGGAAAAAACGCGAACTGCGGCATCTTCATCAACTATAATGTGAGGTACGTTTATATGACCAACTTGCACAATGATTTTGAAAGGAAGATAGGAAGGAAGGCGAGGTGCAAAGAGCCCATTCCAATCGATAAAATTAGACTGATTCGAAACCAAAGGTGTAATACCATAAGCTTCATTACTTAGAGGGTCCTGTAATAGAAGGAATAATGCCCCCCTACATGGTAGAATTTGTATTAACAATAAGAACCTGAGTGGTATTAGATACACTCTCTAACGAGAAAGCGGGATCGACCGAGGATAAAACGAGATCAACCGCTTGGGTTTTACTCTTCAAGGGAAGAGTGGGATCGATCGAGGATGAAACTAGACCGACCACTTGGGTTTCACTCTTCAATGGAAGAGTGGGATCGGCCGAGGATTAAAATAGATCGACCACTTGGGTTTCACTCTTCAAGAGAAGAGTGGGATCGACCGAGGATGAAACTAGATCGACCACTTGGGTTTCACTCTTCAAGGTAAGAGTGGGAGGACTGAGGATGAAACTAGATCGACCACTTGGGTTTCACTCTTCAAGGGAAGAATGGGATCGAGGATGAAACTAGATCGATCACTTAGGTTTCACTCTTCAAGGGAAGAGTGGGATTAACCGAGTATGAAACTAGATCGACCTCTTGATCAACCAATGGCAAGTCAAGAGGCAATTTACTACAACTCGTTAGAGGTTGTGATTGAGACACATAAATACCTTCCAATAATCATGAAGCTTTGTCCATGCGAGGAAAAAGGTAAGTACGGTGCATGTACCTACATAAAAAACACATATTCTTGACTTTACGTTGATGACTCTTAACCAAAGAGTTGTTGGTTGACAAGGTATCATCAATATGATGTCCAGAGGTTGACGATACAGGTCATTTAGAATCTTGTGACCATAATTCTAAGACCTTGGGAATACCAGGGAAATCCTTAAGAAAATGGGAAATGGGGCCCCTCGCAAAGCCTGCAAGGGAACTTAGGTTTAGGAAGATTCAAAATAGGTACATCAATACTCCCAACATGATGATCAATGGTTGGTGGGTTTCCAACATGACAGCTAGAGGCTGGAGCTTTGACCTTCTGCTTAGTGTTCTTCTTCTTAGCCTTCCTTTTCTTCTTCTTCTTATCCACCTGTTTACTAACGTCATAGTTTTCAACATGAGAAGAGGAAGAAAGGGAAGAAAGCTCAACATTCGATGAAGAAGGAGAAGGATCAACATGAGGTTGATGTTCTTGTGGGGGAGGGGTGTGATCCGACACAATCAGTGCACTTGGGATAACAAGATTGAAGAATAACCATACTGGTAATCCTATAGTCAATCCAGGAAGGCTCAATGTGGCCATGAAGGGAGGACCAAAAATTCCATATGGAGGAAAAACAAAAGACATACCATGAAAATGGGTCTCTTGGTTGGTAGTTCTGGTATATTTTTCCATATCTAAACTCTCTAACGACCTCTAAATTACCACACAAATCAAACACTACTAAAATCTAAAAGAAACAAGAAATATGTGAAAGCACTTGATAAATAATCCGGATTCTCACATGATTGTCAAATCGTTGCAACTCGCGATACACTATAGGGTCCAACAGTTATACTCGGCCCAATATTTTAGAGTAATAACAAGGGAGGATTTGGACCATACCCCTGACCGTATAATCCGAATACCTAGCATTAAGTGGGTACTAACCTCCCCGAGTGCTGTTCTCAGTGTATTGCAACAATAAAATGGCCAATAGGTTTACTCGGATAGTCCCAGGATGCTAAAGGGGTCTTCCGATATACACAAGGTACGTGGGAGCTCAAATCCATAGTGGTTCTGTCGAATGCACAACTGTACGAAAGGGGCCTTCCTATATACTGCCAAGTACGTAAAAGAACCTTTCGATATACCATACAAGTATATGAAAGGCCGTTCGATATACCAACAAGTACGTGGAAGAACCACATAGACCCCATAATGCAGTGCAAGAAAATATCGATAGCTCCTATGCTTTAAGATGCAAGAACACATCTCTAACCTATCATCTAATTTGCTAAGGATTTTAATTTAACTAGCGCTTGATTTTATCTTATGCGGTTAAGTGAACAAATGGAAATTTAGACCTGACTCAAAACCATGCAAGTATGAGAAGCAAATATTCTTTTCGATGAAGTCCTACTTAAGAAGGAGAGAGAGATAGTTTTTCTTCCCAAAATCACAACCCTATGCAAATGCCATTCTAACTTTTTCAAAAATGCACTTCATTTCGCTTAAAAATGCAAGCGAAATACTAGATTTGACTAAAGGGGCCAAACATGGCTCCCAATCTCAAGAAGACCCAAGAAAAAGACAAATTATTTTTCTTCAACAAATAATGAGAGAGTAGATATTTAATGAAAAGAAGGGATATAATCACTATTTCCAAACAAGAAAGAGCATTTCTAACCCCTAACTATGCAAAAGCTAAAAGTAATTTTCTTTGCTTTTATAAAACTCAGATATGAACCAAAACAAGACTAGCTAAAAGTAGAACTCTTTTTGGAATTTTCATAAATATTTCAAATCTAAGAAAGAAAGCGAACATAAAGATCTTTATTTAAACTAATATGGAAACAAAATATTTTTTTCTCTTCAACTATAGAAAGTAGAAAACATTGTACCAACCCAGTCACAAACCAAGCAACAGGGCACTGAAAGGTTTAGGCAAAAAATCAAGCTAAAAGTCAATAGGGTGACGTGGGTTGGAGGTATACACTAGAGTGGTGGTGGGGGATTGATGCATTCTGCTAAAGAGAAAAGCGCGACAACGACACCCTTTTTTTGAATTCAAAGCATTCCAGGATGACATCGACGCACTGTACATGAAGGTAACGTGCATTGGGCGACCCAAATATTGAAAACATAAATATTTACAATCCAATCAACATAATTCAAGGTTTGATACCTAAAGGGGGTTATACAGTGACATATAGACAGTCGGATCTACCAATTGGATGTGATCTACCAATTGAGAACTAAGCTAGATCTAATAAAAAATAAGGCAAGCAAGGAAATCTACAACTTAAATAACTCATTCTTTCCCCAGTGGAGTCACCAATTTTGTTAACAGATAAATCCGTCAGTGCAGAAACCAAATGATCTCCCTAGTATGAATGGTTCAAATCTATAAGAAAGCAAAAAAATAATGAAAACCTTTACCTAGATCTATCAAATTAGTTGAACACAAAGATTCTAGTCCATACCTTATTTACGAAGGTTGTCCTCGTAGCTTGAAGCTTTTGCAATCCTTCTTGTTGATGAAGAGATTTCTTGCAAAATATTCACAAGGACAAAGACAAGAGACTACAAGATAACACAATAAATCTAATAAATTGTCTAAGGAGAACTATGATAAATGGAATTGCACATCATTTATGGGAAATGAAAATATTGATGTATTAATTAAAATAGAGGAAATAATTACAACCAATGAATCCTTGGTGTTGAAGATCGTTTCCAATGGAACCTTGCCTCAATTTTCCAATCATGGAAGAATGGATTCCTAGCTCAATTTCTCCAGCATTTGGCTGCTCTCATTTCAACCAAGATATCCCATGAAGAGGAGGTTCATTTATAGGTCAAAATAGATGAGGAGGAGAGGAGATGATTAAGGGAGAAGGATGAGTTGGGATCCTGCTAAGGGAGGTGAGTAAGATCCACCTTATATGGAAGGGATAGGACTCCATGAGGGTCTCCTTTGATAGAATTTTCGTAACTTCTCTTTTTTCCCTCCGTATAGGCATCAACGCGCCCTAGACACTAACAACATGCGCCACAAACGCGGTATGCAGTGGAGCAAGTTGGGTCGATCAGGAAAGACGCGCTTTGCTATAAGGAAAGGTGCATCTTCCTCTCTAGACATGGTTTTAACAGAGAAAAAACCTTATAACTCATCTTCCAAGGATTTTTGTCCAAGTACCTCAGGGATTTAGGCAAGGAGAAAGTATATATGGTTCATAATCACGACGAGTACAAAAATTCTGTGTAACAGACATGACCAAGGTCGGCTACGTAACAATGCTACACAACAGAAACAACACCCACAAACACAAGGATTGCCAAGAATTATGGATTTCAATAAAATGATCAAATCTCTTTACAAAGATAAATACAACATGAGTCTAAGCTCGAATTAGTCGGAATGAACATCGACTTTTACAACACTTTGTCACATACATGCATGAGGGAATTCTTCGTCCTCAAGTGATTTGAAAATGACAGGATATTTTTAACCAATATTTGCATGTGAAAGTTTGAATGCATAAATCCATTAAAAATGATCTAAATGGTAAATTTAAAGAGCATAACTGAAGCACATAAAACAAATAAAGAGATGCAAACCATGAAATTTTGTAGACAAGAATTGATAACGGAGTTCACCCTCCTTGGGATACGTCTCCAGACCACTTCCAATGAGAAGGAAAATCTTATTAAGTCTTCAAAGCTTACAAAATGAGAGTTCTGGAAACACTTATGTTTTCTGTTACTTATTAGCAAAAACAGACAGCACCACTGCGATCCTCTCGGAAAATTGAGAAAAATAAGTATAAACTCGACTATGTTTCCCTGAGGCCTCCTCTGGCACGTAAATCGAGAAACTCCGCGTACATAAAATACAAAGCAATACAGATTCCACCTTGAGACCTGTTTCCATTAATGGCTGGATAGACCTCGATAATCGTGCCAAAACTACATCAGGAACTATTCAGAAAACATCCTTGGGAAGCATGCCAATACTGTGCAGAAACTGCCTCGGGAAGCGTGCTAATAATGTACAAAAGCTTCCTCAAGAAGCATGCCAGAAATGTACAAAAAATACCTTGGGAAGAATTCCAATACCACCTCGATAAGCGTCTATAAAAACACCTCGGAATGCATGCCAACACTATGCAAAACTCGCCTTGTTTCCTGTGCAAAACCGCCTTGGAATTTGAGAAAAATCACCTTAAAACATGTGCAAAACCACCTTGGTTTTGGGTGAAAACCACCTCAGTTTTAGTGTCAGACTCCTCCAACAAATACCTGAAAAATACATTGGTTTCCTTGAATAAAAATATGGTTTAATATATAGTGTTTCCAAGCAAAAATTTGGGAGAGAGTATGAGCCATGCAACCCCAAATTTGTCTAAAATCAGGGTGCAAATATTTAAATAAAAGCCACCATTTCAAAGCCAACGTATGGGATATGGCCCATTGAAAAGTTGTTCGCATCGTGGGTTGGAGGTCGTGGGGTCTATACCCACCGCTCGACATTTGTTATGGCATATATGGATATGGTATAGTTTGGTTGGCATTGATATATTGTGTGTGGTTGTTACGTGGACTATGGTCGTGGCATATAGCTCCACCGCTATGGTTTTAACACATAGTTGATTTGTTTGTTTGTTTGTAATATGGTTTAAGACTTGGTTTATATGTATTGGTTTATAATATAATATATATGCTAAGGGGTAGTCATGATGAGACCATGGGGTCGAGAGCTCCCCCTTTTTCCAAATAAAACCTTGCTCAAACATATATACATGTTTTGCCACATACATGTTAAAAAATAATGTGTGGTAGGCTGGCTAGAAGGGCTTGGTTGAAGTCTTTGGGTGCTCTTGGTGAAGTGTTTCCATAAATATATTAACGAGATCTTCACCCTTTTAAGATTTAATTTACACTTTGAAGACTTTAACTTTGATCGACGATGAGATGATACTCCTGGATCAAAGCTTCCCATTGAGAAGCTTTTGGACCACCAAAAGATTGAATCATTCAGAAAATAAGTGAGGACATGTTCGTCTCACTTGTCCATTCTTCTTGGAACCTGTACATCTGACTCCTCATAACAACAATCAACACTGCACCAACATTTTTAAGTACATTAAACCCCTTTTCAACAAAATATTCATTCGATATTGTAGGAAGCAACCATATACTACTGATCAGTAGTAAGCTAAATATCAAAATTGAATGTGTGAAAGATATTGTACTTATATCATGCTTATGATTTATCATAGGAACACTATCAAGTAAAATAGATGCATTGTGATGCAACGACACTTCCTTTTCATGCTTAGGATTCTTTTCTTCCTTACATTGCATAGATATAAGTGCCAAATTCCGACTTGCATTAAAAACCCTTTTCAATTGTTGTGTAGTTCCCAATGATCTGTCATTTTTAAATGAATGTGAATGTACTATTTACTCAATTCCTTCCTTAAACAAATGATATTGATTATGTTCTCGATAGAAGATTTCCTTTCAATAATATAAGTACGGGCTTCCCAACACAATTCCACAGATATCTAATGGAACCACATCAAATTCAACTTCATCTACAAACTTGGATGTAATTGCAAACTTTAGATCACATTGCCTTGTTACTTGTAATATTTTTTATTTGCATACCCGGCCTAATGGATAAGGTTTCTTGTGTGGTTTTATTTTTAATCCCAATTGCTTAACTACTTCTTCTGAAATAAGATTAGCTTGAGATCCACTATTTATGAGTGTGTCAATCTTAGTTTGTTTTGTAATCACCCTTATATGAAACAATGCATTCCTTTTTCTATCCTTATAATTGTCATGATCTTTAGAAGTAGAAGCACATGAAGAACCAATGTTAGAATCTTTACCAACAATAGCTTTACCTTTCACACCTACGATTGATATCTTTGTTTTGTCCTCAGAATCTGATCCAAGGTCCTCAATGATAACTGTAGCTTTTTGCTTCCCTTTCCGATCCTTAAACCACTTCGGTTTCAATTCTAGATGTAGCTTCCAACAATGTTCTGCATCATGTCCATCTCTCTGACAATGAGAACATGAAATTTTTGTGTCCCCTTTCTTCACGGTAGCTGTATGCTTGCTCTTCCCGTTGTCCTTTCCTTCTTTCAATTTACTGGATTCAGCTGAAGAAAAGTCATCATGAACATTCTTCCCTTTGGATTCAATATGTGTGGCTTGAACACACACTTCATCTAGGTTAGTAGGATTAAACATAAGTATTGTATGACACAAATAACTATGTAATCCTCCAATAAATTTGAGAAGAGTTTCTTGAGTGTAGAGAGGTATACCCAAAATCAAAGCTCTCTTTCGGAATTCCTGAGTGTATTCTTGTACATTCTGACCTTTACCTTGCCTCAAAATTTTCCAATCCATCATAGCTTGCTGTATATAGCCTAATGGATAAAATTGCTTCTTTAATGGAGTAGTAAATTCATACCAGGAAGAAATAATTTTACCTTTGTTAAGGATGCCTTCCCGTGTCTTACTCTCCCAGCAGATGAGTGCGGTGCCTCCAAGGAGGAAGGCAGCTAAATAGATCTTTGTACTATCATCTACAAAATTTTGAATCTTGCAATATACTTTAATCTGTATGATCCAATCATCTAGTTTTTCTATGTTAAGTTCACCATTATACATAGGCAAATCAAACTTAATATCAAGTTTCAAATAAGGTAAATCATACTTAGCCTTCTCAGGTTGTTTCTTTGAATTTGAAGAACTTTTAGAAGAGGAAGAAGATGGAGAAGAAGGTTCAGAAGGGCCTCCTCCTTTTCTTGAAGTATCAATCTCTGATTTCTCCTTCTTTATTTTATTCTTTTCCAACCTCTCTTGATAATCTACAAACAATTTTTCTACTCTATTTGCCATGTGATAGAAAGCTTTGCGGAAAGCCTTTTCATCTTCTTCTCGGTAGTCTTCATTTTCCATTTTATTTCTTCTTCTTGAACCAATATATGGATCAAACTCTTCAAGCTCTCCTTCACCCCTTTGAAGCCTATATCTTGTTAACATAAACAAACTCACAATGCAATGGTTAAATTGCTCTGATACCAAACTTGATCCGAAAATGACAAGATCTTTATAACCAATATTTGCCTGTGAAAGTTTGAATGCATAAATCCATTAAAAAGGCTTTAAATGAAGAATTTAAAGAGCATAAATGAAGCACATAAAACACATAAAGAGATGCAAACCATGAAATTTTTTAGACAAGAACTGATAACGGAGTTCACCCTCCTTGGGATATGTCTCCGGGCCACTTCCAATGAGATGGCCAATCTTATTAAGTCTTCGAAGCTTACAAAATGAGAGTTCTGAAAACAGTTCTGTTTTATGTCAGTTATCAGAAAAAACAGACAACATCACTACGATCCTCTTGAAAAATAGAGAAAAATGAGTATAAACTTGACTATGTTTGCCTGAGGCCTCCTTTGGCACATAAATCGAGAAACTCTGCCTGCATAAAAGACAAAGCAGTACGGATTCCACCTTGAGACTCGTGCCCATTAATGGTTGTATGGACCTCGGGAACCATGCCAAAAATTCCTCGGGAACTATGCAAAAAACCACATTGGGAAGCATGCCAATACTATTTAGAAATTGCCTCGTGAATCGTGCCAATACCGTGCAAAAACCGCGTCGGGAAACATGCTGAAACTGTACCAAAAACCAGATTGAGAAACATGCCAATACCACATCGGTAACTATGCAAACCACCTCGGGATGTGTGCCAACACTGTGCAAAAAATTCCTAGGAATTTGAGAGAGACCACCTTAAAACATGTGCAAAACCACCTTGGTTTTGGGTGAAAACCACCTCGGTTTTCATGTCAAAATCCTGCAACAAATACCTGAAAAATACATTGGTTTCTTTGAATAAAAATATGGTTTAATATATAGTGTTTCCAAGCCAAAATTTGGGCGCGGGTATGAGTCACGTGACCCCAAATTTGGCCTAAAATCAGGCTACAAATATTTAAATAAAAACTGCCATTCCAAAGCCAATGTATGGGTTGTGGCTCGTTGGCAAGTTGTTGGCATCGTGGCTTGGAGGTCGTGGGGTCTTTCCCCACCTGTCAGCATTTGTTATGGCATATATGGATATGGTATAGTTTGGTTGGCGTTGATATATTGTATGGTTGTTACGTGGACTATGGTCATGGCATATAGCTCCACCGCTATGGTTTTAACACATAGTTAGTTAGTTAGTTTGTAATATGGTTTAAGACTTGGTTTATATGATATGGTTTGTATGATATGGTTTATAATATAATATATATGCTAAGGGGTGGTCACGATGAGACCATGGGGCCAAGGGCTATGCCCTTGACCTCCCCCTTTTTCCAAATAAAACCTTGCTCAAACATATATACATGTTTCGCCACATACATGTTAAAAAATAATGTGTGGCATGTTGGCTAGGCGATCTTGGTGAAGTCTTTGGGCATTCTCGGAGGTCATGGGGTTGAATCCCATGGACTCCTCCAGAAGCTTCGCTAGCTTCCAAGTATTTCCATACTTCATTAAATACTTCACGTGGCCCTCTTCTTCGGGTTTCTTCACTTGGAATTCTATAACTACTCTCATAACTGTTTCTGCAGTTGTTCCAACTACTCCAGTGGCTCATTTTCTCGAGACTCCAATTGTCTCATTCAGTTAGTCATACTCGTCGTTGTCGTCGATCCATGAATAATTCTTCATTCGGTTGGCATCATCTTCTATCATCTTCACCACATATTGCTTCCTCTCGTCGACCACACTTGGTCGGTATTATCACGACTTCATCATACCCCATCAAATGTCTTGATATCCCTGGAGGTCGTCTACTGTCCTCCAGACCTTTCGGTCGTTTATCTGTGACTAATGGTTCTGGGCCCTGATGCCCTTGCATCAACTTCTTTGTAGTAGTGAAAAGACAATTAAGAATGTGTTTCAGAGAAATAATGTGTTGTAGATAAAGGCAAAGACATATGTTGCAGAGAATAAGGAAGGAATGTCATAGGTAGGGAAAGAGGCGTCAAAGGAAAGTTAGGACAAGGGCATTAATATAAGGAGTGATAATGGAAATATGGGGACATAGCGTAATAAATATTAAAGATCACTGGAGGGATTTGGACAAATCTTGAGTAAATATAGACTAAATCCTGGAGAAGGTACACGAATCTAGGCCGGAATTGAATGTAGGATTGGGCGCGAAGAGAGACAAGATAGCTAGAAGAGGGAATTAAAAGCATGAAGCGATGGTTGAGGAGTAGAAGTTTTGAAGTGATTAAAGGTGAGAAGAGATGAATATAATCAAGTAGAAAAGCGAAGTGGCAAACAAAGAACTGTAGAAGAATGGCACCAAGGGTAGCGATACTAGTCCAGAGGAAGCCATGCACCAAGCAACCATAAGTTATCATAAAGGAAGAAGTACATGTAGAAGCTGCATCAGGATTGAGAGTGGGGAAGGGCTATTCAAGGGCTTACATACCCCCGAGAAAGATAGATGCGAAGACAATAGAATTACTTAAAGAATCAAAGTATCCCTTGGAGACACCAAAAATTCCGTAAGGTGTGCCGGTTTGGGGAACCCTATTGGGGACCATGAAGAAGTGGAAGTATGTAGACCATGATATCACCATTGAGGAGCAGTTTCTGGAGCTTGCACCAACACATTATTTGACCTAGTGAGCCAATCTACATTCACTGATTATCACAATGGAGCCGCACCAATTGGCAACATGGTTACAATGCGCAAGCATGTTGAATTTGCTGGAGGTCTCGCATTTTGGAAAAAGTAGAAAAGTTAATAACTATGTACAATTTCTACTGAGCTTGTACATAGAGGATTCCTATGGTCGGATATGGAAGTGTCCATTGACAATAAGCTTATTGTAGAGATAATAGGGCTACCAAAAGTAGGGGAGGGTCCGACACAATTGATCAAGAATAAGAAGCAAGATAAAGCATTAGCTGATAAGATGAAGGACAAGTATGATACACATAGAGCGAAATAAGGGATATATGTGGAGAGTATCAAGGATGATGCAATAAGGTTCGCGACACATGCATTGGATTTCAAGCTGGACAGAAAAAGTCGCAAATACCAGGTCACAGTAGGGGTTATAGCTACAACAGAAAAGTGCGTAGAAGGCGTACAAATGAATTGGGAAACATTCCTAGTGAATGAGTTTCTATAGGACTATAGGGAGGCACAAGAGAATGGGAAACCATTCCATTATGCATGGCTGTTGATATTGATTTCCTTGGTTGCATAGAGAGATCCAAAGGATTCGTAGTTCTTGAATGTTGCACATAAACCATGTTTGGAAACTAAATACACAAATCTGTGGTTTACTAAGAATAAGAGGAGGCATATTGACAACAATGTGACATTTTTTTGTCTATGGTGACACTATTTAGTATATCATCAAGACAATGCCACACATGGAACCATAGGTAGTCCAAATGTACAAAGGAATTGCATGCTTTAAGGGTGCGATGCACCACATGTATATCTAGGAAAGGAGGGATCCAGAAGCATGATGGTTGCCAAGACTCTTAGGTTGATGGAGCAAGATGTCAGTGTGATTGTGAATGACTGGGATGCAGAATGGAGGATTCCATTCACACATGATGAACAACAAAAGAAAGACAAATAAACAGATGAAGGAAAAAATGATGATTCAAAAGAAGAATTGGATGGAGAGTAGGATGCAGAGCAAGATGACCAACAAGGATATGAACCAAAGCAAGGAAATGGTGTAGGGGGAGCTGCGCATGAAACTGCATCGAGGTTAGGAGAAAAGAGGAAGGAGCAAACTGAGGAAAGTACTTTAGGGAAAAAGAAGAAGATGAAAGAAACAAAAGAACCAGTGGTTCATTCGACAACATAATATAACTTTGACAAGATAGGGGAGAAAGTCAAGGAAGCACTTGAAGAAGCACTAGAGTTGGTAGCACAGAAGCAGTATGAGATGAAGGAAAACATGTAGGAACAATTAGAAGCATTGCAAATGGATTTGGGAGAAGCCAAAGTCACATCCAGTAGAGCAGAGCAAGGAAACACAAAGAGTACGACGTCATGACAAATGGTCTTGTAGCTATCAATATCATCAATTTAGTGGAGAAAAATGAAGATATCGCTGAGAGCCTTGGATTTCCCTACAACAAAATTGCAAGAAAGTGCATTGGTGGTAAGTTCCATTGAGTTGGTTTTATCTGAAATTCCAGTAGAGGTGTTGTACACTTTGAAGATAGGAGTAACAAGGGAAATCTAGTTGTGTGTAGCTGTGACATTAGCTCAGAATGCCGAAGAAACCATAGAAAAGGCATCACTGCAAGAGGAAAATGAGAATCTGTGCAAGGAGAGAGAGGAGGCCGCGCAAGAAAAATAAAAAAATGGGGCAGAGGAAAGAGGAGGAAGTGATGGAAAAGGAAAAACTGTAGTATTCATTGAAGAGGATATATAACACAATCCCAGAGGAACAATTGGAGGTGGTTATCCCAGTTGAAGAGAAAGTGACCAAGATAAGTTCAACAATCCAAGGCTTCCACGCAAAGATTGTGGACTTGGAAACAAAGGAAATGCCAAGTACACCACTAGAGTAAGGAGAGAAAAGAGAACAAACAACTACTACACTAGTAGAAAAAATTAAAAACCTAGAAGAAAAGTGCACACAGATGTGTGAAGAGAGCACACAAATTTTGGCGCAGCTCATTGAGAGTGCGGAGTTGAAGGAAATAGAACAAAAGGCGCAGGCTACACAAAGAAAGGCACAAAGTTTGAAAGATGCAATGGGTACTTTTTTTGCAGCTGTGCATATGGATGAGGTGAGAGAGCACCAAAATTAGCAAATATAAGTTAATAAGTTGAGGATCCAACAACATGAGATAACACGAAAATTGGGGCCTTTGTAGAATGAAGCATATGGGGTGATCTAAGAGTTAGTTGCAGTACAAGCCATAGTGAAGCAAACACGTAAGGATGTTGAGGAAAGGTTGAATGGACATATGACCACACAAATAGCATAGGGGATCATAGATTAGGAAGTGTAAGCCAAGCAATAGCTTGCGACTATGAAGAATACACTCTAGAAACTGAAGGAAATTGTGGAAGCAATGCAACAAAATTTTTGAAGGGATGAGCGTCAAAAAACACGTGTGGTCATTAGTAGAAAATTGATGGCCAAGATTTCTAAATGATGGAAAATAAACATCAAATACTTGAAGTTAGAATAGGCGGAACAAGGAAATCATGATGCAATGAGGCGAAGTACTTCAGGATTGTCTATAAGAGAGGCAGTAGATTGCAGGATGAAGCAATTAAGTTTTCTTTTTTGTGTTTTTGGGAGATGATGCACTTTTGGGTATAGGCTATAGAGATGCATAACTAAGGGGAAAATCAGAGGTTCTGAGTAGTGAAACAAGGACGACGGTGTAGAAATAAGAATCTCCATAAGTCGAGAGGCAAGGTAGATGCCTCACAGGGAGCCATGGCACCACGAAAATGATAAGTGATAGTATAGAGAGAAACCTAACAAGCAGAGTGTCATGTCTCCTCTTAACCAATTTTTTTTTTTTTTGCATGGGTTTAATGACCCTATAGTACGATTTATAATTATGCCACCAGATGTGAACTTTACTTAGAAACAGGTCCTAAGCATAACACTAAACAAAAAGTGTGCATGTCAAACCTCCGACGGAAATACTCGTCTTGACCTTTACTGAAGTGCTATAGTCTTGCCGACTATACACACCCTTACGTCTTACGTGTTATAAGATAGAGTTCACTTGAACAAGCGTGTGTGCAATAGAGGTCCCTTATGTCAACATGAAGACACATACTAACCTCTATAAAATGAGATAGTAAAACACGTTGTCTAACCTGAACCAAGGGTATAAACATTTAATTACATGCTTAACAAAAATGCACCTAACACTTAGATTAAATGCTTGTACATGCGAATGCACTTCATCAATTATCACCCTAGGTCCTGGTTTCTTTTCAAACTTACTATATATATATATATATTAATATTATCAATTAATAAATTTACACAAATTGCAATACCTTCATAGTTTAATTAGCCATCTAACATCATTAATATTGAAAGACCATACGTTAATATGGACAAGGGCCATATATTAGTGCATAGGCCTACATGTATATAATACTATATACATATTATGCAATATAAAAACATAGGATACTAAAATTAACATATGAAAATATTTGTTTGAACCCAACATAAAAACAAAGGTTATATATATTAATATATAGTTATATATTTATATATATAAATAGTTCACTTTTAAACTAAGGTTTATGTAGCCAACATACTATGCATACGATACAATGGATACATATATATATAGTCCAGTGCATTTGGACTAAGGCTTAAGCAACCAACATGATAAAGCATAAATGTTTATTAAGTAAGGGCGCTAGTGGAATCCAACCCCACCACAAATGTGGTTGCTTGAACACTTAAGTGCTAACACAAAGCGTGTATACATAACACCACTTAATTAAACAACTTCATAAGATCGTGGCCATAAGCCACAATATAGTGACATGGACCTATGTAAAAACATAACGCATTACTCAACCACTAAACATGGATAAAATAATACCACAGGGTTGGTCCCACGTTGACTCGATCCAACAGGTGGCCTGAGTAGTGACGTGGCTTGCGCCACGCAGGCTTGACCACTCCCAGACCTCATTTTAAACCCGTCTTATGTTGCCATGTTGGTAGGCTTGCACAACACTCATCGCGTGGATACGACTTACAACTTGCTGCGTTGTTGGCTTTGTCTACGTGGTGAGAGTGGGTCACTCCCTCAACCAGCTGTGCTTTGACAGTGGAATGCCACGCCCAAGGCGTACCATGTACCTTCGGTCGAATTGCATTAATACCTCAGTGGCTATGGTCCATTGATGGTGATCCAAACCGGTTCATGGGTAATTGAGAATGGATCTACGCCATTTATCCAGTTGATATAATTTCACGCCCAATAACTCTGCGTCAAGCATTAAATCCTTCTAGCACCAGTTGCAGTGGTCATCCACCTGCTCTACCCGGTGCAACCTCGTTGAAAGTCATTGAAATTTGGCAGTTAAGGTTATTGTTGAGGTTCTGCACAGATAGCTTCGGCTTTGCGCTGAATGTGGTGTATGAGAGATACAATGTTACAGCTTCTTCGTCGCCGGGATGCATTACTGAACTAGTTTAAACCAATGCTCAGCATTGCCATCGCTACAAGGTAACCATCATGAATCTTTTTCCCGCTTTAGGTTTTAATGGAAGCTTCGTTGACTATTTGTTTATCATTACATTTTAATGCCAACGTTTTTAACCTTCGTTGTACAGTGAACCAGGTGCAGACGGGGCTGATCTGGGATGCAATCCACTCCACTTCAAGGTAATGTAACTCTTTACCCGTATGGAAAATTCGTTGTGTCGTTTAAAATTTCGGTTATCAGCTTGTTCTCCCTGAGGTTTGACCTCATGCCACGATGCTCGTGTAGGGAACTACAATAGGGTAGAGTTGGGATCACTCCTGCAAGATCATAACCGCCGCTACGACATGGAGAGGCTTGCTACGCTACCAGGTAAATTTACAACCAACCGCCTCGGGTTTGGTTTACCCCGTTGGTGGGGGCCAAGTTACTTAGAATGTTGGTTAAATCAAGGGTTAGGGTTTACCTGCTTTCATTTTGTGTTTAAAGTGAGCAAGGCTGTCGGCCAAGCCAGTAGGGGCATGAATCCTGCCTATGAGAGGGTCTTCGTGACCTTTATGTGCTCCCTCGGCATCGCAGGGTTGTCTATATGCTTGAATGAAATGTTTTTAAGGTAGAAACTCACAATCGTGAGTGGAAAAGTTGCTCCAATGACGCTCTGTCTCGGCAGATGCACTGGGACTCTGTGTAACGATGCTCCACTTGTATTTAATGGCAAAGCTACAATGTTATTATTAAGTACTTTGAATGTGTGTATTCTTATTACATTAAAATCATTGTGGTGGATAGATGCAATGCTCAGGTTGATCTGTAACGACTCACTGTGTTTTTGCCGATAATGTTTCATTAATTTATCATGTAATGTGCAATGGAAACAAAGCTTACATGGGTGAAAAATTCGTTGCACTTGATATTTATTACAATGCATATGTTATACTACAACAATATGAGCATATAGACGAATACTAGATGCATAAATGTAATGCCGTGTTTACTGTTATTATAAAATGGAAAGTGCCTTCATGCTGTGCATCTTTAAAGATTGAAATGACTACAATGATGCCTTCAGGCTACACATCTTTGAAGTTTATACTGTATATAGTGTTGTGTTCATAAGCATACAGTAATAATGTTTAACCCATGAATAGTTAATAACTTTAGGGTGAAGGAAATATGCCTGCCCAACTTGTATGCGAAAATGGTTATTTTATGTGGATAAAAATACTGTTTCTCTGTCAGCAATAATTAGTAAATGATTTCATATTTATTTAAATGCTCCTCAAGCATAATGTTAAGCTTGATCTCAGCCATAGCTTAGGTATATATTATGATAATGACATTCGGGCTATGGGTAAAACCCTTATTTGCATATAACGATTTCATCCTGAAGTTTAACGCATTCATATAACGTTTATTTTATATGCAAGCAAACAATGTGGCGATCTAAGTCAGCCATGATTCGCATCGTGCCATAGGAAATGGAAATCATATTAATGTTAATACATTGAACTTACAATTCTATCTGAATAAAATGATAATGGTTTATCCCGGCATGGCATTTATATCAATGATACACTCAGAAATAAAGCAGTAAGCAGAATAACTTCAGTTTAGAAAATAATTAACCTAGAAATGCCATACTGATGCAAAAGGTCTCTCAAGACCAACTTCATTCTGAGTCTCAAACTCTGTTGATCTATTAATTCAAAAATACTGTAGATATGAACATTAGTATTTCTAGAGTTTTTATGAAACAAACTCTAACATAAAAGAGTTAAGAAAAATATAAGGGCTATACATGTAAACCTCACGATTTACATGTCTTCCCTATCCATATCATTATAAATGAGGATATAAGAACTCTATAAAAAATCGAATATGTCTAATACAAAGATATGCAGTGTATGAATAGGCTCCATAAAACCCTAGGTTAGCATATGGACCATATTCTTTGTATAAACTGCTGCATACATATAAAACATCATAGGGATCTTGTTTCTGTCTATTTAATGTAAACATAATGTAAGTATTCTCACATTTATCCCCAAAACATAAATATTCCAGATCTTCGAATCTAATCATCAGATGAAACTTATTACAGATATCTATTAGTCTAGCTGAGATTTATGCTCAGAATATTCATAATACATTCTAAATCTGGTCAGATATGATAAATATGTCATTCAACTGTAAATCAGAGATATTCAGAAACACATACACATACTATTCCATAAACAAATACCCTGCAAGTACAACATATAAATACTTATCTAAAATCTGCTGACTAGTGGAACCAAGCACAAACTTCCCAGCCTTTGACCAACAACTTCTCCTTGCTTTCAGGTCACCCCCGAGCTAAGTTCATAGTACCCCACGTAGAGTATAGATTTTAAGTTACCCTTAACTTGTTTTCCCCAAGTTATTCAAGATATTTCAGACGCAGTAAGAAACCCAACACCCAACTCAGTACTCCCGAGCTCCAAGATTCTATAGTGGATTTTAAGCCTTAGCCAATAGGAGAATCAATAAAACCCAACGTATTCAGGTAAATGCAGTACTCCTGCAAGCTTGGGGTATTTCTCCTACCTGCACACAATTAAGTGGCGAAGCTCATACCAAGCTGTATGATTCCTATTAATTCTGGGCCAGTTTGGTTCTCCCAAATCTTCCCTCAATCACTTGGCTTCAGGACCAGTTTGGTTCTCCTAAATCTATCCTCCCTCACCGGTCTTCATTTGTCTCAAGTTATTGTTTATCCCAACACCCATTTCTCTTGTGTGTTTTGGATCATGAGAATGTGAATAGTGATAATGATGAATGAATGAGTGTTTTAATGAATTTCACTTTTTATTCACTTAGGTGGGAAATTCCTCATTTTATGAATTCTTTTAATTCATTAGTTTCTCAAATCTCTTCTTTAGGGTTTAACATTTCTCTCCAATAATAATTTCTTCTTCTTCTTATTATTATGTGGCATTTTCCCTCCAACCCTTAGGGGATTGTGACTCCCATATCATTAATTTGCTGGTCCACATGGTCATTAGAAATCAATTCATCAAATTTCTAAAATCACCTAAGTAAAATAAAATAATACTTAGCAGAAATATAATAGGGGTTCAAAGTCCAAAATTGGGGTATTACACAAAATCGAGTGATGGTTGGAACTATGCACATATCAGTGATCACAATGATGTGACCAGAGGGGAATACCTCTGGTTCGAAAGGTGTTATGAATTAGTATAAATATTACTACATCAAAGAATCTTGGTCAAATAAGTTCGCACAACAGTTGAAGTTTCTCAGGACGAGCAACATGTGAGTGTTTGGGGGCCTGCTGGAGCGAGTTTTGGACTTGACTTGGAAGTTGTGCACTAGAGATGGACCATGGGACAACTCAAAAAATGGAACAAAACCTTGCAGAAGGAAGAAGTTAGTTAGATGTCATGTCTACTTTGTAATGGGATTAGCCCATGTTTTGATGTATAAATATGTAAAGGTTCTAAGGGTTAACCTTTTGCTACATTTTTGTGTACTTGTTGGCTCAGAGATTACGGTTCTGTTGTATGGTCGTGAGCCACTATGTTGTTGTGTAATGTTGGATTTTGTAGTAGAGTGTTGTTGCACGCTGCTTAGGCTATGTAATCCTGATGAGATGAATGAAATGGATTTGTTATGAATGACATTTCCCTTATGTTTAATGTGATGAATGTTGTATTTGATGAACAAATGGGTGTTCTATTATGTTACTGTTTTGAATGCATTGCTCATGGTTGAATTTCACGGTTTTTCACAATATATGCATGAATGCTTAAGATCTGTAGAATGAATTATTTACATCCCTTCAACATTGCAGAAGCTTGGTTACTGTAGCCCCCCTAGATACCTCGAGTGAGACTTCATCTGAATTGAAGGTGATGCTGAAAGGGCCGTGTCTTGTTTTTTTTTGGTGAAGTTTATGTTGAAACCCGAGTCTTCCCATGTGCCAACACCCCTAGAACTTGATTCAAAAATTTCAACCTCGGTTCACTTTGCTAATAACCTTAAAAATATGGAACATTTGACAATAAAATGGGCTCATTAGAAGAAACTATGTGATGATCAAGAGCTCATATTGGTGGAAGAATCCATATAAGCTAAGCATGATTTTGAAGGTGGGGAGGTTAAATAATGAGTCGAAGAATATCCTCTATTAGTTGGATACCAAGCACAAGAAACTTCCTGTTGATCAGGAAGAGACATGGCGATTGAAAAGTTGTGCTTTATGGCTAATATGTGGGGATAAAAATACAACATTTGACTTCCAAGATTTTTCATAAGGTCGCAAGTTGAGAAATATTATTTGGGGGATTCCAGCTCAAGATGGATAATATACATCCACTTTTGAGGGTTTAGAAAATATGGGAAAGCATAATTTTCAGTCACTTTTTAAGGCATGGGAAAGAGATTCCGATTGCAGAAATTATTCGGATTTCCTAGTTCTTCCCAAGCTTTATCAATGAAGAAGATAATAGGTATTTAATGGAGGAGGTTTCAGTGGATGAATTAACTGGGGTTCTTCATAGATTTCAAAGGGACAAGAGCCTAGGGCCAGATAGATTGCTAGTTTAATTCTTCCTAGAAACATTTGATATTCTAGGGGATGATCTACTACGAGTGGTGGAAGAGACCCATAATACATGGATAATTCTGAGTTATTTTAACTATACTTTCATCACTCTCATTCCTAACAGTGAAAATCCTGTCACTTTTGATGAATTTAGGCCAATCTCCTTAGCCAATTATATTTACAAAATAGTGGCTAAAATAATTGCAAAAAGGTTAAAGGGAATCTTGTCAAGGCATATTTCAAGGGAACAATTTGGGTTTTTAGAAGGAAGATAAATCCATGAAGCTATAGGGGTGGCACAAGATAAATTCATCAAAATTGATTTGTCTAAGGTGTTGACCAACGTGAACTCGGTTTACGGGGGTTTGCCTCACTATCAACACATACTATAGTCTCCCTGGGCACCGGCCCGGGCAGGTTTTAGCCCACCTAGCAACACCCGCAGAGCGGATGAGGTGTCACCCGAGGCATCCAGGAAGAGCAGACAGAACCATGTTTCTGCCGAGGGAGGAGGAGAGTTGTGGCTGCACAGACTAACTCTATTGTGATACTTAAACATAAACTTTAAACATTCGGCAAGGAGTTATAACATATTACTTAATCGCAGCATTTATCATCACTTTTGACATAGAACATATTACTTAATCACAACATTTTATCATCACAGCAACAGTAAGCAGACATTGCATCAAACAACATTCATATATTGCAACATTGCACAAAGATAGTACCGAAACATCATCATTATATTACTATCGCGGTCATGTACCAGAGGAAAAACACAGATCTCCGTACACAATCGTTCTTCTTCCTCTATGCTCACCCTATATCTAACACTTACAACTCTCATGTATTTATAGGCTTCTGCCATTACAATATTTGTCCACTTACAACTGACTTCCTAACTGACACTATGGACAATTGATCCAATATCTAACTAACTCGGTCCATATGACCCCAAAAACCCACAAACCGCGGCACACTGACTCACTATTACATACTATGTCGTCCAAGTGACCCAAAACCTGCCAACTACGGTATTCTTTAACACAAAATACTCCTTTCGCGCCCTCATCCGATGTGTCGCAACGTCGGCAGTACCGCGACATTTCCCCATCAAGCCTCCTGCCAATAGGCCCCCAACACAATCTTGTGGCTCGCCCTCGAGCCACGTCAACTGCTAGACATAGTGCACGTTGTGGTCATTGCCTTGAAGTCTGCATATGACTGTTCGACATTCCACACCAGCTCCTGAGCATCCTTAGCTGCTGCCTGACTGCTGATCACATCTTCGGCTGATGGGTTATCGGTAAGCTTGTCCATGAACTGCTGTCGATACTTCTGTACTTCTTGTAGTGCTTCACTGGCCTGCAACATCAGTTTCCCGCCAGTGTCCTAGAAGTCTTCCAACTGGGCCGCATGTATCTTCTGTCGTTCGTCTACCTTGGCAACTCGTTGTTGCAAGTCCTTCAACTCACGCAACTTAGCAACTTGCTCCATTGGTGGCAGGGTTCTCATCGTAGCCTTTAATGTGGCCACCTGGCCCTCTGCTTCCTGCCGAATTTTAGTGAGCTATTCAACTTGCTCATCGTGAACGATGCATCCCCAAAACTGTACCATTTCAACGGTGAGCCTGGTTGCCTGTGTTTCCAGCTCCTCCATCTGGGTGGCAACTTCCTCAAGTGCCCGTCTTCGTTCATCCACCTCAGCCTGAGGCGTACCTTGTTTCAACTGAGCCTTCAACAGGTTGTTCTCCTGTCGCAACTGAACAATGACATTTCCTAGTCGCTGCACCCGTTCGAGCACATCAATCTCGGGAATGGGCTCCGACGTATGCTGGCATGCATCACAAATCGCTGTCTCTAACTTCACACTGTAATTCCACAATCGGGTCTTATCTAAGATAAGAAAGTCTTGATCCTTTTTAAGTGCTTTTAGTGCGCGACCCTTCTCAGCCCGCTCCTTCTCAAGGTCGGCTTCAAGGTCATCCACTGCTTTCCGTGCTGCAGCAGCCCTGCTTGTAAGCTCATCGATTTCGGCGGTTGCAACTGCCTCGCTTGCGTGCAAGTGTTGAAAACTCTTACTGATTTCATGCATTCTATCTGCCATTTCCTAGGAGGTGACCCTCTGCATTGTCGCCAGTTCCATTGCGGATAGTTCATTAACATTGACAATCACCTGGGCAATTGACTGCAACACATTTTGCAAAGCCTCATTGTCGGTCACAATCGCAGTCGGGGGAATGTTGATATTCTGAACTCGTGGCATGGTGCGGATTGTGACCGTCTCTTGCATGGGTACATTACCGAGTTCCTTTTGTAACACTGTAGTACACAAAGAATCCATTCGAGCAACAATCGTAGAGAATCCCTCTTCCGCTTTGGTGGAAATCTTGTCGGTAGCCGATGTGGCGGCATGGTTAAGAGCTGTGATTAACCGGCCCAACTGTGCCTCCGCTGGTAAAGACATCCCACTGATCGTTGCATGCTCATGGTTCCATTTTGATTGGTTTTCCTCAAGAGCGCGGTCGCTATCATCCGCAGTTGGTGTTCTGGTCGACTTGTGATTAGAATCATGATGACTCTGCTGATCCTATTCCGATACTCGATCTGCAGGACCCACTGGCGGACCTCTAGCATCAATTTCTACTGAACTCATGGGCTGTCGCCAAGCCTCTGGCCACTCATTCACAATAGCCTCCAAATCTGCCGTTGTCACTTTATACCTCGTCTGCAACCATTGTTGTTCAATGTCACGGTGAGCTCGTATATGTATAACAATTGGTCGTATTGCAAATTCCATGACAGGTGTGAATCGTGCCATAGTATCTTCGGATATTCGCGGGACCTGTGTTGCTGCGTCACAAAGCATTTTCGAATACAGCCAAAACTGCAATTGGCACTCCTAGATGCGCTCGTGCTCTTGTACATACCATAGATTCTGATAACGTGCCCCTCATCGTTTCGCTGCAGCCGGGCAGTCCATACCCTGGTAGGTGTCGGGCTCTTTCCATGCAACTAGAGCGATCAGTAGCAACAACCAACTAGAGGAGAAAGCGTCTCTACCCACTTGGACGTCTGTGACATCCTCCATTAGCTGATTCAAGAGATATAGGGACCAGTTCATCTGGACTCCTTCCGCACATTGTTCTGCGCAAGCAACTATTCTCGAATTACATTGGTTAGGGCGACCTCCCCTAATCACTTTACGGGATAGGATCTTAATGTCCATGAGTACCTCCTGACTATTGCAGCTACTGGTGAGATACCCACGCCCATCCGATTCCAATTCATACTTTTGTGCCAACTGACGCACCCACTTCTTCTCATTTTCTTTTCCTTGGGTAAACTACGCCGGATCAACGCCATTCTTGGGCAAGTCGGTAATGAAAGAAATCAAGTCAACAGTGACCGAGACTTCTCTGTCCAACCACAATGAACCCCCATGGAAGCATGATAAGAGTTGTTTTACACAAGCACCAAATTCCACTAGGTGCCCAAAATGCGACATGTTAATTAGCCTTAACAAGCCGGCCTGTCGCAGTCCTTGTGCCCATTCGTGTATCTCTGGAACCGGTTAATTGCGTGTCTTAGGCACATATGGTGTTGATGCAATTTCAGGTTGGGTCACCATGTCGTGGTCCTCGTAGCGTAGGCGCATCAGCGCCAACCCAATATCCACCGAGCACTTCATCCTAGCTAGAAGTGCGGGCATCTTCACACTGAATTTCTGTTTTGGGTTTATCTTACGTGGGGGGGCATCCAGCCAAACATGAGGGATGTAACCAAAGATATTACTAGCTGTCTATCCCAGCCATTGGGAAGATGGATGAACGGTGTGACTGGACTGACCCACCTGCTTCGGAGCTTCGCCAGCCACTGCAGACCGAAGCAACCTCTTACTCTATGGAGATTCAGAAGGCTAGCTTCCTCGACGCTTCTTAGCAACACTTGATGCTCCCATCGGCATGTTGGAAACCTCAGCTCCAAGATCAATAGTGACCGAGGACACAGCTTCTCGTTCTATAGCAATCGGAATGAATGGAGACTCCAATTCACTGCTAATGTCCACTGTCTCCAATTCCCCTGGCATACCTCACCACTCCTCGTTATATACTTAACAACAACTGGCTCAGATCACTACATCACTCCACACTAATACGTCTTACTAATTCGTCGGTTTCTTCTACCTGACGCTAAACCATACTTATAGCATCTACCCAAATCCGCCGTAATCATGACTAAATCATGCATTAACTCAACCAAATCCTGTATTAATGAGGAAAATCCGTCGTTGATCCTATCCATTGATCGGCCGGATCCACCATTAATGCCCATCATTCAAACAACGCCGTTAATTAACTGTTTAACCTTTTGGCATTTATTACTGATTTGACCGGGTCACAAGGCTGCCATGTGTCTCCGACTGCTCCAAACATGCGGTACAATCCTCCTTGCTTGCGCATACCTTCGTTTGTTGGTATGCCATCTGCCACCAAGCAACCTGCAACACACTTTTTTTTTTTCAAGCCTCCCTACTTGCGCATACCTTCGTCTGTTGGTGCGCCGTCTACCACCAAGCAACCTGCAACACACATTTTTGTTTTTTTGTGTGTGACTCAGACATCACACTGCTCCAAGCCCGATCGATAGGGCTTCAACCTGTGACCATTTACCAGCTTGGGGAGCATCGCCCCATCCAACCGCTGTAACTGAACTGCTCCAACTGAAGTAATACTATTGATGTGATATGGACCCAGCCAATGCATCTGCAATTTTTCTAGATGTTTCATAAACTTGCTATTGTATAATAACACTAAGTCGCCTTGTTGAAACTGTTTACTTTTGATATGTCAATCATGCCATGCCTTCTGGCGATCCTTCTCCACCCCTTGGTGAAAGCCAGCGATAAATCTATCATCTTCCAGCTCCACCAATTGCGCTATACGGTCATCTAATGCTGCGACATCATCCATGCTCGTAACAGCCGCAATTCGTAGACTTGGAACAATGTACTCCATAGGCATAATTGCTTCCTTTCCATATACCAACTTAAAAGGTGTCTGACTAGTCAACCTTTTGCTTGTGGTGCGATAGGCCCACAACACTTTTGGGATTTTCAGATCCCAGTCGTCGAGGTCTGCATTGCACACCTTTGTCAACGCATGCTCTAACACCTTGTTAAACACCTCCACTGTTCCTTTCGCCTGTGGGTGATAGGGTGTACTTTTCTTATGTTGTATCTGCAACTCCTCCGTCAATGCGCTGATAGTGCGATTAAGAAAGTGGCTTCCTTGATCACTCATCAATATCTTGGGGTAGCCAAAATGAGTGATAATGTGATCAAACAAAAATATAGCAGTCGTTGCAGTAGAGCAATCAACTATGGGTGTTGCCTCAGCCCATCGGGTCAAGTACTTTGTCGCCGTGACAATATACCGTGCACCTGTGGTTTCCTTGGTGGAGTGATCGGTCCGACAAAATCGATAGCCCATTTCTCGAACAGTTGAAGTGTCACTTGTGGTAGCAGCGGCATCTCGTCGCATCTGGACGGCTTGCTAGTTCGTTGACAAACATCGCAAGATCGCACATAGTCTGTCGCATCATTATGTAATGTGGGCCACCAAATCCCTGCACGTAGAACCTTCCGGGTAGTTGCCCGACCTCCATAGTGTCCTCCTGCTACTCCACCATGTGCCTTGGCCAATATCTGCGCTTGCTCATGCGGCAAGACACATCTGCGCAATATCTCATCAACGCCCAATCTATACAACTCTTCCATGATTAGTTGAAAGTCAGCAGCCTTGACAACCAACTGCTTCTTCTGAGTAGTGGTAAAGTCAGCGGGTGCGGTGCCGTTCACCAGAAATTGAAGGATGTCATCAAGATATTGATCAGCGGCGGCAACGTGGAATAGTTGGGCATTCGACAACCTGTCTTCAATATTAGTCGGTTCCTCCCCCGTGTCAATGCGTGACAAATGATCTAGTCCAACATTCAACTGCTCTGGTTTCACAATGACTTCAAAATCAAACTCCTGGAACAAAAGTAGCCAATGGCAGATCTTTCCCCCCAAAACAGGATTATTGACCAAGTATTTTAATGCCAAATGATCAGTAAACATTTTAAAGTGGCCACCCAACAAATAATGCCTGAATTTTTGCAGCGCATAAACCATGGCCAGACCTTCTCGTTATGTGTTAGTGTAATTGCGTTCTGCAGAGGATAGCTTCCGACTGGAAAAAGCAATGGGATGATCAAGGTCACCTTCTCCAGGTTGAGCCAACAAAACCCCTAATGCAATCGATGAAGCATCAACATGGACATGGAATTCCTTGCTCCAGTCCGGAAAGACCAAAATTAGGGTCGACGCCATCTTCGCTTTGAGCGTTTCAAAGCTATCCTAACATTACGGGCTCCACTAGAATGTCAGGTCCTTCTTCAACAATTTTTCCATAGGGGCAGTAATCACAACATAACCCCTGATGAACTTGTGATAATATCCCATATGACTCGATGTCGTGTGCAACTACTTAACAGTGGTTGGCGATTGCAACCCCAAAATGAGCGCAATTTTGGTGGGATCAACCAGCAATCCCTGCTTACACACGATATGACCCAACAATATCCCAAATGGTGCACATAAAATACATTTATTCAAGTTTAGTGATATCTGGTGCTGTCGGCATCGTTCAAGCATTAACCACAGATTGGTCAGATGATCACGAATCAATCCATAAACAGTCCAGTCATCCATATATACCTGCAAAAACTTCTGAATAAAATCTTTGAATGCGGCAACAACGACCCAGGAGAATAGCGCAGGTGCATTGTTCAAACCAAATGGCATTACCATGTACTGAAAGCAACCCCATTCAGTAACGAAAGTTGTCTTATGGCGATCTTCCTTGGCAATGCGAATCTGATGGTAGCCAGAGATTCCATCAGTGAAAGAGTACATCTCCTGGCCACCCACTCCTTCAAGTACTTCATTAGTAAACGGGGTCAGAAAAGGGTCATGCAAGCAGGAATCCTTCAACTTTCGCAAGTCGATGCAAATGCGTACTTTGCCTATTTTCTTGTCCTGCACCACCATAGGACTGATCCATTCAAACTCTTCCACAGGTTCGATAATAACAACATCCAACATGCGATCAAGTTCCTCCCTGACCTTTTCTTTATGTCACGGATTCAGCCGATAAGGTCGCTATCGGACTGGCTTAGCATCTGGTTTCAATGGAATCTTCATCTCTCCTAAATCACCCAATATTCTGTTCATTTCGGAAAGCTTCGTGGGAAACTGTTGATGTATATGTAACTTCGGAATGTATTTCACATATATGTATATTGTATTCCTATAGAGATGTTATTATTCCTCTATACGGAAGTGTCGTCATTTATATTGTAAGTGTCGTAACTTATATTTGATGGGTTATTAGACCACCTTGTTTGGGGTCGGCCCTGTATAAGTCATGTGGGTCGAAGGGTTATTAGACCACCCTATTGGGGGTCGGCCATGTGGGTCAAAGGGTTATTAGACCACCCTATTGGGGGTCGGCCCAGTCAGCATTATATTATGTGGTTAAGTTCGAGCCTACATGAGTTAGGTAAAAAGGCAAGTCAAGTCAAGTATAAATAGAGTGCGGGAGGCACTCTATTTGCTCACTCACTTCTCACACATGCACTCAAGGAGGAGTGGCGCACTTATGGAGGAGGAGGATCTGCTGTTAGGTTATGGCTATCTCTCTCTTGGTTGGTTGTATCATTGCTCTATCTATCTCTGAGGAAGTTATTGGGGTTTTTCACCTTTATGGTTTTCCCCAAGTAAATCTTTGTGTCTCTTGTGTGCTTGCATTATTGTCTCCATGATTGATATGCTGTAGATATGCTGTACATGTTGTTCTCTCAGTTAAGATCCTAGATCAGATTGAAGTAAATTCTGAAAATTTAACATGGTATCAGAGCTAGCCTGAAAGAAGGCATGATATGGCATGTATGACACTTGTTGCACTTACGATGCTAGGGCTTGATATAGAAAAAAACAGTCATCGTAGAAATTTCGCTATAAATTCGTTTTGGCGAATGTTTCGGATCTGAAATTGTTACGGGACGAAGTTAAGATCTCCAGGTACCTTGTGTCCAAAGGACAACCTCTAATTCGTTGTACTTTGTGATTTATGATCTGTGCAATATAGGGTTTCTGCCTCTTCCAGATCTGAGTTAAAATCAGGTGACCTTGGGAAAAAGGTCATAACTTGGGCTAGGAAGCTCCAAATGAAATTTCATGAAAAGTGACAGGTAGTACACAGACTGTACTATCTCAGAAAAATTTTTCAGAGGCCGAAGTGGAACCAGTGACACGTGGCACTCCGTACAAGTGTGCTCTCCTGTATTATCGCATAAACAGGTCATGTTGCGACATTTGGCATAACTATCTCTCAGAGAGTCCAATTGAGGTCAGACCTATCAGGATGGAAAGGTAACAGGCCGAGCTATCTTAGGAAACTTTTTCAGAGGCCGAAGTTAAAACAGTGACACGTGGCACGCCGTACAAGTTCGCTCTCCTGTTTTATCCCAAAACAGGTCACGTTGCGACATTTGGCATAACTCTCTCTCAGAGAATCGAATTGAGGTCAGATCTGTCAGGATGGAAAGATAACAGGTCAGGCTATCTCAGAAAACTTTTTCAGACCCTGTGGATCAAAAATTTCGGAGTTACACCAGAAACAATAAGGTACATATTTCTGTCAAAACAGAATTATTTTTTGGTACCTTCATTCATGGCTTCCGGAATTTAGGGCTTTGGAGAAAGTTGGAATTTTTGTAATCGGAGACCACGGCTGGATGCTACTCATCAAAATAGAAATTCAGAGACCAAGATCAAAATTTTTGGTTGGGAAGAAGGCCGGGCTTGATCATACCCTAGTTTGGGACTTTGATCACAAAAGTGGAAAATTAGGGCTTCTGTAAAAATGGGAATTTTTGAAATCTGTGACCACGGCTGGAAGCTCCTCAGAAAAATAGAAGCTTGGAGCTTTGGTTCAAACCTTTTGATTGGGCAGAAGAGTGGGCTTCATCAAACCCCAGTTTAGGGTCACGTCCAGTGAATCCAAAAGTTTCAAAGGAAAAATTGAGGAGTGAAACTTTGCAGTTTTCAAATTTTGAATATACCAGTTTGATCAGCTCATCAAGGCGCATATTTCTATCCTTTCGGAAGTTTGAAATTCAAAGTTTGAATTTTTGGGGTTTCTCTGACAAACCCATATCCAGCTCCAGGCCCAGTTCTTGCAATTCAAGTGGATTGGGTTAATCCTAGAAGAAGATGGATTGGTCACCTACATAAGTGAGGAAGTTCCTGTTTCAGAGGGAGATGAGGCTAAGGCCTTACATAAGAAGATTACAAGCGATCTCGACAGGTATGACTCATCGAGGTATGTTTCGATATTTTTCCATGATTAAGTTTATGGTATGTTTGTCTTCATGTTATTACGGTTAGTACAATCTTGATTTTAGGTTTGCTGTATCACCTTAATAAAACTATGAATGCATGATAGAAAATATTCATTGATTAAGGTGTTGACACTTATGATTGTACTAATGCATTATGGTGTTGTATGAGGTTTATGTTGTCTACTAACATGAAAGGTACACCAAGAAAGACAAATCATGTTCCAGTTCAAGAACATATGATCATGATGACATGAGGATAAAGACTCATCCATTGTCATGGATCTCATAGAAGATCCATTTACGAGGTATGTATAACTTGGTTTTATAATGGCTAACCTATGAGATATACCGGTTACTAGCACAAGTCATTGAAGAAGAACAAGAAGACATCATGTGAGTATGTTAGACATAATTAGCTAGCATGCTAATCCAGGTATGTTTTTCCTATATCAAGTTAGAATCTCACCTTGTGATAAGATCCTTTATTTAAGTATACTTGGCATGATTGATTATGATTATTCATTGAAGTTAGTACTCATGGGTTTAGGCATATTATGATTTTTACTTTGATTGATGATATGACTAACCAGAAAAGTCCTATGGTCAAATAGGAATATAAGTAAAAGAATTATGTCTCTTATATTGATTGATTTGACTAACCAGAAGAATCATGAAGGTATAGGTTTGAATAATCACAGGTTTTATGCATATTATATCTCTTATCTTGATTAATGATTCAACTAACCTGAAGAGTCATAGGTTTGAGTAATTATAGGTTTAGATATGTTATGTTTCTTATGATTTGACTAACCATAAGAATCCTGCATAAACCTTGAATAATAATGCTTACTATTTTTGTTTGAAATGATCATGACTATACATGCTTGAGATTATTGTGTTTTAATAGTATACTAATGAATGTATGATTTTATATTAGACCTAGAGGATAACACAATGATGATACTAACAAGCATGAATAGGGATCGAGAATGTATATAAGTTCAAGGACAGGTAATCCAGGGAGCAAAGATCAAGAGGGAGTACACTTCAGTAGTTTCTGCAAGAATGCAGATATTCAGAGGGAGTTGACCATCTTTCTACATTCCACAACAGAAAGGTGTAGAAGAAGCTACTGCAGATTAGGACTCCAGCAGCTCCTGCAAGAAAGCAAAGACTCAGAGGGAGTCCACCCAACGAACAAACAAAGATAAGTATTTTAATTATCATTTCTTGCATATGTGTTTGTTTAAATAAAATTGTTCAATGATGTATATGCTCATGTTCCTAGACTTAGGATATGTATAGTTGCATTGATGAACAGTATACTACTAATATACATGGGTAAGTGGCCTATGGCACTGTACAACATTCCATTGCTACTTATCTAGAATGAAACCTCTTTGCTGACATGTTGGGAGTTGTGCACACTCTTAACAATGTTCTGGTAGAGATTGGAAGGCATCTAGAAAGTTATGGGATATGGATAAATGTTGTATTGAAGCATTGGCTAAGATAATTGCATGACTGTATGACATATTTCTTTATGTGTAAGAATTTGTTATGAAAACTATGAGATGTTTTCTAATCATGCAATTTAACTTGTTGTGTAGGAAAGATCGTATGCCATCTCCTACAAAAGGACTACAACATTTGTTCCAGCAACAAAGATATTTATTGAAGATATTGAAGTTCCCAGGATCTGGGATGAAGAAATAGAATGCCATGATCCGTCGATCATGAAGAATGATGTTTGGGATGTAATCCCAAGACGTGAAGGGAAGTTTGTTATGACTTCCAAATGGAACTATCAAATCAAGCATATTGCAGATGACAGCATTGAGAAATATAAAAGTGATGAAATAGAAGATACACCAGATGGATTTCAAGACAGCATGGTCAGATATGTGTGCAGAACTTGGTATGGTAGGATGGACAGTTTTCTATATAGCTTGGGCTTTACCAAGAGTAAAGCAGATTCCAACCTTTACTATAAGGTTGAGGAAGGAAATCCAGTGATTTTACTCCTGTATGTTGATGACCTATTTGTGACAGGAGATGACAGACTGATTGCAGATACTAAGAGGAAGCTTGCAGCTGAATTCGACATGAAAGATTTGGGAATGATGCACTATTTCCTAGGTATGGAGGTGTGGCAGAATGCAGGTGGGATCTTCCTTGGTCAAGGAAAGTACACGGTAGATATCCTGAAGAGATTCAGGATGATGGATTGCAAGGCCATGGCCACACCTATGGCATCAAATCTGAAGCTTCTATGTGATGCTTCATATGAGCCGATTGATGTCTCTATGTATCGCTAGATGATTGGGTCCTTGATGTACCTGACGAACACGAGACCAGACATTTGCTTTGCTATGAACACATTGAGCCAGTTCCTGACGGATCCGAGGAGTGTTCACCTGGTTGCTGTAAAGCATATTCTGAGGTACCTGAAGGGTACAGTGGATTATGGGCTCAGGTATGAGGTGAATCAAAAGTTTAACCTGCAGGGTTATGTTGATTTAGATTGGGCTGGCTGTGCTGCAGATAGGAAGAGCACATCTGGGTGCTACTTCAGTATGGGATCAGGTGTGATCTCTTGGTTTAGCAGGAAGCAGTCCCGCGTAGCACTGAGTACAGCTGAGGCAGAGTATGTTGCAGCCTGTTCAGCTAGTTGTGAGGCAGTATGGCTATGAAAGCTACTGTCTGAGTTATTTGATCTCCCGCTATCTTCTATGATAACCAGAGTTGTGTGAAGCTATCCGAAAACCCAGTGTTTCATGACAGGTCGAAACACATAGAGATCAAATATCACTATATCAGGGATATGGTGCAGAGAGGAGCTGTGAATCTCCTGTATGTTGCGACGGACGAGTAGATTGCAGATGTGCTGACGAAGCCACTAGCCAGGGTGAAGTTCGAGTACTTCAGAGAGAGGCTTGGCATTCTTCAGATCGAGGACACTTCGAGGAAGAAGTGATGGACACATTTGCTGAAGCCATTCCAAGCATGTTGGAAGGAGGATCCTTCACATGGCTGCGGATGTAAGTGCTGGATGATGAACATCAGGATGATGTTCTGGTTTCTGCTTGGATATGATCGGTTGGATCATGTGTATATGTATGCATCATGTTGGATGCTGGATATGATCAGTTGGATCATTTTTATGTATGTACGCATCATGTTGGATATGATCAGTTGGATCATGTGTATGTATTTTGTATATGCATCATGTTGGATGCTTGGACCATGTATCTGTATATGTATTAGGTGGATACATTGTATGATCAGGTGGATCATGTATGGTGATATGTATAATGTATTTGTATTTGTATCAGGTGGATACATTGATGATCAGGAGGATCATGTATGATGATATGTATCAGGTAGATACTTGGTATGCATCAGGTAGATGCAGTGATGATCAGGATGATCATAGATGACGAGCTTCAGGATGTTGCTCCAGATGACATGCAGCAGGATGTTGCAGTGATGATCAAGATGATCATAGATGACGAGCTTCAGGATGTTGCTCTAGATGACATGCAGTAGGATGTTGCAGTGATGATCAGGATGATCATAGATGATGAGCTTCAGGATGTTTCTCCAGATGACATGCAGCAGGACGTTGCAGTGATGATGATCAGGATGATCATGGATGCATCAGGATGATGTATGGTGAGTATCAGGATGATACTCCATGGCCGTGGATCAGGTTGTGCAGATGAGCATGTAATCCGGTGCCCTGGGAGATTTGCAGATGGTCTTTCGAGGTTTTGCCTATGGCATGTAATTTAGTGCCCTGGGACATCTGGCAAATGCTCTTGCGAGGTTTTGCTTGGGAGGACATGTAATTTGTTCCCTGGGAGATCTGCAGATAGTCTTTCGAGGTTTTGCTTATGGCATGTAATAGCGCCCTGGGATATCTGGCAGATGCTCTTGCGAGGTTTTGTCCTATGGCATGTAATAGCGCCCTGGGAGATCCGATAGGTTGGGCTGTGTGCCCGTAATCAGTCCCGGGATGCTCTTGCGAGGTTTTGCCATGACCACATGTAATAGCGCCCTGGGAGATTTCAGGTCGGAGTTGTGTACCCGTAACATCCTGAGATGCTCTTGCGAGGTTTTGTGGTGGACCACATGTAATTTGTGCCCTGGGAGATTTCAGGTCGGAGTTGTGTACCCGTAACATCCTGAGATGCTCTTTCGAGGTTTTGTGGTGGGGTCACATGTAATAGCGCCCTGGGAGATCCTATAGGTAGAGCTGTGTGCTCGTAACAGCCTGGGATGCTCTTTCAAGGTTTTGTGACCCACGTAAAATTCCTGAGGATTCCACAGTATGGCCAGTGATGATGAAGACCTGCAAGTGGTGGGCCTACATCCAGTATGAAAAAGGAATGGCTCTGTAGAACTTCCTATGACGAGTAGATTCAGAGATTGATTGAGATAGCAGCAGCAGTGACGATGATGATGACTCGATGACGATTATCCAGTGACGATGATCTAGAGAAGATGACTTGTGCTAGAATAACTGTGCTGAGAAATACCTTCCTAGTTAAGAGGGAGTGTTGATGTATATGTAACTTCGGAATGTATTTCACATATATGTATATTGTATTCCTATAGAGATGTTATTATTCCTCTATACGGAAGTGTCGTCATTTATATTGTAAGTGTCGTAACTTATATTTGATGGGTTATTAGACCACCTTGTTTGGGGTCGGCCCTGTATAAGTCATGTGGGTCGAAGGGTTATTAGACCACCCTATTGGGGGTCGGCCATGTGGGTCAAAGGGTTATTAGACCACCCTATTGGGGGTCGGCCCAGTCAGCATTATATTATGTGGTTAAGTTCGAGCCTACATGAGTTAGGTAAAAAGGCAAGTCAAGTCAAGTATAAATAGAGTGCGGGAGGCACTCTATTTGCTCACTCACTTCTCACACATGCACTCAAGGAGGAGTGGCGCACTTATGGAGGAGGAGGATCTGCTGCTAGGTTATGGCTATCTCTCTCTTGGTTGGTTGTATCATTGCTCTATCTATCTCTGAGGAAGTTATTGGGGTTTTTCACCTTTATGGTTTTCCCCAAGTAAATCTTTGTGTCTCTTGTGTGCTTGCATTATTGTCTCCATGATTGATATGCTGTAGATATGCTGTACATGTTGTTCTCTCAGTTAAGATCCTAGATCAGATTGAAGTAAATTCTGAAAATTTAACAGAAACACATCTTGAAACTCATGAAGTAACTCAGTAACCTTACTCATCATCTCATCGTCCCAATAATCCCCAACATTGGCAAACTTGGGAGTAGCCTCGGTGCCGATATTCGTCTTGTGGAGCTGCAATGGTTGACTAAACGGATTACTTGGTGCAGTAGGTGGGACCACATCGCGACTTCCTTCAAATTCGGGAACGTTAATATTCTAGGGATCATCATCGTCCTCTGGCCCACCACTAATGTTGAAGCATTCCATGAGAGACTGCATCTAACAATGTGTGTGCGGGTCGACAGGGTAGGCCGCCGGAACAACCTGAAGTACCACGTCACGGATGAGCTGCAAGGCATTATGGACATCAGGGTTGACATCCGCAAAAGTGAACGTATGAGTGAAACAGATCGTCAAATCCCCCCATGTTGTAATGTCTCAGTGCAACTTGGCTGCAGTGTACCACGAGCGCGGTATCTCATCCAAAGTATGGACAAAAGCATGGACCCACTCATCTCTGGGTCGCGCTACCCATAAGCATTGGCATTCCATCACATGATCACTGGGATCGGTCCGACCATCATACTTGCCAGTGTGATAAACCTCAGTATCGCCGAACCGAACCATCATCAACCTTCGACATTGTGGCCAACCTTTAATGAATTTCTTATGTGTCTCCCACTAGCGAGCTGGAGCAGCCTTCAGTGCTTCGTCCAATGCCAGCAATTGCTGTGGTTCTGAGACGTAGTCTTCAAATTCTGCTAAAAAGGTGGTTAGGCCAGGAAACCCTTCATAGACAGGCAATGTGATCGTTTCTGTCACAACATGACATAAGGATTGCATAATTAAGACACATTTCCGGAATGGTACTTCATGCATTCGGTTCTGCCAATGTTCCAAGGCATCATCAGAGTTGGAAGACGCAGAGCTCTCACTGTGCCACTCCAACTCACCGTGGATAGTAGGATGAATATAATCTTTAGAAATATTGAATGCATGGTCCCATCTAGCGGGATCATCATCTCTTACAGGTTCAACATATCAGTGTCCTTCAGCTGGATCCAACGGGGCTATGACCCTGAAATCACGATTCTCAAAGGTCATCATGCGCTTCTTGAAGTTGATGACAGATCCACTATCGTTAGCCCATTCGATCCCCAAGAGCGCCGGATAAGAGATTCCTCCCTCAACCACTTCAATAACATCAAAGTCAGCATAAGTCTTCATGCCCTCAATATCAATCATCAGTCGCGAAACTCGTCCAATGGGTGTTACCTTCGCATGGTTAGCCAATCAGAGCTGCACAGGAGACCAGCTCAATGGGGGACTCCCCATCTTCTGCCGCGCCTGCTTGGTTAAGATGTTAACATCCGAACCAAGGTCAAGAATCATAGAGTCAACATCATATTCACCAATTTGAATATTCATGTGCATCTCCTTGCCAGTCTTCTGTCGCTGTAGGGAGTTGACTGCCGATTCCTGCCATCCTTTCAGAAATCGCTGCAACCATCCCTCAATCTCGACCAGGGCAGTTGAGTCTCGTGCCAATGACAGACATATTTCAAGGAACTTTTTCAATGTCTCCCGGTGGTGGTGGTCGGTTAGCGTGTGATGTAGTATCAAAGACAGGTAGCATATCGCAAACAACAGCCTTACCATGGTCTTTCTCCAAAGTGCGATGTGCCTCCAGGAATGTCTCTCGCTCCGTATCAATGTCGAAGGGTATCATCTTCTGACCAACCAACCGAATCAGTGGTCGTGAACCATCTTCCCTAGTCGTCTTGCCTCCACGAGTGACAACAGCCACCGAAGCATCTTGTGGTCGCGGTTCGGCAGAAATGGTCGCAGTATTTGCACCCTGTGTCTGGTTCTGCTGTAGATTCCCCGGTTGATTGACATTTTGAATGACGTTCGGCGGTGGTCGCGGGGGCTGGTTCTGTACTGGTTACTGGACCGGGTTCTGTACTAGCTGCTGTGGCTGGGCTTGATTATGTAGCTGCGGAGCATTCCTAGCCTGCCATCGTGCAATCAACTGTGGACAATTCTCAACCGTATGATCATTACCAAAACAAAACGTACATTGATTCTGTAGCAGTGGGCAGTCGCGCTGATAATGCCCCCATACCGCATAGTGGTAACATTGCACAGGTCCATGACCTCCTCAGCCTCCTCCTCCATGACCAAATCCACCACTGCGTCCGCCCCTGTATCCTCCTCGATAGCCGCCCTACTGTTGGTACTGAGGTTGGTTAAACTGTTGCTGCATTGGTGCTGGTGGTATCCCTTGCCCTTGTGGTTCATACTGCGGTTGCTGTACGTACTGTGGCTGTGGGGGGGTCATCGGCATTGGAGTGTATTGCTGCGTGAACTGTTGCGGTTGCTATTGCTATGGTGCAAACTGCATCTGCGGTTGCAGTAGTGGTTGGGCTACCTGCGGTTGCAGTTGTGGCTGTTACACAGTGCGCTGATCGTCCTTTACATAAAATGCATCACACATCCTCTCCTGTAGCAACCCATATGCACTACAATCTTTGTCGTCGTGACCCACCGACTTGTAGAATGTGCAGTAAATATTTCGCGGGGTTGTGACCATTTTTTGCATATATGGGCAATTATCATGACTGTTCCCAAACATGTGACAAACGGGACACCACGGCATACTACCGCCATTCAACGAGTTTGGTGCCCCCGACACCAAATAATTACAGAAATCTGGGAAATTATCCTTTGTATGCCCTTCTCCTCGGCATCGTGTACACCATACTTCATCACGCTATTCCTTGTTTTTCTTCAAATCTTGCAACTGTATAGTCAGATTAGAAAGCTGTGTCTGTATCTGAGACATCCCGACTACATTGTCTCCAATCGGTGATGCCTCCAATTGCATTGCAATCTCTAGAGCTTCATTAGGCATTGATATGTTTTGCTGCATCAGCGGTAGCCGAATGTGGGGTAGCAGTGCCACAATGAACCATTCTTTATGTTGGACAACGTTCATATCAAAACTAACTTTTGCCATCAGCGTCTTGAATCGCTGGTTGAAATCCCATACCGTCTCATTGGGATACTGCTTAATTTCCTTCAATTCAGTAATATATTGGGCCTTCGACTTAGGCTGTCTAAATTAAACAATTATCCCATCTCGAATCTCATCCAGTGACTTCTATGGGGCCCCCGTAGGGACTAGAATAAACTTCATGAACCAATCTAATGCACGACCTTGCAGAGTCGTGGCTAACTGTCCTTTCTTAGCATTGGCATCAGTGATCTGTTTCATGGTCTAGACCGCTTCACACAAAAACCAATACTGTTCTGGGTTGTCTGTCGCACTTCCATGGAACAACGGTAACTTAGCATCATCGCTCGCCATTCTGGGCTTCCTTCCTCTTGTCGCTATGCTACTACTAATTAACTTCTGCAGAATTGATGAACTTGGCAGTGTCGAAGTAGTATTTCTTGCTGCTTGAGAGTCAGTGAGCGGAGTTGTGGGTACGTTGGTGCCGGGGTTGGTCCTACCTCTATCCTAGGCGTAGCCTTGTCATCCCCATCAAGACTGTGAGGTCGCTTCGTCCCATGTGGTCTTCCTTCGCGGTTTTGTGGTTCGATCGCAGCAGGACCTTCTCCCGTCCTCTGCCTCTTCTCCTGTCGAAACCTCACTCCTCCTCTTGTAAGACCACTTTCTTCCTCGGCTTCGCTCACAGTCTCCTCATGGTCTGCACCCATCTACCCCTTACCATTCCATATACCACCCCCCAGCAGTCACAGTACCCATGGCCTCCACCCACCAGGCTATCTACTGATCAAGGTGCATCTTTAATATACCCTTTTCACAGATTAACATCTTAATCGACAGTTGGAGCGACAACAAAAACCTTCCCCTTGGTCCTCGAAAGAAGTATATTTCGGCTTCACTAAGGATTTCTTCGTGTCGACCGCAAATTCAGTGATATATCCCTCCAAGATGCTATCAAGCCAAACTTCGACAGCCCGCGATGCCTTATTATCGACTTCCTACAGCTCCTTAATCAACTCTGGGGTCCAAGCCGTCGGCTCACCACCTTGGAAGTTCCTCTTCTGGAAGGTCAGCTTCGACAACCATTCATACGGAATAACCGGGAATTCACAGAAAAACCATTCATGCGAATCGTGGTGAATATATCTTCCTAGCCAATGATCTACTGTCAGTCACGTGTTCCGGCTTTCTTCTTCAGCGAACTCCTACAACTTCTGATCAAACCAGCTCTGTATCTTCGGCTTCGTCGGGTGCCACAACATAACCTCCTTTCACTCTACACACGGTCCCGGCAACAGAACCATTTGTTGACCAACGTGACCTCGGTCGACAGGTTTTCGCCTCACTGTCGACACATACCGCAGTCTCCCTGGGCACCGGCCTGGGCAGGTTTGAGCCCACCCAACAACACCCGCAGAGTGGATGAGGTCTCACCCAAGGCATCCAGGAAGAGCAGATGGAACCATGTTTCCACCGAGGGAGGAGGAGAGTTGTGGCTGCACGGACTAACTCTATTGCGATACTTAAACAGAAACTTTAAACATTCGGCAAGGAGTTATAACATATTACTTAATCGCAACATTTATCATCACTTTTGACATAGAACATATTACTTAATCACAACATTTTATCATCACAGCAACAGTAAGCAGACATTGCATCAAACAACATTCATATATTGCAACATTGCACAAAGATAGTACCGAAACATCATCATTATAGTATTGTCGCGGTCATATACCAGAAGCAAAACACAGATCTCCGTACACAATCGTTCTTCTTCCTCTATGCTCTCCCTATATCTAACACTTGAAAATCTTATGTATTTATAGGATTCTGCCATTACAATATTTGTCCACTTACAATTGACTTCCTAATTGACACTATGGACAATTGACCCAATATCTACTTGACTCGGTCCATATGACCCTAAAAACCCGCAAACCGCGGTACACTGACTCACTATTACATACTATGTGGTCCAAGTGACCCAAAACCCGCCAACTGTGGTATTCTTTAACACAAAATACTCCTTTCGCGCCCTCATCCGATGTGTCGCAGCGTCGGCGGTACCGCGACATTTCCCCATCAAGCCGCCTGCCAACATAAGGCATACGATAGAGTGAACTGGTTCTACATTAGGATTCTCCTCACCCATTTAGGGTTTGAGATGCCTTTCATAAATTGGATTATGATTTGTATCACCTTGGTATCCTTTGCAGTTTCAATCAATAGACCAACCTCACCATTTTTCTAAGCTGAAAGAGGGCTATGTCAAGGCTGTCCACTCTCTCCACTATTATTTATGTTGGTAGGTGTAGGACTATGTAGATATTTGGATGAGGCCAAAATGACATGATGCTTAAAAGGTGTCTGGATTTATTAGTTGATTCATATCAGACACCTTCTTTTTGTTGATGACATCCTAACTTTTTTTTATGGATCTAGGCGAGATGCAAAAAAACTTGTAAGCATTCTTGTTTTGTTTTGTCGAGATATTAGGATGATTATCAATGTCTGAAAGTCTACTCTTTCATCTGTCAATATGGAAGAGGATGAGGTGAGGTATTTCAAAGCTCAATTTTATTTTCCTATAGTTGATATAGAAGACGGTTTAAAATATCTCGGATTTCAGTTAAAAACAAATAACTATTTGAAGAAGGATTGGATGTGGTTAATAAAAAAAATAGAGAATATAATTCAGGTATGGTATCATAAATGTAGGTTATCTAGGGTAGGAATACTTGTGCTCATCAAATTGGTATTGGAATCCATTCTAGTCTATTGGATGTCTTTAGCATGGATTCCAAAAGGAATATTGGAAAAATTTAGAAGACTGTGCGCTTGGTTTTTATGGAGTGGTCAAAAGTATCGTTACGTTTTTCCTTGGGTAAGATGGGAAAAGATTGCAATTCCAAAATATCTCGATGGATGGAGGCTCAAAAATGTCTTCCTTTTCTCAATATATTTGGCTACTAAGTGTATTTGGACACCACTGAAAACCAAGAGCTTGTGGATAGATGTTTTCGAACAAAATTATATTGCTCTAGGATCCATTATTGATTGGGTTCGGTATCCCACTAAGAAAAAGAACAATGCTTCTATCATTTGGAAAGATGTGGTAAGTTCATTTGAACTTATTGGTAATGGTATACTTGGAGAATTGGAAATGGGAACAATGTACAAAGGTGTACAAAGATGTACACACTCAAGACTGATTCCATTAATTGAAGAGATATTGGAAATTAAATCAAATTTTAACTTTTTCTCCGACATACATGTCTACATGGAAGGAACAAAACTGTAGATTCCCTTTCTAAAGAGGGCCTTCAGTTGGCCACATAACAATTTAAAATAGAAGAGTATAACTAGAACCAAATGTTCCAATACTTTTACCATCCTTTCATGGAAGAGCCCGATATTTTGAATGCAACTCAAGATACTTGAAGACTTCCTTGATTATAAGCTTCACAACAATATTTACAACAATTGTTTTTGGGTAATCTACAATAGGTACTAAGTAGATGTATTTTGTACAGAGTTGTGATATGTCTCTCTTTTTTGCTATATATAGGACATATTTTGATAGAGTGTCTACAACATCTATGCTGACAGTTTTATATGTAAAAGAAATGATGTATTTTCTAAGAATAGATCTTAGGACTCATATTCAGAATATATGCTAGGCATATATATGCATAATGCAATTTTATACTCCGAGAAATAAAATTATGATTTTTTTTCCATTATATTCTGAAATTCAGTTCATACCAAGATCCGATCAAGAAATTACACACTTTCACAAAAGATCTCACACAACTAGTCAAGAACACTGAAATTTACTCACAGAAGATACAAACTGTATTTTACTCAAATGAATAATAATACATCAGCCAAACTTGGGAAATTCAATGGATGTCAATATATAACACTTACATCAGAGATTCGAATGCATTAGGAGTCCATTCGAATCCTCACAAAAGTAGACTTACTAAATTGATGAAAAACCCCTAGGTGAAAGTGTGTTCTCCAAGTCACACCAAAGGCTCACGAATTTCTGATTTAGTGATCAGATAGTGTTGTGTGATGAAAATCCATGCTAAATATAAAAAATGGAAGGAAGAAACATCAAGGAGTGAAAGTGGTACAAAAAACAGTTTCCCTAGTTGACTAGCTTTTCACCTTTCACCCAAAAGCAATAAAAAGTAGTAAAAAGAAGCATGTGCATCTTTATCACTAGAGTCTTATCCATAATGATATGAAATGTGCCCAAGTGACTTAGGAAACTTGTGGTCCACACCTAGAAGGCTTGTGGTCCCCCCAAAGATACCTTGTGGTCCACACAATGACTCATATGCCAACTATTTAGTCTAATACATAGTAATTAATCATAAAATGATTAATTAATGTCTCTAATGTATTAATTGACATAGAGTATGGGTTTTGAATATTCCAACATCCCCCCATAAGTCTGAATTTATGTGCTAAAAATCAAAAAATAAAAATACTAAGGGCCCAGTAACAAGACATGGTCACCTTGTACAGTACTTCCTGGTCCACAAAAACAAGGACAGAAGGAAAAACTCATGGGAAAAACCTTCCCTCAAAACATGGAAAAATCAAAATTGAAATATTGCTGATCAATCCTTCACTCCACCACATGTTCAACCATCCCAAGCAGTGATCTAAGATAGTTGAAAGTCTTCTCAGTAAAAGCTTTGGTGAAGATGTCTGTAGTTTGCTCACCTGTTGGGCAATACTGCAGATCAATGGTCTGGTCATGCACTAAGCTCCTGATGTAGTGCATATGAATCTCAATATGCTTGGTCCTCTATCTCTGTACTAGATCACTTGAGACCCTTATAGCACTTTGATTGGCACAAAAGATGACAGTAGGAGTACTAAAGGCAATCTCAAACTCTGAAAGAATACCCTGCAACCACACACACTGAGTAGCAACATTCACTGCTCCTCTATACTCGGCCTCTGCTGAAGATATTGCAATTTCACTTTGTTTCTTGCTAGAACAACAAATAGGACCACCTCCAAGCATGAATACAAATCCAGATGTGGATTTTCTATCAAGGCTATCACCATCCCAATCTAAGTCAGTAAAGCCAAGAAGATCTAGGCTAGACTTTGCAACATAGTGAATCCCATCAGTCTTGGTGCCTTGCACATAATGAAAGATTATTTTTGAAGCCCTCCAATGAATCTCATGTGGCTACTCCATGTATCTTGATTCCACACTCACAACATAGGCAAGATCAAGCTGAGTATGAGTCAAGCATAACAAGCTGCCTATACAAGGTGCTGTCAACCAAGGGTGTAGATTCTGCTTCTTCAAGTCTAACTCCTGAAAGGAATGGAGTCTTTGAAGGCTTGCAATCAGCCATATTGAAATTCTTTATAAGATCAAATGCATATTTGGACTAAGATACCTTAGTTCCATTCTCTGTTTGATAAATCTCAAGCCCCAAAAACGGCTTAAGAATTCCCAAGTCACTCATGGAAAAAGCTTGATGCAAAGCAGTATTTAATGAAGCTATTTAATCAGTAGAGCTACCTGTGATTAGTAAATCATCAACATAAATCACTATTATCATAATTGAACCATCAATCAACTTCATATAAACATTAGGATCAGATTTGCATCTCACATAAGATTGTGACAAGAGAAAGTTGTCCATTTTGGCATACCAAGCCCTAGGGGCTTGCTTAAGCCCATATAAGGACTTCCTCAACCTGCACACATAGTTAGGATCAGATGTATAACCTTCTGTATGATGCATATAAATATCCTCCTCAATATCCCCATGGAGGAATTCACTCTTGACATCCATATGGTGCACTTCCCAGCGCTTGGATGCGGAAATTGTGAGAACTAGTCTTATTGAATCCTTCTGTGCAACTAGTGCAAAAGTATCATTGTCGTCAAGGCCATGGACTTGGGAGAAGCCCTTTTCCACCAGAATAGTCTTATATTTCACTTCTGTACCATCATCTGCACACTTGGTTTTGTAGATCCACTTACACCTTACCAATTTTCTGTTTGGGGGGCACTTGACTAGCTCCCATGTTTCATTCTTTTGCAATGACTGAAACTCCTCATCCATGGAAACTTGCCATATTGGGTCCTATGAGGCTTCCTCATATGTATGAGTATCAGAATCCACCATCATATAACATCTCTCAGATAGGTAGGGATCCTTCACATTGAGAGTGGTCTCAAATTGTGATCTAGTCCTCCTTGTGTCCTAAGGATTGCCCACTAGTTCACCTGCTACTTGCAAAGTCTTAGTAGCCCATTTAGGATTTGCTGGTGAATTATCATCTGTAATAAAATGGTCATCATCATCAAAAATATCAGAATCAAAAAATTCAAGAGCAACATCACTTACTTCTTCAGGTGGTGGTGAAGATGGTTCTCCAATTTCAACATTCTGAGAGGGCTCTTCTTCGAATTGAACACTTCTTTCAATGAAGGATTTTTGAGTAGTTCATAAAATTATACCCTTTGGATTCCTCTGAATATCCAACAAAAATACAAGGTTGGATTTGGGGATGCATAGCCCTCCTCTTCTCAAGTGGAATCCTAGCCCATGCCTTGGAGCCAAAAATCATGAAATGAGAGATATCAGGTTTGTGCCCTGTCCAAGCCTCAAAATGAGTGATTCCTTTGAGAGATTTGTGTGGCACCCTGTTCTGAATATATGTGGCACAATTTATTTCCTTAGACCAAATATTTGGAGATAAAGACTTTGCCTCAAGCATACATGTGGCCATCTCCTTAAGAGACCTGTTCTTCCTCTCAGCAAACCCATTATGTTGAGGTGTATAAGGAACTATGTGTTGCATATGAATGCCTGAAGAGGCACATAATTGATGAAACTATGATTTGATGTACTCCCCACCATTATCAGATCTGATAATCTTGATATGTCTATCGGACTGGTTCTCAACTGAGGCCTTGTAAAGCTTGAACAGACCAAAAAATTCAGGATTTAACTTGATGAAATAAATCCAACAATACCTGGAAAAGTCAGTTATGAAGGTGAGGATGTATTTAGCATGATTCAAGTAATCATGGGGGAATGGACCTGATATATTAGTGTGAATAAGCTCCAAGGGTGCATAGGATTGCTCAGTTTTGGATCTCCCATACTTATGCTCAGGGTGTTTTCCTAGGATGCAGGATTGACAAACACCTTTGGAAAATATGATATTGGGAAACCCTATGACCATTTATTTCTCATGGAGTTGGGAAAGGTATTTATAGTTCAGATGGTCAAATATTTCATGCCATAATTTGCTTGACTCATTGGCATGGGTTAAAAGAGCAAAAGGTGAGGGAAATGGCACAAAATGAGAAAACTTGTAGATTCTAGAGCTATGGTCAGCAATGCCTAATGCAACAATTCAGCCTGTTGACATTTCACATATCTCAACATCATTTGGAGTGAAGGTTACCTTTTTGGGTGAACCTGTGTGGGTCATTTGATATACTGACAATAGGTTTACAACAATTCCATGAACATACAAGACATTATTGAATGAACCAAATTCGAGATCTATGCTGCCTTTACCTTTGCTTGAAGTTTCGAAATTATCACCCAATACAATATTTGGACCATAGGAAGAGTCAAGTGAAGTAAAAAACTCACTTGTAGACACCATGTTCCTTGAAGCTCCGGAATCAATAATGAGTGAGGTAGGATTGGATTTGCTTGCCATCAGTGCATGTACTCTCTCCTTATCATCAGAATTTTGTCCGCCATCCTTCCTCTTTGCGCTCTCTGGAAGAGGAATGTTGGCTTTCTCCAGGAGTTGAGCCATTTGATCAATGGTCTTCTTCATGCAAGAGGTTTCAGGATGAAATCCCTTGCTGCAATAATTGCACTTAGTCCTCTCATTCTTCTTGTTTGGATTTCTCTTGAAATTCGAGGAGTCTTCATGAACTTTCTGCTTGTCTTTCCTTTGATCAGTGAGCTTCTTGAAATTTCCCTTCTTCTTCCCTTTCGAACTCTTTGAATCTCCAACATTCAGAAAATGGTATTTTGATGGATTTTTAATGGCTCCCATCAAGACCAATTTGTCTTGTTCTTGTGTAAGAGATTCCATGAATTCTGTGAGTGTTGGGCTCTTCCAATTTTTAACTACCTTCCTTGTGGAGGGGAAGGTTGAAACAAAGACTGAGTAATTAGGGCCAAGTTTGGAGAGAATGGCCAAGATTAGGTCCTCATCCTTTTTGTCAATACCACATTGCTTCAGCTATAGAACAAGTGATTTGAATTTGGAGAAGAAATCCTAGAGGTTATCAAAATTCTGTGGACTCAATGAAACTAGTTCATTATCCAGTTGGTGGCCTCTTAATTCATTAGTCTTTCCAAACAATTCTTGAAGCTTTAGCCAAACTTCATTGGGAGAGGTAAGACCATCAAGATGGAATAGAAGATCCCTGGATGTAGTGAGACACAGTAATCCATAAGCTTCTTCTTTTTGATTATTCCATTTTGATTTCTCAATTGCTAAGGTTGGCTCAACTTCAGTTGCCATAGTCACCCTGTAGAGGCCTTTGCTCCTCAACATGATCTCCATCCATGCCTTCCAGTCAAAGTAATTGAATGGAGTGAGTATTATCTGATGTGACTGATCCACGGAAGCTCTTAAATAATTTTTGGAGTGATTTGGGTGCGCCCAAAGATGATTTGCTGCGCCCTCTAGATGATAGAATGTGCCTTGTGGATGAATTACTACGCCCTCCTTGAGATTGGTTGGATCTTGCAAGACAATAGAAGGAGAAAGGAATATATTGATAGATTTGATACCATGTTAAATTCATTTCACACCAAGATATGATCAAGAAATTACACACTCTCACAAAAGATCTCAGACAACTAGTTAGGAACACTGAAATTTACTCATAGAAGATACAAATTGTATTACTCAAATGAATAATAATACATCAGCCAACCTTGGGAAATTAAATGGCTATCAATATATAACATTTACATCAAATATTCGAATGCATTAGGATTCCATTTGAATCCTCACAAAAGTAGACTTCCTAAATTGATGCAAAACCCCCCTAGGTGGCAAGTGTGTTCTCCAAGTCACACCAAAGGCTCACAAATTTCTGATTTAGTGATCAGATTGTGATGTGTGATTAAAAAAAATGCTTAATACAAAAAATGGAAGGAAGAAAAATCAAGGAGTGAAATTGGTCCAAAAAACAGTTTCCCTAGTTGACTAGCTTTTCATTGTTCACCCCAAAGCAGTAAAAAGCAACATGTGCGCCTTTCTCACCAGAATCTTATCCATAATGATCGAAAATTCTCCCAAGTGACTTAGGAAACTTGTGGTCCACACCTGGAAGGCTTGTGGTCCCCCCAAAGATGCCTTGTGGTCCACACAATGACTCATATGCCAACTAATTAGTCTAATACATAGTAATTAATCATAAAATGATTAATTAATGTATCATGTATTAATTGACATAGAGTATGGGTTTTGAATATTCCAATATATATATATATATATATATGGTTAAAAACATACAAAATTAGCCAATGGGAGGAATTTATTCCCTAAAATTTTCCCTCATGATATGGTTGAGATGGATACCTAAAGTTTAAACAACTCTTGCCAAAATTTGCTAGTTAATGTGGGGTCCTAATTCGAGTCAATGGAAGTTAACATGCGATGTATCTTAAAATATGATCCATGAAGACATAGGCAATTGAGGAGGATGTAATTGGGGATGATAAGGAGCATAAATGAATATATTTGGAAATATTGTCGACTACCACCATGTTTTTTCTTACCAACTCTTGAGAATCCCACTATAAAATCCACAGATATGCAAGGCCATATATGTGTTGGTATCAATAGTGGTCAAAGTAACCATTGCATATTCAACATATCACCTTTGTGTCTTTGGCAAGTGTCATAGGCCAAGAATTTTTTTTGGATTTCTATTTTCATTCGTTCCCAAAAAAAATGAGTGCTTAGCTCTTGCATAGGTTTTATGAAATCCATATCGATCCACTATAGGTGATGAATGCAACTCCTATAAGACAATTTATTTTAAGGCATAATTATTTACAAGAAAAATGTGCCCTTTATACCTTAATGTATATTGGTTATATGTATACCCTTTATGAGGGTTTCAATATTCCTAAATACTTTGGATGAGTTGAATTATAATGTCATTGGATTTCCATTTTTGATGGGATTCCTTGAGACAACCTTGGATGACTAATGATAAGGAAAAGAGGATCCAACCTCCTCAAATTGCATGGATAAAGTATAAAACACCACTTTTTATTTACCCTTCTTATATATAATCTCATAATCACACCCCAACATTTGAATGGACCACTCATGCTACTATGGTGATGATAACCCTTTTTTTAATAAAATACTTTACACTATGATGGCCAGTCTTGATTTGAAACCCCCCCTATGAGATATGGGAACCATGTCTCAACTGCATGAAGGATGACCATTATCTCTTTCTCATAAGTGGATTTTCCCAAATTGCAATCACACACATACTTATTTGTGAATTCCAAGATGCAGTATTCTTGCATCAATATCACTCCAAGACCTATTCCTGATGTATCACATTCTAAGACAAAAGTATTTGTAAAATATGAACTACTAATATTGGACTAGTGCATTATGTATCCTTTAAAGTTGAGAAGGTATTATCAACTACTTAAATCCTTACAAAGGAATTCTTTTTAATATTGATGTTAATAGAATCACAATTTTTCCATAATTTTTCACAAACTTCTTGAAGTAGCTTGTAAGTCCTAAGGATTTACAACCTCTTTAGGACCTGCACAGTCTCTTAAGGGTATTGGGGTGAGGCCAATCTTAAATAGACACAAATTTATTGGGGTCTACTCATACTCCATCATAATTTACAATGTTACCCAAGTATTCGACATCTAAAACCCCCAAGCATATTTGGAAAAGTTCATGAATAATTGGTGGTCTTCCAATAGTTGTATGGCTTGATTGACATGCTTTATCTAGGAATTCCATGTGTTGTTATAGATAAAGATATCATAAAATATCAACAAAAAAATAAATGTAGAACTGACCAAAAAACTTGTTCATAAGGATTTGAAAGGTGGATGGAGTATTGCAAAGGCCAAAGGGAATCACTAAACACTCATAATGACCTTCATGTATGTAGAAAACTAGCTTAGGCATGTTGTCATATTTCCTCCATTTTTGGTACTATTTAGAAAAATGTCAAGCTTTGTGAAAATATTAGGTCCATGAAGTTCATCCAATAGATCATTAGTAACTCGGATGGAAAATGTTTTCTTCATGGTCAACTTATAAAGATACCAAAAACCATGACACATGCGCCTATTGCATCCCTTCTTCAATACCATGACCACCAATGATGAGTAAGGAATAGTACTAGGATGTATGGCTCCAACTTCCAACAATTACATAATGTTATTTTTAATTTCATTCTTCTATGAAAAAGGATTCCTATATGGATGCATGTTGGGTGGTTGATGAAATGGAATTAATGGAATACCATGGAAATGCTCCCCACATGAAGGTGGTAAAATCCAGGGCATTTCAAATACCTATTTATGTTTAGAGAGAACCAATTGCAAGTTAGGGTGAATCTCCTATGGGGGGTTTTCCACTAACTATATTGCATTGAACTGTGCAATAATTCCTAGGTGGCCTTTGTTCAATAACTTGTCCATACAATGAGATGTGATAATTTTAGGGGAACCAAATGTAATCCCTTTGAGGGTATTTTTATACCCTTTCCTAGTGAACTGATCTATAAATCCTTGGAATCCATAGTGATAGTTCCCAAATTGTGTATCCATTCTACCCGATAACCACATAAAAACCAACCATTTCAATATTAAACATGTGATTTTTTAGATGACATATGCTCATTTGAAGTTTCACATTTCTACATGAGAAACCAAATTTCATCACACCACTATTAGATATCATAATTTTAAAATTAGTTATAGGACAAACAAAACAAGGGGTTTCTTCATCCATTTTCCTATGAATAAAATTGTGGGCGTTTACACTATTAGTCAGTACAATCACATTGAAATGCTTAATGCAACCAATCAACTTCAAGGTTTGGGGTGCTGAGAAACTTGATGAGGAATCAACATAAATTTTGGGTTCTTGGCAAGGATATTTTAAGGTGGCTTCTTTTTTCATAGGAGGGGGAACATCCTCCAATTGTGGTTCAAGTGTGGATTCAACTAGTATATCCTCTAATTGGTCTTGTGGGGATACATCCATTTGAAATGATTTAGGTTCTTGGAATTTGTACCCTTTGTAATGCAATTCATTACAATTTATAGCAAATTTTGAGGCATTGGAATTCTTCCATCTCTTCCTAAGACAAATTTTGAATTCTCAATGGCAAATATTTGGACGAGATGGGTGTAGTTTCTATGGGATGGATAATGCAAGTAGTGAATGCTACTCTTTTGATTTGGGCATTGATCACCATCTCTATCACAAGATTCCAACCATGTTTTGGGGCATTTCATAATGGCATCTACTCTAATTATTTGATACCACTTGTAACCTACCTAGTACTTGAAACCATTTTATGTTTGTGGAAAAACATCACTTTAAATTTTATTGTAAAGTTTGGTATTAATGACCAAGGATGGTCAAGGATGACTGTAAATGAATAATATTATTATTTAATAAATTAAAATAGGAGACACTCATCCAAAGAGACTGTTGAAGAGTGTTCACTGACCCACTAGGAGGAATGTAATCTGGTGTATAAGGAAATGGACAAGTGGCAACATATGCACTCATTTATTAGCTGTTGTTATGGGACAACTACCCTAAATATGTGGTCATGTTCCCCAAGGATGGTGGAACTGAGTTGGTGGCTCATTAAATGTGAAACTGACCAAAAGACCTATGTAATCTTTTATGGCCATTGAATTGAGTTGTTGGCTCACATATTCTCTGGTGTAGATAACTTTTTCCTTGTGGTGTTCAAACTGAGCACACAAGAGATTCGATGAGGGGAAGCTAAGTATTGAGTTGCAGAATAAGACTGTCTTATTCCTGCTGAGTGCAGAGGTAGAGCCATGTATGCAAGTCTTTATGATTTCTGAAGTACATGAGTATGATATGTATGCAAGTCTTCTTGATTGCTGAAGTACAACATGAGTGTCTTGCTTCTACATGGTTCTTCGTCCTGGTGGTTCAGTGAACAAGCTCGGGGGTCCAGTCCAAAATCAAGTGATATTGGCTTCTTTCTGGAGAAGGTTAGGAGGAATGGTCCTCTTTGGGTGTTTGTCCACCCTATCAGTTAAACAGGTTCTACTTTGTTTTTATGTTGTCCATTGTTGATCTATTTTTGCAAAATATATGTAAATGTTATCATAGTTTCCAAATATATATCTTAGATATAAGTTAGTTGTTATAAGTAATGGATTTTTGAACTGATAGATTAACTCTATACAATGAAGGGATGAATAGATTTGAAAATATAGAATGAATGATTATAAAATTTCTTCCTGTATTTTTCCTTTCACCATAGGTAATGTACTCTAGTAAAGGAAGGTGTTTAATTAACATGGATTAGAGATGATAGGATGATTCTGAACAAAAGAATGAATTCTGTATAAAATATCAGATATAGATTTCATTATTGTTTATTGTCTCAATAGTACAAATATATTCAATATACATAATGATATATCATAAACAATTGATATTAATAACCTAACAACAAAGTCCTTATGTAAAAAATCTTAGGGTTTACACAGAAATGCAAAATAAACCCTAGTTATGCATTCACTTACGAATTATATAAACACTTTTTATTTCAACAGTAATATCAGAAACCTAGCTATTAAAACCACAATATCATCATAGATTCTTTACATAGTAATCATATTTGAAAAACCTAGATAAATAAGATTTATATTTATGCTAGTATTTATCGACATGCATTAAGTACATAAACTGAACAATATACAATAGGAGAGTTGAAGCTTTGAAATCTTAAAAGTTATGATAATAAATACCCAAGTATTATATCTAAATCGAACTTTGCAGAATCATCATAAAATAAACAAGTATAATGTACAGAGCTCTTATCTAATTTATAGAAGCACAATGAATTAGAAGTATAAAGATTTAAACATGTTATATACTCTGCAAGTATCGAATTTCATAAAAAAACAGTATTGTATAAATATACTAAAAAAAAATAGAGTTTTTCAAATACTGTTACATAAAAACATTTAGCACATGTAACTTTGAGGGTGCCTCAGGATAAATACACCCTGTTCATTCATCCTCTCCTAAGCCCGTCCATAAGGACACAACCATGAAACCCCCATTCTTTTCACCAATACCCACAAAGTCAAGAAAGGCCAATCGTGACCAGTCTGTTGACCAGACCGTCGTCTAGTCTATCGATCAGTCCGTCATTCAGCCAATGCATTCAGATAGTCTTGATGACCAGACGAACGATCCTGCCCTTGAATCACCCCTTCTTGCGTTAGCCAATATATCTACCTGTTTGCTTGAAGAACCTGTCTTGGAACCTGCCCCTGCACATATTGAAGATAAGGCTCTTGAGGAACACACTACATCTGCTGATCCTAAACCATTTCTAAAGGGATTGAGCTCGCAAAAAGACTCTGAGTCTTTTGCAGAAGCATCTACTCCACTCCATCAGACTGTGGACAGACTAACCCAATACATAACACAGTTAAAAGCCAAAATGAGAAGTATGTTGAGGTCATCTTTGAGCTTCGTCAAGAGAACAAGGACTTACGTTTCTAGGTGAAATGTGTTCACGGGGGCTTCACTAGAAGGAAATCTAATACCACATTCATTCATATTGCGGTATTAAATATTCATGAAAAACTAAAAATTATATTGCTTATATATTAAGGGGAAAAGGTTTTTTTTATTTAATGTAACAATACAAAAATACTTTGGGTTCTTTTTTATATGGGCGGGATGACAAATATCTACCAAATGGAGATGGCGGGATCACGGTCGGATGAGAAATCGGGTTGAGGAAAGGCTCGGGCTTACCAGTACGCAAGGAAATCACGTCTTGAGGCATGCTTGAGGCCAGGGGGTTTCGTGGTGAAGTGGGTTTCCAGTCGATCATAGTCGAGAGACAGTGGTCATTGACAACCAATTGTTACCAATAGCACTCAGCTAGTTGTTACCAATAGCCTTGGGAGGCTCTAAGCCTCCAGGGCCTATTATAGGCCCTCAATAGGCCTTGGGGGATTGAATACCAAACCATTCGTGCCTATTACAGGCCTTGGGAGGTTTAGTCAACCTCCTAGAGCTTGTTACAGGCCCTGGGGGCTTGGATACCTAGCCCATAACAGGCTTAGTCAGTGATTGGGGAATTGTAACATGCAATCTAAATGTTGTACTATGTGCATTGGCTCTAGTGACATACAAGAAGTGATCTCCTATCTCTTCATTAGACCATTAGATGTTGCAAATCATAATGATATGTGGTTGAGTAATTGAATTGTGGGTGAAGTAATGTGCATCCACAATATACATCGAAAGAAGCAAGGTGCATTGTAGAATGCATGTGGGGTCATAAGAGGGGTATCATATCAATATACTAGGTAGAAATATAAAGGGGTATAAAAAATGTTAATGAAAAAATTGATACATACAATATCTAGTGAAAATAGGGGTTTTTTAAAATTGGGAAGACATATTGGGAGGGGGTTAAAAAAAACAATTTTGGAAGGTATTTTCCAATATTTAGTGAAATTAAGGGTATTGTTTCATATTCCATGAACAAACGTGCTATGATAACGGTTTATTGAGTGAATCCCCCGTGAATGTGTTGAAGATTTAAATGACGCCAAAAAAACTTCCAACATTTCTCTCCAGTTGAAGCATGATGCCTTGAAGGACTAGTTCAAGAAGCTTAGAGCTAAATCCACTTCCTCTTCCAAGTCGAAGGCAACTACTACCGCAACTCAGCCTTCTTCCTGAATTTGTCTTCTTTTGCTTAGTGGGACCTGGCATATCTCTGGTTTGGGGGAATGTTGGTGTCCATTTTTGTCACCATTTTGATCAGTAAACATGCTCTGATTGGCGTTATTTTCACTATTTTGATATGATAAGTCATTATCTTTTCCAATTAGACCATCAATCAGATCCATGTATAAACGTATTTGCATATCACACAAATCTTGGTTAAATATCATCGTTTTTATGGTTTATTGAAAATTATCTCACATTTCTAGACATGCTTGGCATTTAGTTTATGTTCTATAGGTTGTGGTCGTCATTCATACCTTCATTCAGTCACGCGTTCATGCCGAAGTTGCCCAACTACATTCGAACCATCGTCCAACCCTCCATTCACACCCGCGGAATCGTTGGTTGAGATATTTCGGGGCATTAAAGACAAAAATGATGATGTGGGTTCTGTTAAGGATGTGGCCCTCATGGTTTGTGAGCCTCAATTCTAGAAGATCCCCTCTCCTATCCGCTTGGTTCGACACTGCATCACCTGCCCACGTTGAAAGGAACCAACACACAACTGCCCGCGTGAAGGAAGATCAACGCCTGTGGACTTAGGAAGACGGCATGTGCGCTGTCATAAACCACCTTGCAACAGTTTTGTAGCCATTAAGACCTCTATTTTTAGAGAGGTCGACTACGTCAACCTTCTCTCTTGTTGAAAAACTTATATAAAGACGTTTCCTGTGAAGAAACGCAACACATATACATATTATCATAGCACATAGACGATAGCAAAAACTTTTATATAGACGCTATGTAATTTTTATCAGTTAATGGAAGTTCTAGATTCTAGATGTTGATGTTCTGTTGTTGGTGAATAGCTTGAGTTAGTTTCAATCCTTGATTGCTGAGAAGGGACCCTCAACAACCAAAGGTTTTACAGTATATATTCTGCATTTCTTTTCTGCAAGTTAATAGTTTTCATTTCCAGTTTTTAACTTGTTTCCTGTACAGGTCAGTTCTTTATTTCCTGTAGTTTATATCTTGCTGCTAATGTAATTTATATTCCTAGAAGTTAAATGACCGGTCATGCATAGTTCTTTAAGTTTAATTTCAGTCTTATCATTTGCAACTAGATAAAGTTAATTAGTTACTGTTTCAAGTTTAATTCATAGTTAGATACAGTTCTGCTAATTTTTCTTGTAGCTGTAGATTAGTTTCATTTACATTTCAGCCTTGTCTTATTATGCCATAGAAATAGTTCATTCCCTTAGATAATGATTAGTATAGGTTGCTTCTTGTCATTCAAACTTTAAACAATCTATTTACTGCTTTCCTTGCACTGTAGGTTCATATGCATCAACCAGCTGGCGTTAAGATCATTCAGTCTGCTTCTTTCCTTATTTTATATCGTTTTCTTTCATCCGGACTGTCATTCGGGCTGTCTTTCAGACTTTCATCCGGATTGTCATACGGACTTTAATATTTTCTGCATTGTTTTATGCTCGTTTAGAATTCAGTTTCTTAGGTTTTTGAACTGTAATATTTCTTATAATTGATTAGCATTTATCCATGTAATTAGAACCTTGTTCTACACTACATAGAGTTTTAATTAAGTTTCATAAGCATTTTCAGCTCTCGTTCCATTCCCTTAACTTTGCTTTAGTTGCTTTCCAAATTATGTTTCTCTCTTATATCTGATTTATTAATATTTGATTGTTCTAGAATTTATCAGTTTCATTCTTAGTTTAGTTTATTTCATGTTTCTTAAGATTGATTTCGGATTAGACTTAGTAATTTCATTCTCCAAAGTATATTAGTTTTGATATTTTCTTAGCATAGGATTTGCTTTTCTCATCCACATAGTTAATAAAGATGTTCATAGAATAGGATCTCATTCGGAAATAAAATATCTTTATCAGGTTTTCTACTTATAAAATATCTTTATGAAGTTTTCTACTTGCTTCTAAATCAAATTCATTTTCAAGTAAATATCTTTATTAAGTTTTCTACTTGCTTCTAGATTACATTAGTTCCATGTCATTTGCTTATGTATAGAAAATAGATTACAATGTTTAAAGTTAGTTATAATTGGACACTCTTTAGTTTGCATTTATTTGTAGAAGTTAAACTAGATTTGCTTCCATTTTGTTTCCTTGTCACATTTGAAATTCATTTTGATACATTCTCTTCCATTCCTATTACATTTGATACATTTCCTCAGAATCCTCAAGGAGAATGGAATTAGGTAGTTTACTTTGATCTTGAGTTGAATGCACGAATAGTTTTTGAATTCATTAAGTAGTTTGTAGTTTTGCTTTAAGTTAATATAGTTTCCTGTTTCCATAGTTAGTTGTCATTTGAATCATCTCATAGATAGGTCTCTAAACTCATTCACAGTTGTTTTCTAATTCCTAGATTAGAGTTTTATCAGTAGCTTTCAATTTCATCAAAGTAGTTCTGTTTTTGATTCAGTTTTGCTTTCTTGAATAATATTTTTGTTTTTATCTTTTATGTTATCGTCCATAGAATAGAGTAGTATAGATTGATACTATTCCGATCTATTGGTTTAGTTAGGTCTAATCACTTTAGTAGTTGTATTCTTGAAGTTTGACTTAGTTTTTCATTTTGAAAGATCTTTCGATCTTTTCTTTATTAAACATTTCCGAGGTATGCCGAGTCGAAACCTTAGGTGCCATTCTACCTCAACATATACTATGCCACAACTCTAAGATTACCAACCCTGGTCGATAATTAAATATTTGGTGATTCCTTAAGACAGTAAATACACCCAACAATGGGGTATTAAAGTGTCTCAATAATATGTCTTAAGAAAGACAAAGTATTTTTAATCCAATCCAAATGAAGATGATCCTTTGGAGGCCCTCAATATAAAATCCATCCCTTTATAGGGCTATCCTAAGCCCTGGTTATGAATGTGGCTCTCTTTTTTGTAGCTCCTTTATTAGCTCTTACCATCTCATGTCTGCACTCCTCAACACTTAAAATCTGGAAGTGTCGATGAGCCTGCTGCAGAGTGTTGCAACTTCCATTTTCCTTCTCTCCAGCACCGGGAAGGCAACTGAATCGACTACTAACTATATATTATTCTTCCACACCTCAGCTGGTCTAGAACCTTCTCCTCTCACTCTAAACTATGACTACACGAGCATTCACTCATTGACATGGAATGGCAATGATGCCCAGAGATAATCTCTAATAGAAGAGCCATGGAATAGAAACACCGCTAGATATTTCTGGCGAATTCCTTCTTCTTTTAATTTCCTTTGGTTGGCGACTTTAAAGAATGAAGGAATGATACAAAGACGAGACGAAATGAAGGGGGTTGTGGTTGGTTCCCCCTGTAAAACCAGCTCGAACAAAGTGTAACTAAATTTTTCTATTAATATCAAAATATACTTTAATGTATTAAATATAATAATGTCACAAATATACTTTAATATATTATTAAATTTTTATTAATATAAAAAATACTTTAATGTATTATTAAATATATTAATATCACAAAAATATACTTTAATGTATTATTAATATCAAAATATACTTTGATATATTATTAAATATTTAATCTAAATGCTTAAGACATTAACGTGTCTCTCTCATGAAAAAATGGCAAGTTCACCCATAGATTAGCAATTCTTATTTATGCAATAGGTACCTAGTATAAATGAGCAAAGCACCTAGACCATGAGACAGTGAATGGAATATTTTGATAGGAAAATAATGTGAGTTTGAGTTTTCGCTAAAGATTGTTTACCAAGCACCCACAAGGGTTTCTGGAAATAAATTGACTTTTTATGTCTACTTGAAGACTCAACATAAAGAGTACATTGTCTTGAAATTTCTCTCCTTTGTAGGTATAATAAGATAAGAATAATTTTTATGATATACTCTTAGGTGCTCTCATCTTCCATTGTCGTGTTCTTATCATGACTGAATTTTCCCCATTCGATGTTTTACCTACGGAAAGGTGATATTTTCTCCATGAATTGTTCCTTGTGTTTATTTTTTCACCTAGAGTTGTTTTCAGAGGTTTGAGCATGGATTTTTATGTGTTTTTTTCAAAGGTCTGAGCATGGCTTCTTATGTGTGGGATTAGGGGGAGTTTTCTCTAAGCTCCACCAATGGCCCAGCGGAACCACGTTTCTATTTAAAGAAAACATAAATACATGGGCTAGCCCAACTTCTTTACATGGGTTAAACATGGTGTGTTGCTTCTGGTTGCATGGTTTGTAGTCGGGTGCATGTTGGCCTCAATGTGGAAAAGTATGCTAAAGTGGCTCTAATTACTATTAAATTAAATGTCGTAACTTAAATTATACTATGTTAATAACTTAATTCCAGATATGATTATTTTTATTTTGTTTAAATTCCAAATCAATTTAGTGAATAATGGCCAGGCAATTATATGTGACAGAGCTTCAAATAATTTGTTTCCAAGATGTAGTCATGGTAATTTTTTTAATTATATATGTAATCTGGAACTCAGCTCCCTAGTTATGTTGATACTACAATCTAGAGGAGAGTTGTACATGTCGAGCTCTAGCTGTAATGTTTCTCTAACCATGCTCCATGCAGGGGTTTTAAACATCACTTATAATACGATCATTGAAAATTTTAAAATATATAATAATATAAATCACTCCTTAAATCATGTTGACATTACGATAGGTGACATTACGATAGGTGTGTAGGGCGAGTTCCAATGCTTCTCCTGAAAGAATTGGACTCATGGTTTACCAAATGATTTGAAGGTCGGTTTCTACAGCGTGGGAGCATGATTATGAATTTAAATATCATGTTTCTAATATATAGGGTTTTTACACATGAATTCTATGATCAATGTTTATTTTTTTAACCATAGCTACGATCTAGAGGACCAAATTGAGGCTGTTGCAAGGAGATATCGTAGGAGATAAATGGTTATAAATATATTTACCATAAATAAATCAGATCGAAATTCTTACAAGAATTTTTGCAGGATTTAAGCAGTTTATAAATGGTTTTAGAGTGTCGAAGTCAGATTGAGAATTTCAAGAAGTTATTGCATAAATTTATAATTATTTGACAGTACAATTCATGTCTCAAAAATATACACCCATTGTTAACATAGAAAAATGTTGCAATTTGTAACTTAGTCTTTTAATAAAAATAAAAAATATTAAAAAAACAATGCAGTAAGTGTAATATTGATAGTCAAAATGTGTGGGTTGTCATCTCTTTTCATTTATCGGGGCTTGACAATTTGACATTGAGTCAAAATGTGTGAGCTGTCTCTTTTCATTTATTACGGCTTTATATTTGTGTAGGTAAATCCATTAGCTTCATTTCCAATGATTATGATTGACTAGTTGCTTTCTTTCTTGGGATGATCACAAGTATGACGTCCTTATATTCCATAGGTCCTTATATTTCTTTATAAAGGTCCTCTTTCTCTTTGCAAGGTTTTTATCTCTTACAATAATTTTCTATATGTTCTCTTATATGAAAGTCTATTTCGAAAACTATTAAGTATTCATTCCTCCACCATTTCACTAAAGCGGAAGAAGAATTTTCCTTTACTTCAACCAGTTGTGGGAATAGATCAGGGCTGGGTAGCTCAAACCAAAAGGCCCAACTTCCATTCTCATCATTCTCATATTCTACCCAATCAACCTTTATAGACTTCTTAAAATGACAGCTTAAAATAACATTATATACAAAAGAAAAAGGGAAAACATGCAATAATTTAATAATCCTATAATATAAAATTGCTTCATCATTGAATATTTGTTGTGATTTTCCATACAAGTTTGATTCATGGATGTAAGTTTAACTTGATGGACACCCAGTAATAAAAGTGATCACTCATATGCTTGTGATATGAATGTACTTCACTCATATACTTTTGGAATGAAAATATTAATACACCTAATCTAAAGTTACTTCACTCATATACTTTTGTGATGAATGTACTTAGCTCATATGCTTTTGGAATGAAAATATTAATACACTTAATATAAAGTTAATGATAAAAAAATTATAATAATATTACAGGTGTTCCCTTGTTTCCTTAAAGTTTAAATCAGTTCTGACATATACATATAGCAGTATGCCAATATTTAACGTACACTATTCCACATAATGTAATCACATAAAATAAAAATAAAAACTATTTAGACTTTTATCGTTATTATGATTTTTATGACTTGGGAGGGACTTGAAGCTTTGCTTCTATTTCCCTTTTTAACATTAAAAATGATTAGAAGTTGCATGTAATTCCACTAGAGCACATATAAAAAGTTTTTGTTAACAAAATTTATAAGAGAATTAGTCATTAGTATCATAATATTAGTCTCATAATATTGGAGTTACAATTCAACATTTTTTATTCTTAGATTTACTATAATAAAACTCAAGGTGAGTTGAATTTAAATATTATATATTAGATTTTGATATAATCAAGTAAAAATATTAATTTTGATTTGTTTTCAAAATGTAAATTAAGATAACTAGTTATAATTTAACATTTTTCACTCTTAAACATATAATTTAAGATTTGATAAATTTAAAATATGTTGAATTAATATATTTTAATATAATTAAATGAAAATATTATTTTTTATTTTTTTAATAAATATATACAAATTAAAATTAATTAAATTTTCAATTTTATTTTTTACAATTAAAAAGTAAAATACGTCAATATGTATAAATTTTGAATATTATAATGAGTTTTGATTCCAATTTTATATAAGATTGATAAAATTTCATGTATGAAAAGAAATTTCTTAATATAAATTTATAGATTAGATTTTCTGTAATTAAAATATATTTTTCATACAAATTTATAAAATTACATATAATTATATGCCAAAATAAAATTATGATAATTTTTAAAATTATAATAATAAAAATAATGTTTTATTTTTATTTATTATTTATTTTTATTTAGAAACAATAACGTTTGGGGTTGTATCATCTTTAGAAAATCATGGAGAAAGATTGAGCAAATTCACAAGCGTTTTATCATGCATAAACTCAAAATTAAAATCAATATGGCCTATCCTATTCTCCTTAAAGAAGTGGGTCTTCCCTCATTGAAAGTATCACTATGATTAGGTACTCGATGTACAAGTACTAGATAAAAAACATTGGAGACTAGAGACTCTGTAACATTGCTTTAAAATCCAGTCAAGACCATATTCGGCTCAAGAGAGACTAGTCTGCTTGGTTAAAGCCAAAAATGCTTCTTTGCAAAATATCAACAACATTAAAAATACTAACATATCTAAGTTTAAAGAGAAAATGTGACAGAAAAAAGATTTAGAGGTTAAAAGAATATTAAGATAAGTTATAAGGAGGTCATTAACCTTAATATGGAAGATCAAAAGTATCTCTCCACGGTCTTAACCAATTCGAAGAAGAAAATTAATATAGCCAAGATAAGAATGAACTCCCAGAATCAAACATGGTGCTAGACAACTCTTAAAACACTATGGGTGAAATGATTTTCCATATGTGTGAGACTGCGAGTGTTGAGGATGAAAGTCACTTTCTCTTAGAGTACCTTGCATACACCCACATTTGACCGTCTTTTCATAATATTTGGTACAATACAAACCTCCCTAATCTTCTAACATGCCAAAAATATGACAACCTAGAAAAACTTCTTTCTAAGTTTTTTGATCATATGAATAAATATTTACAACAATTTAATAATCACTCTCTATTCTATTCTCTTAAGGTTTGATAGACTAAGTGGATCTAAATAAACATTAACCATCACCATTATCATAATAAAAGTGTTGAATTTTACAAATAATTTAATTTAAAGATTAATCTCTATCTCTAATTTTAATCTATTTAATAGAATGAGGATTATATTACTTTAAAAAAAGTAAATAAGTAAAATTTAAAACTAAAAACTAAATATATAATTTTATAAATTTAATTATATTAAAATAGATCTTATAAATTTATATATAAATCCCAAATTTAATAAATAGATAGAGAAGGAAAAGAACTAGAATTATAATTTATCAAAAGAAATATATATATATATATATTTAAAATATTTGAAATTAAAATAAATATAAACTAATATATTTCATTATAATTTTATAATTATTAATTATTTTCAAATTTCAAATTTTAATGATTTTTTTTCAATTTAATTTAGTATTATTATAGATATAATTTGTCTAGTTAAATAATATGTATTTGTCTATTAAATATAGCTTAAGGCTAAAATGGGCCAAAACCCCTAAGAGTACAGTTCCATGGCAAAATTCCAAACTACCATTCCACCAATTTCTATAACCGAATCTAGAAAACAAATCGCTAAAAAAACGAGAAGATTTGAATGCCAATTATCCCACTCCCTCTCTGAATCGCTTTATCATGCTTTATCATGCTTTATCATGAGTTGTGAAGTGACATAGATTTCTTAGCCGTTACGCAAACCTTTCCTTGCATTCCAAGAAATTGTATATCTAGGGTTTTCGTTTTTCATAAATTTCCACCTTCGGATTGATTTCATCGGCACTCTGCATTTCGACTCTAACTGGGAACTCTTCTGTTTGTGGGCTTTGAGTCTGTCGATCCTCTCATTATGGATCAAATATCTGGATCGATGCAGTCTCTTCGTATCAATGATGATGATCTAGCTGAATTACAAAATATTTTAAACTACAAATTCAACAACAAATGTCTCCTCGAAGAAGCGTTAACACATTCATCCGTGGATTATAAGAAATCCTACGAGAGGCTTGAGTTTCTGGGGGATTCGGTTTTAAATTACCTCACTGCAAAGCATCTCCACAGCACGTACCCTGAGCTTGACCCTGGCAATTTAACTGAGTTGCGTAAAACGAATGTCGGAAACGAGAAGTTTGCAGGAGTTTGTGTAAAGCACAAACTTAATCAATTCCTCCTCATGAAACAACAACCAGAGCTTCAACGTCTTGTAAGTTATTGTAAATACCATTTTACATCTCTGTGGTTTATTAGATGAATACAAAAATTATCACACCCACTTAACTCTGGTTGGTTAATATAAGTCATAGGCTAAGTGTTGTTAATGGTTGTCTATGCAGCCTCAGCTACATGTTCCATGTTATCACCAGTTTTCTTCTAGTTAAACTGGTTGTATACTATAAGTGGTTCATTTTTCATTCATCCGCTACAAATTGTTTATTTATAAAATCAATCCATACAGTCATCTTTTGGAATTGAAGAAAAATACTTGCCAACATCCAAATTCTAAAATATAAACTTGGTACCAGAATTCTGGAGAATAATCTCAGAGTTTCCCAATCAATTTTGTTGTTTTACAGATTGAAATGACTGTTGTTTTACAGATTGAAATGACTGTTGTTTTACAGATTGAGAAGTTTGTGAAAGCCGAGGATTGCAAGCCTCCCAAAGTTCTGTCTGACATAGTAGAATCTATAGCTGGTGCAGTATTGGTTGATAGTGGGCATTCTGTAGATAAAGTGTGGGAGGTATTTGTCTACCTTAATTTCTTTTTTTCCCTTCCATAAATATGTTTCAAGTAAGATTCATGTCAAATTTGTATACAAGTTGCAGGTATTCATGCCTTTGTTAGAACTAGAGCCTCTGGTGCCTTCAGAGACACTGGAGCAGGATCCAGTGGCTGAACTTCAAGAACTCTGCGAAGAGCACGGGAAAGACATAGAGTACAGATACCGTCAGAAGGGCAATAAAGTGAGAGTGAAGGTGCTTATCGATGACAAAGGGATTGCGAATGGTGAACATCAGCAAAAAGAATTGGCACGCAGAGAGGCTGCTGAACATGCTTTGGACGAATTAAAGGAGATGTTAAAGGAGGAAGAAAGAGTAGAAACGGCTCGGAGACTTGAGTACCTCTGCACCCGTGATTTGAACAACTTTTGCAGGAAGAACCATTGGCCTTCTCCCTTTTACAGGTACGATATTACGTCTTTAATGATCCACTCAACTCAACTTTTGTCACAAATCTTTACTTTATGGGATTCCATTTTATATGTGTGGAACTTATTTTTTATTTTATTATTAACAATAATATGAGTTAGAGGTATTTAACAATACCAGTATCATGAACCATAGTTGTGTTAAACAGCTTTACTTTCTTTACCTTTTGATATTCCATTTTATCTTTAATAGTTGTGTTAAACAGCTTTACTTTCTTTACTGAATGTACATACATAATAATATTTAATATTTTAATAATTTAGAATTATAAAAATTTGAAAATGTACCACGTGGTGCCTTCTCTTAATACCTTGTTTAAGGGCTAGTGGGTCATATTCGATATATGCAAATTTGTGGAAGTGGAATGTTGTTTATGTGTTATTTAAAATGCAAGTTTATTTTGTTTTAATGAGTTTAGAAAAAATGTTTATTTTGTAATAATATTTTAAAGAGTTAAATTTTGAATATAAATTATAAAATCTTATTTTTTTTGTGAAGCTGCAGTCGAAAATTTAAATTAATAGTCCAAAAATTACATGGCAGTTTGCTAGCCTTAGCGGTCTAGGTAACATGGTAGAACATGCCTATTCAGGGAGGCCAGGTGCCACATAACTTATTGCATATCCGAGCAAGAAAACAGATAGTATAGCAAAAAAAAAAAAAGCAGAACCTTTGACCATCACAGAGTGAGCTAGGGACGGGCATCCGCAGTATTTGCTTCTTCATTCTGGGGGTTGGGCTTGTCCTCAACAATGGGGCAGCTGGCGAAGAATTCGTCGTCCCATCCTAGGCAAGGGAGCTTTGGCGTTAGCGGCTCAGTTTTGCAGCAGGGGGAGGCGTCCCCTTCAGACTTTTGGACCTGTTTGCAATGAAGAGAATCAATAGTTGTTGGCATAGGAAAGGTGGTGTGTAGGGGAGCCAAACCAGAGGAAGTGCTGGAAATAGGAAACGCTAGCCCAGAGGGGTTATCCACCATGGCCACAGAGCTTCCGGCCACTACGTCCATCATTTCCCCAGAAATTGATGGAGCTTTAGGAGCAGGAGAGGACCTGCTAGTGTGAGTTGCTGCCAGTCCATCCAAACCAGCCCGAGTGTTTGTGAGCTCTACTGAAGCCGAGCCCCTATGCGTCATAGAGCACTTCTCCAGATAAAACTTACCGCTAGCGAGGCTAGCATCCAAACTGACCAATTTCACATCAAAGTGGACTAAGAGAGCCCTGATATCCATGATGGAGGCTGTGGCAGAGGTCCAATTTTCCAACATCTCTTCAACCAAATTGCCTAGCATTTTTTTGATAAGCCAATCGTAGTTGATTTGGTTGTCGTGGTTACCTATAGCGAGGATATCTTCCACCTGACCGGATTCCCAGTCGTCAATTAGCCTGCAGACTGGAGGCGAGATGCTGCTATCATAGATGTTGATGACGACCTTACTTTTTCCAGGAGACACAACATCCTTGCAAGCGCCATGCCCCGCTTCCCGACGATAGGTGCCTCGCGGACAAGTCATAGTGTGGCGATGGAGCTCCCAGGTGATAATAGAGTGCGCAGAGTGAAACACAACCGGTCAATTCAACACAGAGTTCAATGTTGGAATGCAAATGAGGAGGGAGCAGGGCCTGTTCACCATTTCAAGCGCCGAGGAGGAGGGATATAGGTAAGCCACATGTGAGAGCTGTAGCATACACCTACTAAAGTTAATGCCAGGGGACTTTCGCAGCAGCATCAAGCATCGACTCATCACCACCATTAAACCTCTCATTAAACCTCTCATAATCACGATGGCCTTCATTAAGAGGCAACTTTCCCTCATTACGGAGAGGTGATAGGTGTAGCATGCCAGCTCTAGCTAGTTAGAGAGAGCTTCCAGGTGGGGAAAGCACCCGCATCTGGGATGGGGAGAACGTTGCAATGGAGGATGAGAGACGGTTTGGGAAGGGCTGATCGGGCTCTCCTTCCTAAAGTGGATGATCATAACTAACCCCTTCTTTAGCTAAGCTTCTAGCGAGAGCATTTTCCTTTCTTCTAACATGATGGAAGGTGATAGAGCGGAGAGCCTCTAAGCATGTTGCAAGTCTGGTGATGTTGTGTTCCATCCTCCAATTGGTGGATAGCTTGGAAATATGGGAGCCATTTTGAATTTTGGCGGAAAGGTTCAGAATCACCTCAGAGTCACCTTAGCAATGAGAGGGAGAAAATTGATTTTATTTTGCTTGGGTGATTCCTTCCACTAGGCCTTCTGGCTCAGTTATGTTATTGGTATCATGCCCAATGATTCCAAAGAAGATTCTCAAAAAATTTCCATCATGGTTGCGAAAGGCTCCCCCAAAGCCTGCATTTCTCAAATTTCCCTTCAAGGCACCATCAAAGTTGAATTTGAAGATATCCTCAGGGGGAGGGGACCAGTGTTCCAGGCTAGACATCCTTAGAGGTGGGATTTTTACCAATGCAAGGAGCAGACGGTGCGTGAAGTCCAATTATCCAAGATTTCTTTTTTTGTTTCTATAGAGGGGAAGTCAGAGGAGTGCCAATCTTGCACAAAGATAGTTTCCTGAAGATTTAGTTTGAGAGAAGTACATATGTCATCTAAAGAATTTCTTCTATTCTTAAAGATTCTGGAGTTCCTTTCTTTCCAGATGACCCAAACCAGGAATCTAGGAGTGAGCTCCAAGAGTCTGTTGAGTAGAGAACTTTGGAAGGGGTTCTCTTCCCATCTTTGCAGAGAATTGATGATGTCACCCCTTACTCTGTTGGTTCGTCTGAATTTTCCGGCCACTCAATTCTAAAGAGCAGAAGCTAGACTTCACGAGTCCATCAAATGGTTTATGGTTTCGGCATCATTTTTGCACGTAATAGAGAACGCAATCCCCTTGGAAGACCTTCTTTAGAAGGTTGTCCCAAGTTAGAGTGCACTTGTGAGAGAGAAACCAAAGAAAGGTTGAGACGTTGGGCCAAGAGTGAGGGTTGCATATTTTTTTCCAAAGGGGAAATTTCTGATCTTCTTCTTTGCTAGCTAGGATGGAATAAGCTTCCCTGAAAATGAACGATCCCTTAGGGAGATGCCCCCAGCGGATTATATTAGGACCCTGTTTGATTCTGATTTTTCTTGACTTGAGTTCATGCCAGATAGGCTCTAATAAATCGGTCTCGCTTCCAATTTGCAAGATGCTGGGTTTCTTCCATAGCCGAAATGGTGAAGAGCCTTTCGGTTCCCAAAAATATTGGACAACTGAGTGGTCAGCGGCAAGACGGATATTATGATTTTCTCCCATATTGTGTTGGTCGCTGTAGCTAGGAATCTGTTGCCAAGAGTCCTTCCAGAAATAGGCATGAGCTCCCTCGTTGATCTCGTAGAAATTGTGCCACTGAATGAGGGCCTTTTGAGAATTGGTGGCTTTCTAGATCAGGGATCCCGGGGGGTCACGATCAAAGCAGACCAGATGAGAAGGGTCCTAGTCCGTATCATATTTTCTATTCCATAGCATAGGAATTTATATCAAACGTAATGTAGCTCGCATTCTGGGGTTCACTGTCTCCACCTTGCCCTAAAAATACCTGGGCGCGCCTCTCTTTGACTTCGCTATCAAGCACTCCTCCTAGCGGGATATCCTAGACAAAATCGAGACTCATATATCCTCCTGGGCCTTCCGCTCCCTAAATCTCGCATGTCGCCTAACCCTCCTTAAAGCGGTCCTTCAGTCTATGCCCCTCTACCTCTTCTCTATTATTGTTGCTCCTAAATGAGCTACATTACGTTTCAATTAAGGACATAATTTATATCAACATTTCAAAAGAAGGGAAACATTTGAAATCATCCATCCATTTATATTTAAATTTCTATGTTGAAATTCCTATGCTATAAAATTTGACTCGTCATTCAAAATATTGGAAATATCATAAATTATAATCACTCACTCACCCATGTCACGCACTCACTGCTTAGCTATGCAAGATGACGAGTGATGATTGAGGACTATGAGGCACTAGCCACTAGGATTTGACTCTCGCTCCTGAGTCACTTTGGGTTGAGATCTAAAGTGTGACAATATGATACGATCCAATTCCACCAGATTTTGGCAGAGAGTGCATCATTGTTTATTTCGGGATCTCTTAAACCAAGGCCTCCCTCACGCCGAGGAAGACAAACTGTGTTCTAATTGACTAAGGCCCATCTGTTTTTCTTGGATCCTTTTCCCCATAGGAAGGAACACTGAAGACTTCTGAGAGATTTCAGGACCCATTTGGGAGCAACAATAATAGAGAAGATGTAGAGGGGCATAGACTGAAGGACCGCTTTAAGGAGGGTTAGGCAACATGCGATATTTAGGGAGCGGAAGGCCCAAGAGGATATATGAGTCTCGAGTTTGTCTAGGATATCCCGCTAGGAGGAGTGCTTGATAGCGAAGTCAAAGAGAGGCGCGCCCAGGTATTTTTAGGGCAAGGTGGAGACAGTGAACCCCAGAATGCGAGCTACATTACGTTTGGTGATGGAGTCAATGTTGAAAAAGAAGATCTGAGACTTTTCCAGGTTAATGGTGGTACCCAAGGCTTCAGAGAAAGTGTGGAGGATTTTTCGAATGGAGCGAGCTTCTTGGATAGAGGGGTGACCAAACAGGAGGTTGTCATCTACAAATTGTTGATAGGTCGTGGGGTCTCCTCCATGAAGGGAGAGGCTGCGCAGGGAGCCAGAGGAAATAACGTCTTGGATTAGTCATGCTAGTCCTTCAACCATGAGGATGAAGAGGAACAGAGAGAGGGGGTTGCCTTGATGGATACCACGAGAGGGGGAGAAGGTAACGGAGGGGGACCCATTAACAAGGATAGAGAAGAAGGCTGAGTTGATAAGGGAAGAGATCCATCGAGTCCACTCCTGGCTGAAGCCAAAGGCTAGAAGCATTTTCCTTATAAAATCCTAGCTAAGTTTTTCAAAGGATTTTGAGAGATCCAGTCTTAGGAGCATTCCATGGATTCAGTTGACCTTAAGAGAGTGGGTTATTTCATGCGCTAGGATAATACCGTCCAGGATTTGTCTTCCTTCAACATAACCTGTTTGTTTAGGAGATATGAGCAGTGGTAGGAGCGGTTTGAGGTGGTTAGCGACCACTTTGGAGATGATTTTATAAATGACATTACAAAGGGAGATTGGTCTGAACTTACCAGGATGTAAGGCCCCAATTTATTTAGGCACCAGGGTGAGGTGGGTGGAGTTGAGCACAAGCACAACCCATTGCTTTTGTTGTGATTCCTCCACCACCTCCATAACTTTGTGCTTTAGCAGGTTCTAACAATGGTGAAAGAAATTGATGGTGAAGCCATCCGGACCATGTGCCTTTCCCTCTGCCATCTGATTAACCGCAAATTCGACTTCCTGAAGAAAGATGGGTTGCATCAGGGAGGAATTGTGCTCTACATTGATGATGGTTGGGATGTGTTGGGTAACCTTCTCTATAGCATCTGCTATGGAGGTAGCAGGTTTTGAAAGAAGGTCCCGAAAGTACCCAGCTAGCTCCTGCTCAATATCAACGTGATCCTCCAAGACTTCCCCTGCATCCGTCTTGAGTTTGGTAATGCGGTTATGCATTATGTGTTAGATCATGGACCGGTGGAAGAAAGCAGTGTTACAATCCCCTTCCTTTAACCAGGTTACTCGAGATTTATGCTTCCAGAGAGATTCCTCTTGATGACATTGATTATTAAGTTGGGCCCATAAGATCCTTTTCTTTGAGCTTGTTCTCCTAAGAAATCCCCTCGGTCATAATGGAGTGTTGTAGGGATTCGAGGTTTTCCTCAATTCCTCTTTTGTCTTTGAAAATGTCTCCAAAGGTAGTATGATTCCAGTTCCTAAGTTTTTCCTTGAGTAGTTTGATTTTTTGTTGCATCGTAGCCATTTTGGTTTTCCCTCATATTGTATTTCGGTCCACCAGAGGCTAACATAAACCATGAAGGAGGGGTGGGAGAGCCAAAATTTCTCAAATTGAAAGGGGTAGTGGAGATGCTCTCCAATGCTTTTCCAGTTGAGATCGATGGGCCAATGAACATAGCCTACTGCAGGGAGAATAGAGGAGGTTATAATTCCACCAGCATGAAGGATATCTTCTGAGACTAGGAAGCGATCTAATTGTTTGGATATTTGATGCACCCCTCCTCTTCGATTGTTCCAAGTAAAGAAGCTAGAAGACGGTTGAAGATCCACTAATTTGCAGTCGTCGATGGTAGTCTTGAAGAGCTGGTCTTTAGAAACCCTCCTTTTTTTTCTCCAAGGGTGGTGATCATGAGAAGGGAACCCTGATGAAGCGAGGAGAACTAGTTCATGAATTGCAGGAGCCTGAGCTTGAGATATCAAGGTTGAGGGTTGTACACATTAAGGAGGTGACCATGCATATTGGAGCCAAGGATGTGAAAGGAGGCAGAAATAGCATGGGAGCAAGATGCAGAGTTTCTGAGAACAATATCGGATGGGTTCCAGGAAATGGAAATTCCTCCTGCTGCTCCTATTGCATCTATCGCCAGGGTTTGACACCCTTTCCAATTTTTTCCCATAATCTGGTGGAGGGTTTCTGAAGAGAATTCCATTTCTTGAATGAAAAGCACAACAGGCTTATCCTGCTGGATTTTTCTTTTTAGCATTCTTCTTTTGGTAGGTCCATTCAGTCCTCTAACATTCTAGGAGATGATCTTCATTGATAATTGGGGGATAGGGAGGGGAAAAATTCTGTTAGATGGGCATATTTCCCTGATTCTACCAGGTGGGTGCCCAACACAACTATTCTTTGCAGGTTTGATTTTCGTCCTTGCTTTTTCCCTTTTCTTATGAGTTTTTGCTTGTCTTTTTGCTACATGTTGAGGATTCCAAGTTTGTTATGTGCTTTGGCTTTGGATAAGGCCTCTTTGCGAAGATGGATTTGGCATGCTAGAATGGAATTGAACTCTTTTTTAGTGCATGCATATTCTAATCCTAGGAGGTCAATATCCCCCATTTCTATCTCAGACATTTCTTCATCCATTAAGATTTCAGGGAAAGAATCTTTAGGATGGAAATGAGGGTTTTCCTTTGAATGAGAGGGATTACCATGGAATTCAGTGGAATCCACCGATTGAGGCTGAGTGAGAGAAATAGCGATACCTAGATCTATTTGCTGCGCCTGGGGTTGAGGCTGAGGATGTTTCTCTTGTGTCAGTTTTTGCGAATTGGGATCCTCTTCCAAGTCTTCATGTTGGATTTCCAAGATCTCGAAGCTGTTACTAGTGGTGGGGATGTCCGCTTTGGGTTTGTCCACAGTAGGCTTTCGACCTTGTCGTCACTTTTTTCTTGGTCTTTGGAATCCTTCTGCGTCTTTGTCTTCTTCTTTCAGGTCCTTGATGGGTTTGTTCTTGGGAGAATCTCGGTATAGGTGGCCATGCTCGTGACATTTGCGGTATCTGAAGGGAACATGTTCATAATCCAAAGGATGGATCCATTCAGAGTCATCATGGATGAGATTAATGGCATCTAGGAGGGCTTTCGCAGTGTGCATGTAAACACAGATATGTGCATAGGAGGTGTATTTGTTGAGCTTTGTTTGGTCCGCTAAGCGCACATAGCTTCCCAGGGTGTTTCCAATATCCTTCAACGTTTCTTTATCCCAATATTCCAGAGGGAGGGAGTGCATCTTATCCAAACCAAAGCCCAAGTGAAGTCTTCTTTTTTTGGGTAGAAGCATTCGACCGGAGCATCCAGTGTTTCTGGATCTTCGTCACCAATTTCAAAGGCAGGCGGAGAATCCACATCCAAGAGATAGAGATTTTGCTGAACACATCTATGTCCCCGAGTGAATTTCTCATCACAATTATAGCAAAGCCCCTTTTCTCTGCATGCTTGCACCTCTGTTTTCGACAAACGCTTGATAGGAGTCGGTCGAGGAGCTTGTGGTATAGGTGGTCGTTGAGAACCCATATTTCAGAAGGGAACAAAAGTGGGCTTGGAGCATTGTTGGGCTACAATCTTGTCTTCTGCCAACTTAGCCAACCCTGGGGCTTCCATCATTGTGGTGGGACAGAACATTTTGATCTCAGAGCGGATGGCATGCTTTAGACCACTGATAAAACAACTCCGGTAAAAGTCATCAGACAATCCTTCGGTGTGGTTGGCTAGGTTCTCAAATTCGGTTTGATACTCTCTCACAGTGCCGATGTGGCGAAGTTTAGTGAGGGCTCCTGTGAAGTCATCAAAAGCACTAGGACCAAATCGTTGCAAAAGGAGCTGGCAAAAGTCTGACCACTTGGGCTTTGGATGAGCCTTGATGTACCAACGGTACCATTGAAGAGCTTCTTGATCCAAATGAAAGGATGCCAGCGGAACTTTGTTGACATCAAAAGTATTATGCAGACTGAAATACTGTTCTGCACGATAGATCCATCCAGTTGGATCAGTACCATTGAAGCGAGGAAAATCAAGCTTTGGACCACGGAAATTGCTGGAAGAAGAGAACCCGTTATCTGCTGAAGACTCAGACTACCGTTTGTTGTTCATAGCTGAATGTTCAAGATGGAGGCCGAGAAATTTTTCATCCAGATCCTGGAGTTTGGCTTGGATGGTTGCAAGTGCATCTTCCATGGTTTTTTCTCTTGCACGAGTGACAACCATAACCAGGAGTTTTTTTTTTTTTGACTGGGTAGGAAAGCAAAAACAAAAACTGCTTCAGTAAGGGGAAATCTAGACTTGGGAAAAAATCTGAAGGGTAATTGGGGTTTGACTAGGTGTTGGACACTATCGACTAGACAGGGGAGCAAAAATGAGGATTTCAGAAGCGGGGTGAAAGAATGGGAAAATTTGGCAGAGGGGGACAAAGAAGCAGAATTTAGAAAGGAAATCTGTGGTAAAATTTGAAGGTGATTGGGTGAAATCTGAGGAGGTTATGGCAACCCCTAAAAATAGACAAATGTGAGATTTTGGGCTTTGGGAAGGGGAATTGGGGATAGGGTCCTTAGGAATGAAATATGCAGAATGGGATGACAGGGGTTCCCCGAAAATTTCAAGGGAAATAGAGTGAAAACAAGGGAGATATGGAGAAAAAACTGAATTTTATACTTTTTTTTTTTTTTCCAGACTGGAGCGGCTACGGCTCGGATTCTTCTTCTTTTTTTTTAGAATGGAGCGGCTATAGCTCAGAAGGGATCTGGAACAATGCCGAATGGATTGAAAACGGCTGGATCTGGAATGGCTTGCAAAATGGATCTGAAACGACGCAACAGTGATCGACAATAGTTTAGCTAAAAGTAGATATGGACCCCAGGTATGTGCTGTTTCCTAACAGTTCAAGGGTTTCACTCGGCCACCAATGCTGTTTGACGGCTTGCGTATTGGAGCAGTACCCCTCACTCCACGGTTCAGGTAAAACTAATAACCGCTTTGCCACAAACAACAGCTCTTGGTTTACCTCACGGGTGGGAACTAGTCAATTAGGTAGGGGTCGTTGCCCTTTTCGCTGGCAGGTCCTCTCGATGGGCCAACTACTTCGGGGTTCCTGTGGTACTCCTCACAATGAGTTTTAGGGCTTATGCCCAAGTACTTTCCACATTTAAGCGGATAGGGATTATTCCCAAATCCGAACCTGCAACAGATGCGAAAAAAACAGTGGCAGAAATTTCACCCAGCGAGCCAAAGAAAGTGCTCTGATACCAGATGTGATGCACCTGCAACAATTAATTAATAAGGATATGCGAAATAGCAGAAATGATAGAACTCAGAATCACTTTTATATTGATCATAGGCCACTTCGAGGGGGCAACCTCCTATGAGCAAGCTCAATACAAATAACTTCACGGTGCCTTCATAGGTCTCAACACACACTTATATACTAAGTCTAGGCACCAATACTATGGGTCAAAACCATGGGCCACTACAAACTATGGATCAACAATACTACGGGCGACTTACAAAGCATATGCGCTAACAACAATAACACAAACTATTGATCAACAAATACTACGGGACAACTTACAAAGCATATGCGTCCAACAACAACATACTAACAAAGTAAAGACATGGGTCCCTAACATCATCTCAACATAGGGCACTAAATTAGGCTTGAAAAAAACAATACACAACTATGTGACCTTTGGATATTCTGGTTAGTGGTGGTATATTGTTCTTCCTCTTTAGTTGGATCCATAACTATGGGGCTCCTTTTTTCCTCTTCATAGATTCACATAAGTTTTCCATATTGTGGGGCATGTTGAAAGCATGGTAAACTAAGAGTTTATCAGTATATCAAGCGCATTGGTTCCATGCCCTCAAATTATATCTTAGAGTTCTTTGGTTTCTTATGATTCACATTGTTCCAAGAAATATAGATATTCCTGACATCTATTTATTTAAACAACGATGCACAATAGAAACATAGAAAAATTTGTTTTGAAAATTAAATTAAAATGGAGTATTGATCAATCTTAAAGATGTATCTATATTTTGGGGAAAATAAAACTATCACTTGAAACCTTATCACTATGCAATATTCTATTGGATATTACAAGTTCGAAAACAAAGTCACACCTTTATTTGAGTAACATTTCTCTTTGATATAATTAGTGACCAAGATGCTTGTCAAAGTTAGTTGGTTCTTGAAAACTATTATTGATTTGAAACTAGAGCTTGCATATGAACCAAATAAATTATGTTGCTAGTTTCTATATGACATATAAAATATTGAAACAAACAATTCCCCCATTATTTATACAAATAGATATTTGAAATAACATGGGGATGGATTAATTGGGTCGAGAAAAGAACTATAAATCAAATGTGATTATATTCTAACCAACATCCAACACTATCACAAACCTAAAATCTTCTACTAGTATTGTAAATGTGGACAACATATAAAGGTCATGAGGTGTGGAGGAAAATATAAAATTCAAAAGAAAGGGTTACTTATAAAACTATGGGGGTGCTCTTATACATTCCATCAATTTTTTTGAAATACAAGGTGATCACCTATTCCCACACATAGTCATTCAAATAAATAGGAGTAGGCATACAGAGAGGGGCATGCACAATTGAATATAGGGCCATAAGAGAATTAAAAAATGTTGATAATTGCTATGATAGGGACACCCTATTGCCTGAATTGACTAAACAAAGGTAAGCATTGAAGAGGATTTAAATTATACCATTGAACAATCCCAATAATTCTGAAAATTAAATAAAATCGATGGAAAATCTCAATAATGGTGCATGAAAATTGGATAAGAAGTCTACTTAGGTAACCTCAACAAAGATATAATTGTAGTTCAATAAAAATTTATTTGACAACTTGTAGACTCTTTGATCTATGAATTTATTGTACCCATCTTGACAATTACTCTGATACCCAATTCTATTTTATTAAAACTTCCTTGGCTAGTTGTAAAATTTTAATAGTGGAAGAAAAACTACAACAACCAGATTAATTAAATTCCCATCCCAATATATGTATGTAATCCTACCATGATTCATCCTTAATGATGGTAATTAAATCCATGGACACAGATTTATATAAATTGTAAAGTAAATAAATGTATAACATAAATATAAAAATGGCATTTCATACACATTTAAAGCACTATATAGTGATCCTTAACCTAGAAATTGAGTCACAACAATGATATAGAACCCTTAAAATTTAGAAATCACAAGATACATTCACACCGTATAGAACAAAATAATATATAGAAGAAACCTTTGTGAAAACCAATTCAAAGGAAGATCTTGCAAAGAAAACATTACTCTCACAAAATTGTCAAGCAAAAACTTGCATAGATCACTCAAAATAGTCATTGAATTGATGCACACAATAAAATTTTATTGAATGGTAGTGCATTACCCAAAATTAGGAAATGTAATGGATATCCAAATATATAATTACATCATAGATTTGAAATCCAAAGAAGGAATTCACAATCCTCACAAAAGAAGGCTTACAAAATATGCAAAAAATCCCCCAAGGTGACAAAATCTCTTTCCAAATTAATCAGTCAAGAGGCTCACAAATGATCAAAAATAGTATTGGAAGCTAATGAGTGATGAAAGAGGAAAAAGATGATGGATTTCAGAGAGAAAAATATGGAGGATGAGTTGGCCAAAAGGAAGACATCTTTCCAAGTACATAAAAGCTTCTAGCTTTATCCTTATCCACTAAAAAGAAAAAAAAATAGGACAAAATTGTCTAAGGCATGAAAGCGCTCTTACTAATTTAGGAAAATCATACAATCAAACATAGTATTATCTAGAATGTCTCTAAGTGCACTCTTGTGGATAATATGGCAAGTTGTGAGCCAAAAGATGGAGGTGGCAGCCAACTACCTAGTCAAAACACCTAAGAATGTATCAAAATGATTAATACACTATATCCTAAGTCTAAAGTGGGTTTTTAATATTGTAACCCCCCCCCCTTAAGCCTAGATTTATGTGGAAAAATCAGATATATTGGGCCCAACAACAAGGCTTGGTCACCCGTTTGACATACTGCTTGTCCACAAAACAAGGAAAGAAGGAAAACCTCATGGGAAAAAAACCTTCCCTCAAAACATGGACATGAACAAAATTGAAAAATTGATTTTCAATCCTTCTTCACCCATCCAAAATAGAGACCTGATATTCTCAGTGAATGCTTTGGTGAAGATGTCTACAACTTGCTCAGAAGCTAGTAAAAAATGTAGAGCAAAGATCTGATCATGCACTAGACTTCAAATGTAGTGCATATGAATCTCTATATGCTTGGCTCTTTGTATTTGTACTAGGTCAGTTGAGATACTTATATCACTTTGATTGTCACAAAAGATGACTGTAGGAGTGCTAAAGTCAATCCCAAACTCTGAAAGTATACCTTGCAACCATACACACTGAGTGGCTACATTCACAACTCTATATTTGGCCTCTATTGAAGATAGTGCAATGGCACTTTTATTTTTACTTGAACAACAAATAGGACCTCCTCCAAGCATGAAAAAAAATACAGAAGTTGATTTCTAGTCTGAGTTGTCACCATCCCAATTAGAATATGAAAAAACATGAAGATCCCAAGAAGAATCAACAACATAATGAATCCCATGAGACTTGGTTCCTTGCACATAGTGAAAGATCCTTTTGTCATCCCTCCAATGAAGCTCATGTGGCTGATCCATGTACCTTTATGAAATACTCACTGCATATGCAATATCCGGTCGAGAATGAATAAGATACAACAAACTCCCAACCAGTTGTCTATACAGGGTGTTGTTCACCAAAGGGGAAGATTCTGCATCTTCAATTCTTACTCCAGAGAGGAAAGGAGTCTTGGTTGGCTTACATTCTTCCATTATGATTTTATTTAGTAGATCTGATGCATATTTTGACTGATATACTTTAATTCCTGAGTTGGACTGAGAGATATCAAGTCCCATAAATTGTCTAAGTATTCCCAAGTCAGTCATGGAAAAAACATGATGCAAAGCAGTCTTCAATGAAGCAATATCATCAATGGAGATTCCTGTGATCAAAATGTCATCAACATATAACAAAATAATCAAAATAAAATCATTGACATGCTTCATGTACACATTCGGATCAAATTTGCATCTGCTGAAACTTTGTGATAGGAGAAAACTATCCATCTTGGCATACCAAGCTCTAGGAGCTTGCTTAAGACCATATAGTGAATTCTTAAACTTACAAAAAAGAGAGGGGTCAATAATATATCCTTTTGTATGCTGACTATATATCTCCTCCTCAAGATATCCATGGATGGAAACACTTTTCACATCCATGTGGTGCACTTCCTAGTGCTTGGATGCTACAATTGCCATAACTAGTCTTATTGAATCCATATTTGCCACCGATGCAAAGGTATCATTGTATTAAAGGCCTTGGAATTATTATAAGACCTTAGCCACCAATATTTCTTTGTAATTTACTACTGCACCATCATCAATCATCTTTGTACGGAATATCCACTTACACTTGACCAATTTTCTATTAGGTGGGAGTTGGACTAGCTCCCAAGTTCCATTCTTTTGAAGAGAGTGAAACTGTTAATCCATGGAATCCTTCCATATAGGGTCTTGTGAGGTTTCTTCATATGACTAAGGATCATATTCAACCATCAAAAAACACTTCTCAAGAAGAAATGGATCTTTGACAGAAAGAGCATTCTCAAACTGAGATCTAGTCCACCTAGGATCTTGAGGATCACCCACAACTTCTCCAGCTGCTTCAATTTTTTTGAATACCATTTAGGCCTTGTAGGATAAATTGGATATGAAATCATGTGGTATTAATCATCATAAAAATAAGAATCTTCACTTATTTCAACAGGTGGTGGTTGTGAGGATTCTCCAATTTCCATTACTTGCAAGGGTTCTTCTTCAAATTGGAAACCTTTCAATGAAATATTTTTGAGTGTTCAGATTGAGAAATTTGTAACCCTTGGAGTATTTAGTATAGCCAACAAAAAATAATGGTTGGCTTTGGGGTTTCAAATCCCTTCTCTTCCCAGGAGGAATTCTAGCCCATGCTTTCGAGCCAAAAATTGTTAAATGAGACACATCAGGCTTGTGTCCACTCCAAGCTTCAAAAGGAGTGATTCCTTTCAAGGATTTACGTGGAAACCTATTTTTAATATAGTATGCATAATTAATGGATTCAACCCAAATTATTGGAGACAAATACTTGGAATCCAACACGCAAGTAGCCATCTCCTTGAGAGATCTATTCTTCTACTCATCCACACCATTTTGTTGAGGTTTGTAGGGTCCTGTATGATGCATTTGAATGCTAGCATCAACACAGAGTTGATGAAAATAAAACTTGACAGATCCCCCCCCCCCATTTTCTATTCTAAGGTATTTGATTTTCCTACCAAACAGATTCTCTACAGAGGCTTTAAAAATATTGAAAAAAACAAAGACTAGTGATTTGAATTGAGAAAAGAAAACCCAACAGAATCTTGAGAAGTCATCAATGAAGGTTAGTACATATTTAGAATTATTAAAGGACAAATTAGGGAATGGAACTGATATATCATTGTGGATTAGCTCAAGGGGTGCATATGTTCTCTCAGTTCTAGCTCTCTTAAACTTGTGCTTAGGGTGTTTTCCAAGTATGCAGCCTTGACAAATTCCTTTGGAAAACTTAATATTGGGAATCCCTGTAACCATGTTCTTCTCATGCAAATCATGAAGGTATTTGTAGTTAAGGTGGCCAAATCTCTCATGCCACAGTTTTCTTGCTTCATTGGAATGAGTGAGGAGTGCAGAAGGTGATGAGAAAGGAAAAAATGGGAAAACTTGTAGCCTTTTGAGCTATGATCAATAGTAGCTATGGTAAAAACTCTACCAGTATAAATTTCAGAAATTTCCACATCATTGGGGCTAAAGATGACTTTCTTAGGAAACCTAGTATGATTCATCTGGCAGATTGAAAGGAGGTTGGCAGCAAGACTTGGAACAAAGAAGACATTAGTGAAGGAACCATGGTCTAGATCAATTCTACCTTTACCTCTTGAATAATTTTCTGAGTAATATCCCAACACAACTACTGGACCACCAGAGGAATCAAGAGAGGAAAAAGACTCTCTTGTGGATACCATATGTCTGGATGCCCCAAAATCAATGATGTAAGAGGAATATTTTGATGTGTCGGTCGTCAAAGCATGAAATATCTCCTTGTCTTCTGAATTTGAACCTCCTACCTTCCTCATTGTGCCATATGGAAGAGGGATGCTATTCTTCTCAATAAGTTGAGACATCATGTCAATGGTATTCTTCATACAAGAAATCCCGTAATGAAATCCCCTATTGCAATATGCACACTTGCTTTTCTCCTTCTTTTTTTGTTGATTCTTCTTGGAGATTGAGGACTCCTATTGTGGATTTTGTTTCTCTTGCTTTTGTTATAATGGCTATTTGGAATTATCCTTCTTATTTCCTTTTGATTTATTTGAATCTCTAGTAGCCAAAGCATCACCTTTTGATGGCTTTATGGCTCCCATCAAGACCAACTTGTCTTTCTATTGAGTTAAAGATTCCATGAGCTCGGCTAGGAAGGGCATATTCTAGTTTTGAACTGTGAGCTTGGTAGCATGGAAGGTTGAAACAAAGACTAAGTAATATGGAACCAAGTTTTAAAGTATGGCCAAGATCAACTACTCATCTTTCTTCTCAATTTGACACTGCTTCAGTTGAAGAACAAGAGACTTAAAATTAGAGAAGTAGTCTTGCAAGGTCTCAAAATTTCTTGGACTTAGAGAAATTAATTCATTCTCTAGTTGATTTCCTCTCAATTCATATGGATTTCCAAACAAAGCTTGAATTTTGACCCAAAATTCATTAGGAGTGGTAATATCATCTAGATGAAAAAGAAGATCCCTAGAGGTACTGAGACACAAGAGACCATAAGATTCATCTCTTTTGTTATGCCACTTGGACTTCTCAATGGATACAATAGCCTCAATCTTAGTATCCATAGTCACTATGTAGAGGCATTTATCCTCAACAAAATCTCCATCTAACCTTCCATTCAAAGTATTTGAAAGGATTCAGGATGATTGATTTAGATTGCTATATGGATTCACTGATTGTGCCCCAGTGAGACTGGATTGATCCCACAAAAGATGAAAAACAACCAAATAGGAGAATAATTCTACTAAACGCACTCTGATACCATGTGAAAATAAATTCATGGGAAGATCTTGCAAAGCAAACATTACTCTCACAAAATTGTTAAGAAAAAACTTGCATAGATCACTCAAAACAGTCAATGAATTGATGCACACAATAAAAGTTTATTGAATGGTAGTACATTAGCCAAACTTAGGCAATGTAATGGCTGTCCAAATATATAATTAGATCATATATTTGAAATCCAAATAATGCATTCAAAATCCTCACAAAATCAGGATTACTAAATATGCAAAAAAACCCCAAGGTAACAAAATCTCTTTCCAAATCAGTCAAGAGGCTCACGAATTAGAAAAAAAAGTATTGACAGAAAATGAGTGATGAAAGAGGAAAAAGAGGATGGATTTCAGAGAGAAAATAAGTAGGATGAGTTGGCCAAAAAGAAGACATCTTGCTAAGTAATAAAAGCTTCTAGCTTTATCCGTATCCACTGAAAATATTGGAAAGAAGGACACAATTGTCTAATGTAAGAAAGCGCTCTTATTAATTCAGGACAGTCATAAAAGTAGATAGAATATTATCCAGAATCTCTCTAAGTGCGCTCCTATGGATAAGATGGAAAGTTGTGATCCAAAAGAAGCAAGTGGTGGCCAACTACCTAGTCAAAACACCTAGGAATGTATCAAAATGGTTAATACATTGTATCCTAAATCTAAAGTGGGTTTTTAATATTCTAACACCCTTAAGGTAGGGAAAAACCATCAATTAATCCTTAAGGAAGGAAATATTCCCCAAGCCATCCTTGCTACCACACTATTCATCCAAAATATACCACACAATGATAATTATGTTTATTTATACTTTATCATGAGTATTCCCAATGGTCTTATGCTAGCTAACCGTTATTATTATATTATTTATGCTAACTACCTAGTGTTCCTATTTATTAACCACCAACTACCAAGTGGGTCTATGTCCACATTACATACATCATCCCCTTGGGTACTTCCCTAGGTACATTGCATTACACCTCCCTTAGAATGTTTCATCCTTGAAACATGGGAGGAATCCATATAATATGATCGATTAAGCACTGTATCCAATAAGTACCAAGTATGAGCATCAAGTCATCCTAGTGAAATGTGGAAATGGGGTGCACATGCTTCCTTTCCACCTCAATATTGATTTTTTTAGCTCTATTAGTTCGATAGTTCCATTGTACTACTTTGATATCTCCATACATTGCTTTCAGTTCTCCTTGTGATTTCATATTGGTTTTCTTTTGATTTCAATGTTTGTTGATGCTCCCAACCTTTCCTTAATGGCTATGGTTTCTCATGGTGGTGTGGGTGTTGATAGACTACAAAATTAACTATTGGTTCTCACTTCTTTAACTCTTGAACCTATTTTTCCTTCTATTTGTGTAGCTCATTATATTCTTTCTCATGTTAACTCCTTCTCGGGGATTTTCTTCACGTGCTTCTACATATTTTTTTTCTTCTGATTTGAGCTCAAACTCTTTGTTTGATGTGTCATTAGGGGATTAATTATTTTACTTGACAAGACTTCTTCATGTCCCCCCCTTGGGCCTGTTGTGGCCACAACAGATCCCATGCTTCAGTTAAGCACGGGAGCCCCAAATTTTAAATAAACACAAAGGAATTTGGGTAAGTGTTCTTGTGAGTATGAGGTTTTTAGTTTCTATGATCTTGTACTTATAGCTTTGTTTGGTATGATTGTTATTCCTTTCTTCGTAAATTTCTAAGTGTTTATGGTTGCAGGAAAACTCAAATTTTAAGCATTTTGTCTTCTTCTCCTGCCAACCCAAAATCCGCAACCCGAAAGATGCGGGCTATGGGAACTCTTTGATTTTAATTTTTGGAAATTTTCATCACGAAACCCGAAACCTACAATTGCGGCTTTCGGATTTCAAATTTCTTGTTTTTACCTTTAGTCACGTTGTGTGTTCTCGCAAACCGAAATGTTAGGTTGCGGGATGTGGGAATAGCTTTTGTTGTTTTACGCGATTGTTTTTGTTTGTGAAACCTGCAACCTGCAAGTTTTGGTTTGTGGCTTTCAGAAATTTGTTTACACGTTTTGGTCAGTTTACAATCCCGAAACCCGAAACCCGCAAGTTTTGGCTTGCAGCTTTCGGGAATCATGAATAATTTTGTGAATAGCCACCTACGACCCGAATCCGCATTCTTCATCGGCTAATCTCATCCGTCCATTCTATTTAATCGCACAATCACGATTTAATCCAACAAATCGATAAATAAGGTTTTTTCTCTATTTTATTTTATCATTTTATTGCTGGAAATTACTTTTCTGGGCCGATTTTTGCTGCGGATTTCGTACCGGGGGGTCGTTTTTACTAGTTTTCAGTTATTCCTAGGTTGGTTTGATGTCACTGTTGCATTTGCAATTGATTTGTTTTGTTGTTTTGATTTTTGTTCTTTTATTTATCATATTTTCAAAGCTTTGCCATTATGTCGAAAAATACCCAGTCTAAGACGGCTCACAAAGATTCCCTGACTAAGACCTATCAGATTCCCAGTCTAAGACCTATCAGATAGATTGGTCTAAGATATATGCCATATTTGACAGTGACGACCTTTCCCACTTTGAAAATGATCGACCTGTGTATGAGAAAATTAGGGCTTCTTAGATACATGCTGTTGCCGCCCGTCCTGCCATTTTACCTTATACTAATGCTTTCAAATGGATAATTGAGAATGAAAACCCCAAAGACCGGTCATTCAATGATAACACAGGGGCTCAATTGACTCATTTCCACCCTGAGGTTTTTATTAAAGCTTTTGATCTCAAACCTCATGTGCAGAACCTTACCCCCGAGTTCATACAGTCCTGGAAAACTCGGTATAATTTCGATGAGATGTTAAAATCATGGATGGTCTAGCCTAACGCCTTTGTACCTAAAGCCGACAACTTGTACCCTATTGTTTGGTTTAGGAAACCCTATTCTTTGTTAGAGGATATGCTTTGTAGGCTCTTTGGCCTTCCTAACTATTCTATCATCAAAGCTGAATGGGAACCCATAGCACATCATGTGTTAACCACCGGTGAGTCATTCCCATGGGCTTCCATCCTGTCATCAGAATTGAAGAATTCCAATGAAGAGTATCACAAAGCTCCTGCCCTGAAGAAACCATATATCTACCTCTCGGCGTATGTAATTGATGTTTTCTGCTTACAGTTCCAGTACCCAAACCTAGGTTGGAATTGGACCCCTTCAGACCCACCTGTTCATATTTATCACTCAGCATTTTGGGATGGGAATTTCATCCCTTTACTTTATGATATTTGTGATCATTTCATGGGCACTGTTTACTTTAAGATCTTCAGGAAAGAAGCACCTTCATTTTCAGCGGATTCCAGGGATTTCATCAATACCATTTGCGATTGGTATGTTGGTGAATATTTCTCATACATCAGAGTTTATGGGAGTGGCACATTACACCTTCTACCCAGAATAGTCCCTGACAGGATGGTTATACAAGAAGCCTCCTTGTAGACTGTAATAGATGGTATGTGTAAGAAGCTTACAGTACCTAGAAAGAAAGGATGGCCTAAGTTTGGTTTGAACCTGGGACCACTGGTTATCCCAACCTCAAATTGGGATACAGTGCTCGGTGATTAGTTAGATTCTCTTAAGTTGGGTCTTGCTCCCAAGAGGAAGCATGATCCTAAGAAACTTATCGATGCACAGCTCAAGCAGATTCATGTTAAGATGGACTATGTCCATGAGTTGATTCCAGATGACTTTATCTACCAAGGAGTCAACACTTTTTCTGAAGTACTTGCTAGGGCCAACAATTTAGATGAGCAACATAACATTATGCATTATCAGAAAGACCTTAAAGCTAGGACCCTAAGCTACATAACTATGCATCTAAATTTAATAGAGCAGGTAAGAAGAGAAAGAAAAGAGAAGGAGGCCCAGAAAGCTAAAGCTCCTCTAATGCTTACTTATTCAGATGGGGAAAAAGGTAAAGCTCCCATGAATCCTCCTCCTCAAATAAAGACTGCTGAAGAGGTCAAAGTTTTGTTGCAGACAGCTCATCAGTTCAAACAAGGGTTAGCACAAATCACTTCAGTATTGGGTATGTAGGAGGTTGAACCTCTGAAGCTCACTGCCAATATCCAAGTGTCTACTGCAGCTACATAGGAAGAAGATGATCTAATGATAATCAAGGCTAGTCTAGCTCAAAGGCAGAAAATCATTACCCCTGCAACACAAATTCCCCCTGAGACTATCATTGATTGTGACCTTGAGGTGAAACCTGATCCTCCAATACTAGTAACAGAAGAAGTGACTGAAGATTCATAGGCAGTTGCTGATTTGTGGAACATCATTGAGATGGACCACTCTCTTTCTGATCAACAAGAGTTAGAGGTTTCATCAGCTCTCGATATTACCACCAGAGCAATTTTGCTCCCAGCTATCCAAGAGCTCTCTACTTTATCTTCAGAAATGACACCTCCATCTTCTTTATCACAGTTATTTCATACTCTCACCACTACCACTATTCCATTTCCAAACAATCCAGTCTCTTTCGCCATTCCATCATCTATCATTGCAGAGGTTCAATCTTTGACTGCCCCTCTACAATCATCCGCATCCACTTCATTATACTTCACCTCTGGTGAGACACCTTTAGTTTCCCATTCACCATCACCTGCCAATGTTGATAATCATGTTTCACTTTCTGAGGCCTTTGTCTCAGTTCCTTCTCCAACTCAAGTTTTATCAGTCACCCAATCCATCTCCATACTTTTGACTACCCCTCAATTTATTGTGCCTATACCTAGTCCTGTTGTCACTGAAACACCCTCACTGATTTCAATAGTAAGTGTCACTTCTACGTCCACAGCATTGGTGACTGAGTATGTAGATGATGACATAGTCCCTATTCGGAATTAGTTCTACATGAAAGATAACAAAGCAGTAATCAAGAGAACCAAAAAGAGAGGTAAAGATCAAGTTGGGTTAGAGACACCTATTCCAAACCAGGTAATATGGGCTCCCAGAACAAATAATCCTCGGGTCAAAGCAGTTGAAACAACTGTAGCTCTAGGGGCCTTTGCAAGTGCAAATTTGGATTCAGTTGATGTTCTGGATAGGGAAGTTGATCTAAGGGAAGAAGAGATCAAGAGAATTAATGGGGAACTAGATCAGACCAAAGAACAACATGCAGTTGAGGTCGCTGACCGTAGGAAGATATGGGTAGACAGATTATAGGATTTGGAGTAGAGGAATTCTATTCTTCAGAATGACCTTTGTGTAGCACAAGCCCAGAATGCTTCCAATGCAGAAAGGTTAGATATTCTGGAAAGGCGAGCTGAGGATGTAACTGCAAGTGCAGCCTCCAATTTTTCAAAGTTTACATCCCTTGAGTTCAAGAATCTGGCTCTCCAAGTTAATCAGGAACATCACAAGTTGCTTGAAAAGTTATACATAGCCCTAGATGAAATTAGGGAAGTTTTTATCAGTTTCTCTAAGATGTCTTCTACCCTTGAAAAACAGAAAGACAAGAGAATCCAAGCATCCAAGGCAGAGGAGAATGTTTCTGAATGGGCAGGGATACATAAAGAATAAACCACAGGATATTCCAGTTCTCAGCAGCTTTCAATTTAATAAAATTAAAGCCTCACTGAATACTTGACTCGATTTAAATGAAACAACTAAAGAGATCATTAGGAAATTGAAGGATATCTACAATAGGCGTTGGTATGTAGTAGACAACATCATGGATGTTTTGCAGCTCCCACTCATGGATCCTATTCGGGAGACCTTCCCACCTAAGTGCCGACTTGAAGATATTGAATGCAGATGTGAAGAAGATGAATAGAATATTCAGGCCCTGGATCAAGTCAACATTGATGACGTGGATGTATTGATTAGGAAACCGGTCATTATGGAGGGAAAAATCCATATCTACCTTCGTACTTGGCATAAGTTATCCAAGCACGATATGGAAAACAATACATGTAATGCCTAGCTGGGCTTAGAATATGTCAATTATCCAAACATAGATGAGTTGTTAGAGATATGGGATAAGTGGCAGGATTTTCTGGATCAGTAGCTTGACCCGAACTTTGTGATCCCTATCTTTTGGGAATTTACATTGGTACTCTGTTGTAATTATTATTTAAGGAAGGATGCCTCTCTTAGTTAGGGGTTGATAATTTTTGGGTTAGAAATCAGTAGGAGACGACTGGAGATACTCTGTCTTAGCAGAGCTTTGTAATTTTGTTTACAGACTTCATTAATAGTAAAGTAATCCCTTTGAATCATCTCTTGTCTATTGTTCAAATTTCTTTGACAGTACTTGATTTCTTACTTCAAATTGTCATCTACAGTGTGTGATCTTTTGCAAGCATTAATTTACACAAGAATCTGTTATACTGATTTCTCTTATGGCTGATCTGTGTGTGAAAATGTTTTATTGAATTTCTGTCAATTTAGATGTTTTCTTTATCGATTTCTGCAAATGATCAACATTCAATTTAATCACTGTTAATTTTTTAATTAACAAAGTGATTACAGGTTAATCTTGAATAGGTTAAAATACTTAAATTATTGTCATTATTTTTCATTAATTGATTATGATCTAAGCTGATAAGTGAATGCATATTTTACATTTCTGTTGAAGTTGGCAAACATACTTATCCCTCTCATCTCAAGGTTGATCTGCACAACAACAAGCTTTTCCTTAGAATAGATCTAACCTAGAGTAGATCCCTTTTCCATACCAAACAGGATGGAGATAGAATTGCCCTTGCGTAGGGTATTTCGAAGCCTTCCAGTCTGGGTTTTCACCCTCTGTTGGGAGCCTTGGACCCATTCCAACACCTTGCAATTACCCTGTACCCCCGAGGCCTCAACAGGGCCCTTCTTGTTTAGTGAGATAAATATGTTGTAATTTTATTTTATTCTTATATGAAACATTCAAGAACTTATTTTGCACATGAATACTAACTATACCAATAGAGTCTATCCAAAGGTATCCCAAAACAACATTCATGTCATTATTATTGATAGTATAAAAACATAAATGCAACACATATTTATTCATGGTAATCTTAAAATATTTAAAAAATTGAACATTTTCTCCATCAATATGTGTGCTTTAAATATGTATTGTGGGGACTTGCAAATTTTTAATCAAAATGGCATTGATGAGATTATACTTGCTACTAGGGTTTAAATAAATAATAACATGTTCTTTTTGAGTATATCCATAAACTTGTAATGGGAAGTTTGTGCATTAAAACAAGCCCTTATTGATTTCTTTATGCTTCTTAATAGCATGAGACCACCTATCCAAAAATACGTGTTCAAATGTTTTATTTGGAGGTGGCCTCATCTTATCTTGATCAAACAAATTCCACCATTTGGTAGCATAACCTCTTCAATTAGAGACCATATAAATTTTCCACAATGATCTCCATCAAAATTTTCTTTATTTTATGTACTCTTCAATATTAATACCATAATATTTTCTAGTAAAATATAGTTGGTTTTCCACAAGGGAAAAATAGAACTAGGGTTTTGAAGAAAATCACTTACTTTTGATATGGAAAATTTAAAGCGAGAATAACCATAACTCCCTGAGTATTTCTTAGAATCTATATCATGACCAAATTTATTAAATTTCATATTCACTCTTCATCTACTGAATATGGTTTGATGGAAATCTAGCCACTCGATCAAAATATATCATTTTTTCAATTGGTGCAATTGTCACTGAAAAACACTAAAAATAACTAATTTTAAATCAACAATAAATTCCCTTCATAGAATCCAATTTGGATGACTTGTTTTTGGACTATAAGTGTCTTGGCAAGATGAACTAAAATATACAAATAGTTTCTTATAATTTAAAAGAAACTTCTAGAAATTGAGTTGAATGTTGTTGCCTCCCTTTTCCTCCAAACATATACAAGAAAAAAAAACAATCTTCCAATTTTTTGGCCCATGAAAGTGCTCTGATACCACTTTTAGTGATCCTTAACCATAAATCGAATCACAACAACCATATAGAACCCTTAAACTTCATAAATCACAAGATATATTCACACTATAAAGAACACAAGAATGTAGAGAAAGAACCCTTAGGGTAGGGTAACACCATCAATTAGTATTTAAGGAAGGAATCACTTCAAAATCCATTCTTTCTACAACACATCCAACACATCTCATACAATGATACTCATGTATATTTGTATTTTCTCATGAGTATTCCTAGGGAGCTTGCAGAAACTACCTCATATTATTATTTTATTTCCTCTAACTACCTAGTGGCCTATTTATTACCCACCAACTACCAAGTGGGCCTATGGCCACATTGCATATATTATCCCCTTGGGTACCTCCTTAGGTAACCCATATTATCCTCCCTAGGTACATAACAAACTTATCTTTATGCAAGATAATCCTACAATTAGATGCAAATGAGGGGCATTCCTTCCAACCGTAGGATCTTTTTCACACTTAATCTCTCAATGACACAGGTTGACCTCTAGTTGAACTGATAATTACACAAGGGTGAAGTTCCTTAGTTTTTGCACTAATCCCTCTTGATTAGTCTATAAACCCATAAAATTATATGGTGCCACAAATCCCCTCTATAGCTATCCCAATCAACCAACACTCCCCCCTATCAACTTCCACATCAAAAGGAATGTGATCCCTTCTCTACATGTAGTTCTTCAGTTTGGTGGTTCACTCTATGAACCTATGCCATAACATGTAAGTTCATAGGATATTAAATAATACCCATAATTTCATTACATATCAATTAGTAATTCCTCTAAATATCCTTTTGTGGAACCCCTTCCTAATACACCTTTCTAATTAAAAAAAAACCTATTTTTACTAGATATCCTAGGTGTTATTTTTTTCATGACATTTTTAATAACCTTTTTATTTTTACCCTTAGTAGATCATGACATGGCACAATTCTTATAACCCCTATAAGCCTTACACGGTGAAATACATAATCTCTGTTAGATAAAATATTTCAAGATGGGGAACAAACCCTTGAACAAAAGTCATCTTCATACATAGTTGTTCTAATCAACTTCATACAATATTCAATCAAATTCACACCTATTCAAACACCACTTTTCTTAAAAAATAATTGGATTCACACCACCTTCACACACATATCATATTTATTCAAACACTTATCTCACTTCACAAAGTGAGATTCACACAAACTTCAAACATAGTATATTACCTATTCAAACTGCTCAATACTCGATTCAACCCCCTAGATACATAATTATAAAACCCCTAATATCTATATGTTTTTAATATATTAAAATTACTCCTTAACCCTTATATACTAGGGAATATATTGCTTCCATTTTATGGAGTATTAAATACCCCAATATGAACTCACCTGTTATAATATTTCCTATTAAATGAACCCCCAATCTCCCTCAGGATATCCCAATTCCCTTCTAGTGCTATAGAAGAGGCTATCTAGGGAATATATATACTAGGACTGCAAATTCTCAATTTTAGGCTATATTTCCTATCACATTATCCCCATCATTATTAGCAACAATCCAATTGTAAATGGCATAAGCTTCCATGATTATATAGTTCTTAGTTTCTAGAAATTGTTGTCCTTTCCTCTCCTCCACATTTCATACAATCATGCATCATGAATGAATTATTGAATGTTCCAATTCCAAACATTATAATTGCATGATCATAAATATCCATGCGGACCTCATTAGGAGCCTATGTTTTCCCCTTTAATCCCCAAGCTTAGGATAATAATACATAAAGGTTAATTAATCAAGTTTCACAATCAAGTATTTAGGAAGTTTGGATATATCACTAGATAAGGTTTACAATCAAGGCCTAAGGGATTAGGTTAATAACTCATTAAGGTATTCTCCCCTTATCCCCCTTTCACTTCACCCCACTTGTGGATTCATAGCCACCCATCTATTTTTTGGACTTCTTCATTTAGAACTATCAAGGTTTTTATATTATAGAAAAGTACACATAATTACAATATCTTTGGTCATCCTAGACTATATATGTTTGAATTTTAGCCACTTTGTGATCACATACATATTTACATTCCATGGTAAAAAAAATAGGGTATTACATTACTCTCCCCTTTAATTTATGCATCATCCTCGACGCATATTATAACTATGTACATTAACAATAAATTACATAAAAATTTCAAAATAGATGTGTGTATGCCTCTTGTATAGCATCTTTCATCTCCCATGTTGCTTCTTGTGGGATTTAGTTGGCCTATTGGAATTTTACCTTCCCTATTTCTCTATTTTGGAGTAATGTGACTTTCATTTCAAGGATGCGTACTGATTTCATGAATATCTCCTTCTGGTTCCACTTGAGTAAAATCCCAATCAATAATATTGTTAGGATCATGAACATACTTTTTCAATAGTGATACATGGAACACATTATGAAATTTTATGCAAGTAGGAAATGCAAGTTCATAAGCAACATGCCCTATCTTAGCTAAAATCTCAAAAGGTCCATAATATCTAGCTACTAGCTTAGCACAAATTCCTAACTTTAGGAAAAATATCTTTGGTCTACATTTCAATTACATGTGCTACCCAATCCTAAATTCTCTTGGTATTGTTCTCTTGTCTTCATAACTCTTTTGAATGTCTTGTGTTATTTTCTAGTTCTATCTGATCTCAACCATCTCATCTTTCATTTCTTTAAGCAACACTAGCCCAAATACTACTTTGATTGCTAGATTGTCCCAACTAATTGAAGTATTGAAATTTCTACCACACAAATATTGAAATGAACTCTTCTTTAGGGAAGCATGGCATCCATTATTATAAGTAAAATCCACTAAATTATAAATAATCCTCCCACTTGGATGGTTTTTCCATCACATACATTCTTAACATATCTACAATGACTTGATTAACTCTCTCAACCTATCCATCTATATGTGGATGATATATTTTAGTTAGTTTAGATTTGTTCCAAATGCTTCTAACATCCCTTTCCAAAGTTTTGAAGAAAAATTTAGATCTTTGTTTGGTATCCCATGCAACCTGACAATCTCTTTCATGTAAATATCTATTATATTAGTTGCATTATGAGTTGACTTAGTTAGAATAAAGTGAGCATATTTTTCAACTTGTCCACCACTACCACATTGAATCATATTTCCTAGTTGTCTTAAGAAACTTAGTGATAAAATAAATGGTACCACTTCCCATTTCCACTATGGTGCTATAATGGAGGTAACAATCTTACTAGATATATGTGCTCCAACTTTACTCTTTGTCATTCCATAAATATGGATATATATTCAACATGTTAGGTTTAAACTAATTTGACTAGTAAGATCACTGAAAGAAACATAATCACAAGATAGACAAAGATATTACCCTGGGAAAACCTCATGGGGTAGAAAACCCAGCAAAGCTTTCCTCAATAAGATGATCAACCAAAATACAAGATGTGCTCCAAGACTTGACCTCCTTCTCTACCTCCTATGCAGACCTCTCAAACACAAATGCGCTACTTTATGAGCTGAGCAAGTGTGAGATAAGTGAGGAGAAATCTCCTCTACTTATACTAGTTCCCGACAGACTAAATCCCTAATGGGGCCGACCTCTCCTAGTGAAGTCTAATAACACCTAAATAATAAACTCAGGTCCGACCCCCACATGGTGGGTCTAATAACCCTAGTTACCACAATCCATCGAAGGAATAAACATCTCTGGATACATAATAGGATCAACTCGGAGGTATGTAACATCTCCAGAATAATAAAGTACAAACATAATATTCTTAGAAGTTACAATATTCAACACCCCCCCTTAACGAGAAGGATATTATAACAACATCTGTAGGAGCAAGGAGTCATCGACCACATCATACATGATACATCTATAAATCATCGGAAGCTTTCTTCAATACATCATCATCAGTAGCTCAACCAGTTACTGGAACATCTCACGATCATCAGCATTGTCATCACACGATCATCAGCATCGTCATCACACGATCATCAGCATCGTCATCAACACACATGATCCTTCCTTTCGGAATTCTAGGATCAATCTCATCACAATCATGTTTAAGACTATCCTTCCTTTCGGAATTACTGGATTTACTGTCTAAGGATGATTAATCCAATCTCAATCTCATTTAAGACTATCCTTCCTTTCGAAATTACTGGATTTACTATCTAAGGATGATTAATCCAATCTCAATCTCATTTAAGACTATCTTTCCTTTCAGAATTACTGGATTTACTGTCTAAGTATGATTAATCCAATCTCAATCTCATTTAAGACTATCCTTCCTTTCATAATTACTGGATTTACTGTCTAAGGATGATTAATCCACTCTCAATCTCATTTAAGACTATCCTTCCTTTCAGAATTACTGGATTTACTATCTAAGGATGATTAATCCACTCTCAATCTCATTTAAGACTATCCTTCCTTTCGGAATTACTGGATTTACTGTCTAAGGATGATTAATCCATTCTCAATCTCATTTAATACTATCCTTCCTTTCGGAATTACTGGATTTACTGTCTAAGGATGATTAATCCACTCTCAATCTCATTTAAGACTATCCTTCCTTTCAAAATTACTGGATTTACTGTCTGAGGATGATTAATCCAATCTCAATCTCATTTAAGACTATCCTTCCTTTCGGAATTACTGGATTGATTGTCTAAGGATGATTAATCCACTCTCATACATTTTGAACTAAGCGCTCAGGGACGATGTAGTCCTATCACGTCCACTAGGGACTTCATTCTCGGAGACATATGTCTACGGATCAATTCAGGGGACAGAAGTCCGGGGATGATATAATCCCCACCTGTATCCTCATCAATACAGATATTGTTAGTACATCACTAGTACAAGTACATACAAGTATCCTCATCAATACAAGTATCCATATCATCAAAACATGTATCCTCATCAATACATCAATACAAGTATCCTCATCAATACATGTATACATATCAAAGCATGTATCCTCATCAATACATCAATACAAGTATCCTCATCTATACATGTATACATATCAAAGCATGTATCCTCATCAATACATGTATACATATCAAATCATGTATCCTCATCAATACATCAATACAAGTATCCTCATCAATACATGTATACATATCAAAGCATGTATCCTCATCAATACATCAATACAAGTATCCTCATCAATACATGTATACATATTAAAGCATGTATCCTCATCAATACATCAATAAAAAAATATCAAAAATATAAGTGATATAAGTATTCTAAATATACATATAAGAATCCTAAGCATACATATAATTATCTAGGTATAATAAACAGGTATCCTCATTATCAACCTTGCTATCGATGAGGGAAATATCATCATCAATGACTATATCACTCCCCCTTTCGAGGAGGGTCCTTTTGAACTACACCAAGCTTGTCTCGAAAATCTTCAAATTTCACTCGAGACAGAGGTTTGGTCAATATATCAGCAATTTGTTCCCCAGTGCTCACATACTTGAGCTTAATAGCTCCTCTCTGCACCATATCTCATATGTAGAAATATCGGATCTCTAAGTGTTTTGACTTATCATGGAATACTAGATTTTCTGTCATCTTAATACAACTTTGATTGTCACACATGATCACAGTGGGATCCATTTCTAAGTCAAACACTCCGGATAATAGTTTCCGAAGCCACACTGCTTCACAACTAGCAGAGCATGCAACTATATATTCTGCTTTAGCAGTACTGAGAGCCACACTAGATTGTTTCTTGTTGAACCATGAGATCATGGCAGATCCAAGACCATAACATCCACTTGAAGTACTCTTTCTATCTGAAACACTTCCTGCCCAATCAGAATCTGAGTAACCATGTAATCTAAGTTCATGACTTCCAAGATAATATAGAACAAAATCTAATGTACCCTTTAGATACCTCATTACATGCTTTGCAGCTATTAAGTGAACCTTTCTGGGTTCTACTAGATATTGACTCAAGGTATTTACAGCAAATCATATGTCTGTTTTGGTATTTGTTAAATACATCAGTGACCCAATGATTTGTCTATATAGAGTCACATCCACTAATTCTAAAGAGTCATCAACTAATAACTTCAAGTTTGAGTCCATGGGAGTGGCCATGGCTTTACACTCCAACATATCGAATCTTTTTAGAATCCCCACAGCATACTTACCTTGATTTAGAAAGATTCCTTTTGGTTCTTGCCATACTTCTAGACCTAAGAAGTAGTGCATTAATCCAAGATCTTTCATCTCGAATTCTGAAGAAAGCTTCTTCTTGCATTCGATAATTTGATTCTCATTTCCTATTAGAAATAGATCATCTACATACAAGAGTAATATAACAGGTTCATCATCCATAACTTTGAGGTAAAAATTAGCTTTACTTTTGGTAAAGCCCATGCTTGTTAAGAAACTATCAATCCTTCTGTACCAAGCTCTGGGAGCTTGCTTTAATCCATATAAGGCCTTTTTCAGTTTGCATACATGTGTTCTCCCATCTTTAACCTGAAACCCTTGTGGTTGTTCTATGTACACTTCTTCTTCAATTACACCATTCAGGAAAGCTGTCTTAACATCCATTTGGTGTAATTTCCACTTAATCATAGATGCAAGTGCCATAGTTCTAATGCAAATGTTTGTAATAGTCAATTCCCTCTTTCTGAGAGAATCCTTTGGCTACAAATCTTGCCTTATATTTTTCAATGCTACCATCTGTAGCATGTTTTATCTTGAATATCCATTTGGAAGAAACCACACTTTTATCTTTTGGTTTGGGAACTATATCCCAAACATCATTTTTCATTATTGACTGGTATTCTTCTGCCATTGCTTCTACCCACTCCTTCTTCTAAGCTGCCTCTTCATAGCTAGTAGGTTGTTGATCCACAAGATCACACATCAAGGCCACATAGTTGGATACTAGCTTTGGTTTCTTTCTTTCTCTAGTGGAGCCTTCAGGAGCTCCATATTTTTCAGCTCCTTGAATAATGTTTCTAGCCCATGCTGGCCTTCTTTTCTTAGATAAGTTTGTAATAGGGGGTTCTTGTGGTTCCAACATGTCATGATCCTCTGATGTATCATCTTCAGGGATGGGCACAACTTCTGTGGTTCTAGGAGGTGTATCTTCTTCATAGATTTCTTCAAGTTGGCACTTCCTAGATTTCTTGAGGGCTGCTTCTTCATCAAATGTTACATCTCTACTTATTTCCATATGATGAAAACCAGGTATGTAAATTCTGAAAGATTTGGATGATTCACAATATCTAACAAATATTCCCTTCTTACCAGAAGGATCCAACTTGGTTCTCTTTTCTTTTGGAATGTGAATGTACACTGGACATCCAAATATTTTGAGATGACTTACCTCAAGCTTCTTTCCTGTGAATACTTCTTCTGGAGTCTTGAATCAAGAGCACTATGGGATAGTCTATTTTGTACATAGACTGCTGTCCTAGCTGCTTCAACTCATAGATACATGGGTAGATCTTGGTCATGTATCATAGGCTTTACAACTTCCATGATAGTTCTATTCTTTCTTTCAGCAACCCCATTTTGTTGGGGATTGTAGGAAGTGGTTAGTTCCCTCATGATTCCAGCTTTCTTACAAAAATCTTCAAATTCCTTTGCCAGTATATTCTTCGCCATTATCTATTCTGAGAATCTTGATTTTCTTTTCTGAGAGATTTTCTATTAAGGCCTTGAACTCTTTGAATTTTCCAAAGACTTCATTCTTTCCTTTTAGAAAGTATATCCAAGTCTTCCTTAAATAGTCATCAATGAATGTGAGATAGTATTCAAACCCACTTAGGGATGTGGTGGGCATTGGTCCACATACATCTAAATGAATTAATTCTAGAGTATTTTTGGTCTTTGTTTCACTCTTTGGAAAAGGATTCTTGATATTCTTTCCTTTGGCACACCCCTTGCATGTGCCATTATGATAAATATTCAATTCTGGTAGTCCTATGACAACTTTACTCACATTAGGTAGTTATTTGTAGTTAATATGAGCAAGCCTTCTATGCCATAGTTCATTAGGACTAGTGGCTTCATGAACAAGGGTATCTTCTGGATGTCCTCTAAGTTTGTATAGACCTCCTTCCTCTTCACTAATAACAATTGCATCCTTAAATTATTTTCCTTTGGGCCATATGAGTACTCGTCCATCTATGAATGCAACCCCGTAACCTTTCTTATCTAGAGCTGAGATAGAGAGTAAGTTCTTCTTCAATCCCGGGACATATAAAATTTCTTTCATTTTCAATGATGTTCCAGAATCAAGCTTGTAACTTGCTTCACCAATTCCCTTGATGGGATATTGATAGTCATCTCCTAATGACACCTTTTGTGGAGAAGCCTTCTCTTCCAATTTTGAAAGAGTTTTCTTTTGTCCAGTCATGTGCTTTGAAACACCACTATCAATAAGCCATGTATCTTCTCTAGGTGTTATAGATCCTGGGAGTGCAGAGAATATGACATACTCTTCTGCATCTTCTTCTTCATTTCTTCTATATCTTTTCTTGGGGAGGGGCCTTTCTTCTTCTTCATCTCTTTTAGATTTCTTCCTATGAGGCCTTACTTCCTCTTCTTCTTCTTCACTTTCATCTTCTGCAAGATGTGCTTGATGTATTTTATAATGAAGATCTTTCCTCTTCTTTGAGGGACAAAATTTAGCAATGTGTCCTTCTTTATGACAAATGAAACATTGGAAGGAGGATAATTTTCTTCTTCCTTTCTTCTGAAATATTTGTGGAGATTGAGATTCCTTGTGATTATCCATTTTGAAGTGAGACTGATTCCTCTTCTCTTAGTGTGTGTAGCCAAGGCTTGGTAATCCTCCTTGAGAAGGGCTTCTTTGTTGGCTACCCTTGCTTCTTCTTGAACACAACCCTCCCATACTACATCAAACTTCATACTTTCTTTTCTGGCACACATAGTTTGTATAAATGACTCCCAAGGTCTAGTGAGACCATTTAGAGTAGTCATCACAAGTTCATCTTCATCAAGAGTGTCACCAATGGCATCTAGTTGTTCCTTGATTTGGGAGACCCTTGAGAAGTAGTCTTGAATGGATTCTCCTTTGTGCATCTTCGTACTCTTCAACTGAGTTCTTAGGTTCATCTTCCTATTGATGTTCTTTCCTTCATACATTCTTCCTAGGGCATCATACATTTCCTTTGGAGTCTTCTTGGATGTCACTTAGGGAATCAAGTGGTCTTTAATAGAATCAGCAATGATTCTCTTTTCCCTAATCAAATCCTTCCTATGCTTCTCTTTGGCTTCATCTTCTTCAGGTTCTGCAACTTCATCCTTGATATATTGAGCAAGGTCATTCTCTTCAAGAATGAGACCAATTCTGTATTTCCATGCCCGGAAATTCTCTATACCTTCAAGCTTGTCTTCAAGCTTAGTGTTTGGAGCCATCTTCTCTTGGGGGAGTCCAAAAGATAAGAGAAAGAGTAGTACTTACCAGAAAACTTTACCTTTTCACTTTTCCGAATCTGCAACAGAATTTCTGGTTTATCGCACTTTTGGTAAAACTAAGGTTTGACTTTCCTGGAGTTCTACCCAACCAAAAACCTCGATCCAGGGCTCAAAAGATAGATCTTTAGAGGGGCTATTCAGCCATGCAACCAAAATCCAAAAATACTAACTTTTGCAGAAACCCTAATTTTGGGAGAGAGAGAGAAATATAATTTCACCTTGTGAAAGATGTTCTATTCAGGCTAGCTCTGATACCATGTTAGGTTTAAACTAATTTGACTAGAAAGATCACTAAAAGAAACATAATCACAAGATAGACAAAGATATTACCCTGGGAAACCCTCATGGGTTAGAAAACCTAGCAAATCTTTCTTCAATAAGATGATCAACCAAAATACAAGATGTGCTCCAAGACTTGACCTCCTTCTCTACCTCCTATGCAGAACTCTCAAACACAAGTGTGCTACTTTATGAGCTGAGCAAGTGTGAGATAAGTGAGGAGCAATCTCCTCTACTTATACTAGTTCCCGACTGACTAAATACCTAATGGGGCCGACCTCTCCTAGTGAAGTCTAATAACCCCTAAATAATAAACTCAGGGCCGACCCCCACATGGTGGGTCTAATAACCCTGGTTACCACAATCCATTAGAGGAATAAACATCTCCGGATACATAATAGGATCACCTCGGAGGTATGTAACATCTTCGGAATAATAAAGTACAAATATAATATTCTTAGAAGTTACAATATTCAACACAACAATGTCTTTCTTTATTCTTGACAAAAAATATTGACTTCTTACTATTGCAACCATATTTTTGTATCTAGTATGTCCATCATATGGAACATTTTGCATCTCAATCATTACAAATTTCCCAAATATACTAGAATTAGGAACATAAACTCTACTGTTATGCATAAGGATTCCATACTCTCCCAACTTATAACCTTCATAATTATGTTGTACATTTTCCTACTATAATCCTTCTTTTACCTGAGATAAGGTTTATAAGGGATAACAACTTCAAGGATTATGTTTATTAAATATGATTTGTATATGTTAATGGTTGTAGCATGAATTGCATGTACTCTTATGCTATGTGCATCAACAAACTTGTTCTCCTTCCTTTTAAATGTTTAATATCAAAATCAATCTCAAAAGAATTTCCATCCATCTATCTATCTGGCATCCAATTTTTTTTTTACAAATAAATAACTTTTGCCAACTATAGTGTCTCCATGTATTTAATTTGTACACAATGGAAACAAGTTCTTATTCATGGGTGACATATTTATTATCATTACCAATAAATTTGTTGGATTGATAACAAATTCCATGCCCATCTTTCATAAGAATTCCAACAATTCCATCTTTTCGAACATTTGTACATATAAAAAAATCTTCATTTGGAGATTCAACAATTTTGAGAATGGGTGTACCAGTGAGCAATTTCTTTAATTGTTGGAAAATTTCTCCACACCGTGGTGTCCATTCAAATTTGAATCCTTTATTTTGTAATGATGTAGTTGGATATGTAACTTTGGAGAATAATTTTATAAACCTTATGTCATATCTAGTATTTCCTATGAATGACCTTACTTATGATACATTTCTAGGTGTATAGCATCCCATAATAGCTTCAATCTTCATTGCATATATTGCTATTCGTTCTTAAAAAATGATGTGTCCCAACTAATTAATTTTCCTCTAATAAAAAACATTTAATTAGATTAGCATAAAGATGATGATGTCATAGAAATTGTGGTACTAACCTCAAGTGCACTTTATGCTCCTACTTTGCTTTTGAGTAAATAACAATGCCATTAATAAATACAATGGAAAGCTTATCCAAATATTTCCTAAAAATTCCATACTTGGTGCATTTTTCGAACCAACTAGCTCTACTACAAACTCATAGAATCTATATCAAAAATGTGAATGATATCTTATTGATGTCTTCCACTTTTATCCTGATTTGATGGTAATCTAATCTCAACTCTATCTTTGAGCAGATAGTTACTCCTCTTGGATTATCAAACAAGTCAACCATTCTGGGTAGAGGACATTTATTCCTCACAATGACCTTGTTCAGCTATACAAAATCAATGCATAGCCTCAAAGTTTCATCCTTATTTTTCAAAAAAAGTATCAATGCTCCCAAGGGAGACACGCTTGGGTGTACTTTGGGAAGGACCTCTATACAGGTTGGGAGTGTACTACCTTATATATGGATATATACATACCTTAGATAATTGGGCTACTCAGGGAAATATCTTGGTTATTGGGGTCCATGCTTCTCTAGATTTAGGGCTAGACAATTAAAAAATGTGTTTCTCTTCCTTTTTTCAACAATTCTTCCAACTGCATCATTAAATTATTTTTCAATTACAATGTACACATTCTATATGAAATATTGGAAACAAGGGTATCTCCAGGTACCAAATCAATAAAGAAATCAATGCCTCTATTTTGGTGGAAATCCTCTTATTTCTTCAAACACGTATATAAACTATTATAATACTGGAAAGTCTTGAAATATTAGGATTTTACAATTCATTAGATATTCCACATGAGATACATATAATTGGAACCCTTTTCTAAAGCATATTTTTAATTTCCTATATAAGATATGCCTTCTAGAAATAGGCCCTGGAATGAATTTCACTATCTTTTGTTCTCCTTCTTCATCCAGATAAGTAAAGCTTTTGTTGTGGAAATTTAATTCAACATGATGTGCATCTAACCAATGCATCCCTATAAGCCTACATCATATGAACTGAGTGTTATTATGTTCATATCTAAAAAAGTATTGAGTTCATTTATATCTAATTGACAATCTTTTACTAACTCATTGATCATTTTTGTTGGCCCAATTGCCAATTGAACCAGGGACATGATTTATTATGCTTACTTTCTTTAGATGAAATCTTTCAACCAAATTAGGAGAAATATAACTATGAATTGCTCTTGAATAAATTAAAACGACAATAGGTTTATTGGAAATATTACATTCAACCTTAATCATATTTGATTGCTAAAATATGTGTCAATTGCCATAGACTGTTGGAATGTTTCTAGCCACATTTTCCACTATAGTTTCTTCTTGAATGTTGTGGAGAATCCTATTTCTGTGTTCCTTTCGAGGGATCTCTCTATACAAATGATGTTATTTACATCCCCAACATTTGAATATTTACCTTGATCCTTTTGCTAAAGACACTTCCATCATACATCAACTCTAGCCTCACTAGCAATGTTGATGTGTATTAGGACCATTTCTAAAGAAATGATGTCTAAAACCCTTCTTCCTTTGATTATGCTGGTCCCTCCTTATCTCTTTAATACTTTTGAAAAATTTATCTTCCTTTTCTATGATCATAGATGTATATGACCTTCTAGATTGTTTCTTCAAGAGTATTAAGTTCATCAAACTAAATTTTACCTTTATAGAATGCATGCAACCCACTTAGGGATATTTGTAACCTTACCTTCTTATATTAATAAACCCGGTATATCTCAATATCTCTAAAAAAATTCTCACATATTATTCCATGGTCATATTTCAATGAACTTCTCCATCTTCTTGTCATAATAATTTTTAGAAAGGTACTTTTAATGAAAATTATATTTGAATTTCCTCCATGATATCCTATCTTCTTTGATGTGTTTCACTTGAGGAAATTGATCTCACCAAATTGAAGCCTTTCCTTGCAAATTGTAAATGGCCTCTCTAGCTTCCATGTTTGATCTTCTCTCTTCCTATTTTCAACATAAAAAGTGGGTGACTTATATTTTTAAGACACCCTTTAACTTTTCTTTCACGTGTCTTCTTTTCTCATAAATGTATCTACTAGATTAAAATTTTGATGTTTTTGGAATTGAAAATAGAAACATGTATTTTTTTTAAAATCCTTACTGGACATATTAATTGGAAATATATAATATGAGTTGTTGGAAATGTGTTTAATATGAATTAATTGGAAATATATAATATGAGTTGTTGGAAATGTGTTTAATATGAATTAATTGGAAATATATAATATGAGTTGTTGGAAATGTGTTTAATATGAATTACTAGTATGAAGCTCTGTAATTTCTTCTGAGTTTTCAACTTGCTGGTTTATGTCATTGTTTCAGTGGTTTTCATTCCCAGCTGGTTTTGCATAGGCTGGAAATTACTTATGAAAATTGCAGATAGTTAAACATGTTGAAAAATTCACTTTAACAGACATAAATTAATTTTAACATGCACACCATTAAAAAAAAAACCAGAATCAGGAATTTCGGCCAATAGCCCTGAAAAAACCCCCACGGGGAAAACCAGTCACAGAGAGAGAGAGATTTTATTTCATTAGCAAGAATATCATAATAGCACTACAATGAAAATATAACTTATCTCCACCACCCAGAATCTTTCTCGAAATCTGTGCAACAACTGAATCTCTATTTCTGTGCTAGCAGCCTCAAAATGTGTGCCAACAGGACCTCGATTTCTGTGCTGGAAAAACATAGTCCGTACCAGCTATATGGTTCTCGATTTGTGTGTAGTGAACCACCTCGAAAAACGTGTTGAAGTAAATCATAAATCAGTACCTCGATTTCTGTGCTGATTTACTCCTTGAAATCCATGTTGTACCTTCATGAAAAATTGTGCAGACTATATCAGGAATAGTGCCAAGTAATACACCTCAAAATCTGTGCAGCAATCTCGGTTTGTGTGCGCAGTCAACACCTCAAAAACCGTGCCTAGAAAAACTCGGGTTTTGTTCCCAAAATTTATCCTTGGAAACCATGCTACAACTCGGGATGAGTTCCCAAAAATGTCCCTCGATATGTGTGCCTAGTCTGTGCTATACTGAAGCCTTGGGAAATGTGCCCTGAAATAAATGCTGGAGAAATCTCCTCGATTTCTGTGCAAACTTTCTCCTTGGAAATCGTGCTAGTCTCCTCTCTCTCTTCTTTCTCTTCACCTCAATCTCTTCAAAAAAGTGAGTTTCATTTGCCTCCCTTCACATTTTTGTTCAAACCCTAGGGTTTTCTAAATTCAATGGATGAGATTGAATTAGATCAATGGTGGAAATTAAATGCTCCATTTACTTCTCATAAATTATTAATTTCCCACACCCACCTAAATTTATCAAAAAGTGACTTTAAGTTTATAAAGTCTCATTAAATGCATTTTCTCAATTCATTTAATGTGAGGTTCATTTTTTTCCCCTTTCTAAGTGACTTAGGCAAAAGTCACCAGGGGAACACTTCCCTAGGTACAATAACTAGCACTCCCCCCTTACCGAGGAAGGTGTTATACACCACTCCCAACTTGTCTCTGAAGAAGACAAACTTCCCCCTCCCCAAATATTTTGTCAGGATATCTGCTACCTGCTCATCAGTGGAAATATACTGCAACTCAACTGCTCCTCTATGGATGTAGTCACGGATGAAATGGTACCTAATCTCAATGTGCTTTGACCTGTCATGGAACACCGGATTCTCAGAGAGCTGAATACAACTCTGATTGTCACAATAGATCACCGTAGGTCTAAGCTCCTGATTAAATAAATATACCAACAACTTACGGAGCCATAGTGCTTCGCAAGTAGCCTGATTGGCTGCCATATACTCAGCCTCAGTGGAACTCAATGCAATGGACTTCTGTTTCCGATTGAACAACGACAGTGCTGTCGAGCCGAAACTGAAAAAACTACCAGAAGTGCTCTTTCGATCCCTCACACAACCTGCCCAGTCTGAATCTATGAAACCAACCAAGCTAACTCCACCCGAACCCCTGTAGTCCAAACCATAGTCCACTGTACCTGCTAGGTATCTCAGCACATGTTTTGTGGCAGTCCAATGTACACTCCTTGGCTCCACCATGAACTAGCTAAGAGTGTTCACTGCAAAACACAAGTCTGGCCTGGTGTTGACCAAATACATCAATGATCCAATGAGCTAACAGTAAAGTGTAGGATCCACCAACTTACCCTCAGAAGCATGAAGTTGCTTCCAGTTGGTGATCATAGGTGTAGACATCGGCCTACAATCCTCCATGCGAAATATCCTCAGAATATCAACTGCATACTTCCCGTGTCCTAGGAAAATATGTCCAGGCTCCTGCCAACCTCCATCGCCAGATAGTAATGCATCAACCCAATGTCAGTCATCTCGTACTCCACAGCAAGGTCTCTCTTGCAATGTGCAATGAGACACTCATCCCCTGTGATAAATAAGTCATCAAAATATAACAAAAGAATGAGAGGATCTCCACCAACCACAATGTGGTATAGGTTGGGATCAACCTCACTCTTCTGAAAACCCATCAATGTCAAGTACGTATCGATCCTGGAGTACCAAGCTCTAGGAGCTTGCTTCAGTCCATACAAGGCTTTACTTAGCCTGCACACATGAGAATCCCTCCCATGAATCTCGAATCCCTATGGCTACTCTAAGTACACCTCCTCCTGCAAAAGACCATTGCGAAATGTGGTCTTCACATCCATCTAGTGGATATTCCAACCCATCTCTGCTGCTATAGAAATTATTGCTATGATGGAAGAATACCGAGCATCTGACTCAAAAGTCTCATCATAGTCAACTCCCTCAACTTGTGAAAACTCTCGAGCCACAAACCAAGCCTTGTAATTCTCCACACTGCCATCTGCAGCATGCTTTATCTTGTAAAGCCACTTGGAAGTCACAACTGACTTCCCCTCAGGTCTCGACACTATCTCCCAACCATCATTTTTCATGATGGAATGGTACTCTTCCATCATGGCATCTCTCCATACTTGATGCTGAGAAGCCTCCTCAAATGTGGAAGGCTTGGATTGGGTATTCACTGCTGCTGCTGTGTGCTAGAGCATGCTGCGGCTGAAATAAGAGCTTGTACAAATTTTCACATCTAACACCAATGTCCATGGAGGTAGATACTCCTGTAGTCCTAGGGAATACCTGTACTCTCCCATCCGAGAAACATACCCCAAGATCCCTGTCCTCAATGGTAGAAACTGATACAAGGTTCTTCTTTAGCCCAGGAACATACAACACATCCCTCAGAGTCATGGGACTCATGGACTCCCTCTGAAATGTAATAGTCCCCCGACCAACTGCTCTAACAATGGTGTCATCACCTAGTACAACCTCCACATCTGTACTTCTCTGTGATAGCTCAGAGAACATCTCTCAAGCTCCTGTCATGTGGCTCGAGGCTCTGCTGTCAATATACCAAGTAACAGTGGTGGATGGACTCATCTAATGGCCTGCCAACAATGAATGCTCCATCTCCAATTCAGGGATAATTTTAAGGACCCATACTTATTTAAAAGTGTATAAACCTTGGCAAATCTTACCAATTCTCAAAATGTCAACTATAAAATATTTGGCGATATTTTTCTAAAATTATTTCAATTTATAAGGATTTTATATAGTTTATATAATATTTTGGCGATTTTTAGAGTAAAAAGAGTTTACCCCATCAAAATTGGGCGTAATGGGGCTTCAAAAAATGCAAATTGGTGAATATTTTTTTGGAAAAAAACATGAAAAAATAGCCCATGGGATAAATTTTGCCCCTAAAATTATCCTTGATCTCCATATCCACATATGTGCTGGTAACTAAAGAGGCTCTCTCTCTCTCAATCTGTCCAACACATAGGGAAAAATCCCTCTGAAACCTGTCTCCAAAGTCATCAACCTCCGCTGAAGCTGTAGTTTACTGTCCCTTCTTCTTCTTCTTGTTTGGACACTGTGAGGCATAGTGCCCAAATGTCTGACAACCATAACAATTGATTTTACTCAAGTCCTTCTTCTGCCTATTGCTGCTGCTTGGCCCCACCCTTCTTGGGACCCTTCTTCTTCTTCCCCTTTGTTGTCAAAGCCACATTCTCCTCATCTACCCCACCCTGTGACAAACTGCCCTACACGAAACCTCTCCTAGTCTCCTCCTGCACAAAGTCATCCAACAGTCTCTCCCAAGAAGGTAGGTTCTCTCTGCCCACTATAGCCTACACAAATGCACCCCATGGCTTGGAAGCCCCATTCACTGCTGTACGCACAAGCTCAGTAGCAGTAACCACCTCCCTAACTGCTGCTAGCTCATCTCTAACTGCAAATATCCTGGTAAGGTAAGCTGTCACTCCCTCTCCTCCATTCATCTTTATACTCTTGAGTTTCTTCTTAAGAACCATCTTCCGATTCTAATTGGTACTGTCATACCAGCTGGTCAAAGCAGTCCACATCAAATGTGCCCTAGCCTTGTTTGAAATGTGAGGGATGATATGATCTTTAACTGCATCAAGGATTATTCTTCTAGCCTTACAATCCTTCTTGTTGAAGGCTGATAATACTGCTGCATCAGTAGTAGCGGGAATATGAACAGGGTTTGCTGTAGTATTTCTAACCACCTCCTCCCATAGTTCATTCTCCTCTAATATCAACAAAATCCTAGCCTTCCATGGCACAAAGTTACCTGTCCCATCTAGCCTATCCTCCAACCTAAGTCCTGTAGCCATCTCTACTTCAACCCAACAAAGTGTTGTTCACTAACAGAAGAAAATTTCTGAAATTACTGAGTTCTTGAAATTTTTGTGTGTCTGCAAAATACTACTATTTTTTGCCCCCAAGCTTTGATACCATGTAAATTTTTCTGAGTTTTCAGCTTGCTGGTTTATGTCATTGTTTCATTAGTTTTCATTCCTAACCGGTTTTGCATAGGGTGGAAATTACTTAAGAAAATTGCAAACAATTAAACACACTGAAAAATTCACTTTAACAGACAGAAATTAATTTTAACATGCACACCATTAAAAAAAAAATCGGACTCAGGAATTTTGGCCAATAGCCTTGGAAAAACCCCCAAGGGGAAAACCAGTCAAAGAGAGGGAGATATTTTATTTCATCAACAAGAATATCATAACAGGGCTACAATGAAAATATAACTTATCTCCACCACCCAGAGTCTTTCTCAAGATCTGTGCAACAACTGAATCTCAATTTTTGTGCTAGTAGCCTCGAAATGTGTGCCAACAAGACCTCGATTTCTGTGCTGGAAAAAAACAGTCCATACCATCTCTACGGTTCTCAGTTTGTATGCAATGAACCACCTTGAAAAACATGTTGAAGTAAATCAGAAATTAGTACCTCGATTTCTGTGTTGATTTACTTGAAATCCGTGTTGTACCTTCATGAAAAATTGTGCAGACTGTATCGGGAATATTGCCCAGTAATACACCTCGAAATTTGTGCAGCAATCTTAGTTTGTGTGCCTAGTCAACACCTCGAAAATCGTTCCTGGAAAAACTCAGGTTTTGTGCCCAAACTTTATGCTTGGAAACCGTGCTGCAACTCAGGATGAGTGCCCAGAAATGTCCCTCGATATGTGTGCCCAGTCTGTGTTGTACGACAGCCTTGGGAAATGTGCCTTGAAATAAATGCTAGAGAAATCTCCTCGATTTCTATGCAAACTTTCTCCTTGGAAATCGTGCTGGTCTCCTCTCTCTCTTCTTTCTCTTCACCTCACTCTCTTAAAAAAAGTGAGCTTCATTTGCCTCCCTTCACCTTTTTGTTCAAACCCTAGGGATTTTTAAATTCAATGGATGAGATTGAATTAGATCAACGGTGGAAATTAAATGCTCCATTTACTTCTCATAAATTATTAATTTTCCTCACCCACTTAAATTTATCAAAAAGTGACTTCAAGTTTATAAAGTCTCATTAAATGTATTTTCTCAAGTGATTTAATGTGAGGATCACTTTTTCCCCCTTCTAAGTGACTTAGACAAAAGTCACTAGGAAAACACTTCCCTAAGTACAAAAACTAACATGCTCCTAATTTTTAAAATATCAACATGTATCCTTTTATATTTTTAACTTTTCTATTTTGAAAATTTGAAATTTGAATACAAATAAAAATAAAATATAAAATGATTTTAATATTGAGATGATGTATTACGTAAGATTTTATTGACCATAATGTACCAAAAAAATTAGAGGTTAGGCTTTCGCTCTATTTTATTTTTTGCTTGAAATAAGTATAATTAATAACGATAAATAAATAAAGAATCAATTTCAAGATACATTTTATAATTTTATGATTTTTTTTGCAGACTTGTGCAAGATGAAGGTCCATCATGTACACAGAAATTTGTTTACGCTGTGAGTGCTTGTACAGAAAACGAATCGACAAAAGAATATTTTGGTAATCCAATGCCTCGCAAAAAAGAAGCAAAAAGATCTGCAGCTAAAGCAATACTTGATAGTTTTAATGTTACCAATTTTAGTTAAATGTTTAAATAGAATTCAATTTTTAATTAATATATATTCCATTATGATCATTTCCCAAATTGTGGAATACATATTCTGCTGCAGAGGAATTTAGCTATGCAAGTATTATTTGAAATATGTGCAGAAAAATTTAACTATGCAAGTATAATTTGAAATGTGTTATCATAAACGAAAGGAGATATAATGTTAACCCATAACGTGTATTAATTCATCTTTATTATATTGTCTCATTAATTATTTGTGTATTTGTTATTTAATAGAAGAAGTATTGAATTTGCACCTACATTGTCATATTATCTATATATTTTGAATAAACATTTATGTTAGTATTTTGGGAAAATAACTTATTTTTATTATTTTAGTTTTCTTATATGGATGATAATTTTGTGTTCATGCTATTTTTAGAAAAAAGTGATTTAGAACAAGAAAATTCAATTGTGTACAGGAATATTTTAATCAAGGATGAAAGACAAGGGGCTTGGTAGCATTGCTTTTAATTGTGGTAAAAGTCACTTGAAACTTAAGAGAGGGTGTCATAAATATGGTGCTTTTTGGTTAGACCATGGAGAACATAAGGGGAGATAAATGGGTGAATCCTGGTGCTTTTTGGTTAGACCATGGAGAACATAAGGGGCGATAAATGGGTGAATCCATGAATATGTGTTAACTTTTTAGAGAAATGAAATGTATTTAACTCCATAATTACATAGGAAAATAACATAGTGAGATAGAACACTAGAGTTGAATAGAAAACTCAAGAGAGAAACATAAAGAACCTTAGAAAGAACCCTTGTATTAGTGATGTCAAAAGAGAGAGAAATGCTCATTTGTCTCTTCAAAGGGGAAACCTCCTATGAGTAGAATAAAATAATAGTCCTTGGTCACATTACACAATGTTCTAATATGTATATAATGCATTGGTAGAAAAAATCCTAACCACTTGTGGTCCAACTATTAAAGACGGTCGACCACTTAGCCGGTCTTAATTAATAAAGAGACATTTTTACAATGATAAACTATCAACTAAGTTACTAACTATCTAATAGGATTTTTTCAAAGAAGATGGCCTCGTACATCAATAAAATACTCCTCAGTATCCTCAAAGTAGAGGGGTTAGGGTAGGACCCTAACATGCTCCCCCCTTCAAAATAATCATTGTCCTCAAGGATAGAGATGGGGACACTACTACAAAATTGATGATGGTTCTCAAGTATAATATTCCAATTGCATATCCTTCCACTAAATTAGAACTTTTTAGATAGTGCATTGATGGAGGCATCGCTCTCAAGTGGCCAAAACTACTTCTAGCTACAGCCAAATGGAGCCTTCTTCATCAAGTTCCAGGAAGGTAGTTTGCATGTGGAAATTCTTCCCCATAACATTATTTAAAAAATAAACATGAAATACTGTGTGGATCTTGGAGTGAACTGGAAGGGCTAATTGCACTGAGAGAAGTGAGGTGATCTACAACCCAGTATGAAGGAGATGTTGTAACATGTAATGTTGTATAACACTATGTAACATGTCATTCCTTTGTCGGTTTAAACAAAAATAATAAATTAGATTGATTTCATCTTAAACCTAGAATGTTATGTAACATTTCGTTCCTATAAAAGAAAAACTCAAAATGCAAATGATGTCAGCTTAAACAAAAAATAATAAATTATATTGATTTCATCTTAAACCTAGAAAGTTATGTAACATGTCATTCCTATAAAAAAAGAAATAAAAGTGCAAATGACATCGACTTAAACGAAAAAAATAAATTATATTGATTTCATCTTAAACCTAGAACGTTATGTAACATGTTGTTCCTATAAAAGAAGAAATAAAAATGCAAATGCTGTCAGCTTAAACAAAAAATAGTAAATTATATTGATTTCATCTTAAACCTAGAATGTTATGTAACATGTTGTTCCTAAAAGAAAAGAAATAAAAATGAAAATCATGTCGGCTTAGACAAAAATAAATAAATTATATTGATTTCATCTTAAACCTAGAACATTATGTAACATGTTGTTCCTATAAAAAAAGGAAATAAAAATGAAAATGATGTCGGCTTAAATGAAAAATAATAAATTATATTGATTTTATCATAAACCTAGATATATCAAACATGACCGACGGATCAAATATCTTAATATGTAAAAAATTTACACATCAATAAATTGGATCCATCTCGGTGCTTGATAGATCTGGGTTTATGATGGATCTATGCTGGTTTGTAAGTCACTTATCCAAGGTGTTGTATAATAATATACATGCCATAAAATTTCAGTGCTAAGTTGTAATGACCTTTAGCTTTGATAGATGCTTTCTTATAGGGATAAAGATGAAGGAGCACCTAATCCCCTACTTTAAATACTATGTTCTAAGTGATATTGGTTTTTCTGTTGTTTCATGTGATTCTAAGCCATAATCAAAATTTCCTTCAATGTGCATAGAATGGCTTCATGATTTTGAAGCATAATATACACTACAAGTACCATTGAGCTCCTAAGATAAATGAAAATACTTAAGGTGGTTGTTGGCCATATAATTATCTGTATGGGTTCATTTTTGTAGCATCATGATAAGTGGTATTATACCACCATTAGTTAGAGTTAACCATGGCATCTATGAGTACTTATTTTCTGAAGTAAAACATCTCAAATAGGTTCCTAGACACTTGTTAAATGTTTCTATTTGGCCATCCATATGGGGGTGATGATCTTTGGTCATTTGCAACTTGGTGCCCTATATTTTGAACAACTCTTGCCAAAATTTGAAAGTGGGATCCCTGTTCAACACATAGGAAGTTGGGATACCATGGAGATTTAAAAATTGATCTAGAAACATACAACGATTTCTAGTGTAAAGGAATGTTGTAGAGCATAAAAGTGATCATATTTGGAAAGTTGATCGACTGCCACCATGATGATTGATTTGTTTCCTTATTTTGGAAGACCTACTATAAAATCTATGGATACGTTCATCCAGATAATAGATGGAATATTTGAAAATGGTTGCAATTCCCTTGGAGTCTTCAATGTCTCACCCTTGCTCCTTCGACATGTGTCACATTTAGTTACAAAGGTATGTATATTATTTTTCATTCCTACCCCAAACAAAGATTGCCTAATGTGTTCATAGGTTTTATACAATCATGAATGACCCAGTATAAGATATGAATACGACTCTTTTGGTATATTTAGACAATTAGGAGTTAGTTAAGATCAACTTGTCATAATATATCCAATAGGTAAAGTGTGTTTCTTTAGTATGCATTAGTATGCATTTGTAGATATGCAATCCGGTGGTCATGATATGCTCTTGACATAGAGTGATCCGATGGTTCAACTTCTCCTTGAACTTAACGACCATTGATCCATGGATTAGCACCTGATTGGTCTACAATCTCTATTTAAAGATCATTGAGGGTGATTTTCTAGTTGATCGATTATTAGAAGCTCATTTGCAACATTATTTCTTTTGCATAATAATATTGCCTCAAGTAGCTATTTGGTTGGGTCCATGGAGTGTTTCCCTCTTCAAGGGTTTAAACCACGTAAAACAATCGATGTGTTGATCTATGATCTGTTTGTGTGAGTGGATACTCAAGGAATTCAATATTTTGGAAGTATCTTGTGATAGTCGAACATGGTATCAGAGGTCTTATGAATTACCCACGAATTACCTCTTCCGTTGGTGATCTAGATCTTGAATTGGTGTTGCCAATACCATAAAAGGATTTATGGTTTTGATATTTATGTGCATTTTTGGGCCATGGTAGATGTTACTTTGCATACAGAGTGTCGTTTCTAGTTGGAAATTGTGAGAATTCTATATAGGTTGAATACCATGAGAGAATTCTAATAGCCAAGAATCTTGAAGCAAACAAGTCCTCACAAGAATTATTCAAAGATATGCAAGAATAAGAAGAAGAAATATTGAGACAAAAACATAAGAGAATGAACTCAATTGATGGAAATATCATCTCATCTATTATTCCTCAATATGAATACAATATATAATACATCTCAAGAGATAAAATAGAATGCCTTAAAGTGTAATACCTCATTTTGACCCTTATGGTATGTTGGTTTTTATGTAAATATTGTGTACATGCGATATATGTTTTTCTAGCATGCAGCTCAAGGCCAAGGCCCCGCTAGTGTATGCTCGGATTTCATTTAAAATGAAAGTATTTGATATTATGGTATCCATGTGCTATTAAGCCATGGAACATTGTAAATTAATGTAAATATTTAATATTGCAATAAAATACCATAACTGGCTATGGAAGCAACTAATGAGAAGGGGCCATGTGTATTGCACTAAGGAGTGGTGAGGGGGTTGTGGGATTGAACCATAGGCTGTCAAATGTCATCTTGTGAACCCATTTGACTTTTCTTGCTGACATTTAATTCAGTTGTAAGAAAGTTGTTGAGAAATCAGTCCATGGCTTCAATGGAGCATGGGCAGCCCAAAAATTCGTATGGTAGGTATGGGATATGTTTTTCTTGACTCACAAGTCACTCTACCTCATGGGAATTTGTTTTTCCTCATTTCCATTCCATTGCAGAAGATCCAAGCTTCAGTTTTCATCCATTACACATGCCCAGCAGTGAGAAAAACCAGAAATCGCAACTGTGAATTAACCCATGTTTTGAAGTGCCATAAACGCTCAGAATTTGGTATTGACAGTAAAATCCAATGGGGGATCCATAGATATGAACCTTGGGGAAAAATTGAGAGTATTAGATACCCCACAATCCATTGGAAAACCCAGTTCTTATAGCCCAAACATCCAATTACGGGATTGAGTTATTTGGTCACCAAATTGTGAAAATCCAAGCGTGAATGATAGAATAGAGGTTGGTATTGCTTGATAAACCCAGTGAAGACTAGAATCTCAAGGAATTAGCAGCTTGGACCTTTCTATGCCCACCCTGAAGAGCACTTGAGGGAAGGAACACTGAGGGATTGTGTAGCAGAGAAGGGGACCTTCCTTGTGTTGGGTGTGGTAGGTATTGTGGGTGCCATGACTATTTGAATTTAGTTGAGATGTCTGTAGCTCTGTGGTTGAGCTCACTGGCTTAGAATCCTCCTCATTTGTCTCTTGCATGCTTGATAAAACCAACCGTGTGTTGTCTTAGCATGGTTGTTTGTGTGAGATCATGGCTGTGAGTGAGCCTGTCTAGTTCCTCCTTAGTGGATACACGGCCTAGCTAGGGGGTGGTCTCTCAGCTGAAAGAATACATGCTAGACAGAGACCTATGGTTGGGTGGAACGATGCTGTCACATAGTCAGTTGTTGGACAGTTAATTCAAAAGATAAGTACTCTTTGTGGTTTGAATTATGTTAATTCTGTGTTCTGCCATGTTTATAATTGATGATTGTTATTGGCATACTGAATGCATGATGTAGTTGTGTGTGGATAATGTTTATTTCTGCAGTGTTTATTGAAGTATGAATATGCACGCATAGGTTTTTAATTATTGTGCATTCTGTTAGTAATGAACGGGGCTGAGCTAAATCCAATTAAGCCCTGGAATGTTAGTCATGTTCCCCTCCTTGCATCGGTTCGACGGGAGGGGACATGACATAAAGGCAAGTTGTAAACCACAAAAAAGTAAGGCTTACTAAAAGCATAAAAACCCCCTAGGTGTCAAAAGCACTTTCCAAAGCACTCTAAAGGGTCATGAATTGGATGAATATGGTATGGAAGCTCATGAGTGATGTAAATGGAATGTAATGATGAATTTAGAAGAGAAGAAAGTGGTGGAGGTCGAATTGGTCAAGTAGAGAGAGATCCCAAGTCAACTAACTTTACCTTATCCATTAGAAAGTAGAAAAGACGGGATAAAGCTGTCTAAATCAGGAAAGTGTCTTTCTAATTCAAGAATGGAATAAAATCAAATAGAATCCAAGGAAATCTTATAAAAAATCTATCCAAATTCATTTTTGTGACTTAGGATGGAATATGGAGGCATAAAAGACAAAACTAGGCCAACTACATATTCTACACCTAGGAAAATTAATCTATATGACTAATAAAATATATCCTAAGTATGGAATGGGTTTTTAAATGTTCCAACACCCCCCCTTAAGCATGACTTTATGAGGCAAAATACTAGAAATATAGGGCCCAAGCAACAAGGCTTATGGGTGAAAACATGAAGTTGGGTAACAATGTTTCCTGTTTTTTGACAATTTCGTTTTCATGTGACCACCAACATTTTCATAGTCAGTAATCAGTTTTGACTAAAATATTTTTAGACACTAAATTATAGGAATAGATGCAGTGTATACAATTTTTAAATATATTTTTCCTATAAATATTGGCTCTCCCAACATGTGGTCACCACAAAACCCAATTGTCAAAAAATTGTTTCCCAATTGATGAATTTAGGAGATAAGAAAGTGGTGGAGGTCGAATTGTTCAAGTGGAGAGAGTTTCCAAGTCAACTAGCTTTACCTTATTCACTGGAAAGTAGAAAAGATAGGATAAAGCTGTCTAAATCAAGAAAGTGTCTTTCTAATTCAGGAATGGAATAAAATCAGACAGAATCCAAGGAAATCTTATCCAAAATCTATCCAAATTCGTTTTTGTGACTTAAGCTGGCATATGGAGGCATAAAAGACAAAACTAGGACAACCACATATTCTACACCTAGGAAAATTAATCTAGCTGACTAATAAAATATATCCCAAGTATGGAATGGGTTTTTAAATTTTCCAACATAAATGTTTTTTTTTTCACTAATTTTTTTTTTTGTTTTTCCGAAGATACAACCATTTTACTAGATGCAGAGGTATACTGTTTAGAATTATGCATTTTTATTTTTGTTCTCATAATCTTTCATATTTCTGCTTGGTTATTATTATTTTTTTTCTAGCTTTTCAATCTATGTCTGATATTTTTCATGTGCTTTATTAGAACTCGAAAAATTAGAAACATAGTGGAAAGGGTTTTATTTACTGTGTACGCTCTTTGATGTGTGCGAAATTGGTAAACCGAAAATAGTGAGAAACTTTCATTTCTTGGAAGGCTAACCAAGGACTAATCCCAAATTTGAACATTTTAGTTTCAAATTTCAAATTTTGTTTTTGGGTGGTTGTTTAAAGTGTCTTGCAAGCCAAAACACATGTTTTTTTTTGTGTAGGCACGCTCTCTCAACAACAACACCAACAACCCCATTCTCATCCATACTGTTATTAAATCTTTTGCTTAGCTTACTTGGTTAAAAGTTACTTTAAAAAGTAGGAGGTCTTGGGTTCAAGTCCTTACCTTTGTTACTTTTTGTAAGAGTTCATGTAACTTTAACTTATAAAGTAACCATATTGTAAAAGTGCTTCCCACTCGTTTTATAAAATAAGAAAAGTGAGATTATAGGAAAAGTTAGTAAAATGGGGGTATTATTTACTGCATTCTTCATGTGATTCAACCTTTGTGTTGTTTGGTAATTCAACCTATGATTGGGAAGTTCAAAGAGATCATCAACATACTGCTACAAAGGTACATAATTTAATTGACAAACAAGTATAGCATAAAGTATTCTTTTAATCAAGAAAAGCTAGGATTATAAGCCAAAAGAACATACCTTGGATATATGAAGTTTGATCCAAGCTTTAAGCTTTCTTCCTCCGATCCACTGTCCCAAATGAGAAACCTGCAATAAACAAGACACCTTCCTCAAATCTTTTGACTACATAAACATAGATAACCTAGTATGAAACTCATATATAAATAAAATATGACAGATTCAATGAACTAGATTCATAAAGTAGACAAGCTATCTTAGGGGAAAGAAAATCTTTTGCATTATTCACATAAATGGAAACAAGTTATACCTAATTTGTAACCTACATTGTTTAAACTTCATCCTAGGCTCCTTGCTCCTCTTCCTTCAATGGATATTTCTCCAACATTTCCTTATACAAAATGGTTCTCCCCTTTCCCTAAAGCCTTATCCTTGTATTTATAGGAAGATTGAGAGGATAGGTTCGAAAGGTAAATGGTTAGGGAAGTTATGCTGGTTAGGGTAAATATCATAACTATCTCTAATTCGATTTTTAATATTTTTTTTTCGTGATGTTTAGAGGGACCCGTGGGTATAACACTTGACACCCTGCGAGTGACCCACGAGTATCATGTCAACAACTAGCGGGTGCAACTTTTTTGGGAAAAACTGCGGGTTGTCAATGGAAAACCTGTAGGTGACCCACGAGTTGAAAGATATAAGGGTCACGGTTATGGCTCAAAAATACTTCAAAAAATAGTTAAAATGAAGAGGATAATGTAAGATTTAGATCACAAACATCTATAGTCATTGAGGCTCTTCAATCCATAAGATTCTTTTGTGTGACCTACACTACAGTGTGGTCACGGACGGAGAAGTGCCAATCTGACCAATAAAAGATGCCCCCTAATTTATGAGGTCAAAAGGGTAATGATGGCCGAAATTAATTACAAAACAAAGAAGTGGAGGAGCGTGAGAGCCACAGGAACATAGTCTTAAACAATACCTGAAACAAAACAAGGTCATTGTGCAAGTACAATATTGATATAAGGATATGTTTAGAATGATAGAACATGATCTCCAATACATAAGTAGAAAGATGTATATAGCATGGGAAATGAAATACAAGCGTGCATCCATGTCAAAAGGAGATCATAGCCATAACAAAAAACTGAATCTATGTCTCATGAGGAGCCAACCATCAATAGGGCTCATTCTTGTGCAACTTGGGTGATAAACAAAGGAATTTTATCATAGGCCCAAGGTATTCAATCCAACCATCGAGAAAAAGTACAAACCATAAACCATGCGAGTAAAGGAGTTGAATTTGAACATGGAGGATTCGTTTGATTACCGATCAATAATGGAAACCATTAACAAATGAGAGGACACCCACCAATAATGAAAATGGGGTCCAAGGTACTTAGTACATTCTCACAAGTGTGAATAAGGGGTCTTGAAGTCGAACAATTGAAGAATCTGTAAAGTAAGAGACATTGACGTATTCTCATAACTCAATAGCGAGAGGATCTGCCACTAATGATTGCAAATCTGAAGGTACGATCCATGAACTTTAAGTCTACTTCCTAGAGAAAAATGTGTTGTTGTCGATAGGAAGAGACCCATGAGAAGGAAGGAATTAAGGTATCCTTCATCATCTCACTCGAGAAACAATTGAATATGGGGTTGAAATAAGACTGGCATAAGGGATGGACGACATGAAGTGTCAAGATGAACTGCAGAGTGGCTGACATAGGGGTAGACCTTGAACATTGAGCACTATAAGGAAGTTACTTAGGAATCTTGGAAAGACATGAAGTGACTTCTACCCCAAAGTGGTAAGCGACGACATGGGAACCAGTATGACATAGTTACCTATCTAGGGTGATCCATGTTAAGGAAGGTCCTAACCATAGAAGAACAACGACAATGGAGAGTAAATAGGGGTTAAAATCGCAGTCCATGGTGAAAAATGGAGGTCATAGGGCATAACAATGAAGAGGCATAGATGCAATGCAATGATCTAATCGAAATTCCATGAGGATCCCAACTTTTTATAGAACACCAAGGTGGACATCTTTGTGAAAATTACCTTCTTGTATTTTTACCTAGTCAAAATAACTCAATTAGTCATTAATATTAAGAAAAAGTAACAAAAAGTGGTTTAAGAACTATATAAAGTGGGTAAAAATCAAAAAGATTTTCTATAAATAGTAACAAAAACAAAAAATGGCCCATATTTACCAATTTACCATTAGCGAAGAGGAAAAACATACAACTTTTGTGCGTTGCATACGGTCAATCCAGAGGACAATTTTAGAATCCGTCGCTTGGAGGTAACAAATATCCCTCTTCTTTGCATATTTAATAGTGCTTAGAATATTTTTAATGGTGTTTTGAAATTTATTTTTGTTAAAAAAAATTAGTTCTGCGTACTCATGGGGAGGGTCTGTTGAATTCGTGGGTACGCAGAATAACTATAGGTTGGAGTGAACTCAACTCGTAGGTATACACGACTGTGTTAAATAGAGAACCGCAGGTGGTGCAAAAACGGCTAAGAAAAATCCAAACTAATGCAAAATGATGGATGCAATGCAAGTATGGTGCTTACCTGGAGAGAAAGAGAGCATGAGGCCATGGATAGAACAACAATGCGAGACCCATTGACTCTAAATGCATTAAGACGATGTAGGATTCTCAAAATTTTCAGCACATCAAATATGAGGGAGCAATCCCACTTACTCCAAATGTTAGTGCATTTCTGGGATCCTAGTCAGGGGATGTTTAATCTCCAAGGGGAGACGATAGATATCACAGTGGATGATACCTACTTCATCACTGGATTGTTCCGACTAGGAGAGGTAGTAAACTTTTTTCTGTTTGCTGGTATGGACTTCTGGGGTGATCCAGAGCTCATGCTGCCTCCAGGAGCTGTGTGGGGAGATATAGGTACCAAATTTATTTTGAAAGTTATTTAATTTTTATAATTTTTGTTGAAAAATATATTGTCACATACCCAAAAATATGAATGTTTTATGTTGTGAGAAAAACATTATGTTATAAATTATTGTAAAGTTTTTATGATTATTGACCAAGTGGGGTCAATGATGACTCTAATTAAATACTCTAATATTTTTATTATCAACAAATAAAAGAGGAGAGAAATATCCAAAGGAGACTGTTAAAGAGTGTTCAGTGACCCACTAGGAGGAATGAACTGGGGTGGAGAGAAAATTGACAATTGGCAGCATCATCATTCACTTCTAGCTGTTGCAGGTGGCAACTTCCCTATATTTATGGTCATGTTCCCCAAGAAAGTGAAACAGAGCAGGTGGCTCAATAACTATGAAACTGACCAAAAGACATAGGCACTTTTTTAATCCCATCGAATTGAGCAGGTGACTCACTATGTTTTCCTTGTGACAACTTTAAGAACAGAAAGTGGGAATGCACAAGAGATTCAATGAGGGGAAGGATAGGGAGTGAATGATAGAGTGAGTCTGCATTTTTGAACTAGTACTGTTGAGTGCAGAGTTCATACTGCTGACTACAAAAGTTATACTATTGAGCACTGAAACTATTACTACTGAGTTGTAGAAGGATAAGCTCTTGCCTCCACACAGGATAAGACACTTTTATTAATTGACGATTTTTCGTAGACAATAAAGTGTTGCAATTAAGATCCTTAATGAAGAGCTAAGCAATCGCAGTATACTTTCGCATGAATTAATAGCATTTATTTTGCTTAGAAATTTTTTAAATTTTGATAAAAAAATTGGCGATGTTACATGTTGTATCATAGCGCAAGTTCAAACACTAGGCATGAAAGTGGGTCAACTCGCGCAATTGAAATTGAAAACATAAAATACAATTACTGATTTTTGTTTTAATTTGTTTTTTGTTCAGCATGTTCTATATTTAGTTTGCAGGTATGGAAGGACCAGAAGAATCAGCCGAGGACAAATCCCATCTTAGTGAACAAAATAATAATGAGCAGGAACATATTAATGAAGAAAACATTTATGTAGAATTAAATGATAATTCATCTGAACTACTTAGAACAGTTAAAGATCTAAAAGATGAAATGAAAATAGTAAAGGAAGAGAATGAAAGGATTTTAAAATCACAAGCAGAACTAAATCAGATATTACTGGATACATTTCATAATGGAAAAAAAAAGATAAAGGAACATGAATTAATTATGAATCTGGAACCATGTAATATCATGATCCGAATTTTAGGGGGCATATGGTCTAAATTCGGATGTATAAGCCATAAAAGTATTAAATTGAGAGGCCACCCTCTCATATCCATGGTATTTGGTAGCACATAGTTTTGGCCCATGGTATGGCCTCAAGACACATTGTAATAATGCTATATAAAGGCCTAACAAGCCTTCTCATGATAACAAGTTACTCATTTGGTTTCTCTCATATTTTCTATTGTTCATTGTGAGATTAATTAGATCTGAGTGACTTATTGGTAATTAGTTTAAGAGGTGGGGCTCCTCTTTGAGCCTCACCTCCCATTCACTTCATATGTTTTTGTTCATGCTTATTCTTATGCAATATTAGGGTTTTCATGTGAATTTTATGACAGATTTGCATGCTTAATCTCCTCCTCTCTCGGCATTCAAGCCTTCCGAGTCTCAGCCCCTAAGATCCCGATCAGTGGTATCAGAGCGGGTACGCTCTCCATCGGAACAAGATTTTGAAGCATTATGCGGATTCAACGGAGGTTCCACAACCTCTACAACAACCCATGCTTCTCTACAAACCCTTGGCATCTCTATACTCAACACTCTCACATTTAGCAAACTTTGAACAGGTTCCATGGACTTCACAGGATGTTTTAGAGGCTCTACCATAGCTCATCAGAAAGGTATTTCCGTTAGCTCAAATGGGTATTTCACAGAATTTCTTTTTGTTTCCCGGTTTGTGAGATATGCTTGTTTGAAGTAGCACGTGTTTGTGCATAATGCGGCCGGACGTACAACAACTTTAAACAAGTGCTACAGACTCCACAGAATGTCTCAAACGATTTTTCATAGCTCATTGGAAAGCTCTTTCCGTCATCTAAAATGGGTATTTCACGAAATTTCATTCGTTTTCCCGTTTGTGAGATATGTTTGTTTGAAGTAGTACATATTTGTACATAATGCGGTCGGACGTACAACAACTTTAAACAAATGCTAGAGACTTCACAAAATGTCTTGGAGGCTCTACCATAGCTCATTGGAAATCTCTTTTCGTCCGCTAAAATGGGTATTTTGTGGTTTTCCATTTGGCTCTCTGGTTTGAGAGATATAATCGACTGAAGCAACATATGTCTGCAAAATAGTGTGCACGCATCTCTTAAACTTCAACAAACATTTTCTCAATCTCTGGGCCACCCCAGAGCAAGTATGTTATATGGATGGAAATGTCTCTTTGAGATCTCAAATGGGTCTTCAATAAAATTCAATTTCAGTACATGCATCAGAAGCTATGAATGGATTTGCAGCAAGACATCAACCACACCAAAGATGATGAATTTTCGATTTTTAAAAAATCTTAATGTAATCACGGTTATGGGTCAACCACACAAAACCCATGGTTATGGGTTAACCACACAAAACCCATAGTTATGTATTGTAATCATGGTTGTGGTTCAACCACACAAAACCCACGGTTATGGGTTAATCACACAAAACCCTTCTCTTCAGTGGAAACAAGCTTGTCATTGCCACCATGGTTATGGGTCAACCACATAAAATCCACAGTTATGGGTCAACCACACAAAACCCATGGTTTTGAGTCAACCACACAAAACTCTTCTCTTCATTGGAATCAAGCTTGCCATTTCCATCACGGTTATGGGTCAACCTCTCAAAACCCACGGTTATGGGTCAACCACACAAAACCCATGGTTTTGAGTCAACCACACAAAACTCTTCTCTTCATTGGTAACTAGCACATTGTAATCATGGGTCATTTTTAGCATGAAATGATGGGGCCCATCATTTTCTAAGGGAGGAGGAATGATCCAAATTTTAGGGGGAATATGGTCTAAATTCGGATGTATAAGCCATAAAAGTATTAAATTGAGAGGCCACCCTCTCATATCCATGGTATTTGATAGCACATAGTTTTGGCCCATGGTATGGCCTCAAGACACATTGTAATAATGTTATATAAAGGCCTAGCAAGCCTTCTCATGATAACAAGTTACTCATTTGGTTTTTCTCCTATTTTCTATTGTTCATTGTGAGATTAATTAGATCTGAGTGACTTATTGGTAATTAGTTTAAGAGGTGGGGCTCCTCTTTGAGCCTCATCTCCCATTCACTTCATATGTTTTTGTTCATGCTTATTTTTATGCAATATTAGGGTTTTCATGTGAATTTTATGACAGATTTGCATGTTTAATCTCCTCCTCTCTCGGCATTCAAGCCTTCCGGGTCTCAGCCCCTAAGATCCGGATCATATCAACATAAAGGTAAGAAGCTAAAATTCTCTAATGATGAAACTAGCTCTTCTTCCGAAATTAATGTTAAATCACATAGGAAGAAGCATAAGTATTCCAACGACAGTAGTGATAGTGATTGCCATTCTAAAAAGAGTACGTACAAACCATACGAAGATATTTCTGGGGAGTTTAAGAAGATAAAACCCCCAAATTTTAATGGAGAAACATAAAAGGGAGAGAAAGACAAAGCATGGTTATTCAGTATGAAAAAATATTTTCAAATTTACAACTATTTAAGCTAGTTAAAAGCTAAAATGGCAATCTATAATCTGACTATAAAAGCCAACATCTGGTGGCAAGATATAAAACGAGTAAAAGACATAAAAGAGAAACGCATAAATTGGAGTACTTTTAAAAGGTATTTTAAAAAGAAATTTCTATCGGAACAATATTATGAAAAACGAGCTAAAGAGTTTTACGAATTAAAGTTAGGTTCAATGAACATGAAGGGACTAAGCAACAAATTTCTAAGTTTGTTGAGATATGTGCCTTACATTACTGATGAAAAACCTAAGGTGCGGAGATTTTTGAGCTCCCTACCTTTTCATATAAAGGACAAAATTGAGTATGACGACCCTAAGACCCTTGAAGAGGCCATGAGAAAGGCAAATTTTTGTCATGAACAAAACAGAAAAGGGAAAATATACCTAGTTGGAAGGAAAAAAGGCCCAATAATTTTGAACAAAGGAAGAATTTTTTTACTTTTAATCGAAATTTTGGAAACAACAACTCACATAACTTTCCTAATAGAAAATTTCAAGGAAATAATCCAAGAGGCAATACATAGAAAAACTTTACATCCGCAAGAAACAGAGACCTTGCTAATAATTATGCTAAAAATAATGAACAAAAGGAACCTATAAAATGTTGGGAATGTCAGGGACCTCACTATGCATCAAGCTATCCTAACAGGAAAAGAACTGTCAACAACATCCATACAGTACAAGAAGAGGCAACAGTTGGTGACTTAGCGAGGGAAATGCCTAGGATCAATGCAGCCTTGGAAAACAGAGAGGCTGATCATCAAACTTCAATGGTTGAAGTAGAAGGTATGCTGAAAGATCAACCCATCTCTATTTTAATTGATCCAGGAGCTAGCCTAAGTTATGTATCTCAAATTATAGTGGAAAAATGTAATTTGCAAGTAGAAAAATTTGAAAAGTCTTGGTTGGTTCAGCTAGCTATAGGGACCAAAAGAAAGGTAGTTGATTTTGTTAAAGACTGTGATTTGCTTATGAATCAGTTTAGAACATAAGTAAAACTGAATGTAACCGTTAGGGTCTTATGATGTCTTAATCGGAATGGATTGGTTGGAAAAGCATAGGGTAGTTCTGAATTGTTTTGAAAAAACATTTACATGGTTGAATGATAAATGTGAAATAGTAACAGTAAAATGAATCCCTAGAAAAACTTCAGTTAGACAGATTTCTGCATTGCAAGTGAAAAAAGTTGTACGAAAAGGATGTAAAATGTTTGCTGTAAATGTAATTAATGATGAACAGGCAACTAAAGAATATAAGTTAAAACTTGAATGCATCCCAATCCTAAGAGACTTTTCGAATGTATTCCCGGAAGAAATTCCAGGATTACCTCCGAAAAGAGAATTGGACTTGACCATTGAGCTAGTACTGGGTGCGGTACCAATCTCAAAAGCTCCTTAGCAGATGAACATCCTATATCTTAACGAATTAAAATCACAGTTAAAATAATTAATTGATAAAAATTACATAAGACCAAGTGTGTCTCCTTGGGGAGCACCTGTCATCTTTGTTAAAAAGAAAGATAGTACTTTGCGTTTATGCATAGACTACCTGTTAGGATATTCCTATACTATATACTAGTCCTACCAGCATTACATTCAGTAATGCATGCAGTCATGCAATTGCATGCAGGCATGCATCCCAGTTATCAGTATGCTGTCTCCTAGCACCTAGTGCTTAGTTTACTATCCCCGGGAGCCTATTTCCACTCAGTTCCATCCCTCCTAGTCAGTGATGCACCCTCTTTTCACCTACCACATGTGAAGTGCGCCCTCTCTCACCTACCATTAGTGTCACACTCAGTTAGTTGTTTGATTTGTGGATCTCTCCTTGATTTGAGGACAGATTGACTAGTTAACTCATTGAAACACTTTGATGGACCTCCAGAGAGACTTGGTTGACTATTCTGACTGTAGTTAGCTCCTCATGTGCCCTCCTTGGATTCTCCTTCATTGCATTAGTGCTCCATGCATCAGTTACACCTGCTACATTCAGTTAGACTCAGTTTGACACATGGTTGATGGTTACTTGTGCATTGATGACACTCTACTGATCTAATGATGAGTTCATGCAAGCTAATTCAAATTGTCACCTTAGCATTTGAATCCTCTCCATTGTATTATTTATTGTTCATATTATTATTAATGAATTAGTGTGATGTTATTCTGCTTCTATCTGAGTTCTATTGCATCTATGTTTTGCTGCTCCATTATGAACTCTTCTTCTATTTCCCTGCTTAATCTTTCTTGTGAGGTATACATCAGCTCTTAGATCTACTGTGAGGATTCTCATATGGTATCAGAGCATGTTGAGAGTATAGTCTATCTCTGTTCTTGATTTTGTTTTGCAGGTTATTACCAAGATTTTGAGTGCAACAACAGTTTTCTGCAGTTTTGCAGTAGTAACAGTTGCAGATATTCTCTATTGTTTTTGTAGGTCTTCTGCAATAGCTTCCATGAATCTGGAAGGAATTCCTCCTCTCTCTCCATTCAACTATGATGAGTGGAAACCAAAGATGATAGCATATTTAAGAGACATGGTCTTTTTTATTATTGTCTTGAAAGAGAGTTCGAATCCTATGAAGAGGATAATGATTGGTTAAATGAAGGTGACAGAGCCTATGGAGCAATGTTGACTACTATGTCTTGTTGTATGTTAGTCCACTTCCATGATTCTTCTGAATCTCCAAAAGAGCTATGGGTCCATTTGGATGAAAGATTTGGAAAACAGAATGAAGGGATTGGTGCAAACTATTTGGAGATAAACCCCAGTGATGCATTCACCCTCCTTGATTGTCTCTCTGATCATGATTCAATATCAAACATATCTCATAATGAAGTTGTCCAAAAAGAAGAAGAACTTGTAGATTCAACACTCATGTTCTCAATTTCTTCTATTTTGAATTTCGTGCCAGCTCACACTCTAGAAACTGAAGAGGCCACCTTTGGATTTGTTCTCATCACATTCGGTCTAAAGAGAAAGTACAAGCACATGTCTCCATATTTGCTTGCATCTACTGAAGGAGAACAAAAGCACATGTTTTTGGAGCATGAACCACTTCTTCCCAAGAAGAAGATACCTCCAGACATATGAAAAAGCATCACACCTACTTGAGTTTGAACCATTTATTTTTTTGGTGTGCCTTACAGTATTTTTGAGGGGTAATATTTTTCCCATGAGGTTTTTCCCATTTACTTGTTTCATGGACTGTTCTTTATTATTCATTGTATTGGGTGACCTTTGGTCTTAGTTACTAGGGCCCAAGATGGATTAAGGGGGGGTGTTAGGATATTCCTATACTCCATCCTAGTCCTACCAGCATTGCATTCAGTTATGCATGCATTTTTGCATGTAGTCATGCAATTGCATGTAGGAATGCAGTTGCATGCATCCCAGTCATCAGTATGGTGTCTCCCAACACCTAGTGCTTAGTTTACTAGCCCCGGGAGCCTGTTTGGACTCGGTTCCATCCCTCATAGTCAGTGATGCACCCTCTTTTCACCTAACACATATGAAGTGCACCCTCTCTCACCTACCACCAGTGTCACACTCAGTTAGTTTCTTGATTTGTGGATATCTCCTTGATTTGAGGACAGATTGACTAGTTAACTCACTGAAACACTCTGATGGACCTCCAGAGAGACTTGGTTGACTATTCTGACTGCAGTTAGCTCCTCATGCACCCTCCTTGGATTCTCCTTCACTACATTAGTGATCCATTCATCAGTTACACCTATGACATTCAGTTAGACTCAGTTTGACACATGGTTGATTGTTACTTGTGCATTGATGACACTCTACTGATTTGATGATGAGTTCATGCAGGCTAATTTGAATTGCCACCTTGGCATTCAAATCCTCTCCATTGTATTATTTATTGTTCATATTATGATTAATGAATTAGTGAGATGGTATTCTGCTTCTATCTGAGTTCTATTGCATCTATGTTTTGCTGCTCCATTATGTACTCTTCTTGTATTTTCCTGCTTAATTTTTATTGTGAGATATATATCAGCTCTTAGATATGCTGTGAGGATTCTCACACTGTCGTCAGTTAAATAAAATGATGATTAAAAAACATATATCCTTTTCCCCACATAGATGATCTGTTTGATCAAGTACGCACAACGACGATATTTTCGAAAATAGACTTGAGATTTGGATATTGTTAAGTCAAAATTAAAAATGAAGACATCTTTAAAATTGCTTTTAGAACCCGTTATGGGCATTACAAATTTGTAGTTATGCCTTTTGGGCTAACTAATGCTCTAGCAATTTCTATGTGTCTAATGAATAATGTTTTACATAAGTATTTGGATAAATTTGTAGTGGTATTCATTGATGACATCTTAATGTATTCAAAGACTAAGGAAGAACATGACGAACACTTAAAGATAATTTTACAAGTGTTAAGAGAACATAAACTATACGCTAAATTCAGCAAGTGTGAATTTTTCGAGTATAAAATACAATATTTAGGTCATGCGATATCCAAGGATGGAATCTCAGTAGACGCAGATAAAATAAAAGCAATTAATGAATGGCCTGTCCCGAAAGATGTAACTGGTGTATGATCATTCATGGGAATTATAGGTTACTACCAGAATTTTATAGAAGGATTCTCAAGAATCACAAATCCTATAACTTCTTTACAGAGAAAGGGAAAGAAATTTGTTTGGGATCAAAAGTGTGAAGAAAGTTTTAAGAAGTTAAAATAATTGTTAACTACTACACCTATTCTAAAAATTGCAGATCCTAAGAAGGACTTTGTTGTATGCACTGATGCATGCAATGATGGCCTTAGCGGAGTCTTAACACAAGAAGGTCACGTAATAGCGTATGAGTCAAGAAAGCTAAAAATTCATAAGAAAAATTACGCTACCTATGATTTAGAGTTGGTTGCCATGATACATGCTTTAAAGATGTGGTGCCATTATCTAATCGATAGAAAGTTTTCATTAATGACAGATAATAAAGGTTTAAAGTATCTGTTGGATCAACCAAATCTTAACGCAAGGCAAGCTAGGTGGTTAGCTTTCCTTAGCGAATATGATTTCGAGATCCATCACATAAAAGGTAAAGAAAATAAGGTGGTTGATACCGTAAGCAGAAATGAAACATTGAACTTTGTTGCAACAATCTGTTCTTATAAAAAGGATTTAGAAAATCAGCTTGACGAAGGGATAAAATTGGATGAAAATTACCAGAAATTACAACAAAAAGTTGCAGAAAATAATTCTGAAAATTTAATAACAGATTACAGTTTGAATGAAAAAGGTCCAATGCTGTATAAAAACAGACTGTATGTACCTAATGTACCTGAATTTAAGTTGTTGATTTTAAATGAAATACATAATTTAAGTCCTTATTCAGGACATCCTGGTTACCAAAAGATGATAACAATGTTAAGAAAAGATTACTTTTGGACAAATATGAAGAATGAGGTGGCTGAATACATAGTTAGGTGCATTGAATGTCATCAAGTTAAAGCTGAGCATCAACACCTAGCTGGTTTGTTACAACCATTTCCAATTCCAGATTGGAAGTGGGAAACAATCAACATTGATTTTATAACTGGTTTACCTAAAAATCAAAAGCATAATGATTCTATAATGGCAGTTGTGGATAAGATTAGTAAAGCAACCCATTTCACACCTGTTAAAACCACTTACAAGGCTGCTAACATTGCCGAAATTTTTATGAAACAAGTTTTTTGTTTGCATGGAATTCCTAAAGTCATAATTTATGATAGAGACTCTAAATTTATGGGAAACTTCTGGAAGTCTTTGTTTAAAGGTTTGGATACTACATTAAATTTCAGTACATCTTTTCATCCGGAAACAGACGGACAGACATAAAGAGTAAATCAAATTCTTGAGGATATGTTAAGAATGTATGTTAGAGATCAGCCAAGCAAATGGGAGGATTATCCACAGTTAGTTGAATTCACTTATAACAATCATTATCAAGCTTCAACTAAACTTAGTCCATTTGAAATTATGTATGGTAGAAAGTGTAATACTCCTATTTCATGGAGTAACCCAATAGACAGGTTGATGTTAGGACCTGAGTTATTGAAAGAAATGGGACTATCAGTGAAATAGGTACAAGGAAATCTGAAAATTGCACAAGATAAACAGAAGAGTCATGGAGGTCTCAAAAGAAATCAGAAAGAGTTTCAGGTTGGTGAGCATGTTTTCATCAAGGTAAAACCCAAAAAGAGTCCCTTAAAGTTAGGGAGCTATGCTAAATTAGCACCAAGGTATTGTGGACCCTTTGAAATACTGTCAAGGGTTGGACAAGTGGCATACTGGTTGGCCTTGCCACTGAATCTTAAAATACATAATGTCTTCTATATTTCTATTTTGAAAAAGTACGTACATGATGCTACTCATGTGATCAATTTGAATGATGTACATGTGGAACTCGAAGGATATTTTCTGCTGGAACCGGATTGTATCCTCAACAAGAGGGAAATTTTACTTCAGAATCGCACCATTGGACAAGTAAAGGTGCAATGAAAGCACCTTAGTCTAGATGAAGCAACCTCGGAATTGGAGAGTACTATGCGGGTGGCATATCCAATTCTGTTCCAAGAAGGCTCAGAGGATGATGAATAAAGCAACATCGAGGACGATGTTGAACTTAAGAGGGGAACATACCCAAAAATCTGAATATTTTATGTTGTGAGGAAAACATTATGTTATAAGTTATTGTAAAATTTTTATGATTATTGACCAAGTGGGGTCAAGGATGACTGTAATTAAATATTCTAATATTTTTATTATCAATAAATAAAAGAGGAGACAAATATCCAAAGGAGACTATTAAAGAGTGTTCACTGACCCACTAGGAGTAATGAACTGGGGTGGAGAGCAAATTGACAATTGGCAGCATCACCATTCACTTCTAGCTGTTGCAAGTGGCAACTTCCATATATTTATGGTCATGTTCCCCAAGAAAGTGGAACAGAGCAAGTGGCTCAATAACTATGAAACTGACCAAAAGACCTAAGCACTCTTTTAATCCCATAGAATTGAGCAGGTGGCTCACTATGTTTTCCTTATGACAATTCTAAGAATAGAAAGTGGGAATGCAAAAGAGATTCGATGAGGGGAAGGTTAGGGAGTGAATGATAGAGTGAGTCTGCATTTTTGAACTAGTACTGCTGAGTGTAGAGTTCATACTGCTGGCTGCAGAAGTTATACTATTGAGCACAAAAACTATTACTGCTGAGTTGCAGAAGGATAAGCTCTTTCCTCCACATAGTATCTTTGTCCTGGTGGTTTAGTGAACAGGCTCGGGGTCCTAAGGAAATTAACATTGGCTTCTTTTAGGAAAAAGTTGGGTGGAAGGGGCTCCTTTGGGTGCTTGTCCCCCTCTACAGTTATTAGATCCTTCATTGTTTCAGTTATTTAGTTATGAACTGCTAATCTATTTCTAAAAATTGTATTTTACTTAACTGCTGGATTAGAAATACTGAACTGATAGTTTATTTCTGTATAAATAGATAAATGATTGAATCTGAAAATTTAACAGAATGAATAAATTTCTCTCTGTATTTTTCCACTCTCTGAAGAGACGTACTCTAGTACATAAATATTTGTTTAAGTAGGAAGATTCAAATGATCTCATTTCAATAGATTGAATGATGCTCAGATTAGATTGTGAATCTTCTATTTGCAAAAAGATATAGACATAATTATACTGAAATAATACTCAGGAATAGTTAGAGTTACAGTTCATTTCTTCTATAGTTCATTTGTTTCTCAAAGCAGTAGCTAGCTTTAGTATTAATGCTAAGTATATATTTTTAGAAATAGTTCATATCTATAATAGATTACGTACATATAACATATCAATAATAATAATTATAGAAACTATAATAGCTAAACAATATCAACATATTCCCTCAGGAACATATAGTATTTCTATATCGAAATATCTTTTAGTATAAATTATCGAGAACAGAACCCCGTAATTATACATTTAAGTATACTTATTGAATACCTAAACAAACTCCTCAACAACATTATTCTAAAACAAGTAAATAATTATGATCATATTTAGGGTTATTCCTAGAAACTAGATTTTTAAATATACAAACTCGGGGCTATGCCCAACATCATTTTAATAAACATAATACTTTCGAAAGACTCATAATATCAACATAAATCATTTCATAACTTATCTCAAGTTCATATAATAAACAAGTTTAGAAATGCTAACCAAAAGATCAAAACACAATTTAGAATAAAAACCAGAGTACTCCATTGTAAATCGATAGAGCCCTGTTGGAGTTGAATATCATATTTAAAACCATAAGCACCTACTTATACCCATATTCATACATCAATTAAGTTTTTAAACATGAACTACCAAGTCTAAGCGTAATGCTATATGAAGAAACCAATAATATATCTTTTAATCAAAAGTAAGCTTTCGGTCAAAGAACAATCTCATGTTCGAGACTCACTTGGGTTCTTCCCAGTTCACCTATTATCACATTCTTTTAATTACACACACAAAATCCAGGGTTAGGAACAGGGTTAAACCCTGTTACATCTTAATTTAATAAACTAAAAAGATATTCACAAGTCAAGGGTTTGAAACCATAAGGGTTCAACCATTGACATCCTAATTAAAAATGAACAGGTTCGGGCTTATGTACACAGTAGAATTTTGAATCCCGAGATACTTTTTAAGGGAACACGGACAGTGTTAGTCCCAGTAAATTTAAAAACAAATTATACAAACAGAGATTGGTTTCGAACTCGAAACCCAACTAAATCCCAATATAAAAGATTATGCCATAAAACCGAAATGACAAACAACAAGCTACAGTATTCCAGTTTGATTTCTTTCAAGGGTTCAAGATTTTTAGAACAAGATTCAATAGTAGGGTTTTAACCTTGATAATTATCATAACCATCATTTTAAAAATACAAACAAACAACTTGAGAAATTACAGAATCGACAGAGACCAAAACACTGTATGAAAACGTAACACAATAAACGTTTCTTTATTCCAAGAGTAAAGATTTGAAACCCCAATTGAGGTTTGAACCCAGAAACATTACAAGTTCAGTGAACTAAAAAAAAACAAGAGCCATTTGGCTTACAAACAATCAAAACGAAGATCAACGCTGGCACCGAAGATCAACACCGAAACCTTGACAAACAAGACTTGATAGAGGCACCATGGTGAAGGCCCGAGGCTTACATGGTTTCTCTTGAACCACTGGAACCGTCTTTCTCCATAAGAAATTTATCACCGAGACCACAACCGAGACGAGCATCATCTGGGAGCAACTGGAAGTGCAGTTGGAAACCTTGCCAAGCACGAAACAAAGTTTAACAGTCAGAAACTTAACTTCATAAACTTTTAGAAAAGAAAACTAAAACGATGAAAGGACCAGAGCTTACCTCCATGTGTTTGAACATGAGCCGAGAGCTAAAAACCACGCAACAACCTTTTCGTTGCTAAAAACTTAGTACTTGACAACAACAAGAAAACCAAAGGCACCTCTGTATGCATCATCATAGCGAAACTGAGCTTGGAGAGCTCTGGTGGCCATGGCTGCCGAGAGAGAGCTCGCCTCTCCACCACCGAAATCAATAACATTGAAAAATGCAAAGACAACATATAGTTAGGGTTTAACCTCTACGTGTAAACCCTACACCAAACCTTCATGTGATTCATTAATGCTCTGTCTGCCCGCACTATACTTTTAATTAAAAACCCACTTCCTATAGTTAAGGACATCACCATATTGTTTTACCATTGAGCATCTTAAAAATGCTCTAGGACTATAATCCTTGTCATGTTGTTATAAAATTTTCCATTGCCAAACCTTATGCATTTACCACCTTGGTTGTGTAACCCACTCTCTAGTAAGTTAGGGACACATTATGCTTGGTGTAATGTAAGTCACATAGCTAGGTAATTAATAGACCTTAGCTTCATGTTAAATATCAACAATTTATGAGGGGATTATGAAGATTTATCTTTTTGATTTTTTTTTCAAAGGTAAAGAAGATTTATCTTTTTTGATTTTTTTAGGAGGGTCCCTTTAAGGGGCTTTACCCTATTGACTCCAGTTTTGGGAACTTAACCTCAAGTTAAATTCGTGACACACCTTACCCTATCCTTACCTTATCCGAACCGATTTTAAGACCCTAACCCCATTAGATACGTGAGCGGCCTTGCCCTATCGCTCCAGTTTTGGGAGCCTAACTCCAAGTTGGATTAGTCCTTCGACTTGGAATCCAACCAAGTCAGCTACCATCTTTCAAATATATTTCAGTATACACTTTTGCCCATTTCAGTCAATAATCTTATTAACATTTAATGTGTTATTCAGTAAAATTCGCGCGATCATCAAAGTTGGAGTAAATGATAAACAAAGTTGATCCCATTCAGCTTCGCTTGCCTGTGAGAATCGAAAGGACAGGTGAAAATTTGTACTCGTTTCAATCTTAAGAAAATATACGTTTCCTTCTCTATACTTTTTCTCTCCACCGAAATCTTTCAAACGCTGGTTTAGATTCTAAGTTCTCTGAATCGCTTTATCATGAGTTGTAAAGTGACATAGATTTCTTAGCCGTTACGCAAACCTTTCCTTACATTCCAAGAAATTGTACATCTAGGGTTTTCGTTTTTCATAAATTTCCACCTTCGGATTGATTTCATCGGCACTCTGCATTTCGACTCTAACTGGGAACTCTTCTGTTTGTGGGCTTTGAGTCTGTCGATCCTCTCATTATGGATCAAATATATGGATCGATGCAGTCTCTTCGTATCAATGATGATGATCTAGCTGAATTAGAAAATATTTTAAACTACAAATTCAACAACAAATGCCTCCTCGAAGAAGCGTTAACACATTCATCCATGGATTGTACGAAATCCTACGAGAGGCTTGAGTTTCTGGGGGATTCTGTTTTAGGTTACCTCATTACAAAGCATCTCTACAGCACGTACCCTGAGCGCGACCCTGGCAATTTATCTGAGTTGCGTAAAAAGAATGTCGAAAACGAGAACTTTGCACGAGTTTCTGTAAAGCACAAACTTCATCAATTCCTCCCGGACCGCATGAAACAACAACCAGAGCTTCAACGTCTTGTAAGTTATTGTAAATACCATCTGACATCTCTGTGGTTTATTAGATGAATACAAAAATTATCACACCCAATTTGTTTTTGATTAATATATATAAGTTATAGGTTAAGTGTTATTAATGGTTGTTTATGTCTTAGCTACATGTTACATGTTATTATTAGTTTTCTTCTAATTAAATTGATGGTCTATCATAAACTACTCATTATCCATTCATCCGCTACAAATAATTTATTTATAATATCAATCTATCCAGTACACTTTTCTCATCCTATACAATTTAGGAAAAATACTTGCCAGTTCATCCTAATTCTAAAATATAAACTTGGTACAAGAATTCTAGAGATAATCTCAGAGTTTCCCAATCAATTTTGTTTTTGTTGTTTTACAGATTGAAATGACTGTTGTTTTATCATCCGCTACAAATTGTTTATTTATAAGATCAATCTATCCAGTACACTTTTCTCATCCTTTACAATTTAGGAAAAATACTTGCCAGTTCATCCGAATTCTAAAATATAAACTTGGTAAAAGAATTCTAGAGATAATCTCAGAGTTTCCCAATCAATTTTGTTGTTTTACAGATTGAAATGACTGTTGTTTTATCATCTGCTACAAATGGTTTATTTATAAGATCAATCTATCCAGTACACTTTTCTCATCCTTTACAATTTACGAAAAATACTTGCAAGTTCATCCGAATTCTAAAATATAAACTTGGTACAAGAATTCTATAGATAATCTCAGAGTTTCCCAATCAATTTTGTTGTTTTACAGATTGAAATGACTGTTGCTTTACATATTGAAAAGAGTTCTGTCAAAGCAATCTAGATAAGGATCGCCATGCCTCAGCTACATGTTACATGTTATCATCAATTTTCTTTAGTTAAACTAATTGTCTACCATGAACCGTTCATTATCTATTAATTAGCTACAAATTGTTGATTTATAAAATCTATCTCTACAATACACGTTTCTCATCTTTTGGAATTTACAAAAAATACTTGCAAGTTCATCCAAATTCTAAAATATAAATTTAGTTCAAGAATTCATTCAAATTCTAAAATATAAACTTGGTACAAGAATTCTGGAGATAATCTCAGAGTTTCCCCATCAATTTTGTTGTTTTACAGATTGAAATGACTGTTGTTTTACAGATTGAGAAGTTTGTCAAAGCCAGTGAAGATGATTCCGAATCCAAATCCTTACAAGTCGAGGATTGCAAGCCTCCCAAAGTTCTGGCTGACATAGTAGAATCTATAGCTGGTGCAGTATTGGTTGATAGTGGCTATTCTGTAGATAAAGTCTGGGAGGTATTTGTCTACCTTAATTTTCTTTCTTTCCCTGCCATGAATATGCTTCAACTTTCTAGTAAGATTCATGTCAAATTTGTATGCAAGTTGCAGGTATTCATGCCTTTGTTAGAACTAGAGCCTCTGGTGACTTCAGAGACACTGGAGCAGGATCCAGTGGCTGAACTTCAAGAACTCTGCGAAGAGCGCGGGAAAGACATAGAGTACAGATACCGTCAGAAGGGCAATATAGTGAGAGTGAAGGTATTTATCAATGGCAGAGGGATTGCGATTGGTGAACACCAGCAAACAGAATTGGCACACACAGAGGCTGCTAAAAATGCTTTGGGCGAATTACAGGACGAAGAAAGAGTAGAAACGGCTCGGAGACTTGAGAACCTCTGCACCGGTGATTTGTACAACTTTTGCTCGAAGAACCATTGGCCTTCTCCCTTTTACAGGTACGATTTTACCTCTTTAATAATCCACTCAACTCAACTTTTGTAACAAATCTTTACTTTATGGGATTCCATAAATCGTACGTCTTTAATAATCCACTCAACAAGTCAACTTTTGTAACAAATCTTTACTTTATGGGATTCCATTTTAGATGTGTGGATTTTTTTTTTTAATTATTAACAATAATACGAGTTAGAGGTATTTAACACTACCAGTGTCATGAACCAAACCATTCCAAAATATATTCAAACAACTGCTGTTAAACATCTTTACTTTTGAGATTCCATTTTATCTATTTCTTTTGTATTGAATCATGAACCATTCCAAAATATATTCAAGTTGTGTTAAACATCTTTACTTTTGATATTCCATTTGATCAATTTCTTATTTTTTTTGAATGTACATACTTAATATTTTTTTTGAATGTACATACTTAATAATGGGAAGTGCAAGCCTCCATGAGTCTCTCACCGTACCTGCTTGTAGGTTTGAAACTTGTTGAAATAAAAACCTTACCACATATTTCCACATATTTCTCTCACCGTAATATTTAACATTTTAAAAATTTAGAATTATAAACAAAATGTACCATTCAAGCACACTCACCTGGTGCCTTACCTTGTTTAGGGGCTAGTGGGTCATACCTTGTTTAGGGGATAGTGGGTCATATTCGAAAAATGTAAATTTGTGGAAGTGGAATGCTGTTTAATTGTTAATTAAAATGTAAGTTTATTTTGTTTTGATTGGTCTAGGAAAAAATGTTTTTTAATTTTATAATTTTTAAAAAGTTAAAATTTGAATATAAATTATAAAAAATTATTTTGTATATTTTGAAAATTCATAATTTGAATATAAAATTATTAAAATGTATTTTGATTTTAAAAATATGTAGATGATGAATGTATTTTGATGATAACAATGCTGATGATGATTAAGCAATTTGATTACTCTAAAATTTAACCATAATTTTAAATAATTTATAACCTATATTATTTCACTTCTTTGGAGGTCTCCACACACATACATTCATCACCTACCCTTATGAATGTGAAGGTGTCTATGTCTCACATGATGGCTCCATTACTATTGAGCACTATATCCAATATTTGTTAGTTGTTAAAATGAATTGTAATTTAAATAAATTACATCTCATTGAAACTTAAGAATTTCTAAATACAACCATTCACAAACTTATATTAGTTGTTAAATAAGAAGTTCTATTTGATTCAAAAGATTTCTTTCATAAAACCATCTATAAAATTACCAACCTATCATTTTTTTTTCAAAAAATTATTTAAATACCATTTTTTTCTCATCACCTCTTCCAATATATTCCATTTTTCTTTATCACCTCTTCCAATATATTCCATTTATAGCTTGGGATTAGTCATACAATACAAAGAAATTTTATTCATTGTTGACTGTCCACCATAAAGGATTACGAACATTTTGTTGATGTCTAGGGAAATTCACTTTATTAACCTCATTGGTTTACGTAGGGAATAGTCCCAATTAAAAGTTTCGCCATTTTAAATGGAAAACCTTCTATTTTTTTGTTGTTGGAGTGCCATTTCTAATTTATGCATTTTAATTCTAAATGAATTTAGAAGGCAATTTCAGATTGTGGTCGTACACTTAATCAATTTTTCCTACATAGCAATATTAAAGTATGATGTTGAAAAGATAAGAGTATGTTGTACAAAGGAAACACATCAAGAAAGCCTATAATGTCATTGTAAATTATAGCTTCACATAATTTGTTACCAAAAAAATAAATAAGGAAAGAACATACATTAATTGTATGAGAATAGTTTATAGCAAAAATATCTACTCTTACAAATTCCTAGAGCATTATGAAAAGAAAGAATAGTCTATAGTCAATCATAACAACACCCAAAACTTGCATCCGTTCTCGATAATAAATTTGAATCCTTTGAAGACAAAAATAAAAAACAAATAGACAATAAGATAAAAGTAATGGATCTAATAAGATGGACTTAATAGAGACCAGATTATAGGTTATGGAAAAAAAAAGCCAAGAAACCAAACAACCGGCCCATCAAAGAGATTTTGATACATAAGAAAATATTAAACTGAAAGACATGATCAAAGAGCTACAAGAAAAAGTAATTAAAAATATGACCATGAATATTTTAGAAGGTCAATTAGATATCAAACCCATTAAGGAGGAAATGAATAAGTTGTTAGAATTAGACCATGAGCAACGAATTAGCCTTGAACCTCATAATTTTTCAGTTTAAAAGAAGAGTTAAAAGAAGATACACTAGCCATAGTCAAGGTAGAACTACATAATAGACTACAAATTGAAACAACTTGCCTCACAGAAGCAAATGGGATGGGGAAATTAATTGAGAATAAATAAAGGTCGATTTGGGTCAAAGTTAGCTCTAATGGCCATAAATATGGCATACTAAACAAAAACTCTCATCTAAAAGGATAAGGAATATTCATAAATGAAGATATCAATCAAGAAGACCAAGTTGAATTAAGAAAGGAGATTCAAAAGGTAAGAGAAGCTAGGAAAGAAGGAGCATTTGCATTAATTAGAAATAGAAAAGCTATTATTCAGGACATAAACCAAAAAGATAATAATAAATAGCAATTAGACCAGGGAAATTTTGCCAATTGGCTATTTTTGGGGAATTTTTTCAAAAAATAAATTCGCTATTTGGTCATTTTTAAGCTCTAATATCGCCTATATTTACATAAAATATGTTTTTTTATCATAATATTCGCCAAAATTTACAAATTTCGGTAGTAAATTGTATGTTTCATATTTAATATTCACCTATCAATATATATATATATATATATATTGAATCCAAAATAATCGCCTATAATACTATACTTAAGTATACTTTTATAATCCTTAAAAGATACCCTGAATTAGACACACTCCAGATCCTCCCTTGGAACCACCGAGGCTTCCCATGGAACAAATCCCCCAAGTTAATTTGGATCCCAAGTGAAATTGATATTATCCTTCTTGTTGACACCTAGGAACACAAGGAATCTAAGGTCCCTAACATAGAAGAATTTTTCCTATGATAGATCTGGAAGAAGCAATCCCATTGTAGAGGAATTGGATGTATATCATGTTACATTAGAGAAAATGTCCCCCCCCATGCTAATATCTGGAATAAAGTTCCTCACAACCAGTATATTTGGATAGATATTTTTGACATAAATGCTAAGACACCCTACATAGCAATATGCTACTTCACCCCTATTCATTCTAACTTTTATAAGAAACTTGCAATATAGATCAAAATTTTCCTTACAATGGCTTGGAAAGTGATATTTCCACTCTAAGGAATGAAGGAAATATACTCTTAATGGGGGACTTCAACGCTTGAAATTCAAGCAAGCAAGTTATTCTTCTAAGAAACTATATTCTAACCCCAATCCTCTCTGGTTAGACAAAAGCCTTGATCTTGGCTGCTAGTACAAAAGAAGCTCAGTACATCTAGGTAAAAATTTGTTTCGATATGATCTAATCAAGCTATGTAGCACTCAATATCTTATAATTTTTAACAATTTAACAAAGTGGCCAAACTCTAGTTAGATGACATGTATTCACGGGCTTGGAAGCAGTGTGGTAGATTATGTTATATCTAATATCCTTTTATACAATCAAATGATAACTATAGACATTTTAAGCGACCACAAGCCTGACTCATATCATAGACCTGTAATTGTAACACTCAATATTTTTATGCATAGAGCTCCCATAGAATATAATTCTCACAATCAAAAGCACTTGATCTTCAATACAAATAAGGATGATATTTTCATAAATGAGTTAAAAAATGGATTGTTTATTCTATCAAGTACGGACAATACAGAATACCTCTATCATATTTTACTATGGTCCTCTCTTATTTCATTAACAAGTTCTCCTTTGAAGTTTCAAGTAAAAATAAAAATTGAAGAATCAACCCCTACTATGATAAAGAATGTAAGAATTCTAGTAGAGACATCAAGGAAGCTATTGAAGAGCCTCTAAAAATTGAGAAGATAAACAATTACAAAGACCTAATCAAAAGAGAAAAAACACATATATAAATAAAAAGCAGGAAAATATTTTACACCTCTTTAAGGTAACACCTAAGACATTTTGGAGGCATATTCTAACTAGTAAAAGTAAAGATAATAATAGGATTTCCTTGAAAAATTGGAATTCCTATCTTAAAAATATTTATGAATCCCTGAATATCATTGATAATATTCAAACCCTCCTAACACAAAATATTTTTTCTCATTAGAAGACATTGATTTCGTGGTTAATTTCCCTAAAAATGGAAAATCTAAGGACATTGAGGGTTACCAAGAAGAAATATTAAAAATTGGTAGGTTAGCCCTCATCCCTCACATCCACAAGCTCTTCAATCTAGCAGTCAAGCAAGGTTTCCCTAATCCTTGGAATCAGATCCTCATTATTCCTATCTATAAAAAATGGTGATAAAAATAATCCCTCAAATTATTAGACCATCATGATTATCCCTCTCTTATCCAAACTTTATGGTATCATTCTAGAAAAGAAAATCAGTGCATGGCTAGAAAATGAAGGTAAGAGGGATAAAAGGTAGGCAAGCATTATAAGAAATCACTCTGCAACGGACCAACTTGTTATACTTAGGATCATTGCATAGGCATTTCGTTATAGTTAATCCAATCTCTTTTTCGACTTTGTGGACTTTAGGAAAGCTTTCGATATGATTCCTAGGAATAAGTTTTGGAGTTGATTTGAAGAGATAAAGGTTCCTTTCGAGTTGAGAGCTGCTACGATAAGGTTGTCCAAGACTTTTGTTGCAAAATTTAAGTGTAATGAGAGGTGGTCGAAAGATATCAATAGGAATATATTGGAGTTAAGAAAGGTTTCCCCCTCTTCCCTACCCTTTTCAGCATTTGCACCGATAAGCTAGAAGTTTGTTTAGAAGAAGCAAGGTGCACTGGCACAAATTTAGTTGGTATATTCGCCATCCTCCTTCTTTATGCTAATGATATTGTTCTTATGGTGAGGTGCCCCTTTGATCTAGATAAGAAACTAATCATTCTCAAGTATTTCTTCCCTAATATGGGTATGACTATTAACACAAAAAAAGAGAGGTTATGATTATCAAGTCCATGAAGGTCACTTACGCTAATTTTGTTTATGACAATAGAAACTTGGAGGAAGTGTATTCCACAAGTATCTCAGAATTGATATCCATCACAAGGTTAAATGGAACTATAGCATTGAGAAAAGGACCAATGGAGGGTGGAAAGATTACTCTGGTCTTGAAAATAATTGCAAATCAACTAACCTTGTGATGTGGGATAAAAATAAGTTTCTTTTTGAAAATCTTGTCACTCCAATTATCATGTGCGGTTGTGAATTTTGAGGTTGCAACATATTTAGAGAATCCTAGAGAAAGATTGAGCACATATAGAATAAATTCATAATGTATACAATCAGTATTAAAAGCAATACACCATACCCTATTCTCCTTCTAGAAGTGGGTCTTCCCACCATTGAGAGTGTCTCCATGACTAGATACTTGATGTACAAGGACAAGATAAATATCATGAGAAACTAGAGACTTCCTAAATTTTCTTTAAAATATAGTCAAGACCAAATCTGACTCAAGGGTGTGAAATTATAAGTCATAGTATATCTAGGAGCTGACTATACCTCACAGAGAAAGAATGAGTAGAAAAGTTGAATAAGAGTGAAAACTGTAGTAAAAAAAAGCAGAGAAATAATTATGCACCAAAACTCAGATAGGAGTAGAATAATGTCACACGATCCAATAATAAGTATATTCAATAATGATGATACAATGGAGAAAATTTGAATCACACATGAGAATTTGAACCTCAGTTGGTCTAGCATAGGGACACCATAGGGATTATCACTACTAGAGTTCTCTGGAAGACTCAAACTCAACTGAACTGAACCTAAACTCAGCTGAATGAAGTCACAATCAGTTAAATGACTAAGTAAGGTGCGATAGTGAGTTTTTCATGCATGTCAATAAAAAATGGGCGCATGAGGCCACAATTAGTGGCATTTGGAGCTCCAACCCCCCAAAAGAGTCAGCTAACTCAAGTGGACTGCACTTGAACACTCAGTAGGTTCCTATAAAATAGGGAACTGAATGAAGTGATCCTAAAATGATGCCTGCAAGGATCAAAAGGTGGTATATGGATCCTGGATGACATATGCACACCACTAGGGGGAAAATGAAAACATCAACAACTAGGAAAAATAAATAATGCTAGGTTGGACAAGGATGGAGTATTAAAATATCCTAACACCCCCCCTTAATCCATAATTTTGCGTCATGGGCCCTGGTTACTAAGACCAAAGGTCACCCATACAATCAAAATAAATGATAAAAATAATTGCCCATGAACCAAGGAAATAGGGAAAACCTCATGGGAACCCCCCCCCCCCAAAATAGGACAATAGGAAGCTCAGAAAGATTTCACACCAAGTAGAGATCTGAGAAATACAAATGTCTTTTGAGTGAAAAATTTAGTGAATATATCTGCAATAATGCAGTGAGACGGTTCGATTGTGCACTAACTCCCTGATGTAGTGCATGTGAACCTAAATATTTTTGGTCCTTTGCTTCTGTACTGAATCACGAGAGATCTAGATGGCACTCTAATTTTAACAGAATAGGTCAACGGAAGGAGAAGTACGAATGCCAAACTCAGTCAAAATCCCATGCAACCAAACTTCATGGATGGTTACATTCACAACCCCTCTGTACTCTGCCTTTGCTGAAGATAGTGCAAGTGCTGCTTTCCTTTTGCTTGACTAGCAGATTAGTCTTGATTCAATCATCAATACATACCTTGAAGTGGAATTCCTATCAGTACTATCTCCATCCTAGTATGAGTCAGTAAAACCAACTAGATCTAGTGGAGCACCAGTAGAATAGTGGATCCCAAACTCTCTAGTACCTTGCACATAGTGCAAGATACTCTTAGTTTCTTTCCAGTGCAGCTCATGTGGCTCCTACATGTACCTAGCAACAACACCAACAACATATGATAAATATGGTCTCAAATGTGTCATATATAACAAGCTACCAATCAACTGTCTATAAAGTGTGCTATCAACCAAGGGTGTGGAACCACCTTCTTCCAATCTAATGCGAGATAGGAAGGGAAAGGATGTGGCTTTGCAATCAACCATATGAAAATTTGTTAGTAAATTAGATGCATACCTTGACTGTGAAGCCATGATACCTGAAGTGTTTTGAGTCACTTCAATACCAATGAATTGTTTCAACAATCCTAGATTTGTCATAGCGAATGCTTTATTCAAGGAAGACTTGATGTGCGTTAACCCAGTAGAAGATACACCAGTGATGAGCAAGTCATCCACATACATAGCAATCAACAACATACATTTTCCCTTATTTTGCATGTAAACATTGCAGTCAGATTTGCATCTCTCAAACTTCAGTGATAGTAAGAAGGAATCCATCTTGGCATACCATGCCCTTGGGGATTTCTTGATCCCATATAGTGATCTCCTCAGTCTGCATACTAAGGAAGGATCATTAGTGTACCCCTCAGGATGTATCATGTCGATCACTTCTTCCAAGTCACCATGCAATATGGCACTCTTTACATCCATGTGATGTACCTCCCATGCATACGATGTTGCAATGGCCAAAAAAATATATCATTGAATCCATCCTTGCAATAGGAGCGAATGTCTCATTGTAGTCCAAACCTTGGACTTGTGAGTACCCCTTTGCAACCAACTGAGCCTTGTACTTGGCTGTAGATCCATCCCAAGCTTAGTTTTGTAGGTCCATTTGCACTGAACTTCCTCCCAGGTGGAAGAAGGACAAGATCCCATGTTCCATTGTTTTGCAGTGACTCATGTTCTTCATCCATGGATGCTTTCCATCTCGGATCATGGCAAGCCTCTTTGTAAGGTTGTAGATCATATCCTACCATCATGAAGCACCTCTCATGGAGAAGTGGATCTGTATGGAAAAGTTCAATGTTTTCATCTTGGTATTGAGATCTTGTTCTTCTGTAGTCAGATGGATCTCCAACAGTAAACCCAACTGCCTCAATAATATTTTAGGAACACTTAGGCCTTGGATTAGGAGTGGATGCTAGATCTAGATCTGGATTTGCTAGATCAGCTTGCTCAACATATAGATATGAATCATATTGGTCTTCTTCTTCTAAATCTGAATATGGATCACCTATAGAAACATCATTAGGAGCGAATGGATGAGGTAGATCAGTTATACCTTCTTTGTCACCTGGTTGTAGATCATGCAATGGGTCCTCATTGAACTGCACACTTCTTTCAATGAAGCATCTCTTTGTTGCAATCTCCATCATCTTGTAAGACTTTGTATCTTCTACATATCCAAGAAGGATGCATTCGCTACTTTGAGGTTGAAGTGCTTTCCTCTTTTTAGTGGGGATTCTGGCCCATGCCTTGGATCCAAAAACCATCATATGAGAGACATTAGGTTTGTGTCCCTTCAATGCTTCGAATGGAGTGACCCCATCAACATATTTGTGGGGTACCCTATTATGAATGTATGTGGCACAGTTTATTGCTTCTATCTAGATATCTGATGGGATATCTCTTGCTTCAAGCAAGCAGGTATCCATCTCTTTCAATGACCTATTCTTCCTCTCCGCTACACCATTTTTTTTAGTGTGTATGGAACATAATGTTGAATCTTAATTCCTTTGGAAGCACATAGCTACAAAATATTTCTTTTGATGTACTCCCCTCCATTATCATATTTGAGTGCTTTGATATTCCTTCCAATAGTGTTCTCAACTAGGGATTTGAAAACTTTGAAGCATTCAAACACCTAAGATTTCTTCTTGAGAAAGTAGATCCAACATAACCTAGAGTAGTCATCAATGAAGGACAAAAGATACCTAGATCCATTCATTGAAACAGTGGGAATTGGTCCTGAAACATCACTATGAATCATATATAGGATGGCTGAAGATCTCTTTGCCTTCCCAACTTCATACTTTCGCTCTGGGCCTTCCCAACTTCATACTTTCGCTCTAGGTACTTCCCTACCAAGCAACCTTTGCAGATCCCTTGTGAGAATTTTATGTTCGATAGACCTTCAACCATCTCTTCCTTGTGCAACTCTTGGAGATATTTGAAGTTTAGGTGACCGAATCTTTCATGCAAGAGCCTACTTTTCTCATTTGCATGATTCAAGAGAGAACTTTGATAGGAGTATGGAAAGAAGGATGAGAACTCATAAGTCTTGGAGGCATGATTTGCAACTCCTTTGGCTATCATCTTCCCAGATGAAATCTCAATAATCTCAACTGAATCAAGTCCAAATACTACTTTCTTTGGAGGACCTGTGTGTGTCATCTGGTAAAAAGACAACAGATTAGCTGCTAGAGAGGGCACATACAATACATTGTTGAATATTATATGCTCAAGTTGTATGGTACCTTTCCCTTCAACAAAGATTTGAGAATCATCTCCCATGTGTATGCTTGGTCCATCGACGAGATCCAATAAAGAAAATGGATCTCTGGAGGAAACCAGGGGGTTGGAGGCTCCATAATCAATAAGAAAAGCTTGTGATTGTGAGAACCCAACCTTCAATGCATGGCATCTCCCATGATATTCTGACTTGCCTCCCGGATTAGACTTCCTTGTACCTTAAGGAAGGGAAATGTTATGTCACTCAAGAATTTTTTCCATTATATCTATGGTCTTCTTCATACAAGAACTCTCAGGATGATTACCCTTCTTGCAGTATGTACACTTGGATTTCTCAAACTTCTTTTGTTTGTCCTTGTTCGAGCTGGAGGATCCTTTTGATGGACTTGGTTTGGCATCATGATTGGGTTTAGATGGCCTCTTATCCTTTCCTTTGTGCTTCCCCTTCCCATTCACACTTTTTGGTTCTCCAGCCAAAAGAGATTGATTTTTGGAGGCCTTCAAGGCGCCCATTTGTATCAACTTATCTTGTTCTTGAATGAGAGATTCAGTGAAAAAATCTAAGGAGGGAATCTTCCTACTAGGGATTGACATTCACCTAGAATGGAAGGTAGAGACAAAGATGGAGAACTTAGGACCTAGCTTGCTCAAAATGGATAGCACCAGATGCTCATCCATCTCCTCAATGCCACATTGCTTGAATTGCATAACCAAAGATTTGAATTTTGAAAAGAACCGTTGAATGGTATCGAAAATGATCAGTTGAAGAGAAATCAACTCATTTTCTTGAATATGTCCTCTTAGCTCATATTGTTTGCCGAAGAGGGTCTCTAACTTCAACTGTAATTATTTTGGAGTCTTCAATCCATTGAGGTGGAAGAGTAGATATATGTAAATATGAATACACATGAAACCAAATGCTTCATCCAATCTATTAAGAGACTTGGATTTCTCCATAGTTGATTGTGGTCCGGGATCCTTCCCCATTGTTACCCTGTCCAGTGATTTTTTGCGCAATGCCATCTGCATATCATCCCTCCAATCAAGGTAATTGAAGGGTGTCAGGATCTTGGGAGAGAGAGGAGAGTTCGAATTGTCCATTAGAAGTGTTGGAGTGAATACAAGGTGAAACTGCTGCTACTGCAGTAAAACTGTTGCAATTGCTGCTACACTAAAAAAATTTGAATGACTTGCAAAAAAATATCAATTTTTGTTATAGACTACTACTGATCACTTCTTTAGTACAGTAGGCATATTTTTCCAGATCTTTCACACCTCGCTAGACCTCATTGGATTTCTCCAATGAATTCAATGCAATGGCACCAGGATTTGCTGTGGAAATCCAAAGGCTTCTGGTGCACTACCGAAAGAAGATGCTCAACCTATACACTCAATGGCTTTGATACCATGTGAAATTCTAACTCACAGCAGATCTAAGAGATGATTATACCTCACAGAGAAAGAATGAGCAGAAAAGTTGAATAAGAGTGAAAACTGCAGTAAAAAAGAGCAGATAAATAATTATGCAGCAAAACTTAGATAGGAGAAGAATAATTTCACATGGTCTAATAATCAATATAGTCAACAATGATGATACAATGGAGAGAATTTGAATCACATAGGAGAATTCAAACCTCAGTTGGTCTATTATAGGGATTATCACCATTGGAATGCTCCGAAAGACTCAAACTCAACTGAAATGAACCTAAACTCAACTAATTGAAGTCACAATCAGTTAACTGACTAAGGAGGGCGCAATAGTGTTTTTGTCATGCATTTCAATAAAAAATGGGCGAATGAGGCCAAAATTAGTGGTATCTGTAGCTCCAACCCCCCACAAGAACCAACTAACTCAGGTGGACAGCACTGTAACAATTAGTAGGTTCCTATAAAATAGGGAATTGAATGAAGTGGTCCTAAAATGATGCATGCAGGGCTCAAAAGGTGGTAGATGGATCCTGGTTGATATATGCACACCTCTAGGGGGAAAATGACATCATCAACAACTAGGAAAAATAAATAATGCTAGGTAGGACAAGTATGGAGTATTAAAATATCATAACAAAGGGAGGATGGTATAAAGATTCCATGGTGTGGTTGAAACATTGGGGGATCGAAAAAAACTGCCACTTTATAGGATATCAACAACACTAAGAACATGATCACTTCTAAGTTCAAAGAAAGAATGTGGGGCACGAACGAATTAGAGGTTAAAAGGAAATTAAGATATTATAAGGAGGTCATTAACCCTAATCTGTAAGATAAACAATATCTCATTTTTTTAACTAGTTCGAAGAAGAAAATTAATATAGTTAAGATAAGAACAAACTCTCATGAGCTTCATAGTGAAATATGGCACTAGACAATTCCTAAAACACCATTGGTGGAAATGATTTTCCATCTTTGTGAGATTACGAGTGTTGAGGATAAAATTATTTTTCTCTTAGAATTTCCTATATACACCCACATGAGAATGCAATTTCATAATCTTTGCTACAATACATACATCCATAACCTTATGACTTGTCTAAACTATGGATACTTAAGAATACTTCTTTCCAATATTTTTGAGCATAGAAATAAAATTTTATATCAATCAAAGTAATATTCTTAAGGTCTGATATACCAGAGTTGGTATCAGTATACACTAATCATCATCAGCATCATCACAATGTAAAGTAAAATTCACCTTTTTATTTATATTTATTCTATCTATGCACTAAAATGGGAGCATTGGGAGTTTAATCATTTCAATTCCATGCCTCTTCACAAATTATTCCTAGTTGTCAAGAGCATGTCCCTCCACATTTGTTTTCCCTTATACACATTATTTATAGGCTTCAAGTATTTTTCTAATTTCATGCAATCATGGGAAGGCATGTTGTTTCACCAGGTCATAGTATATAGATATTTTAATATGTACTTTATCTAGATTTCTATCCAATTTAGATATGAAGGAATTCACTAAGTTTATCTCCTTAGTTGGGCTCCTTATATGCTCCCTAATCCTTTCTTTGTTGGTTCTAGTAATAATTTTTAAGAGACTCCATTATTGACTTTGTCTTTCTTGCAATGTTGACATCACCTCAACTTGATAGATCAATGCATATTTTTCTTTGCAAATAGATTAATGAAATTAATGCATTACTACTTATATATCCTCCAATGTTGCTCATAATCATTCAATAATTCCAAGGCATCCTGATCTAATTATTGATATGCATATTGCCATCACTCAAGTCTAGTATCATTATTTAGGATCTTCCTTTCACTTATCCTTGTAACATCATGGGTTGCATCAACAAAATATTACTACAATTGTTTCACAAGAATGAGATATTTCTTCCACCCTTCTTATCTTCTTTTCCACTCTTGTATGTTGCGAAAGATGGCGATTTATTCTTGATATTGACCTTGGAATGATTGAACTTCTTGTAAATATTCCTCTACATTGTTCTTATATCGTATTTTATTTCTAAAGCACACTATACAAATTGTACAATGTCACCCTTTGTATCTTGATGATATCCTAGTTGGTTTTCATGGCCCTCAATTTCATTCCTATGATTTTCGATGTCTCTATCCACGTTGAGTACGCTAGATTTTGTTTCTTGAGGTTACACCATCATACAATATATCTATTAGATATATCTCATTCACACATAGCACCATGGTTTCCATGTTTTTCATTAGGAATTAATTTGTAGTTATTTTCCTCTTATGTTTTTTCCAGACAATTTGCTTCTAGTTTTTATTGAAGAAATGTTGTTGCGTCGATCAAACTGCTTTGTATGTTTCTTGGTATGATAGTACAATTGTTTCAAAACTAGGATCTATAGGGGATGGCATTTCTCCTGCAATGATAATTTCCATGGAGGAAATCATCATCATGCCCTTAGGTGTTGGCATTTGTCTACTAGGTGATCTAGCCCTAGCTTCTCTTTCTACTAGGCTCCTCAATTTTATTTTCCTCTTCTTCTTCAATGCTTTGGATTCAATCCTTCTTTTCATCAACTTCTACTTATTCTTTCTTCTTTATGCTTCCTTCCGATCAACTCATTGTTTTGCTTCAACTTTAGCTCTCTTTATCTCCATTTCAACTTCAATTGATTTATTTTGTGCTTCAACTTTGATTCTATTTTTTCTCCCCCTCTTTATTTATAGATTGTTTTGTTTCTTCATCCTTAGTCTTCTTATTCAATACCTTAACCTTAATTTTCCTTTCATATCTACTACAACTTCATATGATTGTTTCTCTTCTTTAGATATAGTTCTTGCCTCTTCTATGCTTCAAATTTTGTAACTCATTTTACCCATACTTGTACTTCTTCATATGAGAGTTCTCTCATTTATTCTTCTTCCTCTAGGCATTATTTGTGGGATTATGAATAATAAATGGCCACGTAGTTCCAGTGATTCTCCACTACATTAGTTGGATCATGCATATTGAACCTTTTTTTTTCAAACCTATATTACTTCATTTTCTTAGCTTCTACTTTTTTAAAAATAGAGTTTGTTAGTCGATATAATCAAATGAAGAAGGGATAGGTAGGACAAAACATTATATATATATATGAATAAAAATCATGGATATCTATATAATATGTAATTTCATAGATGAATAATCAATTTGGCACATCCATAGTCATCAATATATGTTAGGACTTGGGTAATATCTTCTAATAACCTCAATAATTTATTATACAAATTAACTTATATAAGGGATTGAAGAAATTATCCCATATCGTGGTATACTGGTGTATGTACATGTTCTTCCATAGGTATTGAAAATACACATAAATTGGAAAAAAAGTTGCATTCCATCTCCATCCCATCTCATGGAAGGGATTGACAATGCTTATGATATCTATGATCACATATAAAATTTCGGTTGTGTTCCAGGTGTGGGGTACTTGATTGTTGCCACTACATCACTAGTTGTGTGTGATAGGTTAGTTGCCTAGTTGAAAATCATCCCCTTATTTAATGTATAAAAGTGGAACCCATGCCTTCTAAAAAGGTGTATCATTTTCCTCTCCATATAACCTTATTACCATGACAACAATATGTCTATAAATTTCCCTTAATTTTGAGGTAGGACATCCTTATGTCCCATTCTTCGAACTACTTTCCTTATTCCCTCCACTTACTGATGATTTTGTGATAATATTTTTTTCAAGGGAAAATTATCCCATCCATGCATCAATCATGTACACCTTCACTCTGGGAAATTTGTATCATGTCTCTAGGCTATCATATTTAAATGAATCTATTCTCTTGTCTTGATATTTACCATTATTTTGGTGTCAATTTTAGTATGATTTATGATCTACCTAATCATCTCAACATAGGGCACTAAATCAGTATTGACAAATACATCACACAACTATGACCTTTGGATATTTTGGTCAGTGGTGGTATCTTGTTCTTCCTCTTTAGTTGGATCCATAACAATGGCGGTCCTTTTTTCCTCTTCATAAATTCACAAAATTTTTCCACTTTGTGGGGCATGTTGAAGGCCTAGTAAACTAAAATTTTATTAGTATATTGAAAGTGCATTGGTTCCATGCCCTCAAATTATATCTTAGTGTTTTTTTTGTTTCTTATGATTCACTTTATTCCGAGAAATATAGATATTCTTGAAATCCATTCATTTAAAACAACAAGGCACAATAGAAACCTAAAAACAATTGTTTTGAAAATGAAATTACAATGGAGTATTAATCAATCTAAAAATGTATCTATACTTTTGGGAAAATAAAACTATCACTTGAAATCTTAGCACTATGCAATATTCAGTTGGATATTACAAGTTTGAAAACAAAGCCATACCTTTATTTGAGTAACATTGCTCTTTGAAATAATTAGTGACCAATATGCTTGGCAAAGTTAGTTGGTTCTTACAAACTATTATTGATTCAAAACTAGAGCTTGCATATGAACTAAATAAATTATTTTGATAGTTTCTATATGAACCATAAAATATTGAAACAAACAATGCTCCCATTATTTATACAAATAAATATTTGAAATAACATGGGAATGGATTCATTGGGCCGAGAAAAGAACTATAACTTAAATGTGATTATATTCTAACCAACATCCAACATTATCACAAACTTATACTCTTCCACTACTAAATTGTAAATCTAGACAACCTTTAAAGGTCATGAGGTGTGGAGGAAAATAAAAAAATAAAAATCAAGGGTTACTCATAAAAATATGGGGTGCTCTTATACATCTGATCATTTTTTTTGAAATACAAGGTGATCACCTATTTCCACAGAAAGTCATTCAAATTGATAGGAGTAGGCATATAGAGAGGGGCATAAAAACTTGAATATCGGGTCATGTGAGAATTCAAAAATGTCAATAATTGCTATGATAGGGACCCCCTCTTGTTTGAATTGAATAACCAAAGGTAATCAAGGAAGAGGATTTAAATTATACCATCGAACAATCTTGATAATTCTGAAAATTAAATAAAACCTATGGAAAATACCAATAATGGTGCATGAAAATGGGATAAGAAGTCTACTTAGCAACCTCAACAAAGAGATCCTTGTAGTTCAATAAAAAATTCTTTGAAAACTTGTAGACTCTTTTCAATTTTGAATTCTTGATTTTGTAGGAATGGCATGGCAATTTGAACTCTTACCCTAACTTTAAACTGACTTGTTGAAGAGAATTATAGGCAACACTGCCTAATTCAAGAGTAAATTATTTGTTAAATAAGTGTATGAATACTAACATCTAATTTTAATCAAATGTGAGAGGATGATTGATTTGAATAAAAAATATATTAGGCATGCGCTTGCTTTGATTTTGAAATATTGTGAAGATCACACTTTTAATGCAGGAATTTTGAATAATATTTATGGGTTTGATGAACTATCAAGCTCATTTGAAATATGTTCTTCCAAACTCCAAAGGAACTCAATGAGCCATTGAGGTAGTTAGATTTTTTTATCATGCATTTCAAAAATTCCCAATGAATAAGCTACTGGGAGGGATCACGACAAAGGTCACTATTTGAGTCTTGTAAATAGGAATTATAGAGACTATTGGACATCATTCAAAGTTGATAGTATGTTTCAAATTTATGATGGTTTGATGAACTATTTGATCCATTGAAGTTCCTTACATTAATAAACCTCAAATGAGGGTTAACGAACTATTAATGAAAGCCATGAAATGCTAATATATTTGGATGTGTGAAGAAGCACAATGAAACATTGGAATGCTTTGAAATTTTGAATGGTGAAACTTCAAAATATTCAAAATGATATATCAATGGCATTTACCCATATCGAAAATTACTTTGATACCCAATTCTATTTTCTTTAAAATTCCTTGGCTAGCTGTAAAATTTTAATAGTGGAAGCAAAAATACAACAACCAAATTAATTAAATTCCCATCCCAATATATGTATGTAATCCTACCATTAATTCATCCTTAATTATGGTAATGAAATCCATGCACAAAGATTTATATAAATTGCAAAGTAAATAAATGTATAACATAAATATAAAACATGGCATTTCATACACATTTAAGGCACTTTATAGTGATCCTTAACCTAGAAATTGAGTCACAACAATGATATAGAACCCTTAAACTTTATAAATCACAAGATACATTCACACCATAAAGAAAATAATAATCTAGAGAAGAAACCTTAAGGCAGGGTAACACCATCATTTACTCCTTAAGGAAAGAATGATTCCCCAAGCGATGCTTGCTACAACACTATCCATCCAAAATATATCATACAATGATAATAATGTATATTTATACTTTATCATGAGTATTTCTAAGGGGATTATTCTAACTAACCCTTATTATTATATTATTTTTGTTAACTAACTAGTGTTCCTATTTATTACCCACCAACTACCAAGTGGGTCTATGGCCACATTACATACATTATCCCATTGGGTACTTCCCTTGGTAAATTACATTACACCTCCGTTAGAATGTTTCATCCTTGAAATATGGGAGGAAGCCATATAATATTATCTATCAAGCAATGTATCCAACTGGTACCAAGTATGAGCATCTAGCCATCCTAGTGAAAGTGGAAATGGGGTGGACATGCTTCCTTTCCACCTTAATATTGATTTCTTTGGTTCCATATTTCCATTCTACTACTTTAATATATCCATACATTTCTTTAAGTTCTCCATGTGATTCCATATTGGTTTCCTTTTGGGTTCCATGTTTTTTGATGTTTCAAACCTTTCCTTAATGACTATTGTTTCTCATGGTGCTGTGGGTGCCGATAGACTACAAACTTAACTATTGGTTCTTACTTATTTAAACTTGAACCTATTTTCCTTCTATTTGTGTAGCTCAGTATATTCTTTTTCGTGTTTAACTCATTCTTGGGTATTTTCTTCATGTGCTTCTATATATCTTTCTTCTTCTGATTCAAGCTCAAACTCTTTGTCTGATGTGTCAGTAGGGGTTTAATTATTTTGATTGAAAGGACGTATTCAAGTCCACCCTTGGTCCCTTCTTGTTTAGTGAGAAAAATATGTTTCATTGTAATTTTATTTTTCTTATACCAAAGCTTCAAGAAAGTATTTTGCACATTAATATTAACTATAATAACAAAGTCCTTCTAAATGTATCCCAAAACAACTCCCATGCCATTCTTATTGATAAATATATACAAATTTGTTCAACATTTCTGGATTCACTATGCTCATGTTTAATTTATCGATGTGTAATATCCCTTTTTCAATTTTTATTAAAATGCCCAATTTTCCACTTTTTTTCCCAATTTCGACCTTTGACTAGTTTTACTGTTTTGACCTCCAAATCAACCCAAATGCTCCCAAATCTTCTGTAGGAGTGTATGAATGGTACTTAGACTTGAATATAAGGTTCAGGGATGTTTTATGGCCCTCCAAATACTTCTACAAACTTGATTTGTATTCTGATCAATATATGTAATTTTGACTAGTAATTTGTGCATCAAATCCCCCTCGGGTAACACTGCAAATGGCCTTCCAAATGCCTCCAAACTCCCACAAATTTATGAAAAGAGGTATATAATGTGTTAAGTATGTGATTAATGTCTCATATGGACCATTAATTTATTTTTAATACTGTTCTAACTCTCTCACATTCAACAGCAAAAACCCCCAATTCGACCCTTGGGGAAATGGCACTATTTCACCTCCCAATACAACTAAACTGAGTAAAAATGCTTCAAATGCTCAAGTACAGTACATGAAACTTGTAGAATACATCCATGGCATTATATTTATCACAAATATATCAGATAATCATCCATCCATTCGAAATAATCAACATTATAGTGTCATACATCAATGCATTGGGGAAATGGACATTGTTTGCTCATTAATCAATAGTTTTGCATACAACCAGTGGGTATTTCGACCTGAGACTTTCTGAATATGAATAATAGAGGATATGAAGCTATTACAATCATAAATATATAATGAGAAGCTCTCTCAAGAAGCACAAGTGCTCACCAAAAACGCCCTCCCTCAAGGAGCACGAATATGCCTTCAAAACTGGAAACGGTGGAGAGAAAGTGCTGCACTAAACCAAACCATGAAACTTCCTGTAGCTGCTACCTACAAATACAAACTCCATTAAAGCACCATGAAAGACCTGAGTGGCCTCTCCAAACACCAACTTGGATGGGAATCTTTCACCCTCGAAATTGGCTAAGGCAAGAAACTAGTCATCCACTAGCTCTCTCTTCACAAATGCAATTTTTCTCAAATCATCAAAATCCATTCTCATACTTGATTTCTACATTTTATAACCAACATTAGCCTTCAAGGGGTCGAAATCCTCTCAATAGATTCAATAATTTTCCATTTAGAAAATATTCCTCATTTGCCACTTGTCTCCTAGTTCCAACCTTCCATCTTCTCCCAAATTCGAATTTGAGTCTCTTTAGATTCCTCCAACTCCATGAGTGCCTTCTTGAGCCTATTTTTGGGGCTGACATGTCATAATTTTCAGGTGTAAGAAGTCAGGTCTGAATTTTGTCATAAAATGTCATAGATGCTTCATTATTGTTGTCATAAAACTAGGGAATCTAGCCCATGTGTCCACTAGTCTCCAATTTGACTCTTCCTCTCCCATGGAGGTTACTATTCATTCCCATTTCGACCTAATATGCTCAATGCCATGTGTTATGACTTACCAACTCACCCAAGAGTTTTCACCTTCCCATGAATTCGAATTGGCAAGAGAGAGCTGCCATGTGTCATTGAAAAATCAAGCTAGTGTGGGTCCCACCACCTCCATATGTCTCCAAAACCACTTGCCACCTAGAATTTCTCTTGAATTTATTTATTCATCATATTTATTAAATTCTTGAACCCTTCTAATGTCTAAATATCATTTATTAGTTTCCTTATTACCATCCCACATGTGCCCATCCAACCTAGGAAACTAGTAGGATTGATGGGATTGTCTTACTATGCACTTATTTGAATGGGGACATTACACGATGTTTCATACCTATAATACACAATCCATCATTAATATAATAAGAATAACAAATGATTAGAGAAGGATAATTATATCTTTCCAGAAAGAGGGAAGCCATCAATAAAGCAATAGAGGTTATCTAGGGAATCTCTCTACTAGGAATATACAAATTCTCAAATTTAGGCTAGATTTCCTATCACATTAGCCCCATTATCCTTAATAACAATCCAATTGGAAATGGCATAAGCTTCCATGGTTATATAGTTCTTAGTTTCTAGAAATTATTGTCCTTTCCTCTACTCCACATTTCATACAATCACACATCATTAATGAATGATTGAATGTTCCAATAAATCTCCATGTGGCCCTGATGGGGAGCCCATGTTTTTCCCCCTTTAATTGGGCCAATCTTAGGATAATAATACATAAAGGTTAATTAATCAACTCTCATAACCAAGGGTTTAGGAAGTTTTGATATATATCACTAGCTAAGGTTTACAATCAAGGCCTAAGGGATTAGGTTGACAACTCAATATGGTATTCTCCTCTTAGACCCCTTTCACTTCGCCTCACTTGTGGAGTCATAACTACCCATCTATTTTTTTTAATTCTTCATTTACAACTATCAAGGTTTTTTGATGCAGGAGCATCGGGGCCTAGGCAGATTAGTCGAAGTTGATCGACAAGAGGGGAGCCAACCAGCGAGGTTGCCGATGACCACTGGTCCGGAGAGCAGGTTGACTTGTTAAAGTCAACAAGTCGAGCAGAAGAAATCGGAGTGCGACCGAATGGAGCAGCACAATGGATGTTGCCATTGGTTGAGAATAGACAGGAATTAGTCGATAGACGACAAGTGAAAGGAGTAAGATGTCGGGTAGTCGATGAGTGGTCGAACTACGACACGACAGGTTTGGCAAAGACAAGTGCGGAGGAAGGGGAGGACTGGTGAACCACAGAAGATGAGAAACAAGCTGAAAGGAAGGTCGAGATGTGACCGAGTACTGTAAAAGGGTCGGAAGGACAGGAAGTCAAGGGATTGTACCTGGTAGCTGTTCGGGGTTGCTGAGGAAGTTAATACAGTTATTGTGAGTTGGTGAAAGACATGAGAGGTGACGTCATGGATAGAGGATGTGAAGCACAGCTAGGAGCTGACAGTTGCAGGTTCATAGGATTTGGAAGGATCGACAGACATGAGGATGCGTGTCTCAGGGATTGCAACAGTCTCGGGAACAGCAGCAGCAGTAGGGTAGAAGACGTAGGAGAGGAAAACACGGAGGGATCTTCAATATTTGATGAGTAGCATCAGAGAACAGAGCCGAGATGAGTTGTGAAGAGTCACATCGGCCAAAAGAAGAGAATTGAGATCGAGCCATAGCTCAGCGTTCCGAGTTCAACCAGGAGAGGGTGAGGTCGACACACAGAGAGAACACACCACAGTTACTTCTAAGTTGTAACGGCTGAGGCCGACTATAGTTAGTTATTTGTTTACAGTTATTCCGCATTGTAACTGAATTCTGAGAAGTAATATAAAGCCACTTCTGGCATCTTGCTTTACACCTGTTTGTGTAAGCATTGTGGTTTGTGTCATGTGTATTGTTAAGCAAGAAATTATTCCAGCAAGGTGACTTGCGTCAGCTGGTATCAGAGCACGGATCATAGCAAATCAGGGAGGGAATAAAGAACCGGAAGAAAGTCTAGTTGAAAGACGACTGTACCAACTGTGAATTGCGTTAGTTGGTATCAAAGCAGAATAATCCGTCAAGTTCATGATAGTGAGCCTACAAGTGAGTTGAATAGATCCAGCTGCGGTTGGGTAGAGTTGTGCACGACTTGTTTAAAGTCCGGTTGTGATTGGACATGTGAGGGTTTCAACAGAGGTTGGAAATGGCTTATAGAGGCATTAATGTCTGAGGACGAAGGACGCGTGGCGCAGTAGCCATCACAGTGGATCATGAGATGTTTGACGAATGCGTCAGAATGATGCGAACTTTGACAAATGAAGTCGTGGCGATCAAGGAAAGCCAAAGGCGTGGTTGTATTTCTGAAGCACTAGACCACAGTGACGAGGAAGTCAAAGAAGTGGTAGCGCGGGAAGAATCCGCAGAGGAACTAGAGGAAAAATTGATCAAACTTCTGATGGATATGAGAGGTCGGGCGAAGATAGACGTGCATACGTACTCGGGAAGCCTGGACCCAGAAGATTTGATCGACTGGTTCAAAGAGATGGAGAAATACTTCGACATAGAGTAGATCAAGGATCCTAAATGGGTTAAGACTGCATGTCTAAGGTTGAAGAGTCATGCCTCATTGTGGTGGGACAATGTACAGGCTGACAGACTCAAGAAAGGCAAGGAGAAAATCAAGTCTCGGGACAAAATGGTTGCCAAGCTGAAGGGAAAGTTCTTGCCAAATGACTATGTGATTTCCTTGTTCAGGAAGTTACAGAACTTTTGATAGAAAGAGATGACCATGAAAGAGTACACGGAGGAGTTCTACTGATTTTTGATTCGGTCGGGACAAACTGATGAAGGAGAAGAAGCTGTCTCTAGATACGTGAACGGCTTGAAATATGCTATTCAGGATGAACTTAGCATGTCGATATTCAGAGCAGTCGGAGAAGCCTACCAGTTAGCTCTAAAGGCAGAAAAGAAGCTATTAAGAAAATCCACAGTGACCAGGGGAAGGATGACTGGTCGGGGTGTGAAAACTGTCTCCGCAAAAGTCTAAAGTAGCGGGTACAGGAGGGAAGGTGTCGAAGATAGCCGACGCACAGAAGGGACATCAACAGGGAAGGCTCAAGAAAACTGACGCGATGGTCATGAGAACCACAGTCGAGGTGCTCATAGTCGAAGTGGTCCATCCAATAAGAAAGGAGCTAACAAACTAGCCATAATCTATTACAAGTGTCGAGGAACGAGACACAAGGCATATGAGTGCCCGGAAAACCTACATGTTGCAGAGGAGTCGAAACCCAGACGTCGAAAGGATGAGCAAGTCGACGAGAGGGAAGAATCGACATCTGACATCAGTGGAGGTGAAAAGAAGAAGAACAAGAATCTGATGGTTTAGAGGACCTTGATCCAATAAGATCAACGTGGCCCGATGGAACCAGCACAATGGAAGGTGATCTTTTGAACGAAGGTGCGGATCAGGGAACGACGTTGCAAAACCATAGTTGATGGTGGAAGCACGGAGAATCTTGTGTCAACGGAAGTCATTGACAAGATCGGGTTGAAGTGTCGAGAACATCCACACCCCTACAAGATCTCATGGTTGTAGAAAGGACACCATGTCAGGGTGACCAGACAGTGCTTGATCAACTTCAGAGTCGAAGGATTAGAGGACAACGTACTGTGCGATATAGTTACCATGGATGCATGCCATCTATTTTTAGGAATACCATGGCAATATGATCGGAAAATGATATATGATAGTCGAGCCAACACGGTCATAGTGTGGAAGAATGGCGTGAAGAGGACTCTTAAGCCGAGGCGAGAAGAGCTAGCCGATAGTCGGGATGACGACAACAATCTTTGGGAAAAGCGAGTGTTGATGAGCACCGCAAAGGAATTCCTCGCAGAAGAGGAGAGGTAGTCAGGATGTTTTGCGATCATTCCGAAAGGACCATATGTCGAAGGAACGACCAGGGAGGAGAATATTCCGGTCGAGATCGAGGAGTTGCTCAAAGAATTTAGGGACATAATGGCTGATGAGAAATTGATATGATTGCCGCCGACAAGGAGCATATCCCATCAGATCGACTTGATTCCAGGGTCGAGTCTGCCAAAAAAAGCACCATATAGGATGAGTCCGACAGAAGGACAAGAGCTAAACCGATAGGTCCAAGAGTTGTTGGACAGGGGATTAATCAGAGAAAGTCTGAGCCCGTGTGCAGCACCAGCGGTATTGACACCAAAGAAAGGTGGGGAATGGAGAATGTGTACCGACTCCAAAGCCATCAATAGGATCATGATCAAGTATCGGTTTCCATTACCAAGGATGGACGACTTGATGGATTGCATGAGTGGAGTGACATACTTCACAAAAATAGACCTGAAGAGTGGATATCACCAGATTAGGGTCAGAGAAGGAGATGAATGGAAGACAACATTCAAAACAAAAGAAGGGTTGTACGAGTGGTTAGTCATGCCATTTGGGTTGACTAATGCACCCAGCACATTCATGAGATTAATGAATGAAGTGTTGAAACCATTTCTAGGAAATTTTGTCGTAGTCTATTTAGATGACATTCTGATTTATAATCGAACCAAGGCAGAACACTTGGAACATGTTCGACAGGTATTGCAGAAAATGCAGGAAGAAAAGCTGATGGTAAACCTACAAAAGTGTTTCTTCATGAAGAAGGAATTGGTGTACTTGGGGTTTGTAATCTCGGGTAAAGGGTTGGTGATGGACCCGGACAAGGTGAAGGAAATAGTGGATTGGCTGGAACCGACAAGTACGACTGGAGTAAGAAGTTTCCATGGACTTGCTAGTTTCTACTGGAAGTTCATTTGGGGATTTAGTCGAATTTGTGCACCATTCACAGAATGCATGAGAAAGGGTGAGTTCAAGTGGACGAACAAAGCCTAGAAATCTTTCGACGAATTGAAGGAAAAGGTCACTGAGAGCCCAGTCTTAGCGCTCCCGGACTTTGACAAAGTTTTCCAGGTCGATTGTGATGCGAGTGGAACGGCAATTGGAGCAGTGTTGAGCCAGGAGGGCCGACCAAATGCATTCTTTAGTGAAAAACTGAATGGAGCGAAGTAGAAGTATTCGGTCTATGACAAGGATTTTTATGCTATCATTCAAGTGCTGAAGAAGTGGAGGCATTATTTGCTGCCCAAGGAATTTGTGTTGTACACAGATCACCAAGCACTGAGGTATTTGAACACTCAGTCGAAATTGGATCAGAGACACATGAAGTGGGTGGAGCTACTTCAGAGATATACATTCGTGTTGTGCCATAGGTCGGGCAAGTCGAATAAAGTTGCCGATGCATTGAGCAGGAGAGTTGCGCTATTGAGCATGACGACAGTCCAGGCAATAGGGATAGAGTCGATATAGACGGATTATGGGACCGACAAGGATTTTATGAAAGCATGGAAGGCTTGTCGTGAACCTTGGAGTATCGACAGAACTCCATATTTGAGTTACTTCATCCAAGAAGTCTATCTGTTCAGGCGAAGTCAGTTGTATATTCCTAGAGGATCAGTAAGAGAGAACCTAATCCGAGAGTTTCATAATGGCGGGTTAGCAGGACACTTTGGTATCGACAAGACCAAAGCACTGGTTGACGAGAAGTATTTTTGGCCAGGGATGTCGACAGATGTCAGAAGATGGGTTCGACAATGTCAAGTTTGCTAGTTGGAAAAGGGAAGGAGTCAGAACACAGGGTTGTATACACCATTGCCGATACTAGATAACCCTTGGGAGCATCTTAGCACGGATTTTGTGTTAGGATTACCGAATACTCAGCAAGGAAGCGATTCGATATTTGTTGTAGTCGACAGATTTTCGAAGATGGTGCATTTCATAGCATGTAAGAAGACAAGTGACGCCACAAGGATTGCTGTACTATTCTTCAAGGAGATAGTTAGATTACATGGGTTGCCAAAGAGTATCATGTCGGATTGGGATACCAAGTTTATGGGGCATTTTTGGAGAACCCTATGGAAGAAAATAGACATGAAGTTGCAGTTTAGTTCGACATACCATCCGTAGATAGACAGACAGACCGAGGTGGTCAACAGAGTTTGGGAAACCTTCTAAGATGTCTAGTAGTTGACAGACCCAAGTAGTGGGAGAATGTATTGGCACAGGCGGAGTTTGCATACAACAATTCTGTGAATCGGTCGACGGGATTGAGTCCATTCCAAATTGTTCAGGGGAGAAGCCCACACGGAGTGGTGGATTTGGTCGAATTGCCGACAGAAACCAGGAAGAGTGCGGATACAGAATCGTTCGCCGAGCATATGCATGAAGTTCATGAAAATGTGTGAAAGCGCATAGAGAAGAGTAACGTGGCATATAAGTTGAGGGCCGACAGGAAAAAGAGGCTACAATGATTCCAAGAAAGGGATTTAGTCTATTCATACTTACGAAAGGAGAGATTTCTGACAGGAACATACAACAAGCTGAAGCTGAAAAAGATAGGATTGTGCAGAATTCTGAAGAAGATTTCGGACAATGCTTATGTGTTGGAATTGCCGGAAGACTTGAACATTTCAGCAATGTTCAATGTTTCAGGCCTGTACAAGTTTGAAGAGGGGTCAAGCAGTGGAAGCGAGGAGGTGATAAGCATCGACTGGACAGACCAAATTCTAGATCGACATAAGGAAGAGATCGCAGGAGTATTTGAAGAGCACGAGGTTGGGCGAACGCGTAGTGCACAGAAGAAGGAATAGTTGGTGTGATGGAAGAATGACGAGTTGCAGGAGGCGACATGGATTTCCGAAGAAGATTTCATGAGACTGACGGAGCAGTCAAATTCTTTTTCACTTGGGGATTTTGATGCAGGAGCATCGGGGCCTAGGCAGTTCAGTCGAAGTTGATCAACAGGAGGGGAGCCGACCAGCAGGGTTGCCGATGACCACCGATCCGAAGAGCAGGTTGTTTTTTCGAAGTCAACAAGTTGAGCAGAAGCATTCGGAGTGCGACCGACTAGAGCAGCACAACAGATGTTGCGATTGGTCGAGAATCGACAAGAATTAGTCGATAGACGATAAGTGAAAGGAGTAAGACATCGGGTAGTCGATGAGTGGTTGAACTATGACACGACAGGTTTGGCGGAGCTAAGCACGGAGGAAGGGGAGGACTGGTGAACTGCAAAAGATGAGAAACAAGTCGACAGGAAGGTTGAGATGTGACCTACTACTGTAGCAGGGTCAAAAGGATAGGAAGTCAAGGGACTGTACCTGGTAGCCGTTTGGGGTTGCTGAGGAAGTTAATACAGTTATTGTGAGTTGGTGAAAGACATGACAGGTGACGTCATGGACAGAGGCTGTGTAGCATGGCTAGGAGCTGACAGTTGCAGGTTCACAGGATTTGGAAGGATCGACGGATAGGAGGATGCGTGTCTTGGGGATTGCAGCAGTCTCAGGAACAGCAGCAGGGTAGAAGATGTAGGAGAGGAAAACACAGAGGGATCTTCAGTCTTTGATGAGTAGCATCAGAGAACAGAGCCGAGAGAAGTTGTGAAGAGTCACACCGACCAAAAGAAGAGAGTTGAGATCAAGCCATAGCTCAGCGTTCCGAGTTGAACCAGGAGAGGGTGAGGTCAACACACAGGGAGAACACACCACGGTTACTTCTAAGTTGTAATGGCTGAGGCCAACTGTAGTTAGTTATTTGTTTGCAGTTATTCCGCATTGTAACCTAATTCAGAGAAGTAATATAAAGCCACTTCTGGCATCTTGCTTTACACCTGTTTGTGTAAGCATTGTGGTTTGTGTCGTGTGTATTGTTAAGCAAGAAAGTATTCCAGTAAGGTGACTTGCGTCATTTTTATATTATAGAAAAGTGTACATCATCACAATATCTTTGGTCATCCTAGACCATATATGTTCAACTTTTAGCCACTTTTTGATCGCATACATATTTACATTTCAGGGTAAAATATAAGGTCTTACATTACTCCCCCACTTAATTTATGCATTGTCCTCAATGCATATTATAACTATGTACATTAACAAAAAATTACATCAAAATTTTAACATAGATGTGTGTATGCCTCTTGCATAGAATCTTTCATCTCCCTTGTTGCTTCTTGGGGGATTTAGTTAATCCATTACATCTTTACCTTCCCTATTGCTCTATTTTTGAGAAACGTGACTTTCATTTCAAGGATGTGTACTGATTTCACTTGCATATCTCCTTTTGGTTCGACTTGAGTCAAAGCCCAATTAATAATATTTTTAGGATCATGAACATATTGTTTTAATAGTGATACATGAAACACATTATGAAACTTTAGGCAAGTAGGAAATGCAATTTCTTAAGCAACATGCCCTATCTTATCTAAAATCTCAAAAGGTCCACAATATCTAGCTACTAGCTTAGGACAACTTCCTATCTTTAGGAAAAATATCTTTGGTCTAAATTTCAATTACATGTGCTCCCCAACCCTAATATCTCTTGGAATTGTGCTCTTGTATTCATAACTCTTTTGCATTTCTTGTGTTGTTTTCCAATTCTGTCTAATCTTAACCATCTTATCTTTCATTTATTTAAGCAACACTAGCCCAAATACTGCTATGGCTGTTAGATTGTCCCAACTAATTGGAGTTTTTTCCAATTCTATATTATCTTAACCATCTTATCTTTCATTTCTTTAAGCAACACTATCCCAAATACTACTATGAATGATAGATTGTCCCAACTAATTGAAGTATTGAAATTTCTACCATGCAAATATTGAAATAGACTCTTCTTTAGGGAAGCATGCTATCCATTATTATAAGAAAAATACACTAAATTATAAATAATCCCCCCACTTGGATGGCTTGTCCATCACATACATTCTTAACATATCTACAATGACTTGATTAACTCTCTTAGCCTATCCATTTGTATGTGGATGATGTAGTTAGTTTATATTTGTTCCAAATGCTTCGAACATCCCTTTCCAAAATTTTGAAGATCTTTGTTTGAAACAATTTCCTTAGGTATCCCATGCAACCTGGAAATCTATTTCATGTAAATATCTAGCATATTAGTTTTATTATGAGTTGCCTTGATTAGAATAAAGTGAGCATATTTTTCAACTTGTCCACCACTACCATATTGAATCATATTTCCTAGTTGTCTTGAGAAAATTAGTGATAAAATAAATGGTACCACTTCCCATTTCCACTCTAGTATTGGTGATGGCCTTAAAAATCCTATTGGATATATGTGCCCTTCCCATTTCCATTCCATACATCTGTATATATATTCAAAAATTTATTTCATTATTCTTGACCAAAAATATTGACTTCTTCCTATTGCAACCATATTTTTGTATATGGGATGTCCATCATGTGGAACATTTTGCATCTCAATAATTACAACTTTCCTTAATATACCATAATTAGGAACATAAACTCTACTATTATGCATAAGGATTCCATACTCTCTCAACTTATAACCTTCGTATTTATGTTGTACATTTTTCTGATATAATCCTTCTTTTACCTAAAGATAATGCTTATAAGAGATAACAACTTCAAGAATTATGTTTCTTAAATTTGTTTTACACATGTTAATGGTTGTAGCATGCATTGCATGTACTCTTACGCTAAGTGCATCAATAACCTTTTTCTCCTTCCCTTTAAATGTTTGATATCAAAATCAAAGTCACAAAGAAATTCCACCCATCTTGTTTATCTGGCATACAAAGTTTGTTTTACAAATAAATACTTTATCCAACTACTATCTATTCTTAACTCAAATTTTCTATCCACAAAAATAGTGTCTCCACATCCTCAATGTGTGCACAATGGTAGCAAAATCTAATTCATGTGTGACATATTTCTTATCAAGAACAATAAGATTTATGGATTGATTACAAATTCCATGCCCATTTTTCATAAGAATTCCACCAATTCCTTCTTTGCAAATATTTGTACATACAAAAATGATCAACAATTTTGAGAGTGGGTGTACTAGTGAGCAATTTGTTTAATTGTTGGAAACTTTCTCCACACCATGGTGTTCATTCAAATTTGAATCCTTTCATTTGTAATGATGTAAGTGGATATGTAACTTTGGAGAATAATTTTATAAACCTTATGTCAAATCCAATATGTCCTATGAATGATCTTACTTATGATACACTTCTAGGTGTATAACATCCCATAATAGATTCAATCTTGATTGTATATAATTCTATTCATTCTTAAAAATGATGTGTCCCGACTAATGAATTTTCCTCTAATTAAAAAAGCATAAATATGATGTTGCCGTAGCACTTGTGGTACTAACCTCAAGTGCAATTCATGCTCCTATGATTTTCAACAAGTAAAAATTACATTAAGAAATACAATGGCAAACTTATCCAAATATTTCCTAGAAATTCCATACTCGAAGAATTTGTGAAACCAACTAGATCTACTATAAACCCATGGTATCTATATCGAAACCTGAATGATATCTTACTGATTTCTTCCACTTTTATCCTTATTTGATGGTAATCTAATCTCAAATCTATTTTTGAGAATATATTTACTCCTCTTGTCTTATCAAACAAGTCATCCATTCTGGGTAGAGGATATTTATTCCTCACAATGACCTTGTTCAACTATCCAAAATCAATGCATAACCCCAAAGTTTCATCCTTCTTAAAAAAAAAAGTATCAATGATCCCTAGGGAGACACACTTGGGTGTACTTTGGGAATTACCTCCCTAGAGGTTGGGAATGTCCTACCTTGTATATGGATATATACATACCTTAGATAATTGGGATACTTAGGGAATGACCTTGGTTATTGGGGCCCATGCTTCTCTATATTCAGGGCTCGAAAATTATAAATGTGCTTCTCTTCCTTTTATCAACAATTCTTCCATTTGCTTCAATAAGTATTTCAATTATAGTTTACTTATTCTATATGAAATCTTAGAAACTGGGGTATCTTGAGGCACCAGATCAATAAATAAATCAATGTCTCTATTTTGGTGGCAATCCTCATATTGGTTCAAACACATATACAAAATCTTACAATACTGGAAAGTCTTGAAGGAAAGGGATTTTACAATTCATTAGTTCTTCCACATGAGCTACATATAATTGCCACCCTTTTCTAAAGCATATTTTTAATTAATTCCTAGATAAAATATCCCTTATAGAACTAGGCCTTGGAATGCCTTTCTCTATCTTTTGTTCTCCTTCTTCATCAATATAAGTAAAGGTATTATTATGGAAATTTAATACAACATGATGCGCATCTAACCAATGCATCCCTATAAGAACATCATATGAACATAGTGGTATTATGTTTAGATCTAAAATAGTATTGAGTTCGTTCACATCTAATGGACAATATTTTACTAACTCATTGATCTCCTTTTTTGTCCCAATTGCCAATTGAACCAGGGCCATGATTTATCATGCTTACTTTTTTTTAGATGAAATCTTTCAACCAAATTAGGAGAAATATAACTATGAATTTATTATTGAATCAATTAAAATGGCAATACATTTATTGGAAATATTACCTTCAACCTTAATCATATTGATTGATGATATATGTGTCAATTTCCCAAGACTGGATAGACTATTGGAATGTTTCTAGCCACATTTTCCACTATAGTTTCTTCTTGAATGTTGTGGACAAACCTATTTTTGTGTTTCTTTCGAGGGAACTCTCTATGCAAATCATATTCTTTACATCCTCAACATTGGACTATCTAGATCTTTTTGCTAAAGACTCTTCCATCATACATCAACTCTAGCCTCACTGGCGTTGTTAATGTGTCTTAGGACTTTTTATAAAGAAATGATGTTTAAAACCCTTCTTCCTTCAATATTCATGTTCCCTCTTCTTATCTCTTCAAGACTTCTAAATTTTTTCTCTTCCTTTGCTATGACCATACATGTATTTGACCTTCTAAATTGTTTCTTCAAGAGTATTAAGCTCATCAAACTAAATTTTACCTTTGTAGAATGCAAGCAACGTACATAGGGACATTTGTAAGCCCGATATATCTCAATAGCTCTAAAATCCATCTTCTTGTCATAATAATTTTTATAACGGTACTTCCGCTGAAAATTATTTTTGAATTTCCTCCATGATATCCTATCTTCATTGATGTGTTTCACTTGAGGCAATTGATCTCAACAAATTGAAGTCTTTCCTTGCAAATTGTAATGGAATCTATAGCTTCCATGTTTGATGAGTAGTTATACAATTTAGATGCTTCCTCATCCTCAATAACCAAGCTTCAACATCTTCCCCCTTCTTGTTTTCACCATAAAAAATGAGTGGCTTGATATTTTTCAGATACATCTTAGCTTTTCTTTCATGTCTTCTTTTCTCATAAATGTATCCAAATTATTAAAATTTTGATTTTTTTGAATTGAAAAAAATCAATTAAATTATTGTCTTTTTTAGGAATCTTTACTTGACATATTAATTGGAAATGTATTTACTAGCACAACCACTTAACTTGTGGCTGGTGAACATCGATAGGCCACAAGTTAAGGGCCAGAAATAAGTTATCTCTTACTTCTTCTCACCTTCATCTAGTTAAACAGGTTGTCTATCTTGTCTATCTGCCACAACTTCCCGTTATCCATGCATCAACTACCACTTATTTTTTATATTATTTTTCTATATAATTTTTTTATTTCGAATTTGGAATGACCACCATAGAATCAATATGGACAGTACACTTGTCTCATCCTCATGCAATCTAGGAAAAGCATAGGCCCTAGTCCACCCCGAATTCTAAAATATAAACACCTATCCGTTTAAATATGAGTTATTGGAAATGTATTTAATATGAGTTGTTGGAAATGTGTTTAATATGAATTACTAGTTTCTATTTTGAAAAATTGAAATTTGAATATAAGTAAAAATTAAATATAAAATGATTTAATATTTAGATGATATATTATATAAAATTTTATTTACTATACTTAATTGGATTAAAAAAAGGACAGATTAGGATTTCGCTGTATTTTAATTATAGCTTGATATAAGTATAATTAATAACAATAAATAAGGAATCAATTTCAAGATATATTTTATAATTTTATAATTTTTATTTTTTTGCAGACTTGTGCAAGATAAAGGTCCATCATATACAAAGAAATTTGTTTACGCTGTGAGTGTTTGTACAGAAGACGGATGGACAGAAGAATATGTTGGTAATCCAATGCCTCGCAAACGAGAAGCAAAAAGATCTGCAGCGAAAGCAATACTTGATTGTTTTAATGTTACAAATTTGAGTTAAAGAGTTTAAATAGAACTCATTTTTTAATCAATATACATTCCATTATGATCATTTCCCAAATTGTGGAATACATATTCCCCCCTGCAAAAGAATTTAACTATGCAATATTATTTAAAACGTATAAATAAAATATATTATCATTAACAAAAGGAAATAGAATGTTAAATTCATCTTTATCATTAACCCGTAATGTGTATAAATTCATCTTTATTATATTGTCTCGTTAATTATTTGTGTATTTGTTATTTATAAGAAGTATTGAATTATATATATATATATATTCAACCAACATACATATATATATATATATATAATATTTCAGAATTTTAAAATTTAATAAATATTTATGTTAGTATTTTGGGAAAAAAAACTTATTTTAATTATTATTATTATTTTATATGGATGATAATTTTGTGTTCATATTATTTTTATAAAAAATGATTTAAAGTCAAGAAAATCTCATTGTGTTTTATAATCATTAATCTTAAAATTAAAAGCAATGGGCTATCAGCCATGGGCATAAAGATTATTATTAGCTACAAAATATACAAGAATATTATAATCATCATGAGGGAGAAGGGGCTTGGTAACATTGCTTCTAATTGTGGTAAAAGTCACTTGAAACTTAAGAGAGGGTGCATACAAATGGTGCTTTTTGGTTAGACCATGGAGAACATAGGGGGTGATAATTGGATGAATCCACGAATATGTGTCAACGTTTTAGTAAAATGAAATGTATTTCAACCCCATAATTACAGAGGAAAATAACATAGTGAGATAGAACACTAGAGTTGAATAAAAAGCTCAAGAGAGAAACATATAAAACCTCAGAAAGAACCCCTGTATTAGTGATGTCGAAAGAGAGAGAAATGCTCATTTGTCTCTTCAAAGGGGAAACCTCCTATGAGTAGAATAGAACAATAATCCTTGATCACATTACACAATGTTCTCATATGTATATAATGCATCGGTAGCAAAAATCCTAACTACTTGTGGTCCAACTATCAAAGACGATCGACCACTTAGTCGGTATTAATTAATAAAGAGACAATTTTACAATGATCAACTATCAACGAAATATATAACAAGCCTTCTTCAAAGAAGATGGCCTTGTACATCAATAAAATACTCCTTAGTATCCTCAAAGTAGAGGGGCTAGGGTAAGACCCTAACATGCCCTCCCCCTGCAAAAGAATCATTGTCCTCAAGGATAGAGATGGGGAAACTACTACAAAATGGATGATGGTTCTCAAGTATCATCTTCCAGTTGCATATCCTTCTACTAAATGAGAACTTTTTTAATAGTGCACTGACAAAGGCATCGCTCTCAAGTGGCCAAAACTACTTCAACTAGAGTCAAATAGAGCATTCTTCATCCAATTCTAGTAAGGTATTTTGCACATGGAAAGTCTTCCCCATAACATTCTTTAAAAAATAAACATGAAATACTGTGTGAATCTTGGAGTGAACTAGAAGGGCTAATTGCATTGGGAGAAGCAAGGTGCTCGACAACCCAATATGAGGGAGATGTTGCAACATGTAACATTAGGTAACATGTCGTACCTATGTTGGCTTAAATAAAAAATAAAAAATTATATTGATTTCATCTTAAAATTAGAACGTTATGTAACATGGTGTCGTTCCTATAAAAGAAGAAATAAAAATGAAAATGATGTCGGCTTAAACAAAAAATAATAAATTATATTGATTTCATCTTAAACCTAGAAAGTTATGTAACATGCCATTCCTATAAAAAAGAAATAAAAATGCAAATGACGCTGGCTTAAACAAAAAGTAATAAATTATATTGATTTCATCTTAAACCTAGACATTATGTAACATGCCATTCCTATAAAATAATAATTAAAAATGCAATTGATGTCGGCTTAAACAAAAAAAAAATTATATTGATTTCATCTTAAACCTAGAACATTATGTAACATGTTGTTCCTATAAAGGAAGAAATAAAATGCAAATGATGTCAGCTTAATAAAAATAAATAAATTATACTGGTTTCATCTTAAACCTAGAATGTTATGTAACATGTCGTTCCTATAAAAGAAGAAATAAAAATGCAAATGATGTTTGCTTAAACAAAAAATAATAAACTATATTGATTTCATCTTAAACCTAGAACGTTATGTAACATGTCATTCCTATAAAAAAGGAAATAAAAATTCAAATAATGTCAGCTTAAACAAAAAATAACAAATTATATTGATTTCATCTTAAACCTAGAACGTTATGTAACATGTTGTTCCTATAAAAAAAATAAAAATGCAAATGATGTCGACTTAAACAAAAAAACAAATTATATTGATTTGATCTTAAACCTAGTTATATCGAGCACGAGGGATCAAATATCTTAATGTGTAAAAAATTTAAGCTAAAAATATTTACACATCAAGAAATTGGATCCATCTCGGTGCTTAATAGATCTGGGTTTACGATGGATCTATGCTGGTTTGTAAGTCACTTATCCAAGGCATTGTATAATAATATATGGGCCATAAAATTTTGGTGCCAAGTTGTGATGACCTTTAGCTTTGAGATATGTTTTCTTATAGGGCTAAAGATGAAGGAAGACCTAATCCCCTACTTTAAGTCCTATGTTCTAAGTGATATGTGTTTGTCTGTTGTTTTATGCGATTCTAAGCCATAATCAAATTTTCCTTTAATGTGCATAGAATGGATTCATTATTTTGAATCATACTATCCACTACATGTACCATTGAGGTCCTAAGATATATGAAAATAATTAAGGTGGATGTTGGCCATATAATTCTTCATATGGGTTCATTTTTGTATCATCACGATAAGTGGTATTATACCACCATTAGTTAGAGATAACTAGTGCATCTATGAGTACTTCTTTTCTGAAGTAAAACATCTCAAATAGGTTCCTAGACACTTGTTAAATGTTTTTGTTTTTCCATCCATATGGGGATGATGAGATTTGGTCATTTGCAACTTAGTGCCCTATATTTTGAACAACTCTTTCCAAAATTTGAAAGTGGGATCCCTATTCGACAAAATGGAAGTTGGGATACCATGGAGCTTTACAAATTGATCCAGAAATAGACAACAATTTATAGTTTAACATAATGTTTTAGAGCATAAAAGTGATCATATTTGGAAATTTGATCAACTTCCACCATGATGATTGATTTTTTTCCAACTTCTTTTGGAAGACCTACTATAAAATCTATAGATATGCTAATCCAAATAATAGATGGAATATTCAAAAATGGTTGCAATTCCCTTGGAGGATTCAATTCCTCACCCTTGATCCTTCGACACGTGTCACATTTAGTCACAAAGGTATGTATATTATTTCTCATTCTTTCCCCCCAAAAATATTTCCTAGTGCATTCATAGGTTTTATACAATCATGAATTACCTGCTATAAGATATGAATGCAGCTCTATAGATATATTTTCTTTCAAGGTTGAATTTGGTACCACAAGGTCTCTTGTTTCCATGTGTATCTCTTTAGGAGGATTGGGGTCATCTTCAAGTATTTTGATGATCTAAGGAACATCATCATTGGTCAACCACTTGTGTTATGCTTCTACTAACCATTATGGTACTAATGTGGATAAAACAAATATAAATCCATCTTCCTCGTAGTTTTTAGACAAGGCATCTTCTACCACATTGAATTTCCCATTTTTATAAATGATATAATAATCATACCAGAGCATCTTAGTGACCCACTTGTGCTACTCTAGAGACAACAACCTTTGTTCCAAAAAATCTAAAAATTGTGATTATTTATTTTGATTTGAAAGTATCTTCCAATGATATAGAGGTGCGAAGTTTGAACTACATGGAGTATTTCCATCATATCTTCTCATATGTCAATTTATGTATACACAATTGTTTACTAGTGAAGGCCAAGGGGTCCCCTTTTTGCATGAGTACTATTTCGAGGTTGCATTTCGACACATCATGTTCTAGTGCAAAAGTCTTTGTGAAATCATGCACTGCTAGGACCAACGTGCTACACATAACTTCTTTAAAATCTTAAAAGGATTATTTTTTACCTCAATACAAAAAATCCATTCTTTTGAATAGGGTTTTTAATGGGGAAACTATCTTCCCATAATTCTACACAATTTTTTTTGTAGTAACTCATGAGCACTAAAAAGCCATGTAAGCTTTTCATTGTTTTGGGTTGTGGCCAATCTTGGGTAGCCTCAATTTTCGTGGGATCCACTTGCACCCCATGTTGACTAATGGTGTGCCTTAAATATTTGACCTTAGAAGAACCAAAAGTGAATTTGGAACTATTGAGAAATAACTAATTGTCCTTGAGTAGTTGTAGTGCTCTATCAACATGTTAAATATGTGCTTGTAAATTTGAATTATAGATCAAGATATCATCAAAGAACACCTAGATAAAAATGTGTTGAAAGGGTCTAAATATCTTGTTCATGAGGCTATAAAATATGGATGGGACATTGCAAAGTCCAAATGGAATCAGTTGAAACTCACAATGGCCTTCATGTGTGCAAAAATTGGGGCTTATAGATGTAGACTTTGTTCATTTTGATTTGTTGGTATCTAAAACAAATGTCAATTTTGGTGAATAACATGGCACCATGAATCCATCCAAGAGGTCATCAATAATTCGAATTAATAGTTTGTCCTTTTTCGCTATCTTATTGACAGAACTAGAGTATAGTCACATACACCATGTGCCTTCTTTTTTCAGGACCTTGAACACTAGTGGTGAATAAGGGATAGTATGATAGCTACCTCCAAAAGTTCATGAATAATATTTTCAATTTCATTATTTTATGTAAAAGGGCATCTGTAAGGATGCAAATTTGTTGGTTAACTACTTGGAATTAATAGAATACCATGATCATTCTCTCATCATGACGGGGGTAAACTAGTTGGTGTCTCAAATACCCGATGATGTTTGTTAAAAATGTACTGCAAGTTAGGGTGAATTTATTGTGTGGGACTATCCATAACCAGTATGGAATTAAACTAGGAAATAATTCCAATGTGACATTTTTTGTAACTTCTCCATACAATGAGAGTTGATATTTTTCGATGAGCCTGACTAAATCCCTTTGAGAGTGTGTGCACAATCCTCTTTAGTAAAGCTCATGTATAATTCCTTGAAATCCATGGTGATCGACCCTAAGGTAGGTAACCATAATTCCCATAAAACTATAACATAACCATCCATATCTATCACAAACATATGAATTTTGACCTAATAGTCCCCTAGTTGAAGTTTCACATTTTCACATTCCCCCGCATTTCATCATACCTCCATTGGCTATCATAATTTGAAAATTTTGCACCGAGTAGTCATATCAGTGGGATTCTTCAATGGGATTCTTTGGCCATGTATCTATGAATACAATTATGGGTTTGATTGCTATCAACAAAAGAATAATTTTTTTGTAATTGATGTAGGAAAGGATTTTCAGGGTTTGGGAAGTAGAAATGCTAGATAAAGCATGAAGGGAGATTAGATTTCTTATTGGAAAACTTCAACTCTATGTTTTCTTGCATGATGGGGTTGTTTTTGACTACTTTGAACGCAAGGGTATCTTACATAATTATTTATTCCAATTGGGGGAATAAGTGACATCGATTCGAAATAATTTAATTTATTATATTTATTTTTGGGGACATAATTCTCATCCAAATTATAGCAATGTCCAAACCTTTGACACTCTACTGTTTTTGTTGGATATAATTGTTATATTTGCATGGGATGAGTAGAAAAGGTTTTTGAGAGAGTGTCATGTGGAGGAAAGTGTGATGCACGAAATATGGTATTTTTTCTTGTGCAATTATTACTTTCTTTGCTTCTAGAGATCACTAGGAGGCATCTAAACATGTAGTGGGTTTCATCATTTTAAGTACTTGCTCTCTAATATTTTCCTTGAGAACAGTAATGAAACATTCATTATAAAAAGAATTAGTTAATCCCTCTATATGTGTTGCTATTATCTTAAAGGTTTTGATAAAGTATATTATTGATCCCATTTGAAGCAACTTGGTCAACCATCCCAAATAGTAAGTATCACTAATATTTTATCCAACTCTACCATGTATCCTCTTCCATTAAGAATAGTAATCAAGGGATATCAAAATATATTTTTATTTGTGAAAAAGGTTTTTTCTAATTGGATAGAGCTAGCCACATGCTTATGGAAGTAATTTATTTTATTGTGGAGAAGGTTGGTAGGTCAGCTAATGAAAAAATAATTTAGGTGAAAATTTTAAAACTAAAATGATTTCAGGCAAAATGGTATGGGTTAAACAATCTTTTTTAACTCAACCAGGTTAAACATGTGTTAGGTAGCCTAAATTTCTAACCTAAGCATATTAATTGTGGGTGAAACATTAGTTACCTATGCGAAGATTCTAAATTTCTTTAAGAAAAAATCATTTGTAATATTCCTTTGAAAGTTAAGTGTCCAATGAAATATTGTTCTTGTTTTCTACATAGTTATGATCAAAGTGGCATATTATGAAAATGGTGGTACCGTTAGAGTGAACTAGATGAATCAAATTGATATCTAGACATAATGGATCAATAATATGGATGATAATTTTTAAAAAGTCTCATTTTCGTTGTTAAATTTTCATTTTTTGGACAAGTTGTAACCTTTAGAAATGCATGACATCTCACAACAACCATTATTCCCTCTCTTATTAGAATCATCTTCTAAAACCATCTCTCCAAAAAAATCTATCAAAGACATAAAATTTTGTTGATATTAAATTTGTACATCATAGAATATTGTGTTGAAGGTATGCCATGATAGGTGCATAATCAAATTTGACAAAAATGCATGTCAATACATTCTATTGAGTGCCTTAGTAATCATTTTTTGATGGAATATTATTCAATTTGGTTTTTATGGTTAATAATTTAAAAGAAATAATTTGAATAATATTATTTCAATGAAAGGGAGTCTATGTGTATCCAAACTGTACTATTTTATGACAAGCCAACAATCATAGTCTTTTGGAATTGTATAGAGATTAGCACACTCTATTTGATATAATATAGTAAAAAAAATTTGCACTCCAAGTTTAAAATTCTATTTATAGTGAATTTGAGAAACATTCATTTTCAAGTTTTAGTAGAGATTTTATTTTGGTTCTATTTGGTCAGTGCAAGGTAATTTAAATATTTTATTCAATTTATTTTCAGAAGTTTATTTTTCATTATTGTTATTAGGGTAGTTTAACGATTTTTTTGGTAGAATGAACTATTTTTTTAATGTGCTAATATGTTTTTAGATTTATTAGAAGTTAAATAGAAATGCCACATAAGAAGGAATCCTCCAAAGCGGATAGTAAACCATTATAAGAATAAAATGAGTAAGAAGAATAATATTATAATACAACCAATGAAGAAATTAGAGCCAAATATCCTTGTCAGGATATTTAGACACTCAGGAGTTAGTTAAGATAAACTTGTCATAATATATCCATTAGGTAAAGTGTGTTTCTTTAGCATGCATTAGTATGCATTTGTACATATTTAATCTGATGGTCACAATATGTTCTTGACATAGAGTGATCCAATGGTTCAAATTCTCCTCATTCTTAACAAACATTGATTCATGGATTAGCACTTGATTGGTCTACAATATCTATTTAAAGAGCATGGAGGGTCATTTTCTAGTTGATCGATTATTAGAATCTCATTTGTAACATTATTTATTTTGCATAATAATATTGCCTCAAGTAGCTATCTTGGTAGGGCTATGGAGTGCTTCCCTCTTCAAGGGTTTAAACCACGTAAAAATATCAGTGTGTTGATTTGTGATATGTTTGTGTGAGTATCTACTCACGGTGTTTGATCTTTTGGAAGTATCTTGTAATAGTTGAATATGGTATTAGATCTCTTATGAAGTACCTCTTATGTTGGTGATTTAGATCTTGAGTCGATGTTGATGAGACAATCACAGGATTTTTGGTTATGATATTTATGTGCATTTTTGGGGGCATGACAGATGTTACATTTCATATGGACTGCCATTTCCAGTTGGAAACACTTTTTGTTTCACTGATTTTTTTTGTATGCCCAATATATGGTCATTTTCCATATCCATATGTTTATTTTTTACAATTATACATTTTAATTTTTTTTCTCATAATCTTTCAAATTTCTAGTTGTTGTTGTTTTTTTTTCTAGCTTCTCAATCTATGTATGATCTTTATTGTGCACTCTGCTTGAACTACGAAAATAAAAAAAAATAATGGAAGGGGTTTTCTTTACTTCATATTCTCTTTTCTTTGTGCTTTGTGTGAACTCAGTAAACCATAAATTGTTGGAATATTCTCACCATATTATGCATTCATGCATGCATACTGCATGAATCCAATCATCATGCATGCATTTGCATGCATCAATTCATTAGTAAGGTGGTCTCCCCAGCACTTGGAGCCTATTTTTAGCCCCCTAGAGCCTGTTTCCAACCCTCAGTATCCCTCCTACCGACCTAGTGCACCTTGTTTTCCTCACATGGATGACATATGTGCCCTACTACGCTACTTGGATCACTAATAGTCAGTTGCATCATTGATTGACCAGTTCTTTCATTTATTGCTAAGTTTAACTGCCTGTAGTTTCCAGTTGTCTATATCAGAGTGCCACTTTACCTACTGAAAACCTCATGCACCCTCCTTGGAGTCTTCATCCCTTGATTTGTGCTCACATGGCTCAGTTAGACTCAGTTAGACTCAGTTAGAATCATTTGACTGACTTTTGACTATTTGTGACTACTACCACTAATTGGATGATGTCACCAATGCTATCCAAACCACACACCGAGGAGAATTTGAATGACCTTTGGCTAATTCAAATTCACTTGAAAGCTTCATCATTGTATTCATTTTACACAGTGCCATCTTACAACTAATGTATGATTGTATTGTAGATTTCTCCATTTCTGAGTTTATGTGTGATAATTGATTCATTTCTTCTTCTTCGTCTCTGCAATTCTGGAGTGAGATTTGTGATGTTTACTCTAGCTATTTGATCTATCATCCATATTATTACATGGTATCAGAGTCGGAGTTAGCTATTCGAATTGCAACAGTTGCAACAATTCATTGAGCACTAGAAGCCAATGGATTTCCACAACAATTCTTGGTGAAATTGCCTTGAATTCACTAGAGTAATCTAGTGAGTTCTAGTCAAGTGTGAAGGATACAATCACATGTGCTCATTGTCCTAAGGAAGTGTTCTATCGATTTGCAACAAATCTCCATCATCAATTTCATTTGTTTTGCAGGTTTATTCCATCATTCGAATTCATCTTCAATTCAACTTCAACAGCTACCAATGGATCTAAAACTAAATTCATTCAATTATGTCGAATGGAAGGCCAATATGGAAATATTCATGAAGTCCAAGAGCCTCTCTAGAGTATTGAATGGGACTACAGTCGAACCCACTAGTGTAGTAGAGAAATCCAAATACTTGGATAAACTTGATGAAGCAGTAGGACTGCTACTCCTTAGCATTTCCGAAGACCTCCATTTTCACGTCATAGATCTAGCCAGTCCAAAAGAAGTTTGGGACAAGATCGAATCTCTTCTTCGACATAAAGATGACTTGAAATGTCACAAGTTGGAAAATGAACTTATCTCACTGAGCCATTTCAGCTTCGACTCCATCAATGATTTTCTTACCAAGTTCAAAAATCTGATTTCACAATTGGAGAGATATGGAATAGAGAAGGAAGAGAAGCAGCTCATCCTTGCCATACTTTCAAAATTGGGCCCTAACTACTCAGTATTTGTCTCTACTTTTCAAACAACGAAGCTATCCATCCCAAAATTGAAGTTTCCCACTCTTGATGACTTCATCCAATCTCTCACACAAGAGGAGGAGAAGTTAATTCAAATGGGAATGATAAAACCCAAGATGGATTCAACACTTGCAGCTACTGAGGTAAAGAGAGAGAATGGTAAGGGAAAGCAATTTTTTTTTGACATAAATTCGAATGAGCAGAAGCAAAAGGAGGCTCCCTATCAGTCAGAAGGGGCTTCGAATTCCAAGAAGACCAAGCATTCTCAAAAGGAGAAATCCAAATGTACCTATTGCAATAGAGGATTTCATCCTGAGAGTTCTTGTATGAAGAAGACTATAGACTCGATGGCTTAGCTACTTGAAAAGAATAACCTCCCAGTACCTACATGTGCTAGGAAGAAAGAAGTTGAACCTTCTAGATCTGAGGACAAAGAGAGATTCCATGCTCTCATGGCAGGTGCATCAAGAGAGTCCTCCTTCATCATAGATTCAGGAGCATCAAGACATATGTCTTCCTCCAAATATCTCTTCACTAGTTTCGAATGCACTGTTGGCCCTTCCATCATGTTGGGGAATGATTATAAGGTCTCCTCTGAGGGGATTGGAAGGATCAAACTTGATCATGGATACTTCTCATATGTACTCTATGTTCCTACACTTACTGCCAATATACTTTCGATCTACCAAATGACCCACACTGGAGATCCAAAGAGGGTGATATTCTCTCCAAATGAGATCGAAATACAAGACATGGTTTTAAGTGTAGAGTAGGTGGTTCTTATAGAAGTGAGGGGCCTCCACTCCCTTTTATAGATTTAGGTTAGGGTTTTAGGGTTTTTAGCGTTTTTTAGGGTTTTTGCCCTCTTTTTCCTCTTTTTGATTTTCTTTTTGAGTTTATTCCCATTTATTTTGATTTTTTGGGAATATTGGACCCTATTTTGGGGTTTTGGTATGTTTTTGGAGGATTTTAAATAATTTGGAGGAAAAGTAATATTTGGTACCCATTTGGGTTTTCTGGGGTTTTGGGAGGCTAGAGTGATAGGGAAATTTTGTCAACAAGGTTATGTGTCTGAAGGGATGAGCCGATGAGTAATTTTTTGGTGTTAATAGATTTATCCCTGATGTGTGAGGGAAGGAGCTCATCGTATGGCTGATAGACATCATTAGTTCTGTCATTTTCCAGGGGTATGAGCATAGTGATGGAGGAGAGAAGGAACTGGTTGGATACCGGAACACAAGGTCCATACAAACTGTAAAAACTAAAAATACATCGTCTCACTAATGAATGAGGAATTATCTCGACATATGGACGAGGTGGGAATACCCATGCTTGTGTCAAGATATAAAAATAATAATGAGGCCCAAAAAGGGGACTTGAACAATACATGGAGAAATGCTGTGTACATCATACTGGTCTAGAAGGGACAGAGATTTGACCATGACTGATCTAAAGAACTGATGTATGGAAATAATGGGAGCCATACTGAATGTGATACCATAATGACTGATGCTCTGCTAGATCTGAGGATGTCCAACAACTGAGAGTCAGAATCTCAAGGGTACATTGAACTGTATCTATAATGGGTACTCGAGGAAGCATATAACTGGGGTACTTCCGAGTATCGTTTCCAAGCACAGCCCGGATATCCCCGGGAACATATAACTGGGTGTTCCAAATTGACTCACCAATGTTCTAGAGTTTGGGGTTATCCGGGTTCTTCGACTAATAACTGAAGGGACCAATACCCTGCACGAATCTCAATGATGCGATCAAGGTGTTGAAGTTGAGCATGTGAGAAACAACTAGTCGAAGAGGCACTAAGGACTCCTCTCAAAATTGTCCATAGGCACTCACCAATGATGCTGATGAGTCCAAGGTGCAGGGAACTCTAGTCTATCCTCTGGAATAGATGGGATGGCGTCGACAGAGGGAGACTTGCAACTACCAAGGAAATGATGTTTCCTCGATAGGAGAGTGAGGTATATAACCAAAAGGTGATAGTACTAAAGCTGGGACTGGCATCCTGTGGGGGTCGGGAACAACTGAGGTTGTAGAGTGGGGGGAGGGACTCAAACTTCCTTTGTTCAAAGTATGATGGCATGTATGACCTAGAAGCATATGAAACTAACTTCGGATACGGGGATCATAGCTAAAGGGACCATGATATGTGACTGCAATGGGGGAGAGTTAGGGGGACAAACTGATGAGCGATATCAGGAGACTCTAAGGGTGACACATCGCAGAATACTCTTAACAAAGGCGACCATATTGGGGAAGCTTCCATAATAATGTGACTAGATATGATCTATTGTGGTGCCGAAAGGCACCGTTGGGGCCTTCTTCATGGTTTAAGGAGCTCGAAGAAGGGATAAAAAGTGTGCTTAAAATGGTACTATCATGTGGATTTGTACAAGCCCAGGATAGTTCATGCTCGCGAGTGCTTTCAATTTTAAGGAGTATAAAAGTGATAAGAAGACTCTGAAATGGTGGAGAGGTACCATCATGTGGATTTATACGAGCCCACGATGGTGAGTGCTCGTGGTTTCTTTCAATTTTAGAGATCTGAAAGCAGTAAGAAGACTCCAGGGGGATTATTTTTCATGTGTTAGTCTCCAAGGCCTGAAAAATCATAAAAGGATGCAATGAAGAACTCTTATAGCTGATGTGACTAGAGTATTCCTTTTTTGTAATTAGTCTACAAGGTTCGGAAAAGGGGTAAACTCATACGAGGTAGATGCCCTTTTAGATACTTTTAGCGAGCATGAAAGGAAGCAAGATTGCTCAACGATATTTTCATTTTTTCAGGAGTCAGAAAAGAGCTTAACATAAACTCCCTAAGTGCCTTTTTCGTAAAGGAATTGCTTGACCTGAAAAAGGGGTAAAAGGATACCGAACAAAAGTAATGGCCAAGCAAGGATGAAGTGTTCTGTCAAGGGACGAGTATGGGAACCAAGAACAACGATGTTGGGGGGAACATTGATGGGGTCTCCTTGCGGTTTGATGAATGGTGGAAAAACAACGTGATAACTGTAGTATGGATGGAGCGTAGGGCTCATCGATAGGTCGTGATGCAAAAATTGGTAAAAAACGATGTCGACCGGTGTGGCACACAAATTGAGGCGGCGAGGGGTGGGTGAAAAATACCTGAAAATATGCTGGTGAGAGGGAGAAATGATCTCAAGCATCATCACGAGCGCATAAAATTGAATCCGATGATATGAAAAATGTCAAAAATAGACAACGACCGATGTGGCACATAAATTGACGTGACGATGGGTGCTAAAACAATGCCTAAATAAAATTTTGGGAGAAAATGATGAGTGGTCTCAACGATCATAAAGGTCTAGTTGAACTGAATCCATAGGTGTCAACGGTTCGAAAAATGGAGTTTGGCATGCAAATTGAGGCAACGAGGGCGCAAAAAAGTGCCTAATTTTTTTTTTGGGAAAAAACGAGAAATGGTCTCAAACATTCTCAAGTTCTCGTCGAACTGAATCCAAGGGCGTCAATGGTTCGAATGAATCCAAGGGCGTCAACGGTTCGATAAACAGACATTGGATTATCCCGAAATGGCAAAAAAATAATAAGTCTAGTGTCTATAAATAGTAAGTGGACCCTCATAATAGGTGTCATTTGTGATAGGTGAGTTTGACAGGAGATTAGAAGAGCCCAGAGGTGAAAACTGCGATTGCGAGACATTTGACCGATGGATTTGCATTCTGAGAGTTGCAGGTAAGTCTTCATGTCCTTAGCTCTATCATTTAAGTGTTTTTATTGGGAATTGGGCCTCTAGGGAGGCATGCCGGGCATTTATTGGGGCCAAGGTGGAAAAACACGGGTTCCAAGAGGACTTGCGTGATATGGAGTGCAATGTTGGACAACGTATCCGCGCTCGTAGAGCACGGTTATACCGCCCATCGACGTGGTCTAGAGCATGCTGAGGGCCTTTGGAACCACGCTTTGCCTCACGTCTCTGGCCCGCTTAGTTGCGCTCTGAAGCGTGCTGTTCCGAGGGGAAAATGCATTTTAGATCGCAACTAATGGGGACATAGTTGCGCTCTGAAGCGCGGCTTTCTGAGAGGAAAGCGCGCTACAAAGCACAACTATAGGCCTAACAAGTGTGCTCTAGAAGCACGTTCCAGAGCGCATTTGTGAGGCCATATCACGTGTTGGGATTTGTGTGCCGACTTGGGCATATGGGAGGTTGATATGGTTCTATTGGGATTTTATTGTTGTGATTGGTAGGATGCCAGTGGTTACTTGGAGAGAGCGGGAGGTTTCGGGTAACATACAATGGAACATCCTGACTGAAAGGGTTGTTCAGGAGGCCCTAGCTGACTGTGGGCTCCTAAAGTTTGCACAGGTTCCATTGATGCATTCAGCACCTATGTTACTGAACAAGTTGGTCGAGTTCTGGGACTCAGACATCGAGGCTTTCATGATTCAGGGCGAGCGACTAGATCTGACCCTGAGTGATGTATATTTTTGACTGGACTGCCTAGGTTGGGCATGGTTGTTGATACCTAGCCGAGGAGGCCAGGGAATGTATCGATGCAGACTTTGTTGGATAGACATTATCTTATTGTGGCGGAGTTGACTGGTTTTGCACTTATGATTTGTGATATGGAGAGTCCGACGACTCAAGCTATTGCTGTCATGTACCCACCCATCCATCCAAGGCAAGGGAGGGAACATGATGTCAATCTATGGGGCTTTTCATAAAAACTCATCCCATTCATTAGATTCATACAATTAAAAACCATTGTGTGCAGATGCAACTCAATTGAATATGCACAGCGGAAATAAACAAATCATCCACACACATTCATGCCCATCCAGCATATCAATACAATCATCAAATTAAACATTGCAGAAGTAAAATATAGAGACAGAGAACACTTATCTTCATTCTGCAATTGTCCCAAACAAATAGCTATGTCACTGCAATGTTCCACCCAACCATAGGTCTCTTCCCAGCTTGTATTCTTTCAGCACTCAGAGACCACCCCCGAGTTGGGCATGATTCCTACAAGGAAAAGGGGACATTCAAGCTCATGCAAAGCCAAATAAACATTTCATCTGAGCCAAGCCAGTCCACAGCTGGGTTTATCAGGCTACATTTGAACCCTGGATGCTTGCACTCAAGCTCAAGCCAAAACAATGGATTGGGAGAGGGAAATTCGACCACAGGGAGGAAAATGCTTTCTCCTGCAGGTTCATAAGCATTTATCAGCCAACACAGTCTCAATGGAACCCCATTTCCATTGCCCTTCTTCCCCATTGGTATGTAACACAAAAATGCCCTCTCCAGTTAGGAGAATGAGGGCAGACATAGCAAAACAATGGAGGAAAGCACCCAGGTGGCTCCAAACTCGTGAGGGAGGAAGGTTGGTTGATGGATAATGGCTTGGGGAGCAATTCATGGCTCTTTTCTTGCCCAAGAATCCAAATGCGATTTCCCATGCAGGGTGGCTTGCCCATACCCAAATTTGGACAACCATACCTCTCATTCCCCAAGGCATTAACTACCTCATCCAACTCTTGGGAGAAATCAATGATTAGGTACAAAAGTCAACATGGGTAGTTGAGGGTTTGATGGGTTCTCTCATTGACACTTGGCTTGACTTGATTGGCTCCAAGGGTTTGAATGTTTTCCCTCCCAATTCCTTGTAAAATCGTGCCCCTATCTCTTTGTTGCATTGCATATCTAGTTGTGGGTATTTTATTAAAATGCATATTTACATGTTTGAAATTCCAATGTGCCTGGCTAGCACACAAACCAAATGCATCAATAAATCAATGGCGGTGCCTTGGCCTTGAGCTCCTCACCATGATTTTATAACAATATTACATCATTTACATTTTAATGCAATAGGGTCAAGATGGGGGCGTGACATTCCCCTCCCCTTGGAATAACACCATCCTCGGTGTTCTAATACTTCAGAATATATACCCACTTTACACATGCCTCAAAATTCACAACTGGTGGCAGGTCTGTCTTATGTTTCATCTCTTTACTTTGAACTTTTAGGATCAAGTCCTTTGGCTTCCACAACTACTCCTGCTGGCTTTGATCTTCCATCTCTGTAGGTGGGCATTGCTCCACAGCAATCCATTCCCTTTTATTTACCTTCCAGCTAATCTACAAGTCTGGAATTTCATGGATGCCATATTCCTTGCTGTCCTGGCAACTATCTGAGGAATATTTTTAGCCAAAACAAATAGATTTTGGTTTGCTTCCAGAGTCAATGTGCACAACTGGTTCTCACTTTGCTCACTAGCAATACTTAGCTGGTAAAAGCTACAACCAATGGCTTCAATTTATCACTTGTGAGACTCATCATGGCAATTCCTCTTAGTCTTGTTCCAATTTGAAGCCACACCATCGTTGTGGTTTCATGCTCCTTAGCCTCTTTCACTTCAACATGAATGCTTGATATGCCCTTTCTTGGCTCTGACACTTAGTGTCTAAGGTCTGTCTAATGCTTTTCAGCTAGGGAACACTTCCCCACTGTTGCTTACAGAACCTTTGGATGCTAGGACCCACACATGTCCACTAGCACCATCTTTCATTATTGCTCATACCGAGCACTCTTTAGGACGGTCACATGTCCACATGCATCCTCCAGATGCTTTCATAGTCCTTGCTTCCAGCAATACCTACACTCAAACATTGAATCAATTCACATGTTTAGTGTATTTTCATAGGGTTTATCTCTAGACAAGAGTTTAAGAAATCATAATCAAATCATATACACATGTATATTCATAAGCAAGAAGTTGCAAGATAACCAAATACTTATCTGTATTGGATGTCTTCACTTTATTCCATAGGATCCTTCTTTGCTTTCCAAGCATTGGATTTCCCGTGGTTATAATAACGAATGTTGGGCTAGCACGCAGGCTACTCCACAACCATTCGAATAGGCAATGCCAGGCCAGTACGTCGACTGGGTGTTATCAATTAATTAAGGAATGTTTATCCAGCACACCGGCTGCTTCACAACATCAAGTGGTTAATGCTCCCACCAACTATTCTTTGAACTTATCGAGCATCTGTTACTCTCTGGATTACCAGGAATTTATAGTGCACAACCAGTTACTCTCTGGTTTTACCAAGAATTTTAGTGCACAACCAGTTACTCTCTGGTTTTACCAAGAATTTATAGTTTTTTCAGGGTCATTGCTTTCCTGTAATGACCAAGGTTTCCAACAAGAAACAATAGTGTATCAGCTTAGCTGTTAGAATATTTATACCTGAAATATTCATTACTCCAAACAATAAATAAATGAAAATGAATACTTATCTGTATTGTGCATTTTCCTTTCTAGTCCGTAGGGTCCTGTTTCGCTTTGCAAGCCTTGGGATCACCTATGGAATTGGATGTTTGGCTAGCACGCATGCTGCTCCACAACATCAAGTAGTTAATGCCCAACCAGTACACCTTCATGCTGACTGGATTTACCAAGCATTTGTGGTTCCCAACCAGTCCCATACCTGGTTGGCCCTCTCTATTGTCGAGCCAACACATCCATCTGGGTCATCAACCAATGGAAGGAAACTACGCCACTGACCATTATAGGTCAAGGTTCTACCCCTCTGCCTTAGGCTTGCATCATGCTTTCACTAATACCTCCACAACACCCAAGCAAAAAATAGCCGTTGCATGGCTTTTCAGAAAAATAGCCGTTAGATGATCGTTGTAGCAACCGCTTCAGCATTTAGAGAGAAGATAGCCGTTCTGAGCAAGATGACGACAGAAAAGACCGAAGGATCCGCTCAAATTCGCCAACGCACACCACATTAAATGCTTATCTAGCCATTGAAGGGCACGGGAGAGGGTCTGCTGCACCTATAAATAACACCGTTGGGAGACTCGCGGGCGTTACCATGCACTTAGAATTTTCTTGTGATTAACCTCTCCAAGCTAGTAGCGATCTGTATTCTGTCTGCCTTAGCTGCTATCTCATTAATGAATGTCCGAAACTTCCTATAGAGAAGAAGAAATGACCATTGAAGAAGCATTGAGGATCTTTCAGCACGGAGGGATTCAGCAGTTAATGAAAACTCCAGTTAAGAAGGTCAGCATAGAACAAGGTGAAGGATCCCGCAGATCACCAAGAATTAATCCGACGATGCAGGAAAAAGCAAAATATAAAGGAAAAGTCGTAACTTCACCTCGATCCAACATCATAAAGATGGGCTCCTCGGTACAGAAATTGCTAGTCTTTCAGACAGAACCCTTGAAGATGACACCTGAATATATCTCCCCACGGGCATTGAATGCCCCTGTGTTTAAACTGTCCAAAAATGTGAGATACGACATCCCGCTGTCACCTATCTCAAAGCATGTAAACACTGCTAAGAATCTGCTAGGAAAGATAGCAGATTGTAAATGGGAGGATTATGACCTCTTGGGAATGAAGAAAGACGAGCCAGATGTTCCCAAATACCCAGATTTTCAACCAGACTAGTATATGTGCTGGAAAAAGGATGCCAAGGGAACTCTGAACTTGGTAGCTGACAGTTGGCTAGCACCTGTCATTCAGTCGGGGCTACTGAACTTGCTGAGATTGCCACATTTTAACCGTTCTCCAGAACTTAATATCGTGGTTCGCACACTCATGGCACGAATCCACCAAGGTTATCTGTGGCTGGACAGGAACATTTATATTAACATCGATTTGATCCACTGCATCACCGGGCTAAGCAAGCGCGGTAAGGATCCTAAGCAATTCTTCCAGGGGAAGAGCAAAGAAAAAGAGGCTGTTGAGAAGATGAAGAAAACCCATCCGGTGGTGAAGGAAAAAAGAGGTTTCCCGACAGAAGATATAGAGGACAAAACAACAATATTTGTAATGCAGTTGCTTGCAGGCAAGATACTCAAAACAGCGAGGCCTTCAGAGGTGCCTGCGGGTGCAATACTCCTTAGTGCCGCAGCGGCCGAAGGCAACAACTTTAATTGGTGTCAGTTTCTGTTGAATGAGTTCCTTGAAGAACTCAACGACACACAGGTGAATGGCGGCTAGTTCCATTTCAACTGGCTCATCGTCCTGATTGCTTTGTGTGGATGGAAGGAGCCACGAGATTATGCGGGCATCATTATGGACACCAAGGATCCTAGAGGGTTTATGTTCGTCAACCTCTGGGAAAACACAAATGCAGAGCGCCAGCATGCGACAGCAGAAGTATTTTACCAGTACTATATTCAGCTGCGCGATGCAATCACAAAGACACCCCGCATTACAAAGCAGGTCATGGCGAAGTATATCCGCATCATCGACTTTGAGGTGGATATGAAATGTATCTTCATATCGCCGAAAGCACAAACGAAGAAACCGGAGTGGTTCCCAGGGAACTACATCATGTATGAGCAGGATATTGAGGACCTCATGAAAGATTGGCCACCAGAGTTCCGCATAGAGGTTATGGACGTGGAGACAGACTCAGCAGAAGATGAGCCAATCCCACTCTCATGCGCAATCATTGAAGAAACAGGGAAGAGAAAAGAAGCTGAGACTTCGGAGAAGCCAAAATCGAGGAAGAAGGTGAAGGCCACAAAGATTCAATTGGAGGCAGTCCTCAATGATGATGACTACGAGATGATAGCCGAAATAGTCTCAAAGCAAATGAAAGAGCTTATGGCAGCTAAAGAAAAGAAGGACATGGTCATCTAGGATGACCTGCACAAGACGCGGCTCGGAATGCAAGGCCTAATGAAGAAAATGGATGATGTCCAGAAAAGCCTTATTTTGCTGCGGGAAGCAGGGGTTGAAGGGAGGTCGATAGGGACCTCGCAGCAAGGAAGCCAATAGCTAGCAATAACGCTGCCATTGAAGACTAGAATTGTCCATGTGGACCCATTGGCTGTTGCATTGCCAATGGCAGAACAAGTTGTCTTGGACACAAAGGGAGTCGAGAGGGTAGAGCTCGACTTAGCCAAAATGCCCTTACCAGGATCTCACTTCATCCACATGCAGATCGTTGAGGAGATGCATGAACAGATGGTTGAATCGATGAAGTCACAAGCAGAGCTCACTGTAGCAAATAGGAAAATTCAGCTGCATGCAGAAATACAGCTACGGAACGAACTGGACCGCCGACAAAATTTGAAGACTACCATATCCAATGTGGCGAAGGATATTGAAGGCATAGAAATCCAGGATGATCCTGCAGACACAGTTCTGAGGATCGAAGATAAGGTGAGATCCTTCCAGTCGGAGATGCAGGATAAAGAGATTTATTATGAGGCCGATATCACCACATTGAAGGATAAGCTGAATAAGCAGGCGTCATTAACTGAATAGCAAGTCAGAGAGCAAGCAGTGAGCGCTGCCTCGAAAAGCATTACAAGTGAGATGGATAAGTGCCAATCTCTCCTGGATCAGGTTTCATAGGAAATCACGAACCTTGAAGAGGATCAAGGGTTGCTGTAGGTCAAAACCGTAGTACAAGAAAAACAGACCGCACTGGACAAGTTGAACGCAGAGGTTAAAGCTCTACCACCCAGGGAGAGGCTGTCGAGATACAAGGAGATATCCAGCTTAAAGAAATAAGTATAGGAATTACGACAAAAAGAGACTAAGATGGATAATCAGTCGCAGCAGCTCCTGGAGAATGCCATGGCGGTATCACAGCAGATTGAAGACAAGTTAGCAGAACTGCGCGATAACCAAGAGCAGGTACAAGACCAAATTGGACAAGAAATAACTCCAACATTGCTTGAGACAGTTAAACAGGTTGAGGAGGATACAAGAGAAGTAGTGGTGCAGTTGTGCGGTACATATGACGAGTTCGCAGCCAAGTTCGTTCCATCGGTCGTGGTGCAGAGTGAGACAGCTGAAACAATCAGTGGCTCGAGGATGATCCACATGTAAGCGTTAGGGGCATGTTGGGCCTAGGTTGAGATAAAGTTTTGGAAGCACCTTTTTGAGGAAAGCGGGGAAAGCTGAGTTGAGCGCAGCTCATAAATACAATTTTGGCTAAGTATTGAGGATGCTGCGAAGTTGTGCACAGCATCCAACTTTTGACCAGATTGCGGAGTTGCACGCAGCATTGAAGTTTTGGTCGTGATGAGAAGACTAGGACTGTGCCGAAGCAGTGCTGTGGAGTTAGGAGGCCATGTGGAGCCAGCAAAGCGGTGCGCTGGATAAGTATCAAGTGTAGCTATCGGTTCGACCGGTAGCAGCCATTTTTGGAAAGATATTCCAGGATTGCCGAGCGGCGGACATAGGCAAAACAGGAAGGCGACCACGCGTGGGTTGTTAAGGAAAGCGACGTTTGGCACGCTTAGAAGGTAAAACTGTTAGAGAGAAACGATTTGGAAGAAGCAGCCTGTAGGCATGCGTGCAACAGGAAGGTTGATAGCGACAGAATGAGGACGTAGAGATCCACCATGATCAAGCAGACGCTATCAGGAGCCAGCAAGACGGTTTGGAAAACTGGCATAGTTTTGGAAACCCTTAGGGTTTTGGGTTTTAGGTCTTTGACATTGTACAGACATGACCTTCAGGCATGATCTATTTAAGAAGAAACTTTGGTTTGGGATGGGGTTGCTCTATTTTTGGATACTAGATGCTAGTTATTAGAGTAATCTTGAGATAACCTTTTTGTATTGTAAAATCTCTCTAAGCTGAGAATATTGTAAAGGCTCTGCAGCTGTGTGCGCAGAGACCTAACCGAGAGAAAGGAGAGTCTACAGCTGAGTGCGCAGACTAAGAATGATTTCCCCATCCCTTTTGAAAGAAATATATTACCAACCATTCTTATGGACGTAGCTTTCCATCCGGGGAAGTGAACCACGTTAAATCCTGTGCTGTGCGATGATGTTTATGAATGAATGATTGTTTGTATTTTCTGTAGAATGAATGCTTGAATGTTTCCCTGCATGCTGTAATATGAGAACTTTGATATGCATTTACCAATAGGAGAAGTTTGGGAATGATATGCCAGGTTCCACGGAAGCAGATGAATGGAAAACATTTCAATTCTATGTTAAGATCGTGAATCAGTCATTTAAGTTTAAATACTTTCTTAAACACAGTGAAGGAACGCGGCACACTTAGTCATGTCTATCATATTAGTTCACGTTGTAATAATCCAAGTTCTTGAATGAATGCTAGAAAGATAACCAGTAAGTGCCTGAATGAATGGATGAGTGATATTCATTTCAGTGCCTTAACGTTTCCGAGATCTTCCAAGTAGAGGATAAGTGTGGGTGATTCGCAGTTCCAGTAGAAGATTCGCAGCAGTAAGAATCCCATTAGTGAGGCCCGCAGTGTTGCCATCACCGCACCGTAGTTTCTCGCAGCGTAGATCCTGCTGCGTACCGCATCGCTTTTCGCCGCAGCACCATCCTTTTGTCCTGCGCTACATAGCTTGTTCATATAGACAACTCATCATTCACTGTGGAAACCTGATTCCGCAGTACCCCATAAGATACACCTCGGGTGAGACCTCAACCTGCTCACAGGTTGTTGCTGAAAGGGCCGGTGTGAAGGGGTTTTGTTGGTCAAAAGAGAGAACCGCAAAGAACCTGGGTCTAATTGGAAACCTCTGGGTCAGTTTAAGCCAACAGAACTGCAACATGCAATCTAAATGTTGTACTATGTGCATTAGCTCTAGTGACATACAAGAAGTGATCTCCTATATCTTCATTATACCATTAGATGTTTCAAATCATAATGATATGTGGTTGAGTAATTGCATTGTGGGTGAAGTAATGTGCATCCACAATATACATCGAAAGAAGCAAGGTGCATTGTAGAATGCATGTGGGGTCATAAGAGGGGTATCATATCAATAGACTAGGTAGAAATATAAAGGGGTATAAAAAATGTTAATGAAAAAATTGATACATACAATATCTGTTGAAAATAGGGTTTTTTTAAATTGGGAAGGCATATTGGGAGAGGGTTAAAAAAAAATTTGGAAGGTATTTTCCAATATTTAGTGAAATTAGGGGTATTGTTTCATAAGCCACGAATGAACATGCTATGATAGCGATTTATTAAGTGAAGCCCCCGTGCATTGGCCTTGCTGGTTGCGTTGAGCAGGCTGATTTTGTTGTGGGTGTTGTTGGAATAAACTTTCCCTTGGGGGTTGCGAGGATTTTGTTGTTGAGCAGGTGGTGGGGGTGCGTGCAGAGGGTAATAACTGGGAGGTGCTTGAGGCTAAGCCAGTGCTGGTGGGGTTGGCAGTGGGTTATAAATTGGAGGAGCTTGTGGTTGCGCAAGTGGGGCTTGTGGAGGATAATAATACGGCTGAACTTGAGGTTGTGAATGTGTGGGCAAGGCCTGCTGATGGTAATAAGTGGTAAGCACCGCATGAGGTTTGTAAGGTGGAGGTGCATGGCCATAACACTATGGTGGACATGATGGTCCATGGGTGTGAAGAGGTCGAGTGATAGGGATGTATGATGTTGTCGCTCCTGAATGGGACGTGGCACGCGAAAGGTTGGGGCCACTAGTAGTATGGATAGCCATGTAAGGTTGCATGTGCGATGCCACATGCCCAATGATGCAGTTAGCGACGTGGGATTCCCCGGTGCATTGCTCTGGGAGGAGTTGACGTGGGGAGCATCAGGTAAGATGAAGTATAAGTAGCCGGATTGGGCATAGATAAGGGCAAACTACTAGGATTTCAAAATGGCTTATTCTTTAGACTGGGGTTGTTCAGATGCCACATCCTTGGCAATGGCTGGAAGAAGAGATTTCAGAAACAAATCTAGGAAGATACGGTCGTCTAACTTAATCTTGCATAAGCTTTTGCATTTACACCAGTAATGAACGTGGTCAGTGATGTGGGTGGTCATGTTTAGTCAACAAGATAGTAGGATATCTACTCCTGCATCGTAACGGACGGGTAGCTGAAAGAACTGCAGAAAGGTTAAGGCGAGGGATGTAAATGTGGAGCAGGTCCCATGAGGTTGCTCAATGTTCCACTTAGTTGTAGAGCCAGTAGGGGTATATTGTAACAAGCGTAGACGGATGGATTCGTCCACTATGGAGTTGGAGGAACACCATAAATGGAAAGACATGATGTGATTTTGGGGGTCCTCCCTTCCCCTCGAATTTGGGTATGTTCGATGGGAGTTTGGTGCGCATAGGAGGCCATGTGGGATCATGTCGTATAGGTTCGTTAGTAAATATATCCAAGTCAGGGAGGATAATACTGGACATGAATGGAAAAATAGCAGGGAGATGTGGCGTGGGTGTCGGGGCAAGTGTGTTAGCCGTGGCGGCAATGGTGTGACGACTGCCCCCAATGTGTGGAGCAACGGTATGAGTCATAGAGGAAATGGTGGGGATGCTCCCTCTGATGTGTGGGGAAATGGTATGATTCATGATGGGGATGGTTGGAGTGTCAGTCGTCGGTGGGGGCATTGTGTAGGAAGGGATCGTGCCCCCAAGTATGTTACTAATCCCTAATGGGACTGTATTGGTGACCAATCCACTAACCATAGGGATGGATGTAGTGGCGAGAATGCTAGGCGTAGGGCCTATAGATGGTATGACAGGGATGGATGTTGACGTGTTAGTTAGGTTAGTGGTGGACCCACCATCGACCATCCCGGCGAAAAAGTGGTTTGAAGTCATACCAGCCATGGGGCTAGATGAGGCTATGAACGTAGTGTATTTCGGTTCAGAATCAGATGTGGTATAAGCAATGTTAGGGTCAGGTGACAAGGCTCTGCATCTGTGGCAAGGAGATCCAAGTGGACTGTGCTGCGGGGGGTCTCCCTGGAAGTGCCGAGAACATCTCAGGGACTTAATGGTGACAGACGAATAGTAAAACGGGTGGGTTGTGGTGAGTAAAAAAGCTTGAAAATCCTAAAGCAACCGTGCGTGCAGAAGGAGAGCGCAACAAATATGGCACTCAAGCCAACAACAAGCTCGAAACGCTCACTATAACAACTGTGCTACAGTAAGCAGAGCAACAAGAAAAGACGGTTAAAATACCAACAAGCAAACGACTCCTAATAAAGAAAAAATGGTGTACTCGCTAGACCAGGGGGAGGTAAGAGAGCATGCAAATGCCTAACTAAAAGGTATGCTGGCTTAAACCAGATGTATCCTCTCCAAGGTGATGAAATCCAAGTCAAACAATATGAAAAGCAGAACCAAATGGATAAGGATGTCCCCCTACCGGGAGGGACACCGGGTAAAAGAATCCTAGAAGAATGACTATTAAGATACCCCATTCATGACACGTCGAGAAAGGTAAATCCGCAGCTCCCATTCTATCGATGTCGTACTCCCAAAAGGGTATCACAACAAGAACAATGAGTAGGTAGCCTTCGGTTACTGAATGGATTTCGGTATTCCACTTAGGCCTCTGGAACCATTCTTGTTACTTTCCCTCCTAAAGGAGAGGCCTTTCCGACAAATTGGTCTTTACCGTGCCAAAAAATACTAGGGGATTTTTGGTACCCTAATGGACAACAACTATGTCTCAAGTGTAAATGACAGAGGGGTGTTGTTTGGATGCCTATCCCCACTGTCCTACCTAACTACAAAATTCTTTTTGTCTTCCCCGAGTGGGGTTAAATGTTGGTTGAGTTAAGTAGATTTTACGGCTCACTTGAATTAATTATGACTGAGTGTGTGCGCAAATGAGGTTGGTAGCTAACTAAGAAAATAAAAGCTGAAAAATGAAAAATGTTGAAATTGATGTGCCTTTTAAAAACTAAAATAGAGAACATATATATATATATATATATATATATATATATATATATATATATATATATATATATACTTTTTTTTTGAAACAAAAATGGTGCAAAAGTGGAAATCAGTGCGCGGTTATGGGGTCATTCTACGTGGTTTGCAATGCGTATTTTGGGCCAATAAATGCGTTGTGCAACGCGAGAAGAGGGGGGGAGGCTGCGGCGTGCAATGCACTAAGTGGGATGGTATCTGCGGTGTGCAGTGTGCAAGGCGGGTGGCGGCGTGCAATGCGCGACGCGGGATGGAAATTGTGGTGTGCAGCGTGCAAAGTGGGGTCTAGGCCGTGGTGTCCAACGTGCAGAGCAGGGTGGAGGCTTCGGTGTGCATCGCATAGAGTGGGGGGGTGTCTGTGAGAAAATGGGTTGTGGGGTGCAGTGCGGCATGTGGGATGCATTCTACGGTGCAACGCACGCATGGTGGTATGGCACCTACAGTCGGGGCTGCAGAGCTGGCAGGGGGACGAGCTATGGGGGCTGCAGTGGGGAGCGGTGGTGCGGTGGCACCGCTCGTGTGCAGATTCAGGGCCATGGGGGGTGTGTGTAGGTCATGGTTTGGACCGCATGCAGGGTTTAGTAGGAAGCAGTTTGCAGCCGCGTGCAGAGGTGAGCAAAGTGTGGTTAGACCCGCGGACAGGAGACACAAAGCCGCGGTGGGGACTATGTTAAGGCACAGGAATGCTGTGCTACGGACCGCAGCTACAAGCTAAAGAGTCGAGCTGCAGACTGCGTAAAAGGGTCGAACAGCCGCGGTGTGGACCGCAATTGGGGGAAAAAAGGGTACAGTTTCTGCACATTAAATGATGCAAAATGGTTGCAGCCAAACAGAAAAAACTCACAGGACTGTAACTAAGCAATTAAAACAAAAAAATGAAACTAATCAAAGATCAAAAAACTTCAAACCAGGGGTTTGGATAGCGCAGTCACCAGGCTGTAGCATGGGTTTTCACCCTTGCTCGTGCAAAAGAGCACCTACTAAGGGTAAGGGAACCCTTATCAACAGTTTAATGAAAATAAGGAAAAAATAATTAAATACAGAGACAGCAAAAAATATGAGCTAGCATGTTGATAAAATAAATATAAACTAAAGCAGAGAACAATAAACTTCCATGGAAATATAATAAACAATCTTTTCAACTTTTGTATTAATGGGAAAAATGGGGTTTTCAAAGAATTTACCTCAAATAATGAGGTTGATGAAGCTCTTATGGTGGTACAATAGGAGTGTTCTATAGCTCCTCAGTTCCTTACTCTCCTCCACAATGCATCAATGGTGGAAAAAACTTCTATCTAATGGTGGGATTAACCTCAAAAGTGGATGGCTTATGGCTCAATAGAAATTTTAGCAGCATAAGGGTAGAGTAGGTGGTGCTTGTCAAAATGAGGGTCCTCCACTCCCTTTTATAGATTTTCGTTAGAGTTTTAGGGTTTTTTAGGCGTTTTGCCCTCTTTTTCCTCTTTTTGATTTTCTTTTTGAGTTTATTCCAATTTATTTTGATTTTTTGGGAATATAGGACCCTCTTTTAGGGTTTTGGTATGTTTTTGGAGGATGAAACGTAATATTTGGTACCCATTTGGGTTTTCTAGGGTTTTGGGAGACTAGAGTGATAGGGAAATTTGGTCAACAGGGTTATGTCTCTAAAGGGATGAGCTGGTGAGTAATTGTTTGGTGTTAACAAATATGATTTTATTATGTTAATGTAGTTTCACTTCATTCCTTGTTTCCATTTTATTATTATTTGTGAAGTTAATTTATGCAATTTGATTTCAATCCATATATTAGTGTTTTAAATGTTTATTTTACAATCATTGAGCTTAATGCAATGACCATATTCACTTATTTGGATTATAAACAGTAACTTGTATTTGGAAAGGATAGATTTTAGATTTAATTTCTGCAATTTACTTTTTTGTCAAGTGTGGTGTGAATTTCAATTTCTGCAAGAGTGTTTTAGGATTTCAATTTTGAAATTAGTCTTACTGCACATCGATGGGGTTTCTTTGGGAGATATTTGATTCATACTCCCGATACCTTCATTTGGTGTGAATTTACTTTCCTGCTCAATGTGAATGTAGTTTTAGAATTTACTTTTCCCTCACAATGCGAATTTAACATTTACTTTTGAGTAGCATGCGAATTTAGTTTAGAATTTAATTTCAAGTAAAGTGTGAATTTAGTTTTAGCCTTTACCTTCCTGTCATGTGATTTATTTTCCTTGCAATTTAGTTTCAATAGTTCTTTAGCTAGCTAGTTCCTTTCCAAGACAGTGTAACTATTCATACCAGTGTTTGTAACTAAGGAACTTATTGAACTACAACTTCATAGTAGATAAACCAATGTAAGACAAAACTGTGTCCCGCTGCATATAGTGCATGGTACCTCGCAAGTTCTGAACGAACCCTGGGTTGACAATTAATGTAAATACTTCTTATTTTCGCACTGAGTAATTAGAAGGCAATTAAAAATCCCTATTATGGAAAAAATTGCACAAGTGCACTCTTCCAGTTGGTGAGGGGCTAAGCCTTGTAAGTTGTAGCAAGGCCTTAGCCCTTGGAGCCTCTTATTGGTTGGTTGGTATTCCTCCAAGTGATCCTGCAAGAGATTGTTAGTGTAGTTCACATTCAAAGATGAAAATATTGATGAAAATAAAATAAAAGAGATGGGGGAAGATGCAAATTCCAACAACAACCCAAACGTATGCTAAACCACTCTTGTATTTCCCAATGGAATAGTTGTACAACACCTAGGAGGTTAAGGCTTCAAGGGAAGCCAAAAATATCCCTTAGGGATGCCTTTCTTGTCCAAACTAAATGCTAAGTAGGTGAAAGAACAATAGAGAGAAACGATTTCCCCTTGATGGTAGGTGGCAAGCAAGCTTAGAAATGCTTCCAATGGTAGGAAATGGTGGGCTATGAGGAAGCTCCAACTCAAATCCAACAACATAACCTTGATCTAATTTATCTCTACCAAATGCATGACAATGAATTCCTTTTATAGGCCAAGAGGTGGTAAAAAAAAAACTAGATACAAATGTGAACTCTCCTCCTCCATGAACCAGTTCCAAGGTACACAAGGGGGATAATTAATGCCACTAAGTGTGTGAGGAGACGAATTCTGATCCTTGGGGAGTATTGAGTTTTTAACGCACCGTTGGGCGTGAATGGTCTCACCATTTTTATAGTAGCACAAATATCGAAGGAAAATATGTGTGAGTGTAGCGCGGGAATTGTTCAGGTAACCTGTTCTATAGCGTGGGTCAACTGTGTAATACCTACGCTACCCTTTGTTTTAACGATTTCTTGGCACTTATGGGCTCATGTTATGTTTTGGATCTATTGAGGATGCCTGTAGTGATATGAATTATTTATGTTGATGATGCTTTACTAGATGAATTGTTGAAATGTCGCATGTGTGCGACTTTTAGGCGTTAACAGATGCCCCCTGATGTATGAGGTTCAGAGGGTACTGTAGAGGCAATAATGCATCATTTTTTCTACTATTTCTCTCCTATTCTATAGGACGAATCATATGTGGACAAAATAAGGTTCTCCCATGCGGGAGGACTGTTGGTGACAACCGTTTGAGTTGTAATAAAGAATCATTTTTATACAAATGAGGTTGGCATACCCATGCTCATGAAATACTGTTAAAGTGATTACAATAAGAGAGGACAAAGGTGTCGACTATGTTATATTGTTGGGACATGGATGAAGGTGGCTTCAATCCATGTTAGAGTAAATTCCCCTGGAACTGCTGCAGAATATTGAAGAAGTGGGACTGCTGGTGACCATGATAAACCTACTGTGGTGGTGAACCAAACTGGTATGTAACTCTTCCTAAGGACTTTACCATACCAAATAGACTTCTATCATGATTTCCAAATGTGAACATTGCTACCTTCAAAATTACGTCTCCCCCTGATGCGATGTTGTGTTGACGTAGAGCATAGAGAAAACCACCTAGTTAGGGAGCACTAATGACTCTCCCTAATAAGTTCAAGGTGATCCCTTATAGTGATTGAAAGGGATACCAAGGTACAATCTGCAACTACTACAAATATCAGAATATAGTGTTCTGACGTCAATGAGAGATGAAGTACATGGTAGGAAGTGAGTCGTATCTTAAGAATTGGGAGCACGTTGTAACCAATTGGTGGATGGACATACCTGACACAAGATTGGTTGATAAGCATGGGGCTCATAACTTCATTTGATCGATGCAAAAATGGAGAGTGGGGATGGCATCTTTCCTTTCGAATGGTACATATTGAAACGTATGAAGACAAACTGCAAATGAAAGGGGTTTGATGGAGATGAAAAACGAAGGGTAATGGTAATCAGAAAAACAAATACTACTCAACATATGTAGACTCAAAGAAATTGATCAAAGGTGACCATGGGTTTTTACAAAAATAATATGGTGTTCCCGCAATGTGAGTTGATGCGGGAACTATTTGTACATAAGGAATGTTGGTGGGGTCCCCACAGTTTTGTGTGTGTCGGGGGACCGATTTGATGATGGGAGGATTCCCTGTGGTTTTGAGTGGATCGGGGGACACTTTCCAATGATGAAGTGAGGGTTAAATTATAGATGCAAAGATGGGTGCCCCATGAAACAATGTTATGCAGTGTAGTTCTGTGGGATAACTGAATACAACTAGTTGTTTCTGAGGGTGGGGGACCCATAGGTGTTTTTGCGAGGGTGATGATATGAGGGGTATTGCGAATGGTAAAGTGCTCATGGAGGTATGAGGGAGCTTTGTAAATCGGTCTCATAAATTATTATGTGGAATCTGACGTGTGTATACTTAGTGGAGTAAATGCACAATTATGAGGTGATGCCCTAAGGGAGGGTTATTTCACATTTGGTCAGATTCACCGGACATGTGGGGGTCGACATCATGGGTGTCAATAGATGACAGGTATGGTAGTGGTGCACACACTCATTGGGGAACCTGATATTAATGGGGATGATGTTGATGGCACATCAAGGCCATGAAGGGGTACCCTATGGTTGTCAGCGAGAATACTAATATATGCATTATAAACCGAGGGTAAATAGGGTCTATATGCCAGTTTCAGAGTGATACCTGTGGTGGGTTGCGTTACCCTTAATATCTTTGGATTTTTATTCATATAATGGGTAAATAAGAGGCTCCATGATATTCTGATCATGTTCCTGCACACACGACACACATAGCCAAGTGTAATAAAGGACATAACTGAGGTATTAACAATGCAAAATCATATAACCAAAGCATTGCATACTTGTGGGGTACTTGGTAGTCAATGATAGAACCTTTTGAGGTACAACCCATTAATCAAGTTGCTGAGGGTATTAACTTCATGGTCGGTTAAGATATAGGCTCCTTTTGGGAGACAATGCTTAATTACATAAGGGCCTGTCCATTTAGATACAAACTTACCAGGTCCTAGTTTACCATATTTCTTGGCATTAAACAAAATGACAAAGTCACTTTTGGTGAAGGTGCGTGGTCACACTTGTCGATCATAGTGTGATTTGGAGCGGACCTTCATGGCTTCATTCTATTGAAGAGAGTCACTTCTTTCATCGCCAAGGTGTTCGAAAGTAAATAAGTGTTGTTCCAAAGAAGGGGTATCTGGTAGAAACTCAACGGTGGATTGGAGGGTAGGGATTTGACACACGATTGGGAGGAAGACTTATACTCCATGTGCAAGGTGAAATGGGGTAAAACCCGTGGAAGTCTTGACAGAAGTGCGGTATCCCCATAGGGTTGGAAAGAGCACGTGGTTCCAGTTGGTTTTGTTTTTATCCAATGTGCATTGGAGCATAGTTTTGAGGATTTTGTTAACGGCTTCAATATGACCATTTGCTTGAGGGTAATAAGCGGTTGCAAATTCAATTTTAAAGCCTAACAGTCATGATATTTCTTCAAACATTTTGTCACAGAAGTGTCTTCCATTTTCTGAGACAAGTTGCTTGGAAACGTCGAAGCAGGAGATGACATGGTTGAAGAAGAACCCTATAGCAGTTATTGATTTACAATCAAATGTGGGCATTGCTTCGACCCATTTGGTGAAGTAATCCACAACGACGAAAATATGTTGGTGACCTTGGGATGATGCCTGATGACACTCCATAAAATCAATTTCCCATTTGTAGAATGGGCCTGTAGTGATGACTGGATGGAGGGTTGTAGGGGGAAAGTGTGTTTTGCAGGAAAATACCTGACAATTGGTGCAAATTTTGATGGCGTAAACACAATGTTTGAATAGAGAGGGCCAAAATACCTTTCTCATAATATTTTCTGGGTGATGGCTAATCCAAAAGAGGTGGCCTCCACATGCACCCCTATGGAAATCATTAAGGAATTTCCCAGCTTCTTCATGCATTAGACATCATCGAAGAATAGTGTCGATGCCATGACGATACAAGAAGTATCCAATGAGGAGGTATCACGGTGCATGGTGGTGTATTTTGCGGCGATCGCCATGGGATAAGTGGGGAGTGAATTTCTGGGTGTGGAGATAAAGGAGGATATCGACGTACCAGGGATCTTCAGTTGTAATGAGAAAGAGGTGCTCCTTAGGGACTTAGTCCTGGAAAAATTTGCTAGTGGTGGTGGAGGGAAGGTCTGTAATGAGTTCGGTTAAGGCCATGGATTTCTTGATTTTAGGAATCACAAACTCGAGGTCAAACTTTTGTAAAATAAAAATCCATCATGAAAGCTTACTATTGATAAGCATACTGCTAAGTATTTATTGCATAGGGTTGGAATCAGCGACGACGATTATTTTTCGAAGAAAAATCTAGTGGTGAAGTTTCTATACAGAAAGGATGACTACAAGAGAAAGCTTCTTATCATGGGTGTAGTTGAGTGCAAGTCCGTGAGGGTTTTGCTGACATAATATATAACATGTTCCTGATGGTTTGCAACCATTTGGATGAGTACGCTGGTTATATCAGAATATGACGAAGAGATATACAAGATGAAATATTTGTCAAAGTCTGGAGGAGAGATGACGGGGGATGATGACAATGCTTGTTTAAGGGCATCAAAGGCAGTTTGGGAATAGTCATTCCACTTAAATGGAAGACCTTTTTTGAGAATCCATAAACATCCATGGGCCTAAGTGGCATAGTCGAGAACAAAACGACAAAGAAATTTGGCCTTACGTTGGAAATTATGTAACTGGCATTGTGTTCGTGGTGCTGGTAATTCCAAGATGGCTTGGACCTTGGAGGGGTCAATGGTGATAAATCTTTGGAAACCATGAATCCTTAGAGGCGACCAAAGGCGACAAAAAATAAAAACTTGAGGGGTTTAAGTGTATATTATACTTGCGACATTTTGTGAAGATGGCATGAAGGTCTTAAAGGTGCTCGCATCGTTTTTTGGACTTGGCTGTGAGGTTGTCTAAAAATGGGAGGTTGTTGTGAGGCAAGTCATTAAAAACATATGCCATTTCTCACTGGAAATTGGCATCAAAATTTTTTAGACCGAAGAACATGAATTTATAAGAAAAGGTGCCCCATGGTGTAGTAAATGCAGTTTTCTACTGATGTTGGGGGAGGATGCGTATCTCTTTATATCCGGAGAACCCATCCATGAAGGAAAACATTTCACTACTTGCACATGAGTCAACAATTTGGTCGTTGAATGGCGTGGGAAAATGATCCTTAGGGTAGGCTAAATTGAGGTCCCATAAATTGGTATAGACACGAATAGATACCCATGATATGTAAGTGATGGGAAAAATAAATCCAATGTGCAAGAGTTTTTCGACCTCAGATGTGATTGTGGGGGCCTCAGAAGGGTGGCCTCAACGTTGTTTTTGTTGGATGGGAGTAACATCAGGCCAAGTGTCAATGTGATGTTCGGAAATTTATGAGTCGAGACTCGACATTTCTTCATAGGACCATGCAAAGACGTTGTGGAACTCTTTAAATAGGGTAGTAAAATTGGTGATTTCTTGTTGTGAGCAGGAATCCCCTATAGAGATGTTTTCAATGAATCGTGGTGTAATGAATATATAAGCCTATATGGTAGGGGAATTATTGGCAAGATTACCATATTCAAATGCATTGGGGGAGGAAATAAGATTTTTGAACCAATCGATGTGATTCGGGGGTAAAAAATATTTTGGTTCAATGGGATATTGTTGTTCTGTGGGGAGTGTGTGTGTTTCCTTCCTGCTTGCTAATGAGGATCTATGATGGAAATAATCCCATGTAGGTTCAGAGGTGTTCATGGCCTCGATTATCTCTTCATAGGTAGTGAAGGTATGTTCTTCTAGAATATCCTCATCTAAAGAACCAGGATCTTCATTCTGAGTTGAAATAGAAATTGAATCAAGATGCAAGATTGCAAGGTACTCAAGCAGATTTGGGGGATTGGATAGGATCTCATTTTGAGGGAATATTATAGGTTCTAGCATCTCTCTGGAAATTGGTGATGGTGGATCAAGATAATTCTTGATATCCTATGTATGCGATGTGATGTTATCACCATTGGATTCTATAGGCTCAATGTCCTCCTCGATGACCACGGGAAGGGTGGTTGCATAAGGGGTAAGGTTATCATCCAACCGACTTTGGGTTTCATGCAAAGTGTGAAATGCGATGATAAGAGGACATTGTAATGAATGGTGAGACAATAAATTGCATGAGAGACATGTTTAGGTGGAATTAGTATGATTTAAAACAATGGTCAGGCTTTGTGGGCACTACGGAGATTGTTGGTCGGGTATAAATTCAACACACCATGGGGAGGCACTTGTTTCTATCACCATAGGTGTCTTCTAGTGATGCAGACATGGAGGTATCTTCAAAGGGTATGGTGAGGCGAATGGTTTCCAGAGCCTCCCGATAGCGAGGGAGGTCAAGGAAACTATGTCATGTATAGTGTCCATACTGAGCACATATGGAACATGTGTGAATTGTATGTAATTTCTTGGATATGTGCGATGGCGATGTACCCCTTTTTACCATTGGTGGAGCGTGTGTTGTACTCGCAGGGGTGTTGAGAAAACTCCTTATCTTGGTTAGAGTAGGACATAAGTTGGTTGCATGGCCTTGCTTCCCACAAAGAGCACATGGAGGTGTGAATCTTTGATTGTGGGTATTGAACATGAATGGGGATTTTAACTCCCAATGGTTGATGCCCCCTACTTTAGGCTTAGCTGTTTCTATTGAATTGGATTTAGGGTTTGGTAATAGGGGACATTTTGACTTTGGTTGTTTGGTGACCCCATTGGTGGTCTTTGTGATGACCAATTGTGGGGTAGTTGTGGATGTCATAGGTTGGGATTTCGTAACTGGAGGTGGTACGGCTTTGTGACCGTGCTAGTTGAAACATGGACAAACTCATAATGGGAAACTGGTTTGGAATCCCTCTCTAGGAAAGGTGGTGTAAGTTACCACACTGGATTCCCAAATTTATCCCAAGCAGAGTTAACTAATCCATAAACGACATCTGTTGTACACTTGTGGGAGGATACAAGAAGGGGATTTGAAAAATTGGTGGCACCGATGGACTCAACGGTGGTGCTAATGACTGTGTTGAGGTGGATACAACTCCATTTTCAATGGTGAAGATTGTGCAAATTAGGCCATTGGTAGATGTAGGGATCTTTGGTGGTGGTCCCAAATACGCTCCTAACAAATTGGAGTCCTTGTACATACTGAGAGTGATGTCAACATACAGTTGATCATCGCGCAACATAGTTGGTAGGACGTTGTATGGATTGCTCGTGGTATTAGAGTCATAGTAGTTAAGCTATTCAAGGGTAACTACTTTCCCATTTAAGGGAAACATCATGATACTGAAGACTACGGAGGCTACTGCCTTCATGGCGTACATGTACTATGCCCCAAGAGGATGTTGTATTTGATCTCAACATCTATTACTTCAATATTGATCATAACCATATTCCCCCCCATCGATTGAAATATATGTTATCTATTTCAACACTAAATTGTCTACTCGGGGCTCGTAATCTTAGAGGTGCCGACACTGCATGTGTAGGACTGAAGCCTAAACTATGCTAATCTAATGCCATCAACACACTCAACTAATAAAGAGACTAAGCATACTAGAATAACTCATCACCTAGGGAAGAAATTCATCAGCAAGTGACCATATCTCACGAGTTAGGTCATTAATCTATCCGTCAGTGATCAAATATACCAAATATTAAAGTACAAGGAAACATAATACAAAATAAGTGCAAATTGGTACCAAAATAGATTCTAAAATTATTCGTAAAGCTCTATCAATACAAACAAATAATTTGTGAACAGAATTGCATGGAACCTGTTAATGAAATCATAAACCGGTTTGACGATCCGAACAGTGTCATCAAAATAAATTTGTTCAAGATAAGGAATAGATTGCGAGCATGCTGATACAAGTCCTAATCAATATATGAATAATCAAATTCTGAAAGAAATAAAATCAAATCAAATGTATAAGGGAAATACCATCTATAGAAAACAAATAAGACAATCTTAAGAGTAATTAAACAGATTCTACTGTTAATTCTATTAAAAAAAAACTAGACCTGTAAATCAATAATCAAAATACAAAACTATGTAACATCAATGAAAAAAATCCACAGGCAGCGTTTTCCTAGGAATGTAAACAACTATATGTAGAAACAAGTTTCCAGAAACCTTATTAAGACCGAAATATATAGAGTACAAAAATGTGTTTTCTCTCATTGGAAACACATTTTTTAATGTATTTTCAATTTTTCATGGTGTGGATGTTGTTAAAAGTATGCAACATGGGTACTCGTTGGATGCATAATTTAATTATGCATCCAACGATTCCTCTCGCTTGAAATTTGAGTAAACCTACAAGGAGATAAGTTGAAAATACGATCCAAAAAGTAGTTTTTGGTCCACAATGGCCACCTCCTAGTTGACTAGTTGATAGAAGCTTTAAGCTACCATTGATGCATTATGGAAGAGAGTAAGGAACCAAGGAGCTCTGGAGAACACCTACTGCATCACCGTCAGATCTTTCTCAACCTCATTTTCGAGGTAAATTTTTTGCAAGCCCTAGCTTGCCCATCAATACAAAAAATTGAAAGATTCTTTATAACATTTCCATGAAAGCTTACTATTCTTTGTTTTAGTTTATGTTTGTCTCATGCACATGCTAGATTAGATTTTTTACTGTTCTTATATTTAATTAGTTTTTTATCATTTTCCATTAAAGCTGATGTTAAGAGTTCCCTTACCCTTAGTAGGTGTCCTTTTGCACAAGCAGGGGTGTAAACCCCCGCTACAGTTTGGCGACTCCACTATTCGAACCTCTCTCTGATAGTTTTATTTTTTATTTTTTATTATTTTAAAAGTTATGTTTTCTGGTTTTGTAGTTGTTCACCATAGCGCATTTTTTCTGTGGCTTACTGCCTTTCACAATGCGGCTACCTATCCACCGTGCGTGGTGCACACCACACCCTCCCGACAACTCCATGTGGCTTCAAACCGCATCATACCATCCCCTGTGCGCGATCTACCCCACGGCCTGTAGAATCTCTCCCCGTGATACCAAATTTGCACATGAGCGACACCATCGTCTAGCCACCCTTCCACCCTGCGGCCCTGACCGTACAGACCCTCCTGCATTATGTGCTACACACTGTAGCTACTACTGATCTGCGCACCGCAACATCCCTAACGCCTTGCGTGCTGCACACCGTGGCGTTCCCCCCGCCCTACGTGCTGATCCCCGCAGCGTTCCCCCCGCTTCGCGTGCTGCACATCGCAGAGCCCCCCACACCCGACACTGCCCGTCGCAAAACTTGCGCTACACCCCGCACTGCCTGGCGCATGAAACCCGCATTGCACCCAACACTACTATTTTACGAACAATCTATCGAGAGCAGACTCAAGGCCTAATCTCCCTAGCTTAACGTAAGTCTAGAACAAATAAGACAGAACATAAAATACTTTCCTGGATCGTATAGAAATACAAATGAAAGAGTAGATCGTTTACTTTAGATTTGTAGATCCCTTTCTCCTTCATTGATCCAATGCTCCAGCGCTGCGAGATCGCATGTAGCTAAACCCTATTGAACATGTAACAGACCATGAGAAGTGAAAGCATATATCTCACATGATAGATATAAGCTAAAAGTTAAGGAGGAAAACTCTAAACATCATCAAGGAGACAACATTTATGGAAAGCAATTATATTAACTATATTGAAAAGTGGAGAAGTACAATAGAAAAGAGGATTACAAACATTTCCTTAATGCTGCAAGCTCCTTTCGACAATCCATGCCAAAGCTGCTAGAGAGAAGTGGATGTTCCCCAAGCTAGAGTGTTAGATCTATGGGGTTTAGATTCACCAGCATAAGAGTACCATAGACTTCCACCCCTTGGGATGGGAGTGAGCTTCATTTAAATAGGACTAAGTGGAGACGGTATGGATATGATAGGTTGAGATATGGTAGGAGAGACTTGGGGGATCTTTCCAAGGTGTTAGGAACCGAGTGCCAGCTCTCCCAAGAGGTCAGGGATAGGGTCCCAAGTCAGCAAGCTTTGAGAAGGGGCTTGAAGGGCTATTTTTGTCTATTAACTGACATCGGTGCACCCTGCAATAGAGCAAGCTGCGACGTTGCATGCTGCATGAGTACAACCTGCGATGACCTCTCAAAACCTAGTACAAATGGGTACAAATCCTTCCAGGTCAATCACTCAGTCAAGGTAACTCTAGGGGTGTATATATTGAATCTCATGATGGGAATATTTTAGGTGTAATAGAATTCCCCCCAAAGCATGAAGCTGTGGAAGATAGACAGGTGAAATGTTTTGATAGAAGGAATGGAAATGGACTTGTCGGACGAAGGATGCTGCTGCAGTATAGCTGACTCTGAGTACACAGTCTCAAATGACTCACAACATGGCTGCTGACCAATACAATGCAGATCCATGGTAGTAATGACCGACTGAACACAATCATGGCTACTAGCTGACACAAGCGTAGATCCATGATGAGATGACAACACAGCCATGACCAATACAAATGTGGATCCGTGCGATATAACTCAATACAAACTCCATCGCAACCTGGGTAAAATATGACTTCCCAGGGTCTTCAAGTTGAACCCGCAATGAGATGAATCTATCCATGTGATTACAAAGTGTTGGTCATGGCACTGATCTAGAGGTTTTCTAATATAGACCCAGGTACTTCGCGGTACAAGATACCAACAAAACCCCTATTCACCGGCCCTTTCAGCAACAGACTGCAAGCAGCCTAAGGTCTCACCCGAGGCAAAGTTGAGGGGGTGGTTGCAGAAGCAGGTTTCCACAACCATGTGATGTGATTGATTTAGTTGATTAATGCGCAACACGGTGACGGGCTGTGCAATTGCGTTTAGTGATTGCGCGGAGTCTCCTACTCCGCGTCGAGTATTTTCAGGAACAAGGGTATTTTCACCCTCAGCGCGTCCAGATGCCACGCAGTGGGGTCTATGAGTCTTAATCACTTCTACTCAATCTTATTCAATAGCCCTTAAGTATTCAACATTATTTAGACTGATAAACATTATGATCTATATGGATGAGTGAGATATGCAGTGCTGTGTGCTTTGATACCGCGATTCGCTCCTAACAATTAACTGTGTGGTTAGGGGCTTTCCTACTAACATTCGTCCATACATGAACTATTATCATCTTATTCCATCCCTTCCATGGAGAAAGATAAGAATAAACACATATAAGACAATAGTAACCTTATGCATGCACTGTAAGTAATTTAAATAACATATTAATAATAATGATGCACAACAATCACATAACACAATGGTTTAACATGGTTCACCCCCCCGGATGGGAAGCTACGTCCACAAGAACTGTCGTTTATTATTTAGGAAAGCATGCAATAGTTCTTTCGTCTACGCACTCAGCTGTAGACGTTCTTCTTTCTTTCTCTCAAGATTAGGTCTCTGCGCACTCAACTGCATAGCCCTTACAATACTTCTCTCTAACAGATCTCACAATAATCAATAATATTAACCAAAATGAGAGTTAACCCTTTTCCTTTATGAAATTGCCTTATATATAGATTAAGACCTGTAGGTCATGTCTTTACATTTATGAAGGTAGAACCCTTAGGTATACAAAACTGTCGTGGTTTTCCAAAAACCGGACTACGGATATCTGGAAATGGATCTTCTGTTATATGCACACCAACAAGTTGCTTCCACCGATCTATTCCTTCTTTTCCAACCTTAGATGACTGGTTCAAGTAGTAGTAGTCTTCTGCCTGTTGTGATCAGTCACCTACCTTTGATGTGCACCTACCCATTGCTTGGTAGTTATCGACGATCTTTTCCAAAAATAGGTCTTCTGTGACCTAACCAAAATAATTGCCTTCATCCTTCAATGTTGTGCTTAGCTGGATCTTCGTTTACTTGGCACATCGTAGCGCTGTACTCCTCACAGCACCAACCTCGCAGCTCCTCTGACACTATGCTGCGCGCAACTTCGCAGCATACCAAAACTTATCCCAAAATTGTTCAAACTTAACTGCGCTTAGCTCCGCAGTTCTGAAAATTATTTATGTTAAAAAATGCCCCATCTGGGTCAGGCCCAACAGGCCCCTAACACTTACATGTGGCTCACCCCCGAGCCACCTGGAACTCCTTGAAGGTGTTCCACTGATTGTGGGATGATCTTCACAGCGAACTCCTTGAATGTGTGAGTCAACTTTTCTACTGTGGCCTTCGTATCTTGTTTAATTTTCCCAACTGTTTCCACCATCTCTAATGTTATCTCTTAGCCGATCTGGCCTTCCACCTACTCTTGATTCTAGTTCAGCTCCTTCAACTTTTCTTCGATCTCCTGTGAGATCATGTCGACGTCCTCTAATAATGGCTGCGACTTATTGCCCATTTCTGTCTCCTTCTCCCGCAATGCTTTAAATTCCTTCTTTAGGTTGTTGGTTTCCCTGTATTTGAGGAGTTTCTCCCTTGCTGGCAGTGCCTTAACCTCCTCACTCATCTTTTCTAGTACTTCTTGTTTTTCCTTCACTTCCTTCTTTACTTCCTATAATTGTTGATCTTCTTCAAGAGTTCTAAATGCCTTCAGTGCTGCTTCCAGTTGACTCTGGCACTTAGTGACTTCGATAGCAATATTCTGTGTCGCGGTCTTCACTACTCCTTGTCTCAACTACTGTTCATCTGGTGGAGTCTGTGGATTGATCTGCACTTTCAGGGCAGCTATTTCAGATTTGTGGAGAATATCCATGTCTTCCTTCTCAGTCTTTAGGCTATTGAGCAAATCGCCAATCTTGATGATGGTATTTGCTAGTTCTGTTTGTATTTCAAACTCATCTATATTACCGTAATGGCAGTGATCGTGTTCTCCAATCTCAGTCGATGATCTGTTTCATCTTGTAATTGCATAGTATTCTGTGAGCTCTCTTCCTCGAGTTGCCTTTGTAACTCTGCCCATCCTTTCAACGCTTCTATGGTTCTGTCATGCTTTTCTTCACCGAGTTGCATCTGTAAGTAATGGAGTCCTGGTAATGGTATGGTTGTAAGATCAAGCTCCATGTGCTCGACATTCTTTGTATCTAGCATTGCTTGATCTTGTAATGGCAACCTAATAGATAGTGGCTGCAAATGGAAAATACGGGACCTCGTGGGAACCGTCATTTGCTGCTACGAAGTCCCTGCGGACCCTTTTTCAGCTATTGAATCATGGTGCAATGGTAATCTTCTGCTGACTTCATCAAATTTTTGGGATAACCCTTGCAGTGTAGTCAGGTTCTTCTTTAAGCTGTCTTGAAGTGCCTTTTCCTTCTTTTCTTTGTCTATGGAAAGTTCCTCCATTTGTTCAGTTACCCTCGCAGCAATCATTAAATAATCATCTTTGCGAAGCATTGTGTCTAATTGGTCTTTGTTTGCTTTCTGCTTCTTCCTTTTTTCCTTGTGCCCTGAAGGACTTCCAACATCCTTCCTTTTTCCTGACTCTTTATCTTCTACAATGGGACATGGGATAGGGTTATCCTCGTTAGAATCACTTTCGATATCCTCGACCTCAACTCAGAATTCAGCTGGCCATTCTTTCATTAATTTCTCAATATCTTCCTCGTACATATGGTAGTTTCGTGGGTACCAATCAACATTCTTCTTCTGCGCCTTGGGTGAAATGGAGATGCATTTCATTGCAGCATAAAAATTTGTAATACGGATATATTTGCTTGTGACTTGCTTTGGTATGCGAGGTGTAAGCATGATGGCCCCGCGAAGCTGGTCGTAATATGTGTAAAACACCAGCGTTGTCTCGTACTGTCTTTCTGGATTTAGGCTCGCCCATAGATTCTGAAACTGAGCACCTCTGCAGTCCAAAGTGTTTGTTACCACTCCGACATAGTGCTTTGGTTCCCTCCACCCCAGGAAGCCGATCAATATAATTAGCTAGGTGAAATGGGAATATCCACCATTGATTTGTGTATCATTGATTTCTTCGAGGAATTCATTTAATAGAAATTGGGACCAATTGAATTCTTGTCCCTTGGCGGCTGCAACGCCAATTAGTACTGTGCCTGTGTTTACTTCTAATGGTCTGCACTTCCTTAAGATTTTTCCTGCTAATAGCTGCATGACAAACCTTATTGCATCATCCTTTATGTCATCTGTCTGGAAGCCTCACTTCCCTTTGACCACAGATTGTGTTTGCTTCATTAATGCTGCTACCTCTTTATCCTTTGTCTTTCCCTGGAAGAACTTCCTTCGGTCTGCTCCCCTTTTGCTTAATCCAGTTATACGGTGGATTAAGTCAATTGTTAGGTCGATATTCTAGTCTAGTCATAAATATCCCTGGTGGATGCAAGCCATAAGAGTGCGCACCACCGCATTGAGCTCTGGTGATCAATCGAAATGTGGAAGCCTTAGCGGGTTGAGCAGCCCCGACTTGGCTACTCCTGACAACTAGCTCTCGGTGACCAAGGTGAGGTCACCCTTTGCATTCTTCTTCCGCACATGTATTTGTCAGGTTGGAACTGTGGGAACTTTGGTTTAGTTGGCTTCTCCTTCTACATTGCTAGCAGATCAGAGTCCTCCCATTTGCAATATGGAATCTTTCCTAACAGATTTTTGTCCACCTCAACATGCTTTGATATTGGTGAGACTGGTATCCGTTGGCCAAATCCGGTTGCTTTTGTTGTCTTGTCTTTCAAAATTGTGATTAGAACGGCTATCTGTGCTTTAAATGCCCGAGCGGTCAGTAGGGAATTACTATATAATGGCTATATTCCCAACTGACACTTGTAACAGCTATTTTCTGGATTTTTGCATTGAACTGCGCTACAGGTCATCGTTGGTTCTGCACAGTGATTTCGCGGCATATAATTTCTTTTCTTTCCAGTTGCTGCTTTTTGAATGTCGCAACAATGCATTGTTTCTTTTCTTTTCATCTTTTTTTTTTTTCAACGCCATGCGCTGTATAGATCTATCTCTATCAGCCTATGTACAGACTTTTTCACAGTTTCTAGTGCCCAATTTCGACCATACTTGGCACCTAGGAACTTTTCCTTCTTCTGATCATTATGGATGCTGTGAAGCAGGACTATCACGGTAAAGCTTTAGTCTGCTCCCATTTATCAGATTGGATAATGTATCACCAGCTAAAGTGGCTAACTAGACTGCACCACCGTTAGTAACATCTATTACAGTATATGGTCCAAGCCAATGCATTTTAAATTTTCCAGGAAACTTCATGAATTTGCTATCATACAATAGGACTAGATCACCTACCTGAAAATACTTATTCTTGATGTGGTGATCGTTCCATGCTTTTTCTCGTTCTTTCTGCACTTGCTAGTAGAATCCTATGATGAAGCGCTCTTCTTCCAACCCAACCAAGTGTGACATCCTTTATTCTAGTGCTGCATGATCTGCCATCCCTGTAAATGCAGCTATTCTCAAGCTTGGTATAATGTACTCCATTGGCATTATTGCTTCTTTTCCATAATCCAATCTAAAAGGTGTAGGTCCAAATAATTTCTTGCATGTCGTTCTATATGCCCATAATACAAATGGAATGTGTAGGTCCCAGTCTTCATGGTTTACATTGCATATCTTGGTTAGTGCATTCTCAAGTACTTTATTAAATGCTTCAACAGTGCCATTCGCTTGTGGGTGATAAGGCGTACTGCGCTGATGATGGATGTGGAATTCTTCAGTCAAAGCTTCAATAATTCTATTCAGAAAATGAGTACCTTGATCACTCATCAAAATTTTTGGGCATCCAAATCGTGTAAGGATGTTCTCAAAAATAAATTGTGCAGTTGTAGCTGTGCTACAATATTTGACTGGTTTTGCTTCTGCCCATCTGGCGAGGTAATCAGTTGCTGTAATAATGTACCTCACACCATTTCTTTTTCCTGGTGGGTTAACAGGTCCCACGAAATCAATTTCCCATTTCTCAAATTCCTGCAAGGTCAGCTGAGGGTTCAATGGCATTTCATCTCTTCTTGACGGTTTCCCTGTCCTTTGATAGACATCGCAGTTTTGGCAATGTTCTTTGGAGTCCTTATGGATTGTAGGCCACCAAAGCCCTACATGCAATATCTTATGCACAGTAGCCCATCCTGCATAATGACCTCCTGCGACTCCTGAATGTGCATAAGCTAATATAAGTGGCTTCTCGTATTCTAATACACATCTTCGCAGCACTTCATCAGGTTCTAACTTGTACAGTTGTCCTACAATAATGGTAGAATCTGTAGCTCGTACTACCAGCTGCTTCTTTTGCTGCATAGTAAATTCAGTAGGTGTGAATCCAACAGTTAGAAATTCAATGATATCCTGATAATAATCATCGGCAATCTGTATCGCAAATAATTGCGCATCAAGCAAATTGTCTTCTAGATTCATTGGTTCCTCTCCTGACTCGATCCTTGATAGATGATCAGGGCCTAAATTTAATCTTCCTGGTTTAACTATTATTTCAAAATCATACTCTTGGAAGAGTAAGAGCCATCTACATATTCGTCCCCCTAACACTGGCTTATTGACTAGGTATTTTAATGCAGAATGGTCAGTAAACATTGAGAAGTGCGCACCAAGCAAATAGTGTCTGAACTTCTGTAGTGCATATACCATTGCAAGTCCTTCTCTTTCAGTAGTGGTGTAGTTCTTCTTAGCAAATGACAACTTTCTACTGGAAAATGCAATGGGATGGTCAATTCCTCCTTCTCTTGGCTATGCAAGAACAATACCCAATGCTATACATGAAGCATCAACATGTACGTGAAATGGCTTTTTCCAGTCTGGAAAAACTAGGATCGACGCAGTGACCATTTTTTCTTTTAATGTGTCAAATCCTTTCTCACAATCCTCATTCCAACTGCACGGTGCATCCTTTTTTAAAAGCTTCTCCATTGCTGCGGTTATCTGTGCATACCCGTTTATGAACTTCTTGTAGTATCCGGTATGGCCTAGTGTAGTGCGCAATTGTTTAACTGAATTTGGTGTAGGCAAGTTTACAATAACTGCTATTTCCGTTGGATCAAACATTAACCCTTGCTTACACACGATGTGTCCCAGTAGAATCCCATAAGGAACATAGAAAATACATTTCTTTAAATTCAATGAAATCTGATGCTGTCTACATTTTTCTAGCATCATTCTAAGGTTCGCAGCATGGTTCTTCAATAAGCCAAAAATGGTCCAATCATAAAAGTAAACTTCTAGAAACTTGTGGATGAATTCTTTGAATGTTGCGACCACCACTATGGAAAATATGGTTGGTGCATTCTTCAAGCCAAAAGGCATGACTGTATATTGGAATGACCCCCATTATGTTGCAAAAGTGGTTTTTTGTCTATCGACTGGATCAATTTTTATCTGATGGTATTCAGAAAATCCATCAGTAAAAGAGTATGCTTCATTCCCTCCAACGTTATCAAGAACTTCATCAGTAAAAGGTGTAGGAAATGGATCATGCATAGAGGCATCATTCAACTTTCTGAGGTCAACACAGATCCTAATCTCACCCTTTGTTTTCTTGTCTTGAATGACCATTGGGATTATCCATTCAAATTCTTCAACTGGCTCAATAATTCCTGCATCAAGCATCTTATTGTGTTCTGCCTTAACTCGTTCTTTTTAGCGTGGATTCAGTCTATATGGCCTTTGTTTAATAGGTTTCCCTCCTGGCTTAAGAGGAATTCTCATCACTCCTAAGTCTCCTAGGATACCTTTCATCTCTGTGAACTTCGTTGGGAATACTTCCTGATATTCCTGTAATATAGCTTGGATCTCTGCAACTGTGTCATCATCCCAGTAGTCTCCTATTGCTGCGAACTTCGGCTCTTCACTAGTACCGATGTTCACTTTCTTTGTTTTGACCGGTCCACTCATATCAGGAATCTCTAATGGAGGCCCTCTTACCTCGCGTACTCCTTCTGATTATGGGATTTTTATGTTGCGTGGGTCCTCCGTGTTGCTATCTTCAACTTCTTCAGGTATGTTGTAGCAGTCTAAAGCCTACTCTATCTGTTCTGACCAATCTGGTTGTAAACTCGCAAGTACATTGTTTGTGTCAAAAAAGTCTTCTAGTGTTATATTTTCCTCCTTGCAATGTGGGATAAATATATTTCACTTGATCAGTTGCAGCGCGTCATGTATAGTCGGCTGGTCATCTTAGAAACTAAAATCCTTCTGGAAGGTTGCGGTAAGGATGGACCAATCCTTGGTTCCTGTGCGCATCTCCTCCTGTAGCTACCACTTTTTTGGAATAGGCTCCTCTAGCGTATGCACAAAGAGATGTACCCATTTTGTTTGCGGTATGTCCTTCCAAGCTTGTACACATGCTGCGATATGATCTCCTAGATCCCTCTGACCATTATATTTCTCAAATGGTAGTGTGACCTTATCAACAAATCTAATTTGTATTTTTATTCTGCACTTGTCGCAAGTTGTCATTGTCTTTTTGAGTGTAGCCCACCATCTGGTAGGTGTTTCTCTGAGTGCCATGTCTAATGCTGAGACGCGATGTTCATCTGCCACTGCTGCAGTGTATTCTTTGATAAATGAATAAACGTTAGCTGTACCATCATAAGTGGGGATTGGACTTACCTGCTTTCCAATCCAGTGGAGTGATTTTGTAATTGTCACACATCTCCTGGCAGATACTTCATGCATTCTGTGTTGCCAGTTTTCTAATCTTGCATATGAGTATGAGATGCAATAACTATCGCAGCACCAACTGATAGTTCCATCCGCAGTAGGATCAATATAATCCGTAGCATTTGTTGTCATTTGATAGATACAATCAAGGTATTGAGATCTGTACTCTCCTTGAATAGGTTCGACATATCACTCCCCCTGTGAAGGATCCAATGGTGTGATGACCCTTATGTCATTTCCTTCAAATATCATTTTCACTGTTTTTAGATTGATGACAGTGGCGTTTGTCATTGCCCAATTGATTCCCAGCAGTGCTGGATAAGGATTGCTATCATCTACAATTTCAATGACTTCGAAGTCTACATAACTTTGCATGCCATCAATGTCGACAATGGTATTGGTTAACCTTCCCAGCGGTATAACTATTCCTTGATTATCCATTCTTAACTGTATAGGTGACCACTGTAACTTTGGTTTTCCCATCGCCTGCCATGTCTGCTTGGTTAATACATTCACTTTAGATCCGAGATCAAGAATGATCTCATCCATCTCATAGTCTCCTATTTGTGCAGTGAACCGCATTTCCCTTCCGGTTCTTTTGGGACTTCTAATGTTATGTACTGCACCATGTGCTATTCCTTTCTTACTGCACGATTCGTATTGATTTATTAGTTTTTCAAATTCCATAAGAGTGTCCTTGTTTTTTAATAACTTGATGTAGCTTTGTAGAAATTGCGCAACAAAAATAGATGTATCTGATGCAGTGTGCATCTGATCGTATGCCAGTGGCATATCTTCTATTTTCGGTACTTCACTTCGCAGCAGGATCCTTGTTGAGGTAGGTGGTTGTTGTTTAAACATGTCCCGCGCTTCTTTAAATATTTTATTATTTTTCTATAATTTCAATGGAGGTGCTTTCCCAGGAGATTTTCTAATTCCTACTATTTCTCTACGGTTCTTCTTAGGATTAGTTGTTCCAGAAGTTGAGGCTTATGTGCTGTTGTCTTTTCCTGTGTCAGTGCCACTTCGCGTTACTGCATTAACGCTCTTACCTGTAGGTCTATTCTATGATGCAATTAACTAGATGTTAGGGTTCGGTGTTTCTGTTCTTCTTCTCTTTTGCATTTCTACCTCAAGCATGGGGCAGTCTTCAATCACATGTTCAAATGATTTATAGTAGTTGCATGTGGTGCATGGATTGGTACATTCTCTTGATACATGACCTGGCTGACCACAGTTATAGCATATGACCTGGCCTCATCCCCTTCCTTGATTTTGCCTAGTATTTCTTCCTCTCCCACGATATCCACCACCGCGGCCTCTATATCCTCCTTGATCATAGTGGGTGTTCTCTTGCTTTGGCTGATTTTCCTCTTGAACACGGTACATTCCAGCACCTCGCATTGTTTCCATATCTCACTTTCTTTCATTCATCAGTTCATAAGTGCGATAGTTGGACTCATCATGTCCAACTGACTTACAGAAATTGCAGTATAAGTTTTTAGATGTCTTTATATATTTTTGTATCAGGTAGCAGTCCTCAGGTCTGTGTCCTCTGTTTCTACAAATTTCACACCACTGTGCTTGGTTTTGATTCATATTTATTGGCTATGGTGCGCCACTGTTAAGGTATTCTTGAAATAAGGGGCAATGTTTTTTGGTGTTTCCATCTCCTTTGCATCCCGTGCACCAAAATTCATGTCGTTGTTCATGTCTCTACTCTTTTCCATTCTTCATACCTTGTAATTCTAATGTCAAGGTAGCCAATTGGTTCTAGATCTGTATCATCCCAAAACTACTTTCTCCAATTGGTGAAGCTTCCAACTTCATTGCGATCTCCAAGGCCTCAGCTTGAGATACAACCTTCTGTTGCATTAGTGGTTGTCTGATGTGGGGCAACAACGCAGCAATGAACCATTCTTGATGTTGTTGCAGAGCTATAACAAAGATCACTTGGTCCAACAATGTTTTGAATTTTTGGTCGAATTCCCATACCAATTCAGTAGGTTTCTGATTGATTTCTTTCAACTCTGTTATGCACTATGATTCTGATTTGGGTTTCTTAAACTATGCTACAATCACGGTCTTAATGTCTGCTAAGGTTCTTGGTTGTGCTGAGAATACTTCATAAACCAATGCAGCGCTCTGTCTCTGAAAGTAGTTATGAGTTGCACTCTCCTTATAGCATCATCTGTTACTTGCTTAACGCTCCACATGGCTTTGCATAGAAACCAGTGTTGATCAGGGTCTTCCTAACCCATTCCTTTGAATATCGGCAGTTTTATATTGTTATCTGTCATTCTTCTTCCGGATTGTGCACTATTCCGAGTCTGATTCCCTATGACAAAAGTGGACAAAGGTTGCTGGATTGTGCTAGGGACAATATTATGGGGAATAGTTTGAGTCGTAGTGCTATGAGGACTCGCTCCTGTGGTGTTACTAGTATTACTGATATGAGGGATAGGTTGCATGACACTCCTAGTGGGTGGGTTCTGGACTGATTGATTCTAAGTTATAATGCGCTGGATTGTGGCTGATAACTGAGTGTTCTTACTATTGAGGTCACATGGAATTTTGGTATCTATACGGTTTCTAGAGGATGTGGGTTTCTTCTCGTTAGTAAGCTTGTATCTCTTTCCACTTCTCAAAGTATGGTTTTCTTCGTCAAAATCAATGTATGTGTTCTCCACCATGACAGATTTAGAACTATTGCTGCATTCTTAAAACACCTTTCTCAGCTAAAAGCATTTTAATGTATAAACTGAGGTTTTTTAGGAACTTACCTTTGAATCCTTCGAAAAAGTATGCTTCAACTTGGCTATATGATTTCAACATATCTACAACAAACTCGGTCACAAATCCTTCTAATATGCTATCAACCCAGAAGTCAACTGCTCGTGACAATGGGATTTCGATTGCTTTGAGCTGTTCAGTAAGCTTCGGACTCCACTCTGTAGGTACTCCACCTTGGGAACAATTCTTTCTTTCTGCTAGGTGCAATATCCACTCGTGTAGCTCATTTGGAAACGAAGCCCAAAAAATTTCGTGGATGTCCCTCCACAAGTATCTGTTTAACCACTGTACGTCAGAGAGTCACGTATGTTTGTTTTCTTTCTTTGCAAAGTCTCTTTCGACCTTATCACAGCAAGCCCAGATTTCTTTCTGTTCTGGATGCCAATTGTTGGACATTGCTTTTTGGAATACACTATCGCATCACTGGTCTTAGCATGGCAATGGAACCATTTGTTGGTTGCACACTGTTCTAGAGATTTTCTAATATAGACCCAGGTACTTCCCAATACAAGATGCCAATAAAAACCCTATTCACCGGCCCTTTCGGCAACAGACTGCAAACAGCCTGAGGTATCACCCGAGGCGAAGTTGAGAGGGTGGTTGCAGAAGCAAGTTTCCACAACCATGTGATGCAATTGATTCAGCTGATTAATGCACAGCACTGTGACAGGCTGTGCAACTGCATTTAGTGATTGCGCGGAGTGTCCTACTCTACGTCGAGTATTTTCAGGAACAAGGGTATTTGCACCCTCAGCGCATCCAGAGGCCGCGCAGTGGGGGTCTATGATACTTAATCACTTCTACTCAATCTTATTCAGTAGCCCTTAAGTATTCAACATTATTTAGAGTGATAAACATTATGATCTATGCAGATGAGTGAGATACGCAGTGCTGTGTGCTTTGATACCACAATTCGCTCCTAACATTTAACTGTGTGGTTAGGGGCTTGCCTGCTAACATTCATCCATACATGAACAATTATCATCTTATTCCATCCCTTCCGTGGAGAATATAGATAAGAATAAACACATATAAGATAACATTAACCTTATGCATGCACTGTAAGTAATTTAAATAAAAAATTAATAATAATCATGCACAGCAATCACATAGCACAATGGTTTAACGTGGTTCACCCCCTTGGATGGGAAGCTACATCCACAAGAACTGTTGTTTATTATTTAGGAAAGGGTGAAAAATTTCTTTCGTCTGCACACTCAGCTGCAGACATTCTTCTTTATTTCTCTCAAGATTAGGTCTCTGCGCACTCAGCTTCAGAGCCTTTACAATGCTTCTCTCTAACAGATCTCACAACATTCAATAATATTAACCAAAATGAGAGTTAACCCTTTTCCTTTACAAAATTGCCTTATATATAGATCAAGACCCGTAGGTCATGTCTTTACATTTACGAAGGAAGAACCCTTAGGTATACAAAACTGTTGTGGTTTTCCCAAAACTGGACTACTGATATCTGGCAGCGGATCTTCTATTATATGCACACCAATAGGTTACTTCCGCCGATCTATTCCTTCTTTTCCAGCCTTAGATGACTGGTTCGAGTAGTAGTAGTCTTCTTCCTGTTGTGATCAGTCACCTACCTCCGATCTGCACCTACCCACTGCCTGGTAGTTATCAATGATATTTGCCAAAAATAGGTCTTTTGTGACCTAACCAAAATAACTGCCTTCATCTGGCAATGTTGTGCTTAGCTGGATCTTCGTTGACGTGGCACATTGTGGCACTGTACTCCTTGCAGCTCCTCTGACACTATGCTGCGCGCAACTTCGCAGCATACCAAAACTTATCCCAAAATTGTTCAAACTTAACTACGCTTAGCTCCGCAGTTCTCAAAATTATTTTTGTTCAAAAATGCCCCATTTGGGCCAGGCCCAACACAAAGGTCTTGACATCGAACATCGTAGAAACCGCTTGATTACCGGTCATTGATGTAAACCATTAACAAGCGCGAGGGAGATCACCATTAATGTCAATGATTCCCAAGGTATCACAATGCATATCACCAAGCGTGAATAAGTGAGTTGAAGTTGAACGCAAGATGAAATCTTTCAATCAAGAGTCAATGATGTAAACTCATGTTGAAAGCGAGGTAACCTGCAATTGAGGCATGCAGGGGCAAGGTACTTGGTTGGTTTCTAGATTCAATCCTCGAATGATGAGTTGATGTTGTCAAGGATGAATCCGTCGAAGGAGGGCCATGATGAATCCCCCATCAATCGACACGAAACACGACAAAATATGCGTATAGTAGATTGGATGGTATAGTAACATGCAAGACTAACTCAGAGTAGACCGACATGGTGGTGGGCGTACTGACTGCAGATAATAAATGGTGGATGTGTTCTTGAACATGGGCATATCATGACTTTGCAGTATTGACATGACGAGTACAACACTAACTTCTAATGCAACTAATGATGGAAGCTTTCTTCGAATGACTCAAAGGAGTAACGAGACTCAAGAAATAAGTAAGACTCGATGACAAACAGATGACCCAAGTACAATATGCAAATGCAGATGAGTTTCATGTTCAAGAATGACTACATACTGCCACTGACAAAGTGTGTAACATAAAAGCCTTCCTTTTTTCCCATCATGAATGATGAGTGCCTCATGTGTATTTTACGAGCTTGATGAGGGTAACCAGATGCTCGGTATAGCTCATCTCATATATGAGTCCAATCCCAAACATTTTCCAAACCTGGGATAGGAGGGGTTCATCCCATAATGGGCCCTTTAGTGTGAAAGTTTAACGAGTCCATAGAAGGTAAACTCGATGCCATTTCATGTTTAGAGAGTCTGAAAAGTACTAAAGAAGACTCCAATGGTCCTTTTTCGTAAAGTTAGCCTCATCGCCCGAAAAAAGGGTAAAACAACGTGGTAGAGGACTCTTCCAGTCATGATTGGCTAGAGTATACCTTTTTCGTAAGTATTGCCCCCTGGTCCAAAAAAGGGGTAAACTATCACCAAAAAGACGACCATTCAAATACTTTAACAAGCATGAACGTGAAAAGTTCTCTTGGCAATCTTTTCGTTTCTCGAGAGCCTGAAAAGAGCTTAAAGGTAGACTCCGGGGGGTATCCTTTTCCGTGGGAGTTTAATGAGCCCGAAAAAGCGATAAATCGTAACTTGATACTTATTCTCATAGTTCCAAGAGAACGAGAACAAACGAAGAGTAAGCTCATCATCATAAAATAATTACAATCTAACGGTTTTGAAATAATGAAAAAACATTCAAGGGATTTTCCCATACCTGAGATGACCGTTGTAACGCGAGAAACAACACAAAAGACCACTTAACAACTCCTGCACACTCGGAAACTACATCAAATAGTCAACCTATATTCCAAATATGATAAAAAATTATTAAAACGATAGCAAATGACATGAAAGCATCAAATATTTGAAAAAGGAATATTCTATATCATTTATAAATAGAAAAATGGGTCAAATATAGTCACCATTGTTTCATTTTCCAATTTGAGAGAAGAAGTGCCAGTTTGGAGCCAAAACTTCACTTGTCAGTTCCGGGAGCTACGAGCCGCCATTTCACCCACTGTCTGGATCAGGTAAGCCTAAACTTCATCCAGCAAAATTGTATCGGATTACATTTTGATTTTAGGTCCATTTTTTAGGTTTTTTGATGGATTTGTGGAGGGCCATTGCGCCTTCGTCTCGTCGCATTTTTTTCTTTCAAGAACTGCAACGAGACCAACTTGGCGCAAGTCCCGAAAACGTGGAGTGCGACATCATCACACTGTGTGTAATAGCATAGTGCGATGGTGGAAACGCATATCCCAACCATCAAATTAAACCCAAAGAGTGGACCTTCTGTGGTTGAAGTGAGGTCTAACATCGTTTAAATGCCCACTTTGGCAGGTTGATAGCAAGCAAACATGGTATTAGAGTGGCAGGAAAGAGAACATGAGGTGGATGATGTTCAAGTTTCAAATGATCCAGAATGCATGAATGCCTTGAGAAACTGTGGTTTTCTCAAGTTCTTCAAGATTCAGGGCATGAGGGCCCAAATCCCGCTGCTGTCACATATGCTCCGGTGCTGGGGTGCGTCCCAGCAACACTTTGTGATTGGTAAGCACATTCTTGCTATAGATGTTGAGGACATCTATTTTCTTACCGGCTTGTCCTGGAGAGGGGACCATGTAGTTCTCACTAGATCACGAGCTAGTGATCGCACTGCCGACGACATGGTTACGCAGCATTGTATTGCTCATGCTCAATCCTCTAGTGGGAAGATTCCCATTAAGGATGTTGTATCCCACCCACTGTGTGCCATATTTTTCACTATCACTAGAGTGGTGGGGATCCAAGCCCCACACATGGCCACTCAGACTCAGATGCTCTATGCGGAGGAGTATATGTCCCCCAAGATCTTCAACTAGTGTGAGGGTCTCCTTGCAAACATCCAAGCTCAGCTGACCAAGTGTCGGCAGGGAGAGCTCAAACAGTTTGGATACAGATCAATAGTGATATCGTCCCTCTTGGAGCGGATCCCCCTCTTGCGCCCACAGGTACGACTGGATGATAGGGATCCTAGGGATCCTCACATGATCAGATGGGAAGAGGCGATGGCCCGTCATGGTGGCATCCCTATCATTAGCTTTGGTGTTGAGTTCTTCAGCTGGCTGGAAGGATAGTTTCTCATGGTTGAGTACTACTCATACGACGGTATGGATTACAGAGAGGATCCTGACTTAGAGTTGCCTGAGGGTACAACATGGGGAGACATCGGTGAGAACAAAAGCCTTGTATTTCTTAGTTTTGTATATTTATGATTTTTTTTTGTAGTGCTGGCAAGTATATAACATGTGTGTGCAGATGTGGGTCCCATACGGCCCGTAGAAGTCTCTCTTCTCACGAGGAGAGATAGAGGCAGTGAAGTAGTTATGCCCCCAAGTGCTCATGTTGTCATCATGGAGATGGAGGACGTGTACAGGAACTTGTCCCAGCTGATAGTGGATGTTCCTGAGCCAGCAGTAGATGATTTACCGAGACCTATGTATAGGTTCGGAGTTGGAGCATCTATATGCTTCAATGCCTTACTCCCCAAGGTAGTGAGGACAGTGGAGTGCTTCCATTCTCAGTGACAGAGAGATGTATGTCCTAGGGATGTATGAGCCAAGCATCAGGCCTGATGACATTATTATACTTGTACTGAGAGCTTAGAGGCCTCAGATTTTGTACTACTGAAAGCTACGAGGCTTCAGATTTTGTAGAGACTTACTGAAAGCCATTGTGCTTCAGATTTTTGTACCAGCACTACGTTTGATGATATATATATACAAACATTCTTGGCGATTTATACATTATGTGTTTCAAAAATGACGAATGATCTGATCTTGTTCATATGCTTTTGCTTTTTATATAGTGCATTATTTACATGTTGTGAATGCTTTTACATATTATGAGTATTATGTGTGTGAGATGTACCCATCTAAAATGAAGTTGGCCATTGAGTCAGCAACTGTGTTTAACTCTCGTGGAATGTGCAGGTATTGAATGGATTCAAATGACCTTTCTAGGAGACGAACTCGTCTAAAGAGACGGAGTAGGGTAGGATCACGAATAGCGTAGACCTGGTTAAGATGGGAGACCACTAAGTGAGAATCCATATGGATGACAATGTGGTTCATACCCAAGGAAATAGCATCGGTTAGGGTTCCAATTACCGCCTAATACTCTGTGGCATTGTTGGTTGCAAATCCAAGGCAACTTCCTCCTGAGCCGATGAGCTCGCATGTTGGGGAATACAGTACCCAGGCTGCCGAGGCAAGGTTACGGGTATGCTGGCTGGCGCCGTCCATGAATCTGTAGAATGTTGCCATCTGCACACGCAGACAGAACATGGTATAAGAAGAGGAAACAAGATCTAAAGACACTAAAAAAATAAACGCTTCACACCACACACAAACACACAAACACACCATGTACAGTATATACAAGAAAGTCTATGCATGCCAGGTTCAGGCATAGTACCTCTTCAGGTAAAGACCATTACGGGGTTCACCCAAAGATATTCTGTCATAGTCTTCAAGCTCGTAAGCTCCCTTTTCCAAAACACGTTTGACAATGTAAGGTCCGTGCCACATGGACTCGAACTTTCCTGCTCCTAGTTTGTCATGTTTCTGGTCGTATGTGAGGACTAGGTCACCCTCGTTGAAGATACGAGATTCAACTGACTTTTCATATTGAGCTTTGATGCGTTTCTTGTGTGATTCGTTAGCAAGAGCAGCATCTCGATGGGACTCGTCAAGTTTTTCTAAGTACAGGAAATGTTCTTCCTCGGCAATAGTGTTAGGAAGAAGTTCGACAGTGAGTTTTAGAGATGGAATTTCACACTCTATAGGAAGGACAGCCTCCCATCCATACACCAATTGAAAAGGAGTGAAACCTGTGGTGGTTTTAATGGAAGTTCTATAGGCCCATAATGCTGAAAAGAGCATATTATTCCAGTTGGACTTATGCGTACCTACCATCCTTTGGACCATAGTTTTCAAGATCTTGTTAATGGCCTCGACCTGTCCATTGGAATGCGGGTAGTAGGGTGTTGAGTTTTCATGGCAAAAACCAAATCTATCGCTCAATTCATCAATCATATGGTTCTAGAAGTGAGAACCATGATCAGTAACTATCGCTTGAGGAACTCCAAACCACGCTATTACATGATTGAACATGAAGAGTGTAGAGGTTTTGCCATCATTTTGGTATGTAGGCATTGCCTCGCCCACTTTGTGAAGTAATCCATAGCTACAATGATGTAACTATACCCCCCGACCGAGGTAGGCTTACAATGCATAAAATCGATGCCCCATTTTTTGAAGGGGCCCACGGCAATAACTGGGTGTAACGGGGCAGGATGGGTGTGCTTCTTCATATGGAAGTGTTGACATGGAGGACATCGTTTCACGGCCTCAATACAATCTTTGAAGATAGTAGGCAAATAATATCCTATGCGCAATATCTTCTGGGCTGTAGCCATCCTAGAGAGGTGACCACCACATGCCCCAGCGTGATAGTCATTAAGAACGCGTTAAGCCTCATCGTGAGTTAGACAACATTGAAGAATTGAATTGATGCCACGACGGTACAAAGTATCACTGATGATCAGATAATACTTTGCATGGTGACATATTCGACGTCGGTCGTCACAAGAGAGTTAAGGGTTGAAGCATTGGGTTTGAAGATATAACGAAATATCTCCATACCATGGATCAGTCGTACTGATGAGAAAAAATGATTCATCTGGAAAAGAGTCATTGTGCTCAACTTCTACATCAGGATGGGGAAGGTCACAAATAAGCTCAGCAAACACTAAGGACTTTTTAGACTTGGCTTTCTCGGAAAGAAGGTCGAATTCATGCAGTATCACAATCCAGTGTGAGTACCTGCCCCCAAGCACCTGACGTGTCAATACGTGGTACATGGGGTTCGAGTCGGCGATGATGATGGCGGTGCGGAGCAAGATACAGTGCCGAAACTTTTGGACGACGATGACTGCCGTGAGAGCAAGCTTCTCGACATGTGAATATCTAGTTTCAACGTCAATGAGACCCTTACTCGCATAGTATATTACATGTTCCTGGGCGTTTTCATCCTCATGTACCAAAACCATGGCGATAGTGGTAGCAGAAGCAACGAGATATAAGATGTAACCTCAGAAATAGTTTGGCGGTTGGATCATGGGGGCATGCGTGATGGAATGTTTGATGCTGTTGAAGGATTTTTGAGCTTAATCATCCCAAATGAATGGGATGTCCTTCTTAAGCAGTTTCATATACCCCTTAGTCTTCTCCGCGAAGTTACAAACAAAGCACCGTAAATAAGTCACCTTCCCTTGGATACTTTGAAGTTATGTCATATTGGTTGGAAGTGGGAGGTTTAGAATGGCTTCCACCTTTAAGGGATCGATGCGGATCCCATCCTTCGAGACTATGAATCCTAAGAAGCGCCCGGACTCAATGCAAAAGATACACTTATGAGGATTTAGATGGATATTGTACCATCTGCATCTGAGAAAAATGGCTGTCAGATGATCCATGTGGAATACACGTTGATTTGAATGAGCAGGGAGATCGTCCACGTAAGGTTAAACAAATTCCTTAATGTCATGGAAGGCATACGAAATGGCCCGCTGGAACGTGGCGCCAATGTTTTTAAGGCCAAATGGGAATTTGTAGTATGCAAACGTCCCCCAAGGACAGATGAAATTCATCTTATGTTGGCTGGCTGGGTTGATCTCAATCTGGTTGTAACCAGAAAATCCATCCATGAATGAAAAGATGACGCTTCCGGCACAATTGTCGATAATCTGGTCAATGAACGGGGTCGGGTAGTTGTCCTTTGGACAAGCCTTGTTAAGGTCCTAGTAATCGACACAGACGCAAATGGTACCCTTCTTTTTGTTAGCAGGGATGACGTTTGAGACCCAATCCGTCAATGGGATAGGATGGATGAAGCCAGCCTTAAGAGCTTTTCAATCTCTGCCTTGATCGTTGCAGTCTTCCAGGGGTGTACCAATTGCAACTTTTGACGTACAGGTTTGATGTCGGGATAGGTTTTTATTTCATGAGAAACAATCACGGGGTCTATCCCAGGAATCTCCTCATAGGACCAAGCAAATACGTCTCAAAATCACTTGAATAAGGCCATACCAATAGTTTTTTCTTCAGGGGAACACTTATGGCCAATGCGAATGTGTTCCACTACACCAGGTTTCACCGAAATGTCTACCAGGGTGGTAGGCTCAATGTTGGCCAAGTTTCCCTCAGTGTTTGAAAGACATGTAAGTATGGGGAAATGAGGGAATGGGTAGATATCTGATGAAAAGATGGTGCTAATGTTGTCCTCTATGTACTCCAAAGGAGGAAGAAAAGACGACCTATGGTGGAGGTCATCCCACGGACCATCGTCAACATTCATAACTTCCATGATCGACTCATGTGAATGAAAAGTCCAAAGTAAGAGATCAGGTAGAGATGATGCCCATCATAGAGAACAGGATGGGGAAGCCACAATTAAGTGGTTCTTCGGCACTGACTGGATAGCCTTGTAAATACGTTCAACGGGTGAAAGAGGCATTGCGTATCCAATCAAGTGTGTTGTGGCTTCATCAGGTACAAGTTAAGTATCAGTGGAGTGAGACAAAATCTCTTTGGAGATCATATTCACCGAGGCAACATGATTAGGGGGGTATGAAGTTGGAAAAACGCCCATGAGAGATGAATATTTCAAAAGGACAAACCCTATACTCTCATACTATTTTGATGTTTGTCCAATGGAAGGAACATGGTCACCAGGATGAGTAGTAGTGTCCGGTGTGCAAAAATCTAATTGGTCAACAGTAACAATTCGTCTTAGGTGGGGGAATTGTACTACGCAGAAGACTGAAGAGGCTACCACCTGCATGGCATAAAACCAATTGCGACCAAGGAAGATATTATAATCTATCGGGGCCGAGACCACTTCCACATTAAAGGTTACGGTCTTTCTGCCCAACTCAACTCAGAGAGCTTCTAGGAGCCCATAAGGTTGAAAGCCACGCCCATCGAATGCTTTCAACGTGGTATGAGAACGATTCAATTCGGGAGAGTCGATGGCTCTCCAACAGGCGATCGACATGACAGAAGTAGAGGTGCCTTCGTCCAAAATGGTACGATGGACAATTTTCCTAGCAATGTTCGTAGTTACTTGGAATGCGAGCTTATGGGAAAGCCTCGGCTTGAAGTAGTCAAGTCGGAACATGATGGTATTCGAGGAATCAGGGTCAACTGCATTGATTACTACAAGGAGAGTTTTGCATTGAGTAGGATAATTCTTCAAAACTTCCAGCGTGGACATGGCGCAAGGGGCTTGTGCCAAGTCCTCTACGATATTGTAAATCATGCTCTTGGGCAGTTGCAATATCGAATCTAAGGACGGCTTCTCAATGGTGAGATAAGCTGATGGTACAGTGACATCAGGTAAGGGGTTGGAATCTTTTTCAGTATTACTTCCAACAAGTTCCTTCGAAGGGACCGAGTCATATGATCACGAGCTAGTGTTCAAATTGATCATCTCATTATGCACCATGAGAACATGCGCGGTATTGGATGGTTCCCCCTGGGATGGGGGGGGTTGAGCAATCATTAGCTGATTTTGAGTGGGAAATGGATCGTTGAGAACTACAGGAGTCAGTTTACCCCTAAGAAAATTTTGGATTTCGTCTCTATGGGGACATTCTTTGGAGAAGTGATCATCTCCGCACAGTAAACAAGAGTACTTTAGCTTCCGTTTCTGTTTGGTATCATCAAGAGTTCTCTTTTGTTCCTGCTGGGAGTGTTAGAGAAATATTATACCTTAGTACCTTAAGCATTAATTAATTAATGGTTATTAGGTGCTAAACTGGTTAATAATACATCCCTAGGTGTGAAATTGGTTATTATGAAGTGGTTTGGACTTATCTGGATAAGTGTGAACAAGTTCACAGTGTATGAGCCAAAGTATGGGCCAAGAGGTGGTCAAACTAGCTGTTAGGCATGCTTATCCAAGCATTTATTACCCCAGCATGCATAAGGCACCCTCTTTCCCTGTTTTAAGGAAACACATTGACCAAGGGTGCTCATGCTCTGTATGTGGACAATTCCCACTCCCTAGGCCATTATTGGCATGCTTGAACCTAACCAACTTCCACCCAACCTTATCCTCACATGTGTGAACCTCATTATGACTTCCCATGCTTAATCAGTGTTCGCATGCATATTTTTAACCTATTTGAGTTATTTTGGAAACCATTTTGGTTAACCTAGGGGGGATTGGGGTAAATCTAAGCTAGCTAAGTGTGGACACTCCATGTGGATATTTTTCCTCCTATTTTGTATATAAGGATGAACCAATCTATTTCATAGTATTGGATAGTTAATAATATCTCATCTTTTGATCATTTGTGTATTTCTGGAATTTGATCATTTGTTAAGGGTTTTTGATCATTTGTTCATTTCTGTAATAGTTTGCACTTGTCTCTTGCTTATGAATTTAATCTTTCAGCTTTGAGGAATCCATGGTAGCTAGATCCTATTGTGACATAGATTTTACATGGTATCAGAGCTCTTGGAGCTATTATTCGAACCGGCAAGACTGTTTTAGTGGCTTGCCAGAAGCAGTGGAGAAACCACAGCATTCCTGAGGCCATTGCATTGAGTCCATTGGAGAAATATAGTGGCTCTTCTTAGGTGTGATGCTCTCCCGAATGCACCCACTATCAAACAGGGTTCGAATCTATTAATGTAGATCCCTCTTGAGTGATTGAGAGTTTTTTGCAGGTTTTCAAGAGCACCATTGTCACCCAGTGCGCAAGTAGTAGAAGAAGATGGAGCAATCTCATCCAATTTTTCTCGCTCCTTTCAACTATTTCGATTGGAAGGCTGAAATGGTGATTTTGTTGAGATCCAAGGGTCTTTTCAGGATCACAATGGGCACAGAGGTTGAACCCAACTCTGCTATGGAGAAATCAAAGTTTTTTAATAGAATGGATGAGGCATTCGGCCTCCTTTGCCTCAGTATTTCAAGAGAGCTCCTGTTTCATGTGGAAACTCTAGCTACACCCAATGAAGTTTGGCTCAAGCTTGAGTCTCTATTTGGTTAGAATGATGAGATGAGAGGGCATCAACTTGAGAATGAGTTGATCTCATTAAGTCCAAGCATTTTCGAATCCATCCAGGATTTCTTCACCAAGTTCAAGAGCTTGGTCTTGAAAATCAAGCAATGTGGCATTGATAAGAAGGAAGAACAGTTGATCTTTTCAATTCTTTCAAAATTGGGTCCTGAGTACTCAGTTTTTGTCTCTACATTCAACTCCACAAAGCTCACAGTTAGAAATTGGAAAATGCCTTCTTTGGCTGATTTCATGGTTATGCTAACTCAAGAGCAAGACAAGTTGGTCTTAATGGGTTCCATTAAGCAAAAATACCAAGCACTTGCAGCTGGAGATTCGAAATATGCAAGATGAAAACAAAATCCCAAATCTAAACCACAAGAGAAGAAGATGAAGGAGAAGAAGCAGTCAAGTGATGAAAGCTCAAGTTCAAGTGATGAAGATTCAAAAGTCAAGAAGATGAAGAGCAAGAAAGAGAAGCCCAAATGTTGTTATTGCAGAGATTCTCATAATGAAAAATCTTGTTTCAGAAAGAAGATAAACATTCTAACCAAACTACTTGAAGAACATAACATTCATGTTCCAGATTTTGCAAGAAGAGAAGAAGCCAAGCTCTCTTTGGAACAAGATCATTGCCTCTATGCTACCTGCAAAAGTAAAAAGTTGTATGCTTTGAATGCTAGAGTTAAATCTATTGCTAATGCCTATGTTTCTGATTCACATTCTGATATATCAGATTCAGAAATTTCTATCTCTTCCTTGAAAGAATCTTCATCCACTTCACCAAAGCTTTCTCCCAATACTAGTCATTTTTCACTAGTTTTTGACATGCCTTCTGAAAGCTCTTTCCCACTTCAATCAGATCCTTCATATTCTGATATGGAAGGTAATATGAAGGCTGATATATAGGTTATGACAGCCATCAAACCATTTTCCCAACCATTGGATGCCCAAAACACCACACAACCCCCATGTTCTCCAGTTGGAAAATCTCACAATTTTATTGTTTCCAAAGCTGTGTCACTTATCTATGTTGGTTTTATGTCTTGCATATCATTCCTTGGTTGGACAGCCATGTCATTTGCTATAATGGGACTATTTTTCCACATGTATGGACCCGATCTTACCACCTATGGTTCAAAACTCAAGTCTCCAGACCTTTCAAGTTCGCTCAACTGTCAGTGTGATCCACTTGCACACTCTCTTCTTACTGAAAAGACACTCGCTCATGGAGACACTATACCTCTGTTGTTTGCTGCTACATATGACTTATATTCTGATATTTCATAGCCTCATGAGTTCTATTGCATACTTGGGAAGGTGCTACATTAGTTTGGAAGAAAGATACATTGTTTGATTCACCATATGGCAATTGCTCAAGGAGCTGATTTTGTTGAGTCTTTTGATGTTCTTTGGGAAGGATTTTGCAGAGATATCTTTTCCATTATTGATTATGTATTAATATCAGAGTATGTATGCAACAAGAAGCATTCTTATGATGCTCCCCCATCATCAAATGATGAGCTTCAAGGAGCCTTCCAACATGCTTTTTGTCTACAGAACATTGAAGAATTGGTGCATGATCATGACATCCACAACATCTTCACCAAGTATTTCACCAAGAAGTTGTTCATTCAACTCATTCAAGTGAAGAACAAGACTTGTTGAGCACATTTTGATCATCTCTATGTCATGTCCATTCTTGAGGGAGGATTTTCCCCACGTGGTTTTGCCTCTTTTCTCGTTTTACATGGACTAATAAATTTCTGTTGTAAAAGGTGACTTGAGCCTTAGTTGCCAAGGCCTTATTTTTGATATTCCACTAAGTCTAGCTTATGGGGGGGGTGTTAGAGCAATATTATACCTTAGTACCTTAAACATTAATTAATTAATGGTTATTAGGTGCTAAACTGGTTAATAATACATCCCTAGGTGTGAAACTAGTTATTATGAAGTGGTTTGGACTTATCTGGATAAGTGTGAACAAGTTCACAATGTATGAGTCAAAGTATGGGCCAAGAGGTGGTCAAACTAGCTGTTAGGCATGCTTATCCAAGCATTTATTTCCCCAACATGCCTAAGGTGCCCTCTTTCCCTGTTTTAAGGAAACACATTGACCAAGGGTGCTCATGCTCTGTATGTGGACAATTCCCACTCCCTAGGCCATTTTTGGCATGCTTGAGCCTAAGCAACTTCCACCCAACCTTATCCTCACATGTGTGAACCTCATTATGACTTCCCATGCTTACTCAGTGTTCACATGCATATTTTGAACCAGTTTGAGTTATTTTGGAAACCATTTTGGTTAAACTAGGGGGGATTGGGGTAAATCTAAGCTAGCTAAGTGTGGACACTCCAAGTGGATATTTTTCCTCCTATTTTGTATATAAGGATGAGCCAATCTATTTCATAGTATTGGACAATTAACAATATCTCATCTTTTGATCAGTTGTGCATTTCTGGAATTTGATCATTTGTTAAGAGTTTTTGATCATTTGTTCATCTCTGTAATAGTTTGCACTTGTCTCTTGCTTATGAATTTAATATTTCAGCTATGAGGAATCCATGGTAGCTAGATCCTATTGTGACATAGATTTTATAGCGAGGAAGAATTCTTAGGTTTCGCTTTGTCCTTCTTCTTTCCGTCGGAATTCTGAGATGAAGCTGATTGGACAGAATTCACCTCTTCAGTTACATCAAGAGTGGTCGATTTGGTGGTGCTGTGACCAGCCTGAGTTGGTAATGGGGAGGAACCATGAAGGTTCGACGATCCAACAATGTTAGAAGCAGGTTGGGTGTTAAGGGATCCAATGATGCCATCAGTTTGGGTTCCCTTAGGAGGTTTCATGGGGTCGTAAGTGTCGCGGGGTGCGTCGGGAAGAATCTCAAACAGCGTACCCAATTGAGCATAGACCAATTCTAGGTAATGGGCACGAGCGATAGCCTGTTCTTCAGTGACAGCACCGCCCATGGCAACATCTCGAGCTATGTGAGGGATGAGAGACTTCGTAAACCAATATGCTAGGAGTTAGTCTGGAATGGGGGCCTTAATCAAGCGTCTTCTCCTCCACCACTCATGTATATGAGTATAGATATGAGTAGCGGTATTCTGGCAGAGAGAGGTGAAAAGGTTCGTACCAGTTTCGTACCGTATAGGCAATTGGAAATGAGTAAAAAATTTCATAGCAAGAGAACCGAAATCATGAAAAGAATAAGGTGGCAATTCAATATCCCACTTGGCAGACGAACCAGTGAGAGTCCGTTGAAATAATCTCATATGGATTGAGTCGTCCATCAGAGAGTTGGATGAACACCATAAATGGTATGTCATCACATGGTGTTTAGGATCCTCGTACGGCTTGCTTTCAAACTTAGGGATATCCGATGGAAGTTTCACCAGAATCGGGGGCCAGTTAGTTCCATGGTAGATTGGGTCATTCATCAGTCGAGATAGATCAGGTACGTCCAAAGTAGCCAAAAAGGGCAGTTGTTGATTAGGTTGTGGGTACTGGTAGTACTGATAAGGCATGTAAGGACCGGTAGGACCTCATATTGACTGGTTAAAGGGTGACCATGGAGGAAACTGACTGTAGGGAGTTGTGCCTCCCGGACCGTAAGTGGGTCCACCACCATAGTAAGGTGGTCCGTTACCATAAGTTGGGGTTCAATCTCCACCACCGAAAGGAGGTGGAGGTCTGCCACCACTGCTGGGGGGAGGTGGGGGTCCATAACCATAATAAGATGGCCCACCACCGCCTTCGCTTGGAGGGGGTGGTCGACCACCTCCGTCTCCAGAAGGATGGGGGCCCCCGCCACCTCCTCAGCCGGAAGGATGAGGGTCTCCACCAACACAACCACCACCATAATAATTAGATCCACCACCGCCTCCGCCTGGAGGGAGTGGTGGACCACCTCCACTGCCCGAAGGGAAATGTCCTCCCCCGCCATAATAAGGTGGTCCTTTGCCACCTACGCCTGGGGGGGGGGTGGTGCACCATTCCCACCACCGCCGGAAGGGTGTGGACCATTGTTGGTAAAATGAGTTGGACCTCTGCCAGAAGGGGGAGGTTCGCCTCCTTCAAAGTTGGGTGGGGCCCACCTCCTCCGATAGGAGGTGGGGGTGGACCGATCGGAGGTGGTGGTGCTTGAGGGATAGTTGGTTAGGGTCCATGTTGTAAAATAGGCTCTTGCCCCCACAAAGTGTAAGGATTTATGGGATAGGGTATCCCATATCGTGCGTTTTCGGGATTAGATTGACCCAGTGCAGGGTTAACGGAACCTGGATACGCTTGACTCCATGAGGGTTGAGTTACATTGGATGGCCCCCCAACATGAGATAATCCCATGGTGGATGGTCTAGTGGGTTGGGAAGGTCCAATGGGAGGTCCGTTGGGGATTCCACCACCTACATTCTGGTTAGGAAACAGGGGTTTCCCCCCATCCACAATAGGCTGACCACTATACAAAGGTTGAACCAACATAGGTTGTTGATTAGCTACCATAGTAGTAATGTTACTAATGAGATAATTCGAGGGAATGGAGTATCGTCCCCTCAAATTTTGAGGTGGGGGAGGAACTGGTAAAGTAACTGTGGTAGTGACAGGTGTGTTGGACTGTTGTCCTTCAACCGGTTGGCTCACTTGAAGTGTAGGACTGGACTCTTGCAAGGGTTGAATAGTCTCATTAACGGTCAGGTTGTGGAGGGATGGTTTGGGTGAACCAAAAGATATCAGATGAACTGGGATGTCTCTATACCCAGGTCGTTGCTTGAGACTTTGTCTTCGAAGATCATCACCCTTGGTACATAATTGTGCCAAGCGATCGTGAAGTGGGCCAAAAATCTAGGTGAGGTTGGGCCTGAAAAAGGGTCTAGAGGGTTTTGTAGTAGTCTCGTTGGGTGGGGATGCAATGACAAAATGAGCCACTGGGTGGCCTGTAGATAATGTCCAATAGGCTGCAGCTAGACAAACAGCTGCTGCAGGGTCGTCTTGGAGGGAATTGAACCGTTCCCAAGAACCAGGCTCTCCTGGTATAACTGCCGGGAGGGTATCATCTTGTAAAGTAGAAATGTCCACCTCTTCACCCTATGGGGGGGTGGAGGTGGATGAATCTGGTGGAGTTGAGGGAAACAAAAGTCCTCCAACATTCAGACTGGGGTTCTCAACTTCAGTAACTACGACTGTGTTATGCCGATGTTACACCTAAAATATACCCATCATTATGATTTAGTGTATACATCCTTGAAGTCATCTGGACCAAGTGCTCATTTGGAGGATTTGTACTTAGTTTGTACACCCTTTTGAGATGTCGTTGCAGGTTACACACTAGCAACATGCGACGTCACAGGTTGCTCCATAGCAGAGTGCGATGAGGTCTGTTAATGGGAAAAAATAGCCATTTCGAGATCTTTCTCGAAGCTTGCCCGTTTGGGGGCTTATCCCTGATCTCTTGGAGAGCTGGTACTCGACCCCTAGCCTGTTGGAAAGATCCCCTATCTCTCTCCTACCATCTCTCATCCTTTCCTATCCATAACCTCATCCACTTAGTCCTATATATGTGAGGCTCACTCCCATACCAAAGGGAGGAAGACTATGGTATCTACATGCTGGTGAAATCTCTTAGGACACCTTCACTCACCTCTTGGAGAATTCATGCTTCCTTGGAAGGGCTTGGCAATTGGCTTGTGTGGAGAAGGGCTGCTATGTTAAGTCATTGGTTGTGGTTCTATATCTCTATCATGTACTCCTCTATTTGCAGTAATACAAATGCTTTCCACCAATATCATTCTTGATGTGTAATGATGCTGTGTTGTTTACCTGCTTAACTGTTTACATAGATCTCTTATTGTATAGATGCTCTTTACTCGTTTCTCTTTTCTGTGTCTTAACAGGTCTTGCAGCTTGGATCTGACAACCTCGGGACGTGGAGCAACATTCGAGAGGAAGGATAGCGAAATCAAAGAGGTAAGACATCTAGTACTTGATCCTTAAGTAGATCTAGGAAACGTGTTTGTAGTTTGTTCTATTTGTTCTAGACTCGCATTGAGCTAGGGAGATCCGGCTCGCCTCCGGTCAAGTGGATTGTCCGATAACAAATCTGGCGACCATACTGGGGAGTATTCTTATTTAGTGATCATTAATCTGAGTCATTTTCAGTTGATTACTTGTCACAAGCCTTGTTGTCATTTTTTTCCATTTTCCTTCTTAGGATTGATTCCATTGTCTAATCTTCACGTTGAAGATCCTAATCTTCTTCCTTTGAGTTTGTACAACTCAGTTTCAAACCTATTGGTGGTTCATTTTTGGGAGATCTGATTCATTTTTTAATCTAGAACTCGCCTGTCGCACCTGGGCAGTGAAAACAGAGCGACACTGTGTTTTCCTGAGCCTCTGTCCTTTGCTTGTTGCTTTCTCGTTGCGGCCTGTGCATTAGTGAACTGCGACACCGTCGCACCTATCGTATAGGTGTCTTGCGACATCACACTGTCTGCAAAGACAGAGTGCGTCGATCTGTTGAGACTTGACATATGGGCATTCATTCCCTCATTTGACAGTCTGAGCCTTGGTTTGGTGTATGAACTCTTCTTGTCCTGCATCATTCAGCCAGAGAGCCCATTTTTTATTTGTATGTTGAGAGTTTGGTTTACTTTGATTGATTTTGGGTTCCGCTTTGGACGAGTTTGAGATTGGTAGTGTTGGACGCTCTTGTCTCCTTCACCTTCATCCTTTTCATTCTTGCATTCCCTTCCTTCAATCCCTGATCTGATTATTGCATTGGATCACCTTCCAGACCTCATCTATTTCTGTTTTGAGCTTTGCTTTCTTAGTTTGCTTGCTGCTGCTTGATTTTGAGTTAAGTGTGTCATTTCTACTTGGTTGAGTGCTCATCTTTTCTTGAGTTTTCTGAGTGTATGAGTGCCATAAGTAGCATTTTCTTTTCAGTCATTTAGATCTGAAAGCAAAGTTGTTTTCAAGTTTATTTCTTTAATACATCCATTGAAAGATTAAAAGTGCTTCTTTCCCGTTATTTCTCAAAACGTTATTGAAGAAAGATCATTGTGCATTGGAATGTTTTGGAAAAGATGAATGGAAATATGATTGATTGTGTTTTTCTTGAATTATGAATTATTCATCTTCTTGAAAAGCTATAGTACATTTCGTTTTCTTTCAAAAGTTGTTTTCATGCTAGGGAAATATAGGTAAATTTCTGATTTTTGTTTCCTTTAGATCATTGAAAAGAGAAAGTGAAAAGCTTGCATTTCCGTTTCAGAATTCTCTCATCTCATTACTTAGTGTTGTTTTGATTTGAAAAAGAAAAGAAAAGAGAAAAAATACGTTGATTTGGATAATAGTGTTGTGAATGTTTGTGTGTTTCATTGAAAAAGAAAAGAGTACTTTCATTGTCAAAATTGCTTGCATTGGGAATTGTGTTGCATTGAGTTTGTTTGGAAATACCATTGGAAAAAGCTTTCTCCTTACCATAGGTAGAATTCATCGAAAGAAAAGAATATTTTGTGCATGTAGCTAGGACTTGCATTCTGTTTCCGATTATGTACTCACCTCATGCATTCACCTAACCGTCTAAGATAAAATAAACGGTAGAACTAGGTAAAATTTTTAGTAACTTGTGTGTAAGTTAGAGACGTGTTCTGGCATCGTTAAGCATGGATGCTGTCATTACTTGCCAGCACTGTAGTCTGGGGAAATTGTAGTATTCCATGTACATCGGTATATCGAGCTCCTTCACGTACCCACCAAGTACCATAATCTGTACTTGGCGTATATCGAAGGGTGTATCATGTACTCGACACGTATATCGGAAGGTCTCATGCCAATGGCTGTGCATTAGATAGCACCACAATGGATTTGAGATCCCACGTACCTTGCGTATATCAGGAGACACCATTAGGATTCTTGAAACCAACCAAGTTAACGATTTGGCTGTCTTTGTTAACACCCAAAAAGTGCTCACTAGCTCATTTCCTTATTCACATGATCCATTTGTCCACTTTTTCACCATTTGAGCCTCTAAAGCCACCAAAAGGTCACCAAAAGACCTTAATACACCCCTTTTTCCACTCAAAATGAGTATTTTTCCTCAAAAAGCATAAAAAACCTTCAAAAAGGGTCCAGAATTCCCAAAAATATTAAAAAGGGAATAAAAATATTCAAAATATTCAAAAACGGAAAAAGGAGGGAAAAGGTACCTAAACCATGTTGGTCAATACCAAAGGTTTCCTCAAAACCATAATGGTACTCCCCACCACCAAAAACTATAAAAAGGTGGTAGGGGCTCCTCACTTTCCATCCATCCATCATCCTATCCTCATGCTGTCAAAATCTCTCATGAGCTTTTGACCATTGTAGCTACCTTGGAGAAGGGACCTTTGGAGCTTGGAGCTACTCACCTTGGAAGTTGCTCAACAATCTTCACCATTTGGAGGTATCACCATTGCAAGCACTTGCTTGCCCCTATTCTTAATACAAAATCATTTTTTTTACATATTGTCAATTGTTTTGCTTTCAATAATATTTCCATTGTTTACTTATCTATTTCACATAGATCCATGATTAATGTAGTTTAAAGTAGTTTGTTATTTATTTCTATTGAAACTGCTGCTACTAGTTAGCAAGTGCCCATTGCACTAAGCTTGGTTGCAAAACCAAGCCAACAGTTTTTGGCGACTCCGCTGGCTTCGAATATTTAGATCTCAATTTTTTGCTTTAGATCTTAGTTTTTGTTACTTTTAGTCAGTTTAATTCATAGATCTGCCATCCTAGACAGCAGATCCATTGCTGTTCTAGATCTTGGCCCATTTTATTGCCATTAACAGCCCGAAATTTCCATTTTCGGGTTCGTTTTTTACTTTTGCCTCGTGGTTTTTTTCCTGACAGTCGCGCGGCTCATCACGACCTTTCGGCTTTTTTCCGCACGGCTCGCCGCGGCTTCATGGCCAATTTACGCACTGCACATCGTGGCTTCGCGACCATTTGTCGCGCTGCCCATCGCGACTGTGTGACGAAAACCCGCGCTGCACATCGCGGCTTCGCGTCTGAAACCTGCGCTGCCCATCGTGACTGTGTGACAGGAATCCGCACTGCACATCGCGGCCGAAAGCCACGCTGCCCATCGCGGCTGTTTTCCCGAAACCTGCGATGCAAGTTTTTTCAGTTCGGCCAATTTTTGGAAAAATATTTTTTGCTGTATTTTCTGCCCATTTAGCATATTTTACAGTATTAAATTTCCTGCATTTTTACAGCCATACAAAATCTTTCACTATTTAGAATGCTCCTTTAAAAAGTATTTTTACAAAATTTTCAGAAATTGAAACAGAGATTTTTCAGCATTTTAGCTAGATCAAGGTTTTTCTGTTTATTTGCTTGATACTTTGCCCAAGCAATTTTTAAGAGATCCATTTATTTCTTGAAATATTTATGTTATTTGCTTCCCTTTAAATTATTTCAAAGATCCATTATTTTTTGAATAGTTTTTTCAAGCATTTACATTTCAAAAACGCCTTTATTTTTTTTTGCAAAACTGGAAGCGTCTTTTCTTTCATTTGTAAAATCGCCCAAGCGAGGCGAATCAATTTCAGTTTAAATACCACACTTGCACCCACTCTACCACATAATTTAAACTGAGCCTTAAAATTTACCTTAAACTCAACCAACTTTTAACCCCACTTGGGGAGCACTTAAAAGAATTTTGTAGTTAGGTAGAATTGAGGGGATAGGTGTTCCAATAACACCCCTCAGTTATTACATTTGAGACATAGCTGTTGTCCATTAGGGAACCAAAATCCCCCAGTATTTTTTGGCACGTTCACAACCAGTTTATCAGAGGGCCTCTCCCCTAGGAGGGTTGAAGTCACGAGACTAGTTCTGGAGGCCTGAGTGGAATACTGCAATCCATTCAGTAACCGAAGGCTACCTTTCACAATTCTCGGGGTATCCCTGTATGGGGGTACTGCGGTAAAAGGACCAAACGGCAGATTCACCTTTTCCGAACATGTCATGAACAAGGTATCCTAGTTGCCACTCTTTAGGATTGTCTACCCGGTTTCCCTCCCGGCAGGGGGAGATCTAGCTGTTGATTCAACACTCTATATCGTCTGACTTGGATTTCATCACCTTGCAGAGGATATCATTTGTTGACTCACAATACATCTACTTAGGTGTTTGCATGATACATTACCCACCTTTGGTCTAGTAGCACCTCTTTTTTTTCTAGAAATTGTTTGATTGTTTGTATTCTGACCAATTTTGTTGCATCCCTCCACTTATTATAGCACAACTGCTATAATAAGTGCTTTTTGAGGTTTATTTTTGGCCTGAGAGCCTTTATTTTCACTCCCCTTTTTGCACTCATTGTTGCATTAGGGTTTCGAGTTTTTTACATCACCACCTTACACTGAAAATTTTTAAACAAAAAACATATTTCTCACCATTGAGAATTTTAGACGATCTCGTCGTCTTCAGGGTGAACCCCCATAGTTCAGTCTGCTTGGCTCTCCACATCACCGACGTTGAGCCTTATCCCTTGACTCGACACGTCATCAGCCAAACATATAGTCATCCGATTCTGACACGCCTCACTTCACATCTGATTCTGAGGCTGAATCCGAAAACCCTACTGAATTATTACCAACCAACCTCATGGCTGGAACACAATACGACCCACTTTTTACCAGTACTATTGGAGATACGTCCACAAACCCTTCTACTACCGTGCCATCCATGGTAACAACAACCCCCCTAGGCATGCCTAATATGGGGGAGACTCCACCCTTAGGTATTCCCAACACAGGACTACCTCCTATTATAGGTATGCCAAACATAGGAATCACACCACCTGTCATTACCACAACCCAGACCCCTGGAATTCCTGGCACTATTCCTAACCCCAGTGTAACCCATGTTGCACTTGGAAACGTTGGTCCATACCAAACCACAGCTGTTGGAGGCCACATACCTTCAATACCTAGCATACCCTTAGGGGCTACTGGAGCACTACATAATGCCACCATGAATAGTTATGTCCCAGTCACTACGCCACACCCATCTGCTAGTTTACCTTACATGGCTAGTCTGAACTTACCAAACTTAGCCAGACTAACCAACGATCCTATCAGGCACAACCCTACATGGCCACCCATGCCTACGAAGCTCCCCTCGGACATACCCAAGTTTGAAGGAAAACCTGGGGAGGACCCTCAAAACCACATAATGTCTTTTCACCTATGGTGTTCATCTAACTCCATAGTGGATGACTCCATTCATCTAAGACTATTGCAACGAACGTTCACTGGCTTTGCAGCCAAGTGGTACATCGAAAAACCACATGGGACCCACCAGACTTTTATGTCTCTCGCCTCCACTTTCCTTCAGTTTTTTCAGCTACCTGTACGTTACGATGTAGGAGTTGAAATACTGTTGTCTTGCAGGCAAAGCACAGCTACCCACATCGCGGACCACATCCATGAGTGGCGCAAGCGTCGTAGCCTCTGTAAGATTAAACTGGATGAACGGATATTTTTGGACTGGTTCCTTAAATCACTCCTACCCCTCATAGCAAAAGACGTCGCTTCCGAATGACCCTAGTCAAAGGAAGAATCTATCCTAAAAGCTCAGCAATTCGACCTAATCTATGCCCAATCAGGCTATCTCTACACTATCATACCAGACGCCCCACGAGGCGATTCTTCACGCGGTGACGCAATGGGGGCATCACATGCCGCTGATGGTATTATTGGCCAAGTCACACTGCAAATTAAACCTTTTAGCATGGTGAGCACCATAAATTCCCCAGACCTCTCTAGGGATACATCTAATTCTGGAGCGACAACTTCCTACGCTCCAACGAATCAGACTCATCACACTCATGGACCCTCTTGTCCACAACATTTCTATGGGCAAGCGCAATCGGCATATTTACATCCCACATACTATAACCAACCTTCCACCCAGAACCTAATACAGTTCCCGACACAACCAATGTATTACCCACAGCAAGCTACAACAGCTAACCCAACACCTTCAATAGCTCAGGGTTACCAACAACCCCAGTAGGTAACTGGACCACCTACAGCCCCATCAGCTTATTATCCACTGCAACCTGCTCCCGCACCTGCGGCAAACCAAAATCCTTCCACTGCTCAAGGGCAAGTCTACACACAACACAATCATCCCCAACATCAAAACAACCAACACAACCAGGGTGGACAACAAAACCGTGGAAGAGGACGTAACCACGGCAACAACCAACAACATCATCAAGGTCCACCACCTACCAAGCCTCCACATAATAACAACGCTGATCCTCCCAACCAGAATCCGGATCATCATCCCAAGCATCCTAAAAACAATAACCTCAGAACAAACCATCCTTGTTCTATTTGCGGGGTCTATGGCCACTACACACATGCTTGCCCACATTTGGAGCGAGCTAGGCAACTCTGGACTGATGATACCCATCGTCAAGGGCAAGCGACTCCTCAGGCGCCACCGAACCCCCCACCCCCTCAGCAGCAACCTTTGGGGCTGCAAAACCCCTTACCAACCCAAGGTGTAGTGAACACTCAGCCGTTGGCTCCCCCTCAAGGCAACGCGCCACCACAACAATAGATCACTTATGCCGCTCCTGATCAACCCAAGTTTGATTCAGGTACCCACCACTTGTTAATGATGTCATCCGTTGATGTCAACCTCCAAACCTGTCGGAACCAACATGGCTCCACCCCTGAAGACCCTCCCGCCGACAAAAACACTAACGCTCATCCCACTGATCAGACGTTACGTATACCTCCGGCTCCATTCGATGGCGCCTATAAAGCACCTCGCTTCCCACTTCGTCGTATCAACAATAACCCCAATGCTTGCGCTGCGTCGAATTACAGCATTGTAGATGACTTAGCCCAGTCTCCCGCAGCTATGTCTGCTTTAGAAGTCTTAAAAAACTGTCCTTCACAGCGCAAGATTTTGCCCTCTGCCATTGGTGCTATCGACCCCAATGATTCACAACTGATGGCATTCGATTCGGACCAATCCGAACCACGCCTGCCTTCCACTTTAGCATTCCAAGTTTATGTTTCCGTTCGGAATATTGTCATCCATCGATGCATTATCGATGAAGGTTCCTCTACATGCGTTATGTCCACATTCGTTTGGCAGAAGTTGGGATCCCCTACTCTCCAGCAGTCCACCATTGCATTGCGAGCCTATGACGGCCGTTCAGCTCAACCCCAACGTCTGTTAGCTAATGTTCCCGTCCAGCTAGCTGGTAAAACCGTGCTCATTGACATAGAGGTCATCAATGCCCAACTTGATTATAACCTCTTACTTGGTCGCAACTACATGTATGCCATGCGGGCGGTTACCTCATCCGTTTTTCGTACCATGATGTTCCCCCATGACAGACAAGTGGTCAAGGTCGACCAACTCACCTATTACGATCCCAAGGCCCCCCCTGCACCCGAAAACATTCTCCCCATGGTTGAACAACCTGTTTGTGGGCAACTACCTCGTTTGTTTCCTCCGTGGGACCCAGAATTTACTCAGACACGCCGATGACTTCCACATTCCAATCCATTCCACCCCCGTCACCCGCGACCGAAGTCTCTGACCTTTGTACTCTTTCCCTCAATACATCAATACCCAACAATCAACCACCCTTGTTACCTAAACCACCATTGGTACCTAGTCACATTGGTGTTACACCCACCCACACAATCCCCTTCCTATTCCCTCCTTCGGGAGTAGAAAGTGCCCCTGTTATGGCTACCCTCAGCCTCCCTGGGTTAACCTTAGGATTACTCGTCTGGTATCTTTCGCCTCTCGTTCCCTCGCCGACACCAAATGTCATCCTCCAACTAGTGCAACCCATTGTCACTACTAGTCAACCACCTCCCGGTGTTGCTACCCCTTCGTCATCTACGAATCCCCCTCCTCTTCTCAAGCCCACTGGGGGAAGAGGCCCACAACCATACACTGCTGTACCCCCTCCCAAGACAGTTAAACCCCCTCCCGTGTTTCGTGCTCCCCCCAAATGCTCGTTGTGTGATGAGTTAGGCCATCCGACTCATCAATGTTCACAATTACCTGCGTTACAGGAACACATGCAAATGCTTGACGATGACCCCAACATCCCGGTCGTCGAACTCAACCCAACCCCTAAGCCTCGTGATAAATCACTGCGTACCAACCACCCTTGTTCCATATGCGGTATTTACGGCCACTACTCACATCACTCTCCTGATCTCCCAGATTACAGAGCATCTCTCTACGAGATGAATAATTTGGACCTTGAGACGGAACCCCCCACAATTGAAGAGATCCACCCCCCGATATCATCCCCATCCGGAGAGATTAATACCATTTATATGATCTCTTCAACTACCACTCCCTCGTCAACCAATTTGAAAACTCAAATTTTCCGCAATGATGAGGAGATTCTCGAGGCTCTCACTGCCCTGGATTATCCCTGGGATGACATGCATCATCGTTCCCATTTCCTCCGAGAAGAATCCTCCTCTACCACAGCTACCCAATTTGCGGTTTAGTCCAAAGATTTCCTTCCCACTAAAGTCGACTGGTTTAAGGATCCTATTCCTGCTCCTGATGCCTTTGAGGAAGGTAACATGGCCAACATCTCACCTGTCATACACATCGATATCTTTGGCCCACCCGGTGGTCTTGAAATCATTACCTTACAGGACGGTACTCACAACCACTGCAGAGTCTTCTTATCGTTTTCAGACTCCTTAAAAATGAAAGCACACTTGAGCACGAACAGTCCTGGGCTCAAAAAATCCACAGGACGGTACCATTTCAGAGCACACTTTTATCCCTTCTTGGAGCTCATTATAACTACGAAGAAGGACCCAATGGTGCTTCTTGACGCCACAACAGATCATGTCTATTCATATGGAAGCTTCCCCATTTTGGTCGCCTTTGTTCAGAGTATTCTATAGTATGTCACCCTAAGAATCCCTTGACATCACCCATCAGCTCGTCCCCTCAGTTAATACATACCCTTCAGTCCTTAAAAGCTATGATCCCCGCACCTACAAGTCAGTTCCCTACGCTGCCAGGTCAACCATGTCATCATGCTCTGAACAAAGGAAGTTTGAGTCTACCCACTAAATGACCCCAGTTACTTCCCATCCCCACAAGTATGTCAGTCCTACCATCAGTACTACCACACTTCAGTTCTACACCTCGCGCTCCTATCAAGGAAACATCATTGCCTTGTTAGTTGCTGGTCTCCCTCTGTCGACGACAATCAAATTTATTCCAGAGGATAGACCTAGAGGTCCCTGTGTCTTGGACTCATCACCATTTATGATGAGTGCCTACGAATCATTTCGAGAAGAGTCCTCAGTGCCTCTCCAAATGGTTGTTTCTCACATGCTCAACGTCAACACCTTGATCGCATCATTGAGACTCGCACAGGGTATTGGTCCGTTCAGTTATTTGTTGAAGACCCCGAATACCACCTGACTCTTCCACATTTGAGATTCTACCTATGGAAACAACCAGTTACATTTTTTCTATAGATATCCGGGTTGCGCATGGCGACAGTATTCCGATGTACCCCAGTTTTATACTCCCTCAAGTATACAGTTACATGTACTCCTCAGAGACGACTCACAGTAATTGAGTCCCCACAGATGTTGGACACCTTTAGGTTCAGCAGTTCATCAACCCTTCTGAGACCTTATTCAGAACGGTTGTCACTTTATTCCAGTGTATCAGTTATTGAGATCAGTCAGGTTATGATCATGAGTACATCCCAACATAGTGTCCCCTTTGGACAATTATGATGTACCAGCAGATTTTTTATGTCTTATTTAAGTCCCTCTTCTTGGGACTAATTGTTATGTCTTGATACGAGCATGGGTATGCCCGCCTCGTCCATTATCAGAGATTATTCCTCATTCATATTGAGGCCATGTAATATTGTTTATTTTGCAGCTTCCAAGGGCCGTGGATCCAGTCTCCAATCGGTCTCTTCTCTTCCCCAAACCCTAGAAAAAAGACAAAAGAATTATGATGTCTATTGGTCATATGATGAGCTCCTGCCCTCACACATCAGGGGGCAATCTGTTAACACCCAAAAAGTGCTCAATAGCTCATTTCCTTATTCACATGACCCATTTGTCCACTTTTTCACCATTTGAGCTTCTAAAGCCACCAAAAGGTCACCAAAAGACCTTAATACACCCCTTTTTCCACTCAAAATGAGTATTTTTCCTCAAAAAGCATAAAAGACCCTAAAAAAGGGTCCAAAATTCCCAAAAATATTAAAAAGGGAATAAAAATATTAAAAATATTCAAAAAAAGAAAAAGGAGGGAAAAGGTACCTAAACCATGTTGGTCAATACCATTGGTTTCCTTAAAACCATAATGGTATTCCCCACCACCAAAAACTATAAAAAGGTGGTAGGGGCTTCTCACTTTCCATCCATCAATCATCCTATCCTCATGCTGTCAAAATCTCTCATGAGCTTTTGACCATTGTAGCTACCTTGGAGAAGGGACCTTTGGAGCTTGGAGCTACTCACCTTGGAAGTTGCTCAACAATCTTCACCATTTGGAGGTATCACCATTGCAAGCACTTGCTTGCCCCTATTCTTAATACAAAATCATTTTTTTTACATATTGTCAATTGTTTTGCTTTCAATAATATTTCCATTGTTTACTTATCTATTTCACATAGATCCATGATTAATGTAGTTTAAAGTAGTTTGTTATTTATTTCTATTGAAACTGCTGCTACTAGTTAGCAAGTGCCCATTGCACTAAGCTTGGTTGCAAAACCAAGCCAACAGTCTTGGCAAAGCAATACACCGATAACAGCACCCGGGGAGATTAGCACGCATGTCCTGTCCAGGTAGTCAGGTATGCAGGAAAGGGTACGGTCCCAATCCTCCTTGTCGCATCATACTGTTGGACCCTGTAGTATATTGTAGTTTGCGATGCCTTGACAATCCCGTGAGGTTCCGGACTTTTGAATCCACTCTGTCACATAAGTTTTCTTGTTGCCTTAGTTTGAGTAGGTTTTCTTGGACTGCTTTTCTTTTAGTATACCTTTAGGAGAAACGCTGTTTCGGCCTTTTTTGGTTGATTTTCCTGATACTCTCGTGGATTTTCCCTGGAGAAGGTCCCACAGGATCTTGAACTTTCCACCCGAATTTCCCCTTAATCTAGAGGTCATTTCGAGGGTAAGAATGGATCAGCGTAACGTAGTTGTAATTACTGAAGTAGGGAACCCCACTTTGAATATTGGTGGAAATTTGTTTCCACCAGATCCACTTGCCTCTCATCCCATGCAGGATGAAGGAGCACAAACCCCCACTTCACATGACCTTTCTCCTGTCATCCCAGGAGAACCTGGATCGTCGGAATGGATAAACCGACCCCAGGACGACCCTACAACAATTGTTGGTCCTTCAACAGCTTATTGGACATCTTCTACAGACCACCCAATGGCTCATTTTTCCATCTCATGCCCACCTAACTAGATTACTCCAGAGTTCACTAGACCTTACCATAGGCCTGACCTTGCCGAAACTTTCAGCCCCATTCATGAACATTTGGAATAGTTACGTGTCAAAGGAGATGAACTTCGAAGACAAAGTCTCGAGCGACACTCTGAAGAGTTCCACAATCGTCATTTCCAAATAAGACTTGACGATGGAAACATCCCAGTTCATTCGATATCTTTCGGATCACCTGAAGCACCCCACCACGTGACCACTAATGAGACTAGTCAACCCTCGCAGGAATCCGGTCCTACACCTCAAGTGAACCAACCGGTGGAAGGACAACGGTCCAACACACCTGTCACTACCACGGTTTCTTTACCAGTTCCTCCCCCACCTCAAAAGTCACGGGGAGGGTACTCCATTCCTACGGATTATATTATTGGTAATGTTATTACAATGGTAGCTAGTCAACAACCCATGTTGGTTCAACCTTTGAATAGTGGTCAACCTATTGTGGCTTGGGGGAAACCCCTGTTTCCTAACTAGAACATTGGTGGAGTCCCCAACGGGCCTTCCGTTGGACCTACCCAACCCGCTAGACCATCCACCACGGGATTATCTCATGTTGGAGGGCCGTCAAATGTAACCCAACCCTCATGGAGTCAAGCGTATCCAGATTCCGTTAACCCTGCGCTGGGCCAACCTAATCCCGAAAATGCACCATACGGGATACCTTATCCCGGGAATCCTTACACTCTATGGGGGCAACAACCTGTGTTGCAACATGGACCCCAATCGACTATCCCTCAAGTACCACCACCCCCGATCGGTCCTCCCCCACCTCCTGTTGGAGGCGGCGGGCCCCCACCTAACGTTGGCAGAGGCCCACCCCATTTTACCTACAACGCCCCTTACCCCTCAGGAAGTAGCGCGAATGGTCCACCACCTCCTCCAGGCGGAGGAGGCAGCGGACCACCTTATCATGGTGGAGGAGGATGTTTCCCTTCGGATGGCGGTGGTGGTCCACCTCCCCCTCCAGGTGGAGGCGGTGGAGGACCTAACTACCCTGGTGGCGGTGGAAACCCTCATCCTTCTGACAGCAGAGGCGGTGGAGGCCCCCACCCATCTGGCAGTGGAAGTGGTCCACCACCCCCTCTAGGCGGAGGTGGTGGTGGGCCACCTTATAACGGTTATGGACCTCCACCTCCTCCCAGTGGTGGCGGTGGACCTCCACCCCCTCCCGGAGGTGGAGGTGGACCCCCACCCCATTGGAATGGACCACCTTATGGTGGTGGACCTCCTTACGGTCTGGGCGGTACGACCCCTACGGTCAGTTTTATCCTAGTACACCTTATGGTTAGTTTAGTCCTTACACGCCATATCCGTATTATCAATACTTGCAGCCTAATCCACAGCTACCCTTTTTGGGTACTTTGGACCTACCTGACCTTTCTCGTTTAACCAACGATCCTATTTAACATGGATCTAATTGGCCATCGATTCCGGTGAAACTTTCGTCTGATATCCCCAAGTTTGACGGCAAGCTGGGTGAAGACCCCAAGAACCACGTGATGACATACCACTTATGGTGTTCATCGAATTTCTTAATGGACGATTCAATTCGTCTTAGATTGTTCCAAAGGAATCTCACAAGTTCGGCTGCCAAGTGGTACATTGAGTTTCCACCACACTCTTTTCTTGGTTTTGGTTCTCTTGCTATGAACTTTTTGACGCATTTCCAGCTGCCTATACGGTATGAGACTAGTACAGAGCTTTTAACCTCGCTCCATCAGAATACCGCCACTCACATTTCAGATCATATCCACGAGTGGCGAAGGAGATGACGTCTCATTAAAGCTACCATTCTAGATCAGCTCCTAGCAAACTAGTTTACAAAGTCACTCCTTCCTGTCATAGCAAAAGATGTTTCCATGCGAGGTACTGTCACTGAAGAACAAGCCATCGTGAGTGCTCATCTGTTAGACCTAGTCTATACCCAGTCTGGCACTCTTTTCAATATTTTTCCTAACGCACCCTGGGACGTTAACGATCCCACGAAACCACATAAGGGACCCCAAGCTGATGGATCATAGGTTCCCTTACCACCCAGCCTACTACTAGCACTGTTGGATCACACAACCCAACTCCGGCTGGACACAGCACCGCCAAGTCCACTCCCCCTGCTGTAACCAAAGAGGTGAATTCTGTTCAATCACCTTCATCTCAGAAGTTTAATTGCAAAAGGAAGAACAAAGGGAAACCCAAGAAGTCTTCTTCCCAGTAGGAAACAAAGAGCACTCCCGAAGATACTAACCAGAAAAGGAAATTGAAGTATCCTTGATTACTGTGTGGAGAAGATCATTTCTCCAAAGAGTGTCCCCATAGAGACGAGGTTCAGAAGTTTCTTAGGGGTAAAACGACTCCTGCAGTCCTCAATGATCCGTTTCCTGCTCAAAATCAGCAGATGATTGCTCAAACCCCCCCAGCCCAGGGGGAACAATCTAATACCGTGCATGTTCTCATGTTGCGTAATGAGGCAATCAATTTAACCACTCGCTCGCGATCTTACGAACAGGTCCCTTCGAAGGAACCCACCAGAAGTAATATTGAAAAAGCTTCCAACTCATTACCTGATGTCATTGTACCATCGACTTCTCTCACTATCGAGAGACCCTCTCTAGATTCGATATTGCGTCCGCCTAAGAGCATGATTCGAAAAGTTGTTTTCAATCCTAATGCTCGTGTGGCACATAATTACAATATCGTAGAAGACTTGTCCCAAGCTCCTTGCGCCATGTCCGCCCTGGAATTTTTGCAGAATTGTACCAATCAACGCAGAACTCTCCTTGTCGCTATTGGTGCAGTTGACTCGGATTCCTCGAATACCATCATGTTTCGTCTTGACAACCTTAAGCGGAGGCTCTCACACCAACTCGCATTCCAAGTTACTGCGAACCTTGGTGGGGAGATTGTCGATCGCACTCTTTTAGACGAGGGAGCCTCCACTTCTATCATGGCCATCGCTTGTTGGAGAGCCATTGGCTCCCCTAAATTGAATCGTTCTCCTACCACGTTGAAAGCATTGACGATGGTGGCTTTCAACCTCATGGGCTCTTACAAGCTCTTGCAGTTGAGTTGGGTGAAAAGACCGTAACCATTAACGTGGAAGTGGCCTCGGCCCCATTAGATGATAATCTCTTGCTTGGTCGCAATTGGTTTTATACCATGCAGGCGGTAGCCTCTTCAGTCTTCTGCACAGTACAATTCCCCCACCAAGGATGAATTGTTACGATCGACTAGTTAGATTTTTGTACACCGGACGCCACTACTCATCCTGGTGACCATGTTCCTTCCATTAGATAGAAGTCATAACAGTATGAGAGTGTAGGGGTTGGCCTATTGAAAGATTCATCTCTCATGGGCATTTTTCTAGCCACGGACCCCCCTAATCATGTTTCCAGGGTGAACATGATCTCCACTGAGATTTTATCTCACTCAAACGATGCTTGGCTTGTATCGGATGAAGCCACAACACACCTGTTTGGAGACGCGATGCCTCTTTCACCCGCTGATCGCATTTATGAGGCTATCCAAACAGCACCGGAGGACCTTTTAACTATGGCCTCCTCACCTTGTTCTCTACAACGGACATCCTCTCTACCTGATCTCTTACTTTGGACTTTTCATTCAAATGATTCCATCATGGAAGTAATGAATGTGGACGATGTTCCATGAGATGATCTTCATCATAGGTCATCTTTTCTTCCTCCTTTAGAATACATAGAGAACAACATGCATACCCTCTTTTCACCAGATATCTACCCATCCCCTCATTTTCCCATCCTTACATGTCTTATAGACACAGAGGGCAACTTGTCTAACATTGAGCCAACTACTGAGGTAGACATCTCCATGAAACCAGGTATAGTGGAACACATTCGCATAGGCCAGAAGTGTTCCCCTGAAGAAATCGCTGTTAGCACATTCTTGTTCAAGCAATTTTGAGACGTGTTTGCTTGGTCCTATGAGGAGATGCCTGTGATAGACCCCGTAATTGTTTCTCATGAAATAAAAACCTATCCCGACGTCAAACTTGTACGTCAAAAGTTACGACCAGTACACCCCCAGAAGACTGCGGCCATAAAGGAAGAAATTGAAAAGCTCTTAAAGGCTGGATTTATTTATTTTGTCCCATTGATGGATTGGGTCTCAAACGTTGTTCCTGTGAACAAAACACAGGGCACCATTCGCGTTTGTGTTGATTATCGGGACCTTAATCGGGCTTGTCCAAAAGACAACTACTCGACCCCCTTCATCGACTAGATTATCGATAACTGTGCTAGAAGCGTCATCTTCTCATTCATGGATGGCCTTTTTGGTTACAACCAAATTGAGATCAACCCAGCCGACCAACATAAGACGACTTTCATCTGCCCATGGGGTACATTCGCTTATTGTAAGCTCCCATTTGGCCTTAAAAATGCTGGTGCCACATTCCAGCGGGCTATGTCGTATGCCTTCCACGATATTAAGGACTTTGTGGAACCCTACTTGGACGATCTCCCTGCTCATTCAAAGCAGCGTGAGTTCCACATCGATCATCCGATGACCATTTTCCTCAGATGCAGACGATACAATATCCATCTGAATCCTCACAAGTGTATCTTTTGCGTTGAGTCCAGACGCCTCTTAGGATTTATCGTTTCAAAGGATGGGATCCACATTGATCCCTTATAGGTGGAGGCCATCATCAACCTACCACCCCCGACTGATGTTACGGAACTTCAAAGTCTCCAAGGGAAGGCAACTTACCTAAGACGTTTTGTGTGTAATTTCGCGGAGAAAACTCAAGGCTATATGAGACTGCTCAAGAAGGATGTCCCGTTCATTTGGGACGACCAAGCTCAAAAATATTTTGACATTGTCAAACATGCCATCACGCATGCCCTTGTGCTCCAAACGCCTAATTATTATCGAGATTACATCTTATATCTCGCCGCTTCTGCTACCACTATCACCATGGTTTTGGTACAGGAGGATCAAAACGCTCAGGAACATGTGATATACTATGCAAGTAAGGGTCTAACTGACGCCGAAACTAGATACTCATATGTCCAAAACCTTGCTTTCATGGAATTCATTGCCATCTAGAAGTTCCGTCACTACATTCTGCTCCGCACCACCACTATCATTACCGACTTAAACCCCATGTACCACGTACTGACACGTCAGGTGCTTGGGGGCAAGTATTCACGCTAGATTGTGATATTGTAAGAATTCAATCTTCTTTTTGAGAAAGCCAAGTCTAAGAAGTCTTTGGTGTTTGCTGAGCTCATTTGCGACCTTCCCCGTCCTGATGCAGAAGTTGAGCACAATGACTCATTTTCGGATGAATCATTGTTTCTCATAAGTACGATTGACCCCTGGTATGGAGATATTCTGTTGTATCTTCAAACCCAATGCTTCGATCCTCAACTTTCCCACGACGATCATCGTAAGGTTTGTCACCATGCAAAGTATTACTTTGTATCGTCGTGGCGTCGATTAATTCCTTTGACGTTGTCTCACTCTTGATGAGGCTAAACACATTCTGAATGACTGTCATGCTGGGGCGTGTGGCGGTCATCTCTCTAGGTTGGCTACATCCCAGAAGATTTTGTGCGCAGGACATTACTGGACCACTATCTTCAAAGATTGTATTGAGGTCATTAAAAAATGTCCTCCTTGCCAACACTTCCATACGAAGAAGTGCACTCATCCTGCCCCACTACATCCGGTTATTGCCGTTGGCCCATTTGCAAAATGGGGTATCGATTTTATGCACTGTAAGCCTACCTTGGCTGGGGGGCATAGTTACATCATCGTAGCTGTGGATTACTTCACAAAGTGGGCCGAGGCTATGCCTACATACCAAAACAATGGAAAAATCGTTGCACTCTTCATGTTTAATCATGTGATAGCGCGATTTGGAGTTCCGCAGGCCATAGTTACCGATCATGGTTCTCACTTTCAGAACCATATGGTTGATGAATTGAGCGATAGGTTGGGTTTTCGCCATGAAAACTCGACACCCTACTACCCGCAATCCAATGGACAGGTTGAGGCAATTAACAAGGTCTTGAAAACTATGATCCAGAGGATGGTAGGGACACAAAAGTCCAACTGACATAATATGCTCTTTTTAGCATTATGGGCCTACCGAACTACCATTAAAATTGCCACAGGCTTCACTCCCTTCCAATTGGTATATGGATTGGAGGCTGTTCTGCCGATAGAGTGCGAAATCCTGTCTTTACAGCTCGCGGTCGAACTTCTTTCTAACACTACTGCTAAGGAAGAACATCTCTTACACCTAGCCCAACTTGACGAGTCTCGCTGTGATGCCGCTCTTGCTAATGAAGCACATAAGAAATGCATCAAGGCCCAATACGATAAATCAATTGAACCTCGTATCTTTAACGAGGGTGATCTAGTCCTCACTTATGACCAGAAGCACGATAAGATAGGTGCTGGGAAGTTCGAGTCCATGTGGCATGGACCCTACGTCATAAAATGTGTGTTGGAAAAAGGTGCCTACGAGCTTGAAGATTATGATGGCATCTCTTTAGGTGAACGCCGCAATGGGATTTACTTGAAGAGATACTACGCTTGATCTCTCATGCATAAACTTGCTTGTATATATTGTACATGGCATTTTTTTGTGTTTTTGTGTGGTGTGACACATTTTTATTTTCGAGTGTCTTTTGATCTTGTTTCCGCTTCTTGTACCATGTTTTGTCTACGTGTGCAGATGGCAATGTGCTATGGATTCACGGACGGCACCAGCTGGCATACCCTTCACCTTGCTTCGGCAGCCTGGGTACTATATTCCCCAATAGGTGAGCTCATTAGCTCAGGAGGAAGTTGCATAGGGTTTGCGACCAACAATGCCGCAGAATATCAGGCAGTGATTGGAACTCTAGCTGATGCTACTTCCTTGGGTATGAACCACGTTGTCATCCACATGGATTCTCAATTAGTCGTTTCCCATCTGAACCGGATATACGCCATCCGTGATCCCATCTTACTCCGTCTCTTCAGACGAGTACGTCTCCTGGAAAGGTCATTTGAATCTGTTCAATACCTGCACATTCCACAAGAGTTAAACACAGTTGTTGACTCGATGGCCAATTTCATTCTGGATTGGTACATTGCACACATATAGTACTCATAATATGTAAAAGCATTCACAACATGTAAATATAATGTACAGAAGCAAACATATAAACAAGATCACATCACTAATCATTTTAAGAACACATCATGTATAAACCGCCGATAATGTATATATATATATAAATCACTCAAAAGTAGTGCTGGTACAAAATCTGAAGCTACATAGCTTTCGGTAAGTACAAAAATTTGAGGCCTCAAAGCTCTTAGTACAAGTCTAAAAGTGCAATCAGGCTAGACGCCTGACCCATACACCACCCCTGCTTCTAATAGCTCTCTGACGCTGGGTGAGAAAGCAGTCTATAGTATGAGCCACCTTGCAGAGTAAGGCGTTGAAGCGCATGGATGCTCCAACCCCATACATCTGCATGGGCCTCGGTAGGTCATCGATAGCCAGCTCAAGGACCTCCACAGTCGGCTCGGACAGGTTCTGGTATACCTCCTCCATCTCCTCGATGGCTACATGAGCACCTGCAGGAACCATTGCCTCTCCACCTTTGTCTCTCCTCACCAGAAGAGAGAGACCTACTGGTTGCACGGGACCCACATCTACACACACATATAAAGTACTTGTCAGCACTACATCAAAAAAATAATATCATTCACAAAACTAAAAAGTACAAAGGTTTTGTTCTTACCGATATCACCCCATGCTGCATCCTTTGGCAGCACTAAGTCGGGATCCTCCTGGAAGTCCGTACCGTCGTATGGAAAGTCCTCGACCATGAGCATCTGGCCCTCTAGCCAGCTGAAAAACTTGGGACCGAAATTGATGATGGGACCCCCACCATCGAGGGTCATCAACTCTGCCCATCTGAGCATGTGTGTATCTCTCTGATCCCTGTCATGCAGTACCACCTGCGGGCGCAAGAGAGGAACCTGCTCCAAGAGGAACAACACTATGATCGATCCGTACCCAAACTGCTTGAGCTCCCCTCGCTGACACTTGGTCAGCTGAGCTCGGATGTTTGCGAGGAGACCCTCGCACCAGTTGAACACCATGGGGGACATACAAGCCTCCGCATATAACATCTGAGTTCGAGTAGCCATATGTGGAGCTTGGCTACCCGCCACCCTGGTAATAGTAAGTAGTATAGTCCTCAGTGGATGACTCACCACATCTCTGATGAGTATCTTCCCGCTAGAAGGACGAGAAGTAGCAACACAATGTTGTGACACCATGTCCTCAACTGTACGATCACTGGCCTGTGTCCCCCCTTCGGGACAAACCGGTCAGAAAGTATATGTCCTCAATGTCAATATTGAGGATATGCTCACCTATGACGAAGTACTGTTGGGCTGCATCCCAACTCTGTAGTATGTGTGTCAAGAACGGGACCTGGGCTCTCATCCCCTGTACCTGGAAGAATTTGAGCAACCCACAGTTTCTCAAAGCAGCCACACATTGTGGATCATTTGTGGCTTTCTCATCCTCTATCTTGTGTTCTCTCTCTCTCGCCACTCTAGCACCATCTCTGCTTGCTGGGAACTTTCCAAAAGGAGCATTTAAAACATGTTAGGTCTTTTCCCAACTGGCACAAGCTCACTTTTTGAAAGATTTTTTATGTTTGAGTTGTGTGTTTCTGCCATCGCACCTCACCTTCAGGTACAGGGCGACATCGTCGCAGGTCTCATTTTTGAGACTTGCGACGACTCAGCCTCATCACAAGTCCCGAAAGGGCCACTTGCAACGAGCCGAAGGCGCAATGGCCCCTCCCCAAATCATCAAAAAACTCAAAAAATGAACAAAAATGGAAAAACTAAACCACTACAAAGTTGCTGGCTAAGATTTAGACCTACTTGGTTTGGACAGTTGGTGAAATGGTGGATCGTAGCTCCCGGAATCAGCAAAGGAAGTTTTGGCTCCAAATTGGTACTTCTCCACCCAAATTGGCAATTTGAACAATGTTTCTATTTTTGGCCCATATTTCTATTTATAGAATGAAATGGAATATTCCTTTTCAAATATTTTGATGCTTTTGGGCCATTTACTACAATTTTGATCGTTTGTCGTTATATTTGGGATTATTTGTCACTTTCTCTAGTATACAGGAGTCGTAAAGTGGTCTTTTGTAGCGTTTCTCGCATTACCAACGGTAATTACAGGTATGAACACTCCTTTGAACGTTTTGTCATTATTGTTTTTTGGTTAAGTCGTAATTATTGCATGAGGATGAGTTTACTCTTCGTTTGTTCTTGTACTCACCAAATCATGAGAACAAGTACCGAGTTATGATTTATCACTTTTCCGGGCTCGTTAAACTTCCATGGAAAAGGACACCCCCCAGAGTCCATAGTTAAGCTCTTTTCAGACTCCCTAAAATTGAAAAGATTGCCAAGCGAAATTGTCGTATTCATGCTTGTTAAAGTATTTGAATGGTTGTCTTCCTAGTGATAGTTTACCCCTTTTTCGGACTAGGAGGCACTAATTACGAAAAAGGAATACTCCATCCAATCATGACTGGAAGATTCCTCTCCCACGTTGTTTTACCCCTTTTCAGGCGATGAGGCTAACTTTATGAAAAAGGACCATTGGAGTCTTCTTTAGTTATTTTCAGACTCTCTAAATATGAAATGATGACCGAGTTTTCCTTCTATGGACTTGTTAAATTTTCACATTGAAGGGACCACCATGGGACGAACCCCTCCTATCCTAGGTTCGGAAAATATTTGGGATTGGACTCATCTATGAGATGAGCTATACCGAGCATCTGGTTACCCTCATCAAGCTCGTTAAAAAAACACATGAGGCACTCATCATTCATGATGGGGAAAAAGGAAAGTGTTTGTGTTACATACCTTAGTGGCAGTATATAATTGTTCTTGAACATGGCACTCATTTGCATTTGCATACCAATACTTGGGTCATTTGTTTGTCTATGAGTCCCCGCTTACTTTCTGAGTCCTGTTACTCCTCTGAGTCATTCGGAGAAAGCTTCCACTATCAGTTGCATTAGAAGTTTGCGTCATTCTCATGTCAATACTACCAAGTCATGCCATGCCCATGTTCAAGAACACATTCATCACTCATCATTTTTTAGTTAGTACACACGTCATCATGCCGTTGTTACTTTGAGTCAGTCTCACATGTTATTGTACCATCTGATCCACTCTACACATCTTTTGTCGTGTTTCGTGTCGATTGATGGGGGATTCATTATGGCCCTCCTTCGACAGATTCATCCTTGTCGACTTCAACTCATCATCTAAGGATTGAATCTAGAAACCAATCAAGTACCTTGGTCCTACATGCCTCAATGGCAGGTCACCTCGCTTTCATCATGAGTTTACATCATTGGCTCTTGATTGAAAGATTTCATCTTGCGTTCGACATCAACTCATTTATTCACGCTTGATGATATGTACTGTGATACCTTGGGAATCATTGACATTAATGGTGATCTCCCTCGCACTTGCTAACAATTTACATCAATGACTGGTAATCAAGTGGTTTCTACCATGTCGACGTTAAGACATTTGTAATCACATGGATAGATTCGTATCATTGTGGGTTCAGCTTGAAGACCCTGGGGAGTCATGTTTTTACCTAGGTTGCGATGGAGTTTGTATTGAGTCATATTACATGGATCCACTTTTGTATTGGTCGTGGCTGTGTTATCATCTCATCATCGATCTACGCTTGTGTCTAGTAGCCATGATTGTGTTCAGTCGGTCATTACTCCCATGGATCTGCAATGTATTGGTCTGCAGCCATGTTGTACTACATATGAGATTGTCAGTTCAGAGTCAGTTGTACTACAGCAGCGTCCTTCATCTGACAAGTCTTTTGCCATTATTTCTATCAAACCACTTCACCTGTACATCCTTAACAGCTTCATGCTTTGGGGGGCATTGTGTTACACCTAAAATCTACCCATCATTATGATTTAGTGTGTACATCCCTGAAGTCATCTGGACCAAGTTCTCATTTGGAGGATTTGTACTCAGTTTGTACACCCTTTTGAGATGTCGTCGCAGGTTACACACTAGCAACATGCGACATAATAGTTTGCTCCATAGCAGAGTGCGACGAGGTCTGTTAATGGGAAAAAATAGCCATTTCGAGATCTTTCTCGAAGCTTGCCCATTTGGGGGCTTATCCTTGATCTCTTGGAGAGCTGGTACTCGACCCCTAGCCTGTTGGGAAGATCCCCTATCTCTCTCCTACCATCTCTCATCCTTTCCTATCCATAACCTCATCCACTTAGCCCTATATATGTGAGGCTCACTCCCATACCAAAGGGAGGAAGACTATGGTATCTACATTCTGGTGAAATCTCTTAGGACACCTTCACTCACCTCTTGGAGAATTCATGCTTCCTTGAAAGGGCTTGGCAATTGGCTTGTGTGGAGAAGGGCTGCTACGTTAAGTCATTGGTTGTGTTTCTATATCTCTATAATGTACTCCTTTATTTGCAGTAATACAAATGCTTTCCACCAATATCGTTCTTGATGTGTAATGATGTTGTGTTTTTTACCTGCTTAACTGTTTACATAGATCTCTTATTGTATAGATGCTCTTTACTCGTTTCTCTTTTCTGTGTCTTAACAGGTCTTGCAGCTTGGATCTGACGACCTCGGGACGTGGAGCAACATTCGGGAGGAAGGATAGCGAAATCAAAGACGTAAGACATCTAGTACTTGATCCTTAAGTAGATCTAGGAAACGTGTTTGTACTCTGTTCTATTTGTTCTAGACTCGCATTGAGCTAGGGAGATCTGGCTCGCCTCCAGTTGAGTGGATTGTCGAGTAACAACTGATCCATTCCTACCCTCGAAATAACGTCTGGGTTAAGGGGATATTCGGGTGATAAGTTTAAGATCCTACAGGACCTTATCCAAGGAAAATCTTCCAAAGCGTTAGGAAAATCAGCCAGGGTGGCTGAAACAACGTTTCTCCTAAGGGTATGCTACAAAAGAAAAGCAGTCCAGAAAAACCTACTCAAACTAAGACAACAAGCAAACTTATGTGATAGAGTAGATCCAAAGTCTGGAACCTCACGTGATTATCAAGGCATCGCAAACCGCTATATACTGCAGGGTCCAACAATATGACACGACAAGGGGGATTGGGACTGTACACTTTCCAGCATACTCGATTACCTGGACAATACATGCGTGCTAATATCCTTGAGTGTTGTTCTCGGTGTATTGCTTTGCCAAGATGGCCAAATAGTTAACTTAGCTGGTTTCAGGAATCCTAGTGGTGTCTCCCGATATATGCAAGGTATGTGGGAGTTCAAATCCGTAGAGGTGTTGTCTAATTCATAATCATTCAGAAATATACCTTCCGATATACTACCGAGTACGTGATACACCCTTTGATATACGCCAAGTACGTATTATGGTACTTGGTGGGTACGTGAAGGAGCTCGATATACCGATAAGTACGTGGAAGACTACAATACCCCCAGGATACAATGTTGGAAAATAATGATAGCTACCACGCCTAACGACGTTGGAACACGTCTCTAACTTACACACAAGTTGCTAAAAATTTTACCTAATTCTACCATTAATTTTATCTGGACGGTTAGGTGAATGCATGAGGTGAGTACATAATTGGAAAAATAATGCAAGGCCTAGCTACATGCACAAAATATTCTTTTCTTTTGGTGAACTCTATCTATGGGAAGGAGAAAGATTTTTCTTTCCAAAGAGATTGTCAAAACAACACAATGCAATGATTCCCAATTCAAACAATTTTGACTATAAAAGCAATCTTTTCATTTTTGTGCGAAAACGTAAAAATCACAACACTAGTAATCCAAATCAAGACATGTTTTTCCTTTTCTTTTTCTTTTCAAAGCAAAATGACACTAGGTAATGAAAAGAGAGAATTCTAAGATGGAGTATGAAAGCTTTTCAATTTCACTTTCAATGGCCTAAAAGCAATAAGAATTAAAAATGCATCTATCTTTCCTTCGCATGGAACTAATTTTGCAAAAACTGAAGTATACTTTGGATTTTTCAAGAAAATGAGAAACTCATAATTCAAGAAAAACACAAGCGATCATAGATTCATTCCATTTTTTCAAAATATGCATAAGCAAAACATTCCAATGCACGAACAATTTTCTTCAACAATGTTTGAGAAATGATGGGAAAGAAGCACTTTTAAATTTTCAATGGATGCATCAAAAGATTAACTTGATAACAACTACGCTTTTAGATGTGAATGAATGAAAATAAAACACTCCTTGCAGCACTCAGTACACTCAGAAAACTCAAGAAAATCAAGCACTCAATCAGGCTGAAAGACACACAAGACTCAAAATCAGAGAGTAGCAAGCAAACCAAGCAAGCAAAGCTCAACAATAATGTAAATGAGGTCCGGGAGCTGATCTAATGTAGTAACCAGATCAGTTAAGGAGAGGAGGGAATGCAAGGTTGAGCGGATGAAGGTGGAGGAGACAAGAGCATCCACCACTACCGGTTCTCAGGATTGTCCAAGACAGAACCCAAAATCAATCCAAACAAAACCAAACACTCAACACACAAATCAAAGATGGGATCTCTGGCTGGATCTTGCAGCACATAGGGAGTTCATACAACAAACCAAACCTCAAATCGAAAAATGGAGAGGGGATGTCTGTATTCAAAATTTGACAAATCGACGCACTCTGCGCTTGTACGTAGTGCGACGTCGCAGTTCACCAATGCAGAGAGTGTGACAGTATCGTAGTATACCAATGAAAGGATTGCGACAAATGACTAACAGACAAAAAACAGAGACTAGAAATGACACAGTGTTGCTCTATTTTCACTAACCAGGTGCGATAGATGATATCTAAGTTAAAAAATGAATCAAATCTCCAAGAAATGAACTATGAAATGGTTTGGAAAAGAGTACTATAAAATCAGAGGAAGCAGATCAGAGTCTTTGATGTGAAGATTTGATAGTGAAATCAACTCAAGAAGTAAATGACAAATAAAATGGCTTGTGACAAGTAATCAACTGAAAAATAAATTTCAAATTGACAACTACAAAACAAGATGTAAGTTCCCAGTATGGTCGCTAGATTTGTTTTACGGACAATCTACCGAGAGCGGACTCAAGGCCTGATCTCCCTAGCTTAATGTAAGTCTAGAACAAATAAGCTAGAACATAAAATACTTTCCTAGATCGTATAGAAATACAAATGAAAGAGTAGATCGTTTATCTTAGATTTGTAGATCCCTTTATCCTTCGTTGATCCAATGCTCCAGTGCTACGAGATCGCAGGTAGCTAAACCCTATTGAACATGTAACAAACCATGAGAAGTGAAAGCATATATCTCATATGATATATCTAAGCTAACATTTAAGGAGGAAAACTCTAAACATCATCAAGGAGACAACATTTATGGAAAGAAATTATATTAACTGTATTGAAAAGTGGAGAAGTACAATAGAAAAGAGGATTACAACCATTGCCTTAATAATGCAAGCTCCTTTCGACAGGCCATTCCAAAGCTCCTAGAGAGAAGTGGATGTTCCCCAAGATAGAGTGTTAGATCTATGGGGATTAGTTTCACCAGCATAAGAGTACCATAGACTTCCTCCGCTTGGGATGGGAGTGAGCTTCATTTAAATAGGACTAAGTGGATAGGGTATGGATAGGATAGGTTGAGATATGGTAGGAGAGACTTGGGGAATATTTCCAAGGTGTCAGGAACCGAGTGCTAGCTCTCCCAAGAGGTCAGGGATAGGGTCCCAAGTCAGCAAGCTTCGAGAAGGGGCTTGAAGGGCTATTTTTTTCTATTAACTGACATTGGCGCACCCTGAAATAGAGCAAGCTGCGACGTCGCATGCTGCATGAGTGCAACCTACGATGACCTCTCAAAACCTAGTACAAATGAGTACAAATCCTTCTAGGTCACTCACTCAGTCAAGGTAACTCTAGCGGTGTATATATTGAATCTCATGATGGGAAGATTTTAGGTGTAACAACTACCCAGCGCGAAGCTTGTGCTACACCCCGCACTTCTCGGTGTGCGAAACTTGCGCTACACCCCACCCTGCCCGGCGCGCAAAACCCATGCTTCACCCTGCACTGCCCGGCACGAAACTTGCGCTGCACCACGCACTTCCCGTCGCGCGAAACTCACGCTGTACACCGCACTGCCCAACGTGAAACTTGCGTTGCACCCCACACTGCCTAGCGCGTGGAACCGACGATGCACCCCGCACAGATCGGCGTACGAAACCCATGCTGCACAGTGAATTTACCGGCCCAAAACTTGCACTGCATACTGCATAAAATAACCCCATAACCGTGTTCTAAGTTTTACTTTTGCACTATTTTAGTTTTTTTTTTTTAAATAAAAAAAAAAATTGTCAGTTTTGTTAAGCACATCAATTCCAGCATTTTGTCATTTTTCTAGCATTTAAATGTCATCTTTTTTGCTTGCTAGATAGTTGCCAACATCATTAGTGCACACACTCTGTCATCTAATTCAAGTAAGCCTTAAAATCTACTTAACTCAACCAACCTCTAACCCCACTTGGGGAACACAGAAGAATTTTGTAGTTAGGTAGGATAGGGGGGATAGGCATCCAAATAACACCCCTCCATCACTTACACTTGAGACATAGTGGTTGTCCATTAGGGTACCAAAATCCCATAGTATTGTTTGACATGGTTACGACCAATTTGTCGGAAAGGACTCTCCCTTAGGAGGGTCGAAGTAGCAAGACTAGTTCCGGAGGACTGAGTGGACTACCACAATCCATGCAACTGAAGGCTACCTACTAGTTGTCTGCATGTGGTGTTCCTTTTAGGACCACACGGTGATAGGATTGGAGCTGCAGATTCACCTTTATGGACGTGTCATTAATGGGGTATCTTAGTATCCATTCTTCTAGGATTCTTGTACCCGGTGTCCCTCCTGGTAGGGGGATATCCTTAGCCTTATGGTTCTGCACTCGTATCATCTTACTAGGATTTCATCACCTTGTAGAGTATACGATTTGTTTGAGCCACCATACCTATTTAGTTAGGCGTTTGCATGCTCCCTTACCTCCCTTAAGTCTAGTGAGTATACCTTTTTCATTTTTTAGGAGCCTTTTATGTTGGTATTCTGACCATTTTTATTGTCGCTCCGTTTGTTGTAGCGTAGCTGTTACAACAAGTGTTTTGAGTATTGTTGTTTGCCTGAGTGCCATATTTTTTGCACTCTCCTTGTGCACGCATGGTTGCACTAGGATTTTTGAGCCTTCCACTCATCAAATCTCACCCAGTTTACTTTCATCATCACCATTGAGTCTCAGATACAATCCCAGTGCCAATGGGGCCAGCCCCTATAGCATGGTCTACTTGGCTCTCCTCGCCACAGATGTAGAGCCTCGTCACTGCATCCTAACGCCCCTTATACCACGTCCGATTCCGAATTGGAAAACAACATCACATACACTGCTCCATCTAGCCCCCTGGTTGGTATGACGTCCAACCCCTTTTCGACGGGATGGTTGGTGGAGGTTCCATCACTCACCTAGCTACCACATCAACATCCATCCCCATCATGACATCTATAGTCCCTATGCCTAACATTCCTACAACTACATCCATTCCTAGGGGTAGTGGATTGGTCACCAATGCAAATCCAATAGAGACTAGTAACATACTGGGGGGCAGTGGCTCCACCATGACCGCTATGGCCCACACCATTTCCCCACACATTGGGGGTAGTGGCCCCACCATGGCCGCCATGGCCCACACCATTTCCCTACACATTGGGGGTAATGTCCCCACCATGGTCGCTATGGTCCACACCATTGCCCCACACATTGGGGGTAGTGGCCCCACCATGGCTGTTATGTCCCACACTGTTGCCCCACACATTGGGAGCAGTGGCCCCACCATGGCCTCTATGGCCCACATCATTTCCCCACACATTGGGGGCAGTGGCGACACCATTCCTGCCACAGCAAACAATCTCGCCCCAACACCCATGCCACATCCCTCCTCTAGTTTTCCATTCATGGCTAGTCTTAACCTCCCTAACTTAGCTAGATTGACTAACTAACCTATACAACATGATCGCACATGGCCTCCTATGCCCACCAAACTCTTGTCGGACATACCTAAATTCTAGGGGAAGGGAGGAGAAGACCCCCAAAATGATATCATGTCTTTCCACTTATGGTGTTCCTCCAACTCAATCGTGGATGACTATATTTTCCTTCGCTTACTGCAACAAAACCTCACTGGCGTTGCAACTAAGTGGTATATTGACGAACCTCATGGGACTCACCTTACATTTTCGTCCCTTGCCTCCACTTTCCTACAATTCTTCCAGCTACCCATTCGTTACGATGCTGGTGTCGAGATCCTCTTATCTTGTAGACAAAATACGGCCACCCACATCACAGACCACATCCATGAATGGCGTAAACGATGTTCTTTGTGAAATATTAAGTTGGACGACCACATCTTTTTAGATTGGTTCCTAAAGACCCTCATAGCCACCATCTCTAAGGATGTGGCATCCGAGCGCCCTCAATCCAAGGAAGAAGCCATTTTGAAAGATCAACAGTTTGAACTTATCTACACCCAGTCTGGATACTTGTACTCCATCTTAGCTTATGCCCCTCATGCCGACCCCTCCCGGAGCGATGCGCCATGGGAATACCATGTTGCAGACAGAATTATTGGGCATGTCGTGTCTTGTCCTCAACCTTACACGGCCATCCCTCCAATTTGTGGCCCTGACCTTTCACGCTCCACGTCCCATTTCGGAGCAACAACATCATACACTCCTGCCACTCGACCTCCTCATACACATGGACCATCATGTCCACCATAGTGTTATGGCCATGTACCCCACCCTACAACCCTCTTGCGGTGCCTACCACTTATTACCATCAATGGGCCCCACCCACACATTCACAACCTCAAATTCAACCGGCTTATTATCCTCCACAAGCTCCACTTGTGCAACCACAAGCCCCTCTAGTTTATCACCCACCGTCGACCCCACCAGCACTGACTCAACCTCAAGCACCCCCCGGTTACTACCCTCAACAGACACCCCCACTACCTTCTCAACAACAAAATCTCCCCAACCCCCAAGGGAAAGTTTATGCCCAACAACACCCACAACAAAATCAGCCTATTCAACATAACCAGGATGACCAACAAAATAGGGGGAGAGAGCGGAACCGTAGGAATAACCAACCCCAAAACCAAGGCAGTCAACAACAGAACCCCCCAAATAATAACAATGCTGCCCCACCTAACCAAAACTCCAATAGACCACCTCGTCGGGGAAAGAATCCCAATCTATGAATGAACCATCCTTGTTCTATATGTGGGGTCTACGGCCATTACACGCACACTTGTTCACACCTGGAGCGTGCCTGTCAACTTTGGACAGATGATGCCCAGTGCCAAGGACAAGCTGCTCCTCCTGCACAACCCAATCCCCAGCCACCTCCCATGGTGTTGTAAAATCCATTTCCCACACAAGGAGTGGTAAATGCCCAACCATTAGATTCCCCCCCAAGGGACTGCACATCCACCTCAGCAGATCACATATCCTACAAATACAAACCAACCAGTGGATTTGGGTACCCATCATCTCCTTATGATGTCATCGGCCAACGTCAATCTCCAGACACGTCGAAACCAATATAGCCCCAACCCCGAAACCACCCCCGTCGATACGGCTACTAATGCTCTTCCCACAGATCAATCACTATGAATACCCCCAGTACATAGAGATGGGGCCCCTAAAGCCCCTCGTTTCCCCCTATGGTGCATTAACAATAATCTCAACTCACGCACTGCTCCCAACTATAGTATTGTGGATGATCTTACCCAATCCCCCACTGCCATGTCAGCTCTTGTGGTGTTGAAGAATTATCCTTCCCAATGCAAGACTTTATTATCCTCTATTGGGGCTATAGACCCTTCTGATTCACGATTGATGGCTTTTCATCTAGACCAATCTGAGCCCCGTATGCCATCCACCTTAGCATTTCAAGTTTCGGTTTCTATCCGAAATCTTGTTATTCATCAATGAAGGTGCCTCCACCTACATTATGTCTACATTTGTATTGCAAAAACTTGGATCTCCTACGTTACAACCATCCAAAACCACCCTACGAGCCTACGATGGTCGTTCCGCCCAACCGCAAGGCCTCTTGGCTATCATCCCAGTCCATCTAGCTAGGAAGACCATACCCATTGACATTGAAGTGATCAATTCCCAACTTGACTATAACCTCCTCCTCAGACGCAGTTATATGTACGCCATGAAAGCCGTTGCTTTGTCAGTTTTTCGCATTATGATGTTCCCCCACGAGGGACGGATAGTCAAGGTTTACCAACTTACATAGTATGACCCTAATGCCCTGGCCGCTCGGGAAAACGTTCTCCCTATGGTTGAACAATCCGCTCCGAGTACACTCTCCCTACAACCATCTTCGGTCAGACCTGGAATATACTACAAAACTCCCATAGCATCCACTTTTCGATCTATTCCGTCGCCGACAATAGAGGTATCCGATCTCTGCACAATTTCTTCCAACCAAAAAACACCCAACCCACAGCCACCCTTTTTATCGCAGCCACCATTCGTACCAATTCATGTCGGAGAAACACCAATCCATACGATCCCATTTTTATTCCCAAGCTCTTGAGTGATAAGCACCCTCGTTATGGCCACTCTTAACCTCCCTAGGTTAACCCTAGGCCTACCCGTGCGGTATTTACCCACCCCTATTCCTCCCCCAACACCACAAGTTGTCTTCCAACCTATTCAACCTGTCATCACTTCCAACTGACCACCCCCTAGTGTTACAAACCTACCCAACCCCCCCCCCCCCCCCCCCCCGTTGCGGCATCCTCATCTACAACAAACCATGCCCCTCCACCACCTAGAAACACCGAGGGGAGAAGCCCGCAAAACTATATTTCCCCACTGGCAAGAAAACCTGTGGCACCTCAACCACCCCCATGAGCACCCCCTAAGTGCTCCCTGTGTGACATTATAGGCCATGCCAACCAGAACTTCCCACAATTACCCGATCTTCAACAGCACATGAAGACTTTGGATGATGACCCTAACATTCCGGTGGTTGTACTAAACCCCCCATCCCATCAGCTCAATAAGGCATTGCATACCAACCACACTTGCACTATATGTGGAATATATGGTCACTACTCGCACCACTTCCTGCACCTTCCGGAGTATAGATTGGTACTCCACGAATTATCCTAGTCCCATTTAGACTCATCTATCATGACCATTGAATAAATTCACCCTCCAAAATCTTCCTCATCAGAAGAGATCAACACCATTTACATGATCTCCACATCATATGAACATATGTCATCCCCCACACATGAACTCTCCTCAACCAATTTGGCCACACATTACTTTCAGAGTGATGAGGAGATACTCGAGACACTTATGGCACTCGATTACCCTTGGGATGACATGCATCATCGATCTTATTTTATTCCTAAGGAGGCCTCCACTTCCACGACTACTCAGTTCTCAATTGAAACAAAGGACTTTCTCCCCGAGAAGGTCGAATGGTTTAAGAACCCGATCCCTACCCCTGATGCCTTCGAGGAAGGAAACATGGCTAATATATCACCTTCCATACAGGTTGATATTTCCATCACACCTAGTACACCCGAACTCATCACATTAGGTGCCTCTTGTACGGAATACGAAATCGGGGAATACAAGAAGCTTTTTCAGGAGTTCCGTGACATCTTTGCCTAGTATTACACCGATATTCCCAGTTTGGACTCCACCATCATTGAACACCACATTGATACATGGCCGAAGGTCCCACCTCTCCTCCAGAAGCAAAGACCCATTCACTCGTCCAAACTCCCTGCAGTCAAAATTGAAATTGAGAAACTGCGGAAAGCTAGGTTTATCTACCCCATCGCTTACACCACTTGGGTTTCCAGCCCTGTCCCTGTCAATAAAAAATAGGGCACTCTCCATGTTTGTATGGTTTTTCGCGATCTTAATCATGCATGTCCCAAAGACAACTTCCCCACACCCTTCATCGACCAACTCGTTGATGCTTGTGTGGGACATGAAGTCCTTTCCTTCATGGACGGCTTCTCCGGATATAACCAAATACACATCCGGAAAGAATACCAATATAAAATTTCTTTCACTACCCCATGGGGCACCTTTTCGTATCAGGTCATGCCGTTTGGTCTAAAGAATGTAGGTGCCACTTTCCAACAAGCTATGACATACTGTTTCCACAACTTGACTCACATCATTTTGGTTTACCTAGATGACCTCACGGCTCGCTCAAAGGAACGATCCAACAACCTAAATGACCTTCGACAAGTCTTCCTGCGTTGTCACAAATATCGAATCCGCTTGAATCCCCTCAAGTGCATCTTTTGCATTCCTGCAGGCCGGTTGTAAGGATTCATAGTTTCACGGAAAGGGATAACCGTTGACCATTTAAAATTTCAATCCATCTTGGACCTACCTTCCCCTCGCACCATACGTCAGTTATAGAGTCTACAAGGGAGAGCCAACTTTCTCTGCCTCTTTGTTCTTGAATATGCCACGACAGTTCATGACTTTCTCCGCTTACTACACACCCGCAGTCCATTTGTCTGGGACAAGCAAGCTTAAGCAACTTTTTTCACCCTCAAAAGAGCCTTAACTAATGCCCCATTGATCTCCCCCCCATATTTCTCAAAAGAGTTTATCCTGTATGTTTCGGCATCTGAACATGCCATCTCTGGGGTACTCGTTCAAGAAGATGGTGTGCGGAAAGAACACGTAATCTACTATGTAAGTCAAACCCTATCTGGACCACAGTTGTGTTATCCCCAAGAAGAGAAGTTGGCCCTAGCTGTTGTATTCTCCGTGCAAAAGGTCTGTCACTACATATTGTTGAGCCCAACCACTGTTTTGGTCGACTCTAATCCCATGGTTTACCTTTTGAGTCGTTGCCTCCTACAAGGATGTGTGGCTAAGTGGGTCATTATTCTTCAAGAGTATGACCTCACGTTTATGACACCCAAGAGCGTGAAGGCCCTAGCATTGGCACAAACCATGACGGACTTACCATCATCGTCCACTTCAACTCTCGTCAATACCAGTCTCCTCGACAACCATTTATTTATCATCTCCTCATATGACCTGTGGTGTGGCGATATCTTGATATACCTTCACACTCAGAAATTTCGCCCCGACCTTGACCGTGATGGGCGCCGACACATACGCCATCATGCTTCATGTTACCTTCTCGTGGGAGATGTGTTATGCCTTCGTGGTATTAACACCATTCTACGCCACTACCTCACCCGCGATGAGGCTAAATAAGTTCTTAATGATTTCCATAGTGGAGCATGTGGCGAACACTTTTCAGGGATGGCCACCACCCAGAAAGTTATCCACAATGAATATTTTTGGCCCTCCCTCTTCACTGACTTCATCACTGCAGTTAAGCATTGCCGTAAATTCCAGCTCTTCACCCCTAAGACAAGGAAACCACTTGCTCCCCTCCATCCAGTCATCACTGTTGGCCCTTTCTGCAAATGGGCCATTGATTTCATGGAGTGTAACCCTGCCTCGGTGGGCGGTCACAAGTATATCATTGTAGCTGTAGATTAATTTACCAAGTGGGTTGAGGCCATGCCCACGTTCAACTGCAAATCTGACACTGCAACTCGTTTCTTTTTCAATCACGTCATTACCCATTTTGGGGTCCCACAACAAATTGTTTCAGACCACAGGAAACACTTTGAAGACTTCGTTTGGAAGGAGTTTTCTATCCTTCTGAAATTCAAGCATCAATACTCTTCTGCCTATTAGCCTCAAGGGAACAACCAAGTAGAGGCCATCAACAAAATACTGAAGACAATTTTTCAGTGCACCATAGATCACCATAAGTCCAACTGGCATCGCATGTTATTTACAGCACTTTGGGCTTATCGCACATCCACTAAGACTGCCACGGGTTTCACCCCTTTCCACTTAGTCCACGACGTCGAATTGGTCCTCCCCATTGAGTGCCAGATTCCCTCCCTCCACATAGATGTTGAAATCCTACCTGACACCTCCCCACTCGAACAATGCCTAATCCTTTTGGAACAAGCCAACGAAGATCATCGGACGGCCCTCCAAACCATTCAGGCTTCTAAGAACCGCTCCAAGGAGGGCTACGATAAACATGTTCACCCAAGCAATTTCCAGGAAGGAGACCTTGTCCTCATTTACGACCAGGTACACGATAAGACTGGGAAAGGAAAATTCGAATCCATGTGGAAAGGACCATATATTGTCCATACCTTTTTAGGACATGGGGCATACAAACTCACTGATTCTGAAGGGACCCCCCTGCGCAACCCTTGAAATGGGTTGTACCTTAAACGATTATACACATAACACCTTTTTGGGACTCACTAGTCCCTACTGTACAGTTTGATTTCTTTTTCTTTTTTATATTTTTCCCATAAGACCTCACATTTTGTTTTCCCTGCATGATCACAGATGGATCCACGTCCACCACAATATGTTGGTTTTGCCGATGGTGCAAGTCGATGGTCCCCCAACCTCGCCTCTGCAGCATGGGTCCTGTATTCCCCCTCACACGAGGTAATCCACCTCAATGGAGTGTGCATAGGAGCTGCTACAAATAACCAGGCCCATTATGATGCTATGGTTGGTCTACTGACTGCTTCCCTCCATATGGGTATACGTCACCTTCGTGTGTTTCTTGACTCCCAGTTGCTTGGCACCCAACTCAACAACCATTACTAGGTACGGGATCCCTGCCTTTTCAGAAAGTTCTTGCGCACTAAACAAATGATCAGACAGTTTGAATCCATTACATTCATTCATGTCACATGACATCAAAAAAGTGTAGCAGACCAAATGGCTAATAATATTCTAGATTGGCATACGAATCACAATATGTAGGGAATCAATCATAAACATATAACCATACCACCCGCATGTACATAATAACATCATCTAGGCATTTACAAAAGCCATACAAATAACAAAAAGAAACCATCACTACAATTGCATCCACCTGCATATAATATGTTTATGTATTTGTAACTTAAGAAGATATTCACTTGTGTATTGTATGTATTACATTTGTACTTTATTGTATCCACAACGGAGATGTATTATTCCTCTAATTGGAAGTGTCATATGTTGTACTTGCAAGTGTCGCAAGTTATATTGTAAGTGTCGTAACTTATACTTGATGGGTTATTAGACCACCTTGATGGGGTCGGCCCTGTATGAGTCATGTGGTTTAAAGGGTTATTAGACCACCCTAGTGAGGTTGGCCTAGTCAACATTATGTTAAGTGATTAAAATGGGGCCGACCTAGTTGAGTATAGGTCAAGTGAAAGTAAAAGTATAAATAGAGAGTGTGACTCTCTCATTTGATTCATTCACACACTCACTCACTTCGCATTAGTGAGAGAGAGAAGGAATGCGCACAAGTGGAAGAAGAGTATGTTGCTGGAGACTTCTACATTTTGGGTTTGATCTTTGTGATCCTTGTATTGGTTCTTATTCTATCTCTGAGGAAGTTGCGTGGGTTTTCACCTTCTTGGTTTTCCCCGGTGAAATGCTTTGTGTCTCTTGTCTCTTGTGTTTGATATGCTATACATGTTGTTCTCTCAGTTAATATCCTATATCATATTTAATTAAATGATTAAAATATAACATGGTATTAGAGCTAGCCTGAAGGAAGGCATTGTATGGAATTTATGACACTTGTTGCACTTGCGACAAATTGGAAGGTAGGGCTTGATATAGCAAAAACAAGTCATCATGGAACTTTCATTATAAATCCATTTTGGTGAAGGTTTAGGTTCTGAAACATCTACAGGTCGAAGATAACATCCCCATGTAGTGTGTGTCCAAATAAAAACATCTAATTCATTGTACTTTCTGTTTTATGATCCGTACAATATAGGGTTTCTGCCTATTCCAGATCTCACTCATAAACAGGTGACCTAGGAAAAAAGGTCACAACTTGGGCTAGGAAGATCTAAATGAAATTATGTAAAAATTTGCAGTAAGGGAACGGATTGTAGTTTCACAGGTCCGCTTTTTATAGGCTGAAGTTGAACCAGTGACACGTGGCACTCCGTACAAGTTCGATATCCTGTTTCATCCCATAAACATGTCACGTTGCGACATTTGGCATATATCTCTCTCATAGAATCCATTTGAGGTAGGACCTGTGGGGTTGGAAATATTATAAGTTAGGATACCATAGGTCGAATTTTCATACCTTGTAGATTCGTAATTTTAGAGATCCAAAAGAAACAATAAGGCACATATTTCTGTGAAATAGAATTGGATTGTGAGCATTCTCATTTTTGGCTTATCACTGCTGTGGGAAATTAGGGCTTTTGACAGAAGTGGAATTTTGGAGTGGTCTCAGCATAGGATTGCTCTCCTCAAAAAAATAGAAACTTAGAGACCAAGATCAAAGTTTTTGGTTGGGTAGAACCCTGGGATCTATCAAACCCTAGTTCGGGATTTTGATCGGTAAGGTGGAAAATTAGGGTTTCTGCAAAAGTTTAAATTTTTGGAATCTGTGACCACAGTTGGATGCTCCTCAGAAAAATCAAAGTTTAAAGCACCAAATCAAATTTTTTGGTTGGGCAGAAGGCCGGGCTTTATCAAACCCTAGTTCGGGATCCAGTCCAGAAGATCCAGAAGTTTCAAAGGCAATTTTGAGGGGTCAAATTTTGGAGATTTCAAAATTGAAGTATACTAGCTTGATTAGCTCAATAAGGCACATCTTTTCATCCAATTCGAGGTTTGAAATTCAATGTTTTAATTTTTAGGGTTTCTCTGGCAAACCCTAATCTAACTCCAAATTGAGTCTCAGCAAATCAAAGTGGATTAAATTAATCCTAGAAGAAAATGAATTCGACACCTACATAAGTGAAGAAGTTCCAGTTCCAGAGGGAGATGAGGCTAAGGCCTTACATAAGAATGCTACAAGCAATCTCGACAGGTATGACTTGAGGAGATACAGGTATGTTTTGAAATCTGTTTCATGATTAAGTTTATGATAGGTTTGTCTTCATATTATTGAGGTTAGTACAATCTTGAGTAATTTTAGACTTGTCTTATCACCCTAGTAAAAGTATGAATGCATGTGAATGATAGAATACATTCATTGATTAGGGTTATGACACTTATGATTGTACTAATGCACTGTGGTGTTGTATCAGGATGATGTTGTCCGCTAACATGAAAGCTACATCAAGAAATTTATAGATCAAGAACATATGACCATTGTGACATGAAGACAAACACTCATCGATAGTCATGGATCACATAGAATCTCTACTTACGAGGTATGTATGATTTGGTTCTACAATGGTTAACTTATGAGATATACAGGTTACTAGCACAAGTCATTGAAAAGAACAATAAGACATTATGTGGGTATGTTAGAAATAACTAGCAAGCATGACAATCTAGGTATGCTTTTCCTATATCAAGTTAGAATCCTATCATGTGTTGGGATCTCTTATAGAAGTATATTTGGCATGATTGATAATGATTATTCATGAAGTTATAAGTTTGGGAAATCATGGGTTTATGCATATTATGCTTCTTAGTTTGATTAATGATATGACAAATTAGAAGACTCCTATGGTCAAATAAGAATATGCATGAGTAATAGAAGTCCTCCATGAAACCTTGAATAATAATGCTTGTGATAAATTACCTGTGTGTGAAATTATCATGACCATACATGTTAAGATTATTTAGGATCATAATGTTTTGATAGTATTGAGATTATACCAATGTATGTATGGTTATGCATGAGATCTTGAGGATAACACAATGATGACACTAGTGCACACTTAAGCATGCATGGTGGTCAAGGATGGATATAAGTTCAAGGATAGATAATCCAGGAAGCAAAGATCAACAGAGAACACACTCCAGTAGTTCCTGCAAGGAAGGAAAGATTGAGAGGGAGTCCACCCAACAACTAAACAAAGATAAGTATTTGAATTATCATTTCTTATTACTTAAATGATGTTGTTCATTCATGTACATACTTATGTTCCTAGATTTAGGATGTACATTTTGCATTTTAGAAAAATTTGCATTAATAAACAAGATACTACTAATACGCAAGTAATGGGTAAGTGGCCTATGGTACTGTATAACATTCCATTGCTACTTATCTAGAATGAAACCTCTTTGCTAACATGTTGGGAGTTGTGCACACTCTTAACAAATGTTCTGGTAGACATGGAACGCATCTAGAGAGTTATGGGAGATGGATAAATGTTGTATTGAAGCATTGGCTAAGATAATTGCATGATTGTATGACATATGTCTTTATGCATAAGAACTTGTTTTTGAAAAACTATGAGAAGTTTCTAATCATGCAATTGAATTTGACTTGTAGGAAAGATCATATACAATAACCTACAAAAGAAGGACAACAAGATTTGTTCCAGCAACGAAGTTCAAGAAAACTTTATATTGAAGATATTGAAGAATCTAAAGTTCCCAGGATCTAGGATGCAGTAATGGAAGGATGCCATGATTGAGGAGTACCAGTCGATCATGAAGAATGATGTCTGGGATGTGGTCCCGAGACCATAAGGGAATTCTGTTGTGACTTCCAAGTGGATCTATAAGATCAAGCATGCTACAGATGGCAGCATAGAGAAATACAAGGTGAGGTTTGTAGCTCGTGGCTTCTCCCAGAAGGAAGGGATAGATTATGAAGAAAATTTTGCACCTGTAGCCAGATACACTTCCATAAGAACAGTACTTGCTCTGGCTGCAGTGATGAAGTGGAAAATACACCAGATGGATGTCAAGACAACTTTCTTGAATGGTGTAGCAGAAGAGGAAGTGTATGTGGAGCATCCACTCGGTTTTGAGACACATGATAGGGTGTCATATGTGTGGAGATTGAAGAAATCTTTGTATGGCTTGATGCAAGCACCTAGGACATGGTACGGTAGGATAGACAACTTCCTATCCAGTTTAGGATTTACCAAGAGTAAAGCAGATTCCAACCTTTACTACAAGGTTGAGGAAGGAAATCCAGTGATACTCCTATTGTATGTGGATGACCTGTTTGTGACAGGTGAGGATAGGTTGATTGCCGACACGAAGAGGAAGCTTGATCCTGAGTTCGAGATGAAGGACTTGGGTATGATGCATTACTTTCTAGGTATGGTGGTGTGGCAGAGTGCAGATGGAATCTTCCTTGGACAAGGGAAGTATGTAATAGAGATCCTGAAGCAGTTTGGGATGATGGACTACAAGGCCATGGCCACACCTATGGCATCGAACCTAAAGCTATTATGTGATGCTTCTTCAGATTTGGTTGATGCCACGATGTATTGTCAGATGATTGGATCCATGATGTACCTGATGAACATGAGACCAACTATTTGCTTTGTAGTGAACACATTGAGCCATTTCTTGATGGATCCTAGACATGTTCACCTAATTGCTATAAAGCATATTCTAAGGTACCTGAAGGGTACGGATGATTATGGGCTCAAGTATGATGTGAATCAAAGGTTTAACCTAGAGGGTTATGTTGATTCAGATTGGGAAAGCAGTGTTGTATATAGGAAGAGCACTTCAGAGTGCTACTTCAGTATGGGATCAGGTGTGATCTCTTTGGTTAGGAGGAAGCAGTCCTGCGTAGCATTGAGTACAGCCAAATTAGAGTATGTCGCAGCTTGTTTGGCCAGTTGTAAGGCAGTATGGCTTAGGAAGCTACTGTCTGAGTTATTTGATCTCCCGTTGGATGTTACTTGTATCTTTTGTGGAAACTAGAGTTGTGTGAAGTTGTATGAGAACCTGGTGTTCCATGACAGGTCGAAGCACATCGAGCTTAAGTATCACTATATTAGGGATATGGTGCAGAGAGGAGCAGTGAAGCTCTTGTATGTTGTGACAGATGAGCAGATTTCAAATGTGTTGACCAAACCACTATCCGGAGTGAAGTTCGAGTACTTTAGAGAGAGGCTTGGTGTCTTTTAGATAGAAGATACTTCGAGGAAGAAGTGATGGGACACATTTGCAGGAGCCATTCCAAGCATGGTGGTAGGAGGATCCTTCCCATGGTTGTGGATGTAAGCGCTGTGTTATGAGCATTAGGATGATGCTCAGGTTGCTACTATGTATGATGATTAGGATGATCATGTGTGATGAGCATCAGGAAGATGCTCCAGATGATATGCATCAGGATGATGTTGTGATAATGATCAAGATGATCATGTAATGATGATATGCATCAGGACAATGTTGTGACAATGATCAGGATGATCATGCGATGATGATGTACATCAGGATGATGTATTGTGTGATGATGATTAGTATGATTGTGAGTATCAGGCTGATACTCCATGGCCATGGATAGATTGTGCAGGTAGCATGTAATAGCTCCCTGGTAGATCTGATAGTATGAGCTTGGATGCTCTTGCGAGGTTTTGCTACAGGTTGGCTGCGGACAGATTGTGCATGTAGCATGTAATAGCTCCCTGGGAGATTCTATAGTCTGTGCTAGGATGCTCTTTCAAGGTTTTGCTACAGTTTGGCTGTGGACAGGTTGTGTGATAAGCATATAATAACGCCCTGGGATATTTGTAGATACTCTTGCGAGGTTTTTCCTATGGCATATAATAGCTTCCTGGGAGATATGGCAAATTCTCTTTCGAGGTTTTGCTTGCGAGGACATATAATAGCGCCCTGGGATATTTGTAGATAATCTTGCAAGGTTTTGCCTATGGAATATAATAGCTCCCTGGGAGATCTAGCAAATGCTCTTTTGATGTTTTGTCCTATGGCATGTAATAGAGCCCTGAGAGATCTGATAGGTTGATTTGTGTGCTTGTAATCAGTCCTGGGATACTCTTTCGAGGTTTTTCCTGACCACATGTAATAGCGCCCTGGGAGATCCGATAGGTTGAGCTGTGTGCTCGTAATCAGTCATGGGATGCTCTTTCGAGGTTTTGTGGTGGTCACATGTAATAGATCCTTGGGAGATCTTGTCGGTTGTGCTTAGGCACATAAAGGATCCTAGGATACTCTTTCGAGGTTTTGTTGACGCACATTCCACAGGATGGACAGAGATGATTGAAGACCTACAGGAGGCTAGGTCTACATCTAGCATGAAAAAGGGTTGGCTCTATAAGAATTTCCTATGATGAGAATAATTATGAGATAGCACCAGTGATCGAGATGACGAGTACAGCAGCAATGACGATGATGATCCATGATCCAGTGATGATGATCTAGCTCCAGAATTGAAGAACTGTGCCTATATGTATTGATGACTTGTTTCAAGAGAATACCTTCCTAGTTAAGAGGGAGTGTTGATGCATTTGTAACTTCGGAAGATATTCACTTGTATATTGTATGTATTACATTTGTACTTTATTGTATCCCCAACAGAGATGTATTATTCCTCCGATTGGAAGTGTCGTCTATTGTACTTGCAAGTGTCGCAAGTTATATTGTAAGTGTCATAACTTATACTTGATGGGTTATTAGACCACCATGATGGGGTCGGCCCTGTATGAGTCATGTGGGTTAAAGGGTTATTAGACCACCCTAGTGGGGTCGGCCCAGTCAACATTATGTTAAGTGGTTAAGTTGGGGCCTACCTAGTTGAGTAAAGGTCAAGTGAAAGTAAAAGTATAAATAGAGAGTGTGACTCTCTCATTTGATTCATTCACACACTCACTCACTTCGCATTAGTGAGAGAGAGTAGGAATGCACACAAGTGGAGGAGGAGTATGCTGCTGGAGACTTCTATCTTTTGGTTTTGATCTTTGTGATCATTGTATTGGTGCTTATTCTATCTCTGAGGAAGTTGCGGGGTTTTTCACCTTCTTGGTTTTTCTCCAGTGAAATGCTTTGTGTCTCTTTTCTCTTATCTCTTGTGTTTTATATGTTGTACATGTTGTTCTCTCAGTTAAGATCCTAGATCATATTGCATTAAATGATGAAAATATAACATAATACAACCATCATAATAGGTGCATCCATGTTCATAAAAATCAAACATCATCACAAAATGCATCCACGTGCCGATAAATATATGTATATATATATATATCATGAAAATGTCATAAGTACCCACTATACCCAAATATACATATAAACATAGTGAGGATCCCCAACAGCATCCTCGATAAATATCATAAGTCATAGCTACAAAAATCCCACATGCTTAGAGTAATGGGGGTAGCTCTTTCAAATGCCTAGTCAAATTCCTATCGATAGTCCTCATCATCATCACCCCCCTCTGACTCCACCGCCTCTGCAGCTGCCTGCGTCGCTAGCTCATCCTCCCCCTGCTCCTCCTCGGGAAGCTCCTCTTCAGGATCCTCCTCCTCAGGATCCTTCTCCTCAGGCTCATCTACCACCTCAGCATCCTCATCATACCCCCTAATATAGGGTACATCCCCTCGATCAAAATCTCTCACTGTCTGTGTTGCCATCGCAATACGCCGCATGATGGGCCTCCACTCCTATGGAGAATCATAACATATGTCAATCAACTCTTGATCTAGATGCTTCCAGCCCTTGCTCTCGATCCCCTCTAAGAACCGATTAATCCCCTGTCGCAAAATGTACAAGGTAACTACAACACTCCGACAACGCCCTTGTCCACGACCTACTAGATCGACCCCCTCCACATGGCCTCTCCGTTAATAAATACCAACTAGATACAACATAATACTGTGCATAAAACCAGACAAAACAAAAAATAGACATACCATCTGGTCCCCAAGCCTGACTTGGAGACCTCGGTATCTATGGGTCCCTGCGAAAATCCATCCCATAGTATGGGTAGTCCTCAATGAGTACCGGTATCTGTATCCACTGTCTAAACAACTCATCTATGAAAAAATGACCCACTAGCCCTCCACCCGTGCGAGTCATCATCTTGCTCCATTGCCGCATCCACGGCTCTGTCGGTAACACTTCCTGCACTGCTCTATGAGGCCATAGTGTACGAATCCATTCAAAGAAAAATGCACATAAGAAGGACGGGTAACAGAACTCCTTCCCCAAATGCCTAACCTTGCTCAGCTCTCGCCGAATAGCTGTCAAGTACATCTTACCCCAAGCATAATACGTCCCGTTAAGGATGCTCTCTATCAGCAACATCTGCCCTCCTGAAATCCGGTGAGAGCCATGCGAACCCAAAATACATACTACCATCGCCACAATAGCCTGGGTAGTCAGACTCTCTAGATCACAAAGCATAAGTGTAGAACTACTCACCTCCACCACCGGAAGGCAATGTCTGTCCACTAAGGTTTGCATCGATATGTTCACCTACTATTATGAGGGTCCACTTACTATTTATAGACATTGGCCTCATTTTTATTTTGCCATTACGGGATCATCCGATGTCCGTTCCTCAAACCGTTAATACCATTGGATTCAGCGCATCTAGAACTTCGTGGTGGTCGAGTCGGTTTCTCGGTTTCGTCGACCCCTTTTTTTAGGCATTTTTCACGTGCCCCTCGTTGCCTCGATTTACATGCCACATTAGCCATCATCCATTTTTTACGTTCTTTATATCGCCAGATCTAGTTCTCCACACTCGTGATGATGCTTGAGATCATTTCTCGCTCTCACCATCAAATTTTTTGGGCATTTTTCACATGACCCTCGGTGCCTCGGTTTGCGTGCCACATCGGCCATCATCCATTTTTTACATTCTTTATATCGCCATATCCAGTTCTCCACGCTCGTGACAATGCTTGAGATCATTTGTCGCTCTCACCATCAGATTTTTTGGGCATTTTTCCTATGACCTCGTTGCCTCGGTTTGTGTGCCACATCGGTCGTCATTCATTTTTGACGTTCTTTATATCGCTGGATCCAGTTCTCCAAGCTCGTGATGATTCTTGAGATCACTTCTCGCTCTCACCATCAAATTTTTTGGGCATTTTTCACATAACCCTCGTCGCCTCAGTTTGTGTGTCACATCGACTATCGTTCATTTTTTACCTTCTTTATATCGATGGATCCAGTTCTCCACACTCATGACGATGTTTGAGATCATTTCTCGCTCTCACCATTAGATTTTTTGGGCATTTTTCACATGCCCCTCATCGCCTCGATTTACATGCCACATCAGTCAGCGTCATATTTTACCAACTCGTACATCACATCTTGTATATGAGCCCTCCACTCCATCCATACTGCATTATTTGTCCACCATTCACCAACCCGCAAGGAGGCCCCATCAGCGTTCCCCCCACCATTGTTCTTGGTCCCCATACTTGTCCCTGGATTGAATGCTTCCTCCTTGGTTGGCCATTACTTTTGTTTGGTATAATTTTATGCCTTTTTTGGGTCGAGCAATTCCTTTACAAAAAAGGCACTTAGGGAGTTTCTATTAAGCTCTTTTTTGACTCCTAAAACAATGAAAAGATCGCTGAGCAATCTTGCTTCCTTTCATGGTCACTAAAAGTATCTGAAATGGCGTCTACCTGGTATAAGTTTACCCCTTTTCTGGACCTTGTAAACTAATTACGAAAAAGGATTACTCTAGTCACATTGGCTAGAAGAGTTCTTCATTGCATCCTTTTATGCTTTTTCGAGCCTTGGAGACTAGCAAACGAGAAAAAACCCCTTGGAGTCTTCTTACTACTTTCAGACTCTCTAAAATTGAAAGCAACCACGAGCACTCACCGTCCTGGGATTGTCTAAATCCACATGATAGTACCTCTCCACCATTTCAGAGTCTTCTTATCACTTTCAGACTCCTTAAAATTGAAATCACTTATGAGCATGAAATGTCTTGGGCTCGTACCAATCCACACAATAGTACCATTTTGAGCACACTTCTATCCCTTCTTTGAGCTCCTTAAACCATGAAGAAGGCCCCAATGATGCCTCTCAGAATCACAACAGATCATATCTAGTCACACTATTATGGCAGCTTTAACCAGTATGGTCGTCTTTGTTCAGAGTATTCTGCAATGTGTCATCCTTAGAGTCTCTCGATTTCACCCATTAATTTTTTCCTTTCCGTCTCTCCCAATACAGGCACAGCCCCTGGTCCCTTAATTTGTGGTACCTGTACCAAAAGTTAGTTTCATATGCTACCAGGTCACCCATGTTATCATGCTCTGAACAAAGGAGGTTTGAGTCCCCCCACTCTGCAACCTCAGTTGTTCCCATCCCTACAGTATGTCAGTCCCACCTTCAGTAATATCACACTTCGGTTGTACACCTCGCGCTCCTATCAAGGAAACATCATTGCCTTGATAGTTGTAGGTCTCCCTCTGTCGACGCCAGCCAATCTATTACATAGGATAGACCCAGAGGTCCCTGTGCCTTAGACTCATCACTATCAGTGGTGAGTGCCTATGGACCATTTTTTAGAGGAGTCCTTAGTGCCTCTCTGAATGGTTGTGTCTCACGTGCTCCACTTCAGCACCATGATCGCATCATTGAGATTCATGCAGGGTATTGATCCATTTAGTTACTTGTTGAAGACCCTGGATATCCCCTAACTCTAGCACATTGGCGAGTCTATTTGGGAACCCCCCCCCCCTTGATTATATGTTCCCGTGGATCTCCAGGTTTCATTTTGGTGACAGTATTTGGAAGCACCCCAGTTCTATGCTTCCATGAGTATCCAGTTCAGATAAGTCATGGTCGGACCATGAGTACATCCCAGATTTGTGTCCCCTTTGGACCAGTACGATGTATACAACAGTTCTTGATGTATTGTTCAGGTCCCCTTTTGGGCCTCATTATTATTTCAATATCTTGACACGAGCATGGGAATGATCGCCTCATCCATATGCTCAGATATTCCTGAGTAAGAACATGTATTTTTAGTTTCTGCAGTCCATGCAGACCCTGTGCTCTGGGATCCAACTAGTTCCTTCTCTCCTCCATCACATGCAAGTACCCCTAAAAAATGACACACCATATGATGTCTATCGGCCATACGATGAGCTCCTTCCCTCACACATCAAGGGGAAATCTGTTAACATCAAAAAATTACTCACCAGCTCATTCATGTAGACACATACCCCTGTTGACCAAAATTCCTATCAATCTAGCCTCCAAAACCCCAGAAAACCCAAATGGGTACCAAAATATTTAAAATTCCTTCAAAAACATACCAAAACCCAAAAGAGGGTCAAATTTTCCCAAAAATCAAAATAATTGGGAATAAACTCAAAATAAAATAAAAATAAAAGAGAAAAAGAGGGCAAAAGCCCTAAAAAGCCCTAAAACCCTAACCTAGATCTATAAAAGGGGTGGAGGCCCCTCATTTCAAGAACCACCACCTACTCTACCCTTATGCTGCTAAAATTTCTATTGAGCCATAAGCCATCCACTTTTGAGCTTAAGCCTCCCATTTGATAGAAGTTTTAAGCGACCATTGATGCATTGTGGAAGAGAGTAAGGAACCAAGGAGCTCCGGAGCACACCTACTCCATCACCATCAGAGCTTTCTCAACCTCATTTTCGAGGTAAATTTTTTGCAAGCCCTAGCGTGCCCATCAATACAAAAAATTGAAAGATTCTTTATAATATTTCCATGAAAGATTATTGTTCTTTGTTTTAGTTTATGTTTGTCTCAAGCACATGCTAGATTAGATTTTTTACTGTTCTTATATTTAATTAGTTTTTTATCATTTTCCATTAAAGCTGCTGCTAAGAGTTCCCTTACCCTTGGTAGGTGTCCTTTTGCACAAGCATGGGTGTAAACCCCCACTACAGCATGTACTCTCTTAGTGCACACATTTTAATAGCGCGAACGCGCTATTAGTGCACACATGTTACTAATGCGAGCATGCTCCAAAATTTAAATTTTTTTGGTGTGCTTTCCTTTTTCCATATCATGTGTAATGACTTGGAAGATTTGGTTTTAGGTTTGGATTGCCAAACCTTATCCCTTGGACTGCATTATAGAAAAGCACATCATGTTCTATAAATTCATGGTATTCAACATTGAATATGTATATGCTCCACTTGTCCACTGCTAATGAAACTGCACACACTTATAGAACTATGTGCATATTCCAAATATCTATTTTTTGAATAAATTTGTTAGTATTTTCTATTTTTATCCATTTTTGTTTGCAATCATGTCATATTTACATAAAACATAGGTCATATATTTCAGCTATAACTTTTGAATGACTCACTTATTTCAAAAACGGAAAAGAACTTGTACAAGTATACTCGAAGACCTACACACTAAAAAAAGTAAATTAACTGTGTTAAGACCATGATAGCGGGGCCTAACGCTTGTCAAACTTGTCATTTTAGGGATTCATTGACTTCTTTAATTTTAAAATGATAGAAAATTAGCTTGGAGAATTTTGGAAAAATAACTCATATTATCTAAAACTCTACCTACTTGTTTTTACAAATTTGGAAATTTTACATACCAAACCCGGGCCTAATGCAAATATATGCATTACATTTTAGAAAAAAATAACTTGCCAATTTTAGAAGAACACAATTTTTGTGGAGCTATACCTATTTTCCATAAACAAAAATTATATTTTCCGGAAGGTGATCCAACTGTCTACATTTCATCTTTTTACACCATGCTTTAAAAAGTTGTATAAGTACCTCTAAAAATTCATTTTAATGGTCGGATTTATGTTTTAAAGGAAGTCCATTGTACAACTAACACTTTATAAGTAGGTAGATCATTACCTTACACCATCCCAATAACCATCATCATTATCATCAAAATGAAATTATAAACCTGAAAAAATATTCTACATAAACTTACAACCGTAAAATTATAATTTGGATGTAGTAGAAAAACTCTTTCATAATATGATATCCTCTTTATGAGAAGAAAAAAGTTATGTTTGCATGCATAAGCTATCATTCAATTTTCCTTACTTTCTTCAAAGGCGAGTCACTCTGCAATTTCAAAAAAATATGTATATGCCACTTTCGAAATCATTTCAAAATCTAATCTAGATATTGCCCTTTATTTTTAAGTAAAAAATTCAACTAGTGTTAGAGCATATAAGCATATCAGAAATGATGTTGATTAATGTTGATCATGTAGTGAAAAACCATAGATTTATATCGGGTAATTCATTACCGAGACACACCTCATGTAAAGATTAATTTCATTTTATGTAAAGTGAAAAGCTTCATTGTCACTCTTTCTATAGTCTTACATATCATTTGCAAGTACGTGTTGCACCTCTTCATGATAATCCCACAGTCTATCTCTACTTGCCTAAGCCAACTTAGGAAAAAAAAACTTATGTTATGATTTGCAAGTACTTGTTGCACCTCTTCATGATAATCCTACACTCCATCTCTACTTGCCTAAGCCAACTCAGGAAATAAACTTACAAAATTGGAAGAAATGCATTCAGTTAAATGATTCTCCTTGTAGTCATTCCTGCTTGACATTGTAATTAGTGATAATCAATTTGCCCAAAAATCTTTGTCGAGCTCTTCCTCGAGTGTGGTTAATATTTTTTCTTTATATTATAAAAATTAATTTAAAATGTTTTATTAATCATATTCATATAAAAATTCCATAAAATTTAAATCCCTACATTGGCCTTTTTACACTATATTTAAATTAGTTATATCCAAATTAATTATAAAAGTGTCTAAAATTATTTAAATTAGATTGTTGTTTTTTCTATATATACATACTCATTTAGATATCATGAAAAACCATCAGTATATTTAAATCATACCTATCAAATCAAATTTAACTAAATACCAAAAATACACCATAAATCTATTAAAAAACCTTGCTCCAATTTAAGATTCAACATTAAAAACTTGTACATTATAATATTTACATCTATATAAATCATAGTCACTCATATCTTCGTACAAACCAGGAAATCAAACCTCTATTACACATCATCCTTCTTTTATAAGCATTCACTATGACAAAATATTGTGCACCCACTTAATTGATCTCTTGTAATAATCTCATAATGTTGTGTAAGTGGAAATATCTTTCATACCCATGTTCAAGTCATAAGCTGACTGTTGATGATTCTAGTGACATATATTATTTAGGGAACCTAAAAAAAAAAAAACAATTTATAAATATTAAATGGAAATAAGCTGATTGTTGATGATTCCAGATTGTTGATGATTCAGGAACACCTGCATCAAAAGGCGGCAACACAGGTTCTTGGTATAAAAGAGGCCGAAGTTCTTTCTCTTCACACAATCTGACCGAAGATTTGTGATCTCTCTGCATATTGCTCACAGTATGGTTGTTAGAAGGAAAACTTATGAAAATTAACTAACAAAACTTCTCTATTACAATATGACGATCAACATATTGCCCATGTTGACGTCTATATCTAAAGGAAAACATTAAAGATTCCAGGAATGACTAAGCGTAATGAATTTCCATGATTGACATCTTATGGTCTGGAACCTGCAATTATCACGTCTGTATTGAAATAACCCATAGCATGTGTCGACGAAAATTGGGTTAAGATAAGATAAGATTTGCATTAATTCACATATGATTTAATGTCAAATCTCAATAGTCAATTAGCTGCGAATTAGTGGGATCAATGATTACTGGTACATGTTTAGCCGCAGGTGAAAATCGTTGTTTAAAACCTAATTACAAATAAATAAATAAAAAGATGAATAAAAATGGAAAACAGACATAGTTAATCAAATCAAAACAATCCAATATAAACCGTAGGATTAAGGTGAATGAAGGGTTACGATTAATCATGAAGGATGCGGAAGAAAGTTGTGGGAACTTATTTTGAAAATATATACATCCTTCCTACAATCCGCAATCCACGATTGCGGGTTACGGGTTGCGGGATCGGAACTCTAAACATTAACAAACCAAAGGTTTCCACAATCCGCAATCTGCCATTGCAGGTTGCGGGTTGCGGAAATGCAAAACGCGAACTTTATTATTTAAACACCTTCCGCAATCCTCAATCCGCAAATGTGGGTTGCAAGTTGCGGAATCACAAAGCGCAAAAGTAATTAAAAGGTTCCCCCCCCATCCACATTGCGGGTTGTGGGTGCAAATAACCGTAATTATTGGAAAAAGAACTCCGGATCCGCAATCTTCATTGCGGGTTGCGGGTTGCGGAACAAACATGTTCCAAAATTGAAAAAACCAAGCTTCCGCAATCCGCATTGCGGATTGTGGGTTGCGGAAAGAGTTAACTTTTGGGAAAATCAAAGCCTTCTGCAACTCATAAAAACACACAAAATCAAAGGAAATTTCAAAAGGAAAAATTGTAACTTAATTAAATCATAGCAATGCAATACAAGCATGATGAAAAACCCCAAAATAACTATGGAATTTAATCATTACCTTTGCATATAAAAATTTGGGGCTCCCATGTTTTCTTGAAAACATGGGATCCGTTGTACCTACAACAGTGTGAAATGAGTAATGAATTGTTTTAATCATATAAGGGATACCTTTGGTATTTTTTCTGTTGCAAATGTGAATGTTGTGTTGAAACAACTATCTGTTAGACTTATATTAACATTTCCATTATATTACTCTTAATTCAAATTTGCTCCCTATAGGGATAGGATAGTTAGTTTAAACTAGAATAGGAATAGATAATTGATAAGGTAAGAAGCTACGCATCGCTAGTGTGGTTTCTGCCTGTCAATTATATGTATTTAATTAGGGCACTTGCATCTCATACTTTAATATAAAATTACATAAAGGATGAACCGGGTCACAATCGGTAAAGAACTTAAACAATTACACTCATGGTATCCAGACCGTTAACCGAACGGATTCCTCGCACCAAACAATGGATGATCTAATTGGGGTCGCTCATCGGGGAGAATCCCTACTGTTGATGTTGAGAATTTCTTGGCATCAACAAGAAAGAGTGCGAAGACTTGAAGGAAAATATTTGGAAGCTGACCAATATCTACTAAGAAGTTTTAGATGCCTTGAATACAGGGAGAGAGAGATTGTGGGTTAATAGCTTTGAGAGAGATATATTGGGGTTATGGGTTTAGAGTGAGTGAGAGAGAGAGAGAGTATCAAACGTGAAAGACTGTGATGTCTTGAAGTAAAATATGTAGAAGCTGACCAATATATACTATTAAGTTTTGGATGCCCCTAAAAGAGAGAGGGAGAGTATCAAATGTGAAATATTGTAAAGTCTTGAATGGGTTTAGAGAGAGAAAGAGAGATTGAGGATTAGGGATTTAGAGAGAGTGAGAATTTGGGGGTTAGGGGTTTAGAGAGAGAGAGAGAGATTGCGGGTTAGAGAGAGAGAGAGAGGGTTAGGGTTTTATAGAGAGAAAGAAAGAAAGAGAGATATTGGGGGTTAGCTATTTAGAGAGAGATAGAGATAATGTGGGTTATGGGTTTAGAGAGAGAGAGATATTGGGATTTAAGGGTTTAGAGAGAGAGATATTGTGGGTTAGGGGGTTAAAGAGAGAGAGAAAGAAAAATATTGGGGTTATGGGTTGAGAGAGAGAGAGAGAGATATTGAGAGCTATGGCTTTAGAGTGAGAGAGAGAGAGAGAGATAGAAACAGAGACCGTGAGTGAGTGGCTAAGGGTAGGGGGGAGTAAGGGGATAGGAATATATATATTTATATAGAGAGAGAGGGATGGGGAGGTGGTTAGTGGTTTAAAGAGAGAATGGGGATTAGGGGTTTAGAGAGAGAATGGGTATTAGGGGTTTACAAAGAGAGAGAGGCATTGGAGCTTATGGTTTTAGAGAGAGGGAGAGGCATTTGGGGTTAGGGGTTTAGACAGAGAGAGAGTGATTGGGATAGAGAGGGAGATAGATTGCGGGTTATGGGTTTGGAGAGAGAGAGAGAGAAAGAGAGGAGAGGAGGTGGTTAGTGGTAGGAGTAGGTGAGATACCAATAGAAAGAGAGAGAGTGGGTGGTTAAGGGTAGGGGAGTAGCGAAAAATGGATATGTAGAGAGTGAGAGGGAGGGAGAGATGGTTGGTAGAGGAGAGAGAGAGAGAAAGAGGGAGGGGGGTGGGGGTATGAGGGAGAACAATGGGGTTTTGGGGAATGAGATATATAGAGAGATATTAGGGGTAGGGGGTTTAGAGAGAGAGAGAGATTGGGTGTTAGGGGTTTAGATAGAGAGAGAGAGAGATCGATGGGTGATGGTTAGTGGTAGGACTAAGTGAGAGATCAAAAGAGAGAGAGTGAGTGGGTGGATACGAGTAGGGGGAGAGGTATATAGTGAGTGGGTGGTTAAGGGTATATATATATATATATATATATATATATATATATATATATACACACAGAGAGAGAGAGAGAGAGAGAGAGAGAGAGCATGTAGGGTGATGGGTTAGGGGGGAAAAGAGAGAGATAGGAAAGGGTAACAGGAGAGAGGGAGGGTTAGAGAAATATAGAAAGGAGTGGGTTAGGGTTTAGGGTAACATAGAGATGAGGGGATTATGATTTATGGTATATGTTTTCGATGGGGGGCTTATGCTTTATGGTATAGGGATATATGGAGGGTTGAGAGAGAGAGAGGGCGGGGTTATAAAGAGGGAGGGGGGATGGGATTATATTGAGAAAGGGAGATATAGCTATAAGGAGGGAGAAACAAATATATAGCATTAGCGCACGCGTGCAATATTAGTGCATGCGCACTATTAGTGCATGCACACTATTAGTGCATGCGCACTATTAGTGCATGCGCACTATTAGTGCATGCATGGTATTAGTGCATGTGCGCTCTTAGTGCACACATGTTAGCAACGTGAGTGTGGTATTAGTGCACACACGTTACTAATGCACGCACGCTCCAAAATTTAATTTTTTTTAGTGCACTGGCCTTTTTCCATACCGTGTGTAATGACTTGGAAGGTTTGGTTTTAGGTTCGGATTTCCAAACCTTGTGCCTTGGACTCCATTATAGAAAAACACATCATGTTCTGTAAATTCATGTTATTCAACCTTGAATATGTATATGCTCCACTTGTCCACTACTAATGAAACTACACACACTTATAGAACTCTATGCATATTCCAAATATCTATTTTTTGAATAAATTTGTTAGTATTTTCTATATTTTATCCATTTTTGTTTGCAATCATGTCATATTTACATAAAACATAGGTCATGTATTTCAGCTATAACTTTTGAATGACTCACTTATTTCGAAAATGGAAAAGAGCTTGCACAAGTATACTAGAAGACCTGCACACTAAAAAAAAGTAAATTGACTGTGTTAAGACCATGATAGCGGGGCCTAATGTTTGAATTTGTCATTTTAGGGATTCATTGACTTCTTTAATTTAAAAAAAATAGAAAATTAGCTTGGAAAATTATTGAAAAATAGCGCCTATTATCTAAAACTCTACATATTTTTTTTACAAATTTTAATAGTTTACATACCAAACGGCCTAACCCAAATATATGCATTATGTTTTAGAAAAAAATAACATACCAATTTTAGAAGAACACAATTTTTTTGGAGTTATACCTATTTTCCATTAAAAAAAATATTATATATTCGTGAAGGTGATCCAATTGTCTACATTTCATCTTTTTATACCATGTTTTAAAAAGTTGTGTAGGTGCCTCTAAAAATTCATTTTAATGGTTGGATTTATGTTTTAAAAGAAGCCCATTGCAACTCACATTTTATAAGTAGGAATCATTACCTTGCACCACCCTAATAACCATCATCATTATCATCAAAAAGAAATTATAAACCTGGAAAAATATTCTACATAAACCTACAACCGTAAAATTTTAATTTGGAATCACAAAAATATGTAGTAGAAAAACCCTTTCATAATATGATATCCTATTTATGAGAAGAAAAAAGTTATGTTTGCATGCATAAGCTATCATTCAATTTTCCTTAATTTCTTCAAAGATGAATCATTATGCAATTTAAAAAATGAATAATTCTGCAATTTAAAAAAAATATGTATATGCCACTTTCGAAATCATTTCAAAATCTAATCTAGATATTGCCCTTTATTTTTAAGTAAAAAATTCAAACAGTGTTAGAGCATATAAGCATTTAAAAAATGATGTTGATGAATATTGATTGTGTAGTGAAAAACCATAGATTTATATCGGATAATTCATTACCGAGACACACCTCATGTAAAGATTGATTTCATTTTATGTAAAGTGAAAAGCTTCATTGTCACTCTTTCCGTAATCTGAAAGATTGATTTCATTTTATGTAAAGTGAAAGGCTTCATTGTCACTCTTTCTATAGTTTTATGTTATAATTTGCAAGTACTTGTTGCACCTCTTCATAATCCCATAGTCCATCTCTACTCGACTAAGCCAACTAAGGAAATAAACTTACAGATTGTGCAATCACCAATTAAACATCCAAGAATTGGAAGAAATGCATTCGGTTAAATGATTCTCCTTGTAGTCATTCCTGCTTGACATTGTAATTAGTGATAGTCAATCTGCCCCAGAAATCTTTGTCGACCTCTTCCTCGAGTGGCTAATATTTTTTCTTTATATTATAAAAATTAATTTAAAATGTTTTATTAATCATATTCATATAAAACTTCCATAAAATTTAAATCCTTACATTTGTCTTTTTACATTATAGTTATATTCAAATTAATTATAAAAATGTCTCAAATTATTTAGATTATTGTTTTTTCTATATTTACATAATCATTAAGATATTATAAAACATCATTATTGTCTATAAAAAAAAAATCATTATTTTTGAATCATACTTAATCAAATCAAATTTAACTAAATATCAATAAATGCCAAAAATACACCAAAAATCTATTAAAAACTTTTCTCCAATTTTAAATTCAACATTAAAAACTTATACATCATAATATTTACATCTATAGAAATCATAGTCACTCATATCCTGGTACAAACCAGGAAATCAAAACTCTATTACACATCATCCTTCTTTTATAAACATTCACTAAAATATGACAAAATATTGTGCACCCACTTAATTAATTGATCTTTTGTAATAATCTCATAATGTTGTGTAAGTGGAAATATCTCTCATACCCATGTTCAAGTCATCAGCTGACTGTAGATGATTCCAGTGAGATATATTATTTAGGGGACCTGAAAAAAAAACAATTTATAAATATTAAATTGAAGTATCTTTTATAAGCATATTTAAGTCTTACTTTGTTAACATACTGTTCTTAATAAGCTGATTGTTGATGATTCCAAATTGTTGATGATTCCATCGAGATCTATATTACCTGGGATACCTGGAAAAAAAACAATACATAATTTAAAAAAAATAAAATAAAGTGAACTCCTTTTACCAAAATAAATAAATTATGAAAAAAATTACCTATTAATTTAATAATTACAATAACAATAAATTTGAAAACCAAAATTTAATAATATTTTCCAACTAAATTAAGCAGAGTAAGATTATGACTAAACAGATATTCAATTGACAAAACTAATTCGAATTTTTGTGTGTGGCCGAAGAGAGTTTAGGTCAATTAGCTCTATCTCCAATTCAGTTGACAAAACTATTTTGAATTTTTGTGACTAGCAGAATAGAAGATCAGGTCTATAGAACAGTTTGATAATCTCAACATCAAGCAAGTTTCTAGATTTTTCAATTTCAAGGTTGATTATCTTTCAAAGAATGGCCTCTCACTGAACGATGGCACTCTTCGGATTACACACTACCATGCATGCCTTGAAGCCACCAAAAACTAATACCATGCGCATCTATTAATTTCTATTTTACTTAACTACTTTTTTTTAAATTTTGGGCACTTCTTATATACTGGACAGCAGTGGACTGTTTCCATGCTCAATATATTAAAGTGGCACTTAGGTATTATGGTAACATCAGGAAAATTGTTTTTATTCTGAATAGCCATAGTTTATTAGTTCTTAAAGATCTAATTGAAGGAATGCACTCTATCCTTGGGATATGACAATGACAAACTGTAAATTTCTTTGATTCAAAATTCATTGCAAGAAATTTCTTTTTTAGTTGAAAAAAAAGTCGAAAAAAAAAAGACCAGGTCAATTAGCGCTCTCTCTTTAAAAAAAATCGAACCTTTGATATATATTTAAAAAAAACGAACCTCATATATATATATTTATATATATGATTTAGGTTTTTTAACAATAAAACAGTATCCACCATGCCATACCTGTACTCTAGTTCTGCATGGGCAACCGGACGCCAGCATAGATACCTTCCGGACTGGGGCAAAACATCGACAAACTGTAAGTAGCTATTACAATAGACAAAAAAAAAAGAGAAAACAAATATAAACACAGAAGCCGCATAGGACATGGACCTTAAGTTTTCCATAGCCGCGTATAAAATCTAGACTGCTTCTCCATAGCTTGACCTAAAATCCATGGAGCACAGCGAGTGTTTTAGAATTCTAAAAAAAAAACAAAAAAACAAAATCTAAAAGACAGAATTTCCCGAATTGAATGCATAAACAATGGCTTTTGGTTCAGAAAAAGCAAATGTTACCGAAAATTTCTTATGCTTTTTCATTATTTTACGGAACGATGACTGCACACTATTTCGCCCCAACGATTCTCTGGGACTGAAAAGTTGGTCGAATGAGCTCAGTGATGACAAATCAATGGAATCCCTCCGGGTTGAGCTGAGATTACGGCTCATACGGAGAGGATTTCTGTAAGAGGCTTCCTGAAGGCGAGGAGGAAGCGGTAAACTTAACTGTGAAAGATCATTCTGGGGAGTTCCAATCGCCTTTGATGTATCAGTTCTTCTCCATTGAAAAGGGGAATTCGTGGGCTCGAAACTCAGAGATGGTCTCCCCTCATGGGATGAGCGGTGGCTGGTACTGCCAGAAGATATTGAGCTCTGCTGCACAACGACTGAGCTGGCGTGACCTACAGTCATTGTTAACTTCAATTTTAAACCCTTCTCCACACGAATGGTTCCATCATGTAAAACCCCAGTTTCGCCATATATGGTTTTTCTCACACAATTCCTGAATTCGCTCGTCAGTTGATCGATTTTATCTTCAGTGTCTTTATCTATTCTACAGCTTATAATCTCTTTGTCATCAATATATTGCAGGGAGTAATCCTCGTCATTGGCTTTCCCCAGTTCTTCGTCGCTATTTTCATCTCCATTCTCTGAAAATATTTGAAGAGAGGGACTTCTGCTGTAATATTGTTCGCGCCCCCATCCATCCCTGCATACAATAGCAAGAGAATTGGTTTGCTCGGCATGATCTTCATTTTCATTTACACTGTTAACCACGGAATCGACTTCAGAATTGGACTGTACAGGCAACGTAGCGGCCAGTACAGGCTTATGATCCTTTGGATCAGTTGGTAATTGAAAATCCCCGGCCATCACAATAGACATGATACCTACGACTGTGCTGAAGGATGGAAGCACATATGTGAGATATCGAACTAGAACGAAAATCTGGCTAACCCTAACCCTAACCCTAACCCTAGAGATATTTTTAAGAGGATGTAATATTCGAGACAGAAGTTCATTTAAAAGGAAGAGAAGGTCAAAATCGCAGCATAGCAGTCCTTCACGGAACAGAATATTAAATGTGTGTTCTTATCCTGGATTTGTCTCATGCCAGTGACTCAATATAGTAAATACAAAGATCCTTCGGGCCGCAGATTATTATATATTGGATTCTATATGATTTCTTATATAATATTAGATTCTTTATCGATTATGCAAGTGTTGATACGGCGTGAGTCCTGCCAAGCAAGGTTAGAATGAACCGAGTTATAATAAAAATTTACAGATAGTGTCTTGTCCAATGATCGCAATAAAGTCTTACATTTTTTTGTGCTTTGGATTTAAATATGAAATAACAGTATTTTTTTTTGGATATGTCATTCGCAACTCCGTTGGCCGGAATAAGAGCAAACAAAATATCTTCCACTCTAAGATTTCAAGTTTAAAAACAATATTTCCTATCAAAGCAATTTGTGATTTAAACTGCAATTATACAATTTGGGATTGCATCATGTTCAATATTGACAATTTGGGATTTAGAAGCGTCATGAAAACGACGTAGATAGCATTTTTGAATTCATGGATCATGCAATTTTGACAATGTTGGGTTTAGAAACGTCGTGAAAACTATGGAATGATTTTTTTTTTGCAGTTTAACAATTTGGGATTGATATGAGCTTTTGGCTATTTGGGATTTAGTAGAGTCATGAAAACGATGTATGTCACATTTTTGATGATGAATCATCGTGCAACTAACAATTTGGGATTTGTAAACGCCATGAAAACCATGTAAAGCATTCATTTCTGACAATTTTGGATCTAGTACGTCATGAAAATTATTTAAATCATATTTTGAAATGATGAATATCTAGTTTTAAATTTTTACTGCATATACTACAAAATTGGACCTCATATGGCACCTAGATAAACAATCTGCCTTTTAATTTTTGTTCAGTCATTCAAATTTGGTTTGTCATGACTTATCTATATAGTTTACGTCTCATTCCTTCATGTCAACTCTCAAAATTAAAGTAAATGGTATTAACAATTGAAGAAATAATTTGAATACATTTATTAAACGTAAGGCATTGTTTAAACGGTGGATGATGATGAAAACATTACATATTATTTAGAATCATAAAGTATTACTTGCCATTTATAAATTCGTCAAAAGATCCATATATTGGCAATGCGAGTTTTCCGAATACATCGGAATAATTTATTTATTTGTTTCCATGTTTGAGACCAATTATTGTGATGGATCGGGAAAACTCTCATCCAAATATTAACTCTTTTATTTTGAGCAGTTATATGTTAAGAATTGTAATTTCAATGGTCCTAAGTTGGTTAATTAGGTGAGTCAATGGTCCTAAGTTGGTTAATTAGTTGAGTTATTAGTTAATTCTAGTTTGACTAGGACATTTGGTTGTTCCATAGTATTTCCTGTCACATAGTATTGGACAATGGTATTGACATGATGTAATCCCATATATGTTCATGGTTAATAATCAGAAGGCAATGAATATGCCCACTTGTGTTCTATCTTCTATCTTGCTTCTCTCTTCATATTTTAACATGGTATCAAAGGGTATGGCATGATCCATACCTATTGTTGGGTAAGCCTTTTCACATAGTGGAAAGCACACATGTGTAGATCAAGAGGAAACACATCGACGTGGAGGAGAAGCTTCACAGCTTTGGGGCCACTTTTTTTTTTTCTTTTTTTCGTTAGAGCCACTAGATCACTTTTTGTTAAGGCAAAGAGAGCCACCAACTCACTTTTTGTTAAGGCAAAGAGAGCCACCGGTGCACCTTCTCTTAAGGAAAAGAAAGCCACCGATGCACTTGTTGTTAAGGAAAAGTGTGCCAAACACTATTCACTTGCACGAATTTTTTCCTGACGCACCCCTTTGACGCACTGTGTTAGCTAAAGAAGTTGTGAGACTCTATTTAAAGACGGTCATATAAAATGGCAAGTCCCAGCATGAAGCAGATCTGCGGACCAATGTTGAACGGCACCAAGTACGAGTTTTGGTCAATCAAGATGAAGACGTTTCTCCAACTCAACAAATGTTGGAATATGGTTGAAAATGAGTTCAAAGAACCAGATGCAACTGTTATGGCTGCTATCTCTAATGCTCTCAAGAAGGTCCTTGATGAAAGCCAAGATTGAGATCTCATGGCGAAATGGTTGATCCAAAGCTACATTGAGGAGTCTGTATTCCCGCGGATCTCAGGAGCTACCACCGCGTATCAATCATGGAATCTCCTTGCAAATGCATACAAAGGTACCAACAGAGTTAAAACGATAAGACTACAAACCCTTAGACTTCAGTTTGAAAGTCTTAAAATGAAGGAAAGTGAAACTATAGATCAGTTCATGACTAGGGTTTCGGTTATTGTGACTCAATTCCAAACCTATAGCGAGGATTTGGAACAAAAGGTTATTGTCCTAAGAATTTTTCTATGGTTTTCACTGCAATAGAAGAATCTAAAGATCTGTCCAAGTTTACCCTAGAAGAGTTAATAAGGTCCTTTCTGTCCCACGAAGCTCGACTCAGTCAAGAGGAAGAGTCTCTATCAAATGCATTAAGCACTCAAGCTTCATTCAACAGAGGTCGAGGCAGAGGACGTAGAGGACGAGGCAGAAGAGGAAGAATTTCTCATTCTACAGAGGATAGAACTGCTCATGAACATTCAGAACACTGCTATCACTCTCACAACTCTCAGAACCAAAAAGGGAGATGAAAGAAATGGACTAATAGGTCCAACATTCAATGCAACTATTGCAAGAAGTATGGCCACTATGAACAAGACCGCAGAAAGAAGCAAGCAGATTAGAATAGTGCTAGAGCTCATGTCTCCAATGTTGAAGAAAGCTCATCAGAATTCATGTTTCTCTCATGCCAAGCAACTGAAGAAGAATACCATTCAGATGCATGGTTGCTAGACAGTGGCTGCGGCAATCATATGCTAGGTAACAAATCATTATTTTCTGATCTAGGTCCATCTGTTAATTCAAAGATAAAGCTTGGTGATCATTACCTTGTAACTGCTCAAAGAAAAGGAGTTGTTCGTGTCTTTACTAAAAAGAATGAAAATAAGCTAATACATGATGTATTTTATGTTCTTAATCTGAAAGTCAATCTGATCAGTGTGAGTCAACTGATTCAAAACAAGTATGACGACATGTTTATTGATTCATATTGTGTTGTCTATGATAAAGCCCCCAGTAGAAGACTCTTATCTAAAGTTGAAATGACCAAAAATAGACTCTTCCCACTCAGTCTGAGAAGTGCTATCCTATGATAGTCATATGCACATAGTGTTTCCAGTCTAGATGAAACTTGGTTGTGGAACTGTAGGTATGGTCATCTACCCTTTGAGAGTCTCATTCATCTACAAAAACAGTCCATGGTCAAGGGGTACCAGTTATGAATGAACAGTCCAGTTCTTGTGAAGACTGTATCTTGGGAAAACACCAAAGGGACAATTTCCCCACTTCGACATCTTGATCCAAAGAACACCTTGAGTTAGTTCACATAGACGTATGTGGACCCATGCAAAACCAATCCATAAGAGGTAGTTTGTATTTTCTGACCTTTATTGATGATTATAGCAGGAAAGTATGGATCTACTTTCTTAGACACAAATTAGATTCCTTCTCCAAATTCAAAGAGTTCAAGGCATTGACTGAAAATCAGTCAGGTAAGTCTATCAGAATACTTAGAACAGATGGTGGAGGTGAGTATGAATCACATGATTTTGCAGAGTTTTGTAAGCAGCATGGCATTCAGCACCAGTTCCAGGTTATTTTTTAAGGATTCTAATAGTATACCTAAGTATAGTATTCTAGGCAATTATTTTGGGTTGAAAAAATCATATATATAGATAGGTAGGCGAATGTTAAATATGAAACATACAATTTACTACTAAAATTTGTAAATTTTGGCGAATACTACAATAAAAAAACATATTCCATGTAAATATAGGTGATATTAGAGAGTAAAAATGATCAAATAGTGAATTTATTTTTTGAAAAAATGCCCTAAAAATAGCCAATTGGCGAAATTTCGCCCTTAAAAATTTCTCTGACCAGTTCACTACTAGATATATTGCACAACAGAATGTGGTTGTTGAACGGAAGAATCATACTATCATTAACATGGCTCGAAGTATTATGTCATACAAGAAGCTGTCAGTCGATTATTGGGATGAAGATGTTGCATGTTCAGTTTAATTACTGAACAGATCTCCCACAGTAAGTGTTAAATATAAGATTCCTAAAGAAGCATGGAGTGTCACTAAGATTAGTGTTTCACATCTCAAAGTATTTGGATGTGTGGCATTTGCACACATACCTGATGAATTGAGGAAAAATCTTGACAAGAAAAGTGAAAGATGTATCTTCATTGGTTACAGTGAAAATCATAAGGCTTACAAACTATATACTCCTATCACCAAAAAGCTTGTGGTGAGCAAAGATGTCAAATTCGTTGAAGATAAATGTTGGAGTGATCCTCATAATGATACATCATATATTCAGTAGAAAGACAACCCTGTACCACCAGAACCACTTAGAATGCCCAAACTGGAGGTACAACAGTAGCAGTAAGAAGCAGCAGAGAGTCCACCACAGAACCAGACAACCATAAGCTTAAGGGAGTTATATTAGCATACTCCTGTTATTGATGAGCAACTACAGTATGCTCTATTTTCCTGTCAGCCAACATCATTTGATGAAGAAGTAAAAGATGCACAATGGGTAGAAGCAATGAATGAAGAAATTGATTCTATTGAAAGAAATCAGAATTGGGATCTTGTTGATCTCCCATCAGACAAAAACAATATTGGAGTAAAATGGGTCTATAAGAGAAAACTAAATGAAAAAGTAGAGATAGAAAAGCACAAACCAAGGTTGGTTGAAAAATTATTTGCACAACAATATGGTGTAGACTATGATGAAACCTTTGCTACAGTAGCAAGGATGGACACCATTAGATTTGTACTTGCAATAGCAGCTCAAAACCAGTGGCTTGTTTATCAAATGGATGTTAAATCTGTCTTTCTCAATTATGGCATACTTGAAGAAGAAGTCTATGTAGACCACCCACCTGGTTATGTTGTCAAAGGTCAAGAACACAAGCTATGTAAGCTAAAAAAGGCCTTGTATGGTTTAAAACAAGCTCCATGAGCTTGGTACAATAGAATTGATTATTACCTCATCAACAATGGATTCAACAGGAGCAGCAATGAACGCACTCTGTATGTCAAAATAGATCAGCAAGGTAAAATTCTAATTGTATGTCTTTATGTTGATGATATGATTTATACTCGAAATATGATCCTAGAAGAATTTAAGACAGTCATGAAAAAGGAGTTTGAAATGACTGATCTTGGTCTCATGAAGTACTTCCTTGGTCTGGAAGTTGACCAAAGTGAAAATGACATCTTCATTTATCAGCATAAGTATGCTACAGACATTCTGCAGAGATTCAAGATGGACAAATGCAAACCAGCAGAAACCCCCATTGCTACAGGAACCAAGTTAAGCAAAAATGATGAAGGACCAGAAGTAAATTCTACAATTTACAAAATATTTGTAGGCAATTTAATTTATTTGACTGCAACTAGACTTGATTTAATGTATGTTGTAAGTTTGATCTCTAGATTTATGGATTCTCCCAAAGACTCTCACTGGAAAGTTGGAAAAAGAATTATGAGATATGTTGCAGGCACAATTGGTTATGGAATTTGGTACACTTTTTCACCAGACAGTACTCTTACAAGGTACACTAACAGTGATTATGCATACAATATTGATGATAGGAAAATCACATCTGGTTATGCTTTTCATTTTGGTACCAGTTTGATGTCATGGGCCTCTCAGAAA